>CM070716.1:13016976-14216976 GCA_036346275.1 Otatea glauca | reverse complement strand
ATATGACCCTGATTTTCTATTACATCCATGATTAGCTTTGTTTAGACTTTGTTTGTTAGACTTTGTGCTACATGTGAGTGCCTTTCATGAGATTAGGGTCATATGATCTAGCTACCGTTGTATGACTTATATTGTTCATGATCACCTTTTATTGTCCTTCATGCTTATATGCTTCATACCTATTTTGCATGAGCTTGTGTTCTTCATTCATGGCATGTATTCATCATCATGCATAGAGTGTTGCTATAAGTAGCTTCTCATCTTTGTGTCCATGGTCACCATTTACTTTCATGCTGTCTGTGTCCGCATGACCTTTTGTTTGGTCTTGTTTTGACGGGCCTTTTTCGCAGCATGTAAATATTGTTATTGAGACTATGGATAAATGGATCTTGATGTTGCTAATTGGTTTGTTTTATGCATGATCCTCTTTGGTTGTCTTCATTCATCTTGCTCATGTTATATCTAGTAGCATGTTGTTGTGCTTCATTGTGGTATTTCTTCATTTACATGCTCATTGCCATGTTTAGGGTAGTATCTTGATCCGTGTATTTCTAGGCTTGCACATGACCCCTGCTAGCATTTTGTTCTTTGTGATGCACCTTGCTTAGCTTCTTACTTGACAAGATGGTGCTATGATGCACCTTGTCGTTGTTTATCATGTGGATATGTTTTCACCGTTGTCTATGGATATATGGATCTTGATGCTATCTTTAGCTTAGTTGTGATCATGATCTTACATTACCTTTTGCATCATGTTCATGCTCTAGATGATCATTTGCCACACTTTTCTGTATCTTGTCCATTCGTGCCTAGGAACTGGATCGCCTAACTTGATTTGAAAGCATAGATTTGTTGGATGCATATGTGTAGGCTTTCTGATGAGGAGACCATCATCCTAGGAATATCTCTAAGTCTTCTTCCTCTGCTTTTTGGATCCACTTCAGGTCATTTGCCACTACTTGCTCTACACTGCAGTAGGTAAGTACCTCTGAATATGTTGATGATAGTGATGGGTCTCTTAGGAGGTTGTGGTTCTTTTGTAGGTAGAGCTTGTGTCCTATTTGTCTAGAGTCTTTTGGTTGGACTTCTAGCATAGTTAGGTTGCTTCTTACCTTGAGCCATCTTGCTCCTTAGAAACCATGTGGTTTTAGATCTTATCTCTTCTCCTCTAGCTTTCTACCTATCTCTTGTGAGGTGAGAGTTTTAGAGTGTGCCTCAAGGGGAGTAGAGTGTATTCAGGGGGATTTGAGCTTGGGTTTATGAGCTCATATGGCATTTCTTGAGGGGGAGCTGGTTTGTATATTATGTACTATATATTTTCATCCAGCATTTCCTTTCTTTTTCTGGGTGACTTTGGGCTTGTTTTCTTGAGTTGAGTTCACTCACTTAGACTTCTGGCATGCCTCGCATGGACCTCTTATCTTGTGCTTTAGGTTGCTATCATGCGTGATTAGCTGTTCTCTCTTCTCTCTAGGTTGAGTTCCCTCACGTCTTATAAGTCTAGCGGTATTGGGCCTCCGGGTAGACAGGTGCATGTGCACTCCTTAGTTGGGATCTAGAGTCGCTTTCCTATGTCATCCTTTGGGAAGATAAGAGCGAGTCCGAGCCGTAGTGAGTCTCTTCTATCTTATCTATGCTCAATAGCCATCCAGTTTTGCAGTTTCTCGACTTCTTCTCCTCATTCTGTTTTTCTGGTTGTTATTGAGTTCATTCAGGTTTTCTTTATGCCTAATCTTGATAATAACTCAACTTTAACCAGATTTGAGCTTAAAATTGATTAATTTGTTGAGGGGGAGTCTGGGAATCTGTTCATGCATTGCATTTAGACTGCATTTTCTGTTTTATGAGCTTTGTCTATTATGCAATTGATTTGTTCTTCATGCTATACACCATGCTACATCATTTGAAGAAAATCACTAGCTTAGGTATGTCCAAGTTCATTTAACTTGCTAAGCTTAAAAATGAAATAAGCCTTAAATGAAAAACTTGATGAAACTTGTTGCTTTTACTTGCTAGGTTTCTTCTCTAGAGGTTTGTGCCATAATTTGAGAAATTTAGGAGTTCTCTAGAGTCCCTATAGCAACTTGGGTGAAACTAGTTTGATCCATGCTAGAGTCCTTCAATTGCTCATAAATCATTGTGCTAAAAATGAAAATTAAACAAAATTGACTCTTCTTATGCACATACGACTCAACACCTTGTATTCACAAGACAGCTTCCCTTTGCACTTGGGATGAACTTGGAATACATCATGTTTGACCTAGACCATCCTCTTAAGAGTTCATCTTGAGATGGTCGCATACGGCTTGAGTCAATTGGTTGTCAAAAGAAAATGCAAATAAATTAAAAACAAAGACATATGTGGGTAAAGAATGCAAATAATGTCAAACATTTGCACCCCGCTATGTCTTGTATGATGATAAATCAAAATTTGCATTAAGTGATAAATGAGCCCGAAGGACCTTGTATGCTCTTCTAGATTCCCCAAAGTGTTGAGTAGGTTGAACTCTAGGTTTTCCTTTTGATCCTTAGAGCGGCTATTCTTCTATTTTTGAAACTAAAGCTAAGTGTTGCACTTGTCTAATCTTGCTAAAAATGAAATATTCAAAACTAAGCTCGTATTTGCAGTTAGACATGTCTTAGTTTAGTCATCTTCTGAAATTGACAAGCTTGGTGTAATATCCTTTCATTTTGATCAATTGGATAATCTTCAAAGCTCTTTCGATTGCATTTCATGCATACATAAAAAAAAATTGATGCCTATATTGCCAAAAGGGGGAGAAAACATAGAAAAGGCATCACTAAAATGATAAAAATGTGAATGTTTATTTGGTTATTATGATCTTTGTAAAACTATGTTACTACTTCTGTTGGATCATAATCTCATAATCACATTTGACATGTTTAGTTGGATTTTAGAGTTTTTGTTGAAAACTTGCTCTTTCGTAAATTTAACTCTAAAATCTAAATTCCTCTTTGTCAACTTGGTCATGGTTCTAATTTCTATCTTTGGACCAAGTTTGACTTTGCAACTAAAAATTGCTTTCTTCTTCATTTTCTTCAAACTCAAATTTATGCCTTTTGTGTGGTTTGTCAATATACTCATCAAGGGGGAGATTGAAAGACCATGTGGAGGTCCATCCATGTTTGTGATGAGTATTTGACTTTATTTGAGCAAGGTGTGCTCAAGTTTGAGTTTGATTTGGATTGATTTTCAAAATGAAGCAATTTGAGTTGTCTCTGCCAGAGTGGCGATCTGGGTCGTATGGACGCGGTAGTGATGAGTTGGATGGTTTATTGCACATCTTTGTGGGCATTGCTATGTGAGGAGTTTCCTTGTCTTTGATGGTTGCAGGGCGACGGTGCTAGATCATGGTGAGGCGAAGGATGACCAGGACTAGGCGAGGAGCGTCGGAGGTCCAGACGGTTGGGAGATCGCCGGAAGATGATCGGAGACGGAGTCCGGGCAAGTCAAGAAGGCAAGGAAAGGAGATGATGCTAGCTAGATGCCGCGTGGATCAATGTGGGCCGTCGGATTGAGGTCTATTTGATAGGTTAGTGGGTCTAGTTAGTATGCTTTGAAAACCGTGCAAGAAAACCCGGTATGTGTGTGGGTTTTGGGTTAGCCCTTGCATGGCTGTGTGTATGGGTTAATCCTAGCCCTTAGATGAGTGCTCTAGGGTTGAGGGACTCATCCAAGGGTGGTAGGTGGCCCAAGAGTAATATAAATATGGGTGGAGGGGTAGCCTCCTTCCCTTAAAGGTGTTGAGGTTTTTGATGCTCATTTGAGCTTTGCTCACATGAATGTGAGGCCTTGTAACCTCCCCTTTCAGAAATGAAAGTTTTATCCATCCACCTCTGAATTTATTTTGCGCATTTACATTATGTCTTTACTTTACGCAATTTAAATTCAGCATTTACTTTCCCGCAATTACATTCCCGCAATTTACTTTCAAGTAATTTGGATTTGCCTCCCCTCCTTCTAAATGCTGCTGATCTTGGATGTTTTGAGTGTGTTCATATGGTTTTACATCTCTTTTGCACTCTTGGATTGTGTAGAGAACATCTTTTCTTTCAAGTTCCAACTTTGTTCAGAACTTGTTCTTCGCGCAGCAGTGAGTGTTTGATTTTTGTAAAAATATAGAAATATCCTTTTTGAGTGATTCTTGTTGGAGGAGGTGCGGAACTCTGATATACACCTACAGAAAAATTTTGGAGTTCACTTGTTGCACCGTTTGGGCGCCATGAGGTGAAAACCGAGCCCCAAACTTTCTGCTCGAAGTTCTTGAGCATACTGTGTTCTTAGATTTTTCCTGTTTTTTCTGTAAGGCTTTTTGTGGAGAAATTTGGTGGAATTCTTCACGACTCTGATGCTCATAGGGAAAAAAATTCTCAGGATTTTTTGAGCTGCATAAACCCACCAACCTCCTGTGCAAATTGAGGACAAGTTCTAGAAATTCTTCTTTTGCTTTTCTGAAAGTGACTTTTGTGATTTGAATTGATGTCCTTTCTAAAAGCAAGAGTTTGAATTGATTACTCTTTATCTTAGACACTAGACAACCAGGATTGTGACTCAAAAATCCCCACATATTTTATGGTACTTATCCATGCAAGTTTGGGGTACACATAGTTGTCTAGTTTTTCGGGTCTTTCATAATTTCCTTTGAGCGATCTTGTCGAGGTTTTTGTTGGAGTATTTTGGGGGAATTTTTATTTGCGACCATTCACCCCCCTCTGTTCGCCATCTCGGTCCTTCACACTTGATGAGCTCCTAGTGATGGGTCGCTCCTTCAACCATTTGTTCAACTGAAGGTTGTGTTGTCTCGTGATACAAGACATCTATCGTACCAGATTCTCTTGCGGTAGCCAGCGCTTGTGCTCTTTGGTATACGGGGACACTAAAGCCATGTGTTGCAAAACTGTGAAATGTGCTTGAGCGTAGGAACCAGATCAGGCGTGATTGCTTTCCTTCTGATGGTCTCGATACCCTCGAGCCTCCCCTCATGGCAAGATCGAGGCACACCTATCGGTTCGACCTAAGCTATGTAATCGACACAGAAGTCGACGACCTCTTCGGTTGCATAACCTTCAACAATGCTACCCTCTGGCCGCGATGGATTCCGTACGTAGGACTTGAGAATTCCCATGTACCTCTCGAATGGGTACATGCTACGTAGGAACATGGGCTCGCACACCTTTATCTCCCTCACAAGGTGAACCATAAGATGGACCATGACATCGAAAAATGATGGAGGGAAATACATCTCAAGATTACACAGTCATGGCCACCTCGCCCTGGAGAGCATCTAGTCCTTCGGGATTGATGACCTTCTGAGCAATTGTGTTAAAGAAATAACACAGTCTCATGATTATCTTCGGGACCTTGATAGGCAAAATGTTGGACATCGACCCACTATGAGACACTGCGAGAACGTTGTATTCTTTCATGTCATCAGTTGATCTCATATACGATGTGTATGCTATATCCTTCTACTTGAGATTGTCTCATGTTCTCAAGATGCATAATGGCTTACTTAGGGGTCATTAAACGCTACTCTGAAACTGGGTAGTTATAAAGATAGCTTTCGGGTTTGTCATGAAACATGCCGCGAGGCGTGGTCGATCAAGATAGGATTTGCTCCTCTATACAACGGGAGAGATATCTCTAGGCCTCTCGAGTGGTCGAAATCTAGAAACGCATGGCCATGCTACTCGAGTAAAGAGTTACTCGAGTCATCGAGTTAAAGAGTTAACTTGAGGTATTTGGGGATTCCAAATCACGCCATCAAGAAAGAGTGGTCGAGCTATCCAAATAACGATGACAACAACTCGCTTTGGGTTTGACCGATATCGTGAGGCAAAAGGAAATCCATATAGGATATTGTTGAGGTTTGTTCGATCTTTACATGTACTTGGGACTCGGTAAGTTCTGCTAGGGGCCGCTATCGACTATTAATCGAATGCTCGATGATCAAGTAGGAGTACTCGATGGTCAACTAGGTATATCCGATGGTCGATTAGGAGTACTCAATGATCGATAGGGGTACTCCAGCTATGTCCGAATGCACGTGAACCTATAGGGTCGCACGCTTAAGGGGCTGTAACCAATTTGGATTGGGATCCGAGTTGTAATAGGCTTAGAGTTCCTAATGGGCTTCAAGGGTTGAAACCTGTTATGGGATGTCTATATAAAGAGAGGAGGTGGTGGTTTTGCGAGATGGCAATACATGAAGAGACACAATAGGAATTCGAAATTCCTGAAACCATAGCTGCTACCCCTCCTCCGCCCAAAACCGCGTAGCCAGTGCTAGCACTCCGGCGCGTGGTGTTCCTGCCCTGAACGTGTGGATACCTTGGAGGCGCTGCTACGAAGCTTCAACACTAGGACGATCCGCAACCTACGACAATTAGAAGGAGCTATTGGGAGGCGCGAGGCTAGTACGACTATATCTGCACCACCGTGCTACAATGACTCTACTTCCGCTATGGGTCTACGCGTCTAGTGGTAATTCTGTGATCTATAACTTGAAGTGGTTCCCTGGTTACATGGTAGAAAATTTTATTTTTCGCTAGAGTAGCCTACCCGTTCCCCTACACAAAATGCTTCTAATTGCGTCAGGGAGCATCTGTGTCATCAGTACATGGCAATCATTAGACTTCGTGCTAGTTAATTTCAAATCTTGCGTCAAAACAAGTCCCTTCATGTTGGAGGAGTAATCAGACGAAATTTTCACACCATGCAAGCACTGGTACAGTTTAGTTCTCTCAGCCTTGGACAGAGTGTAACAAGCAGGTTTACAGTACGTTCGATCTTTATCGGTCTCTTTCGGTGCTAACTTAGGTCTAATGCCTATATCGATCAAGTCAAGCCGTGGGCTAATACCATCCTTTGTTTTGCCCTTAGTATTCAGTAAGAGACCAATCAAGCTATGACATACATTCTACTATATGTGCATGAGGTCGATGTAGTGGTGAACTTCTAGGTGCTCCCAATAAGGTAGGTCCTAAAATATTGATCACTTCTTCCATATGCTCCTCTCATGGGTCCTTGATTTACGTCCTTTTCCAAGCGCAACATCCAAATCCATAACCATATCATAAATAGCTCTCCTGCTTAAAAGTCTTTGGAACTGAATCATCCTCGTTCTTTCCGTCGAATTGTTTCTTCATCTTGCGGTATGTATGATTCCTCCAATGGAACCTACAGTGACGCATGTACATAGTTTTGCGCTAGTGATTTAGCCACACACTCTCGGTATCATTAAAGCAACGAGTACATGATTTTGCTCCTTTTGTACTCTAGCCTAATAGGTTAGTAAGGGCAGGATAATAATTTATGGTTCAAAACAATAGGCAGTACAAAGTGAAGTTCTCTTGTTTGTACATATCCCATACCTATACCCCAGGAACCTATAGTGTTTTTCGATCTTTCACCAATAGTGCTAGGTACACATCAATGTCGTTCCCAGGTCGCCTCAGCCCTTGGATAAGTTTGGACAGCAAAATGTACTTCCGCTTCATAGACAATCAAGGAAGAAGGTTGTAGATATAGAGATTCACATGCCAAGTGCTATGTCGGTTGCTCATGTTACCGAACGGATTCATTCCAACTATACTCAATCCAAACCTTATATTCCTTGGTTCTGTACCGAATTCTGCAAACCTCCTATCGATGTTTCTCCATTGGGAAGAATCAGTAGGGTGTCTTCGCATTCCATCATTCTTACCTCCTCCGAGTGCCAATGCAGTAGTTTTACCTCCCTTGGGTTGTCAAATGAACGCTTCAAATGGTGAATTATAGGCAGATATCACGCCACCTTAGTAGGAAGTCCTTTATTCATCTCGATGCCCTTGCCGTCTTCATCTGGTTGATTCTTACGCTTCTACCGGGATGCGTTGCACACCAGACAAACATGCAAGTCTGTGTACTATTTACTATAGAGGATATGTAGTTCGAACATGCATATATTCTTTCTACTTCAATTCCCAAGGGACAGAGAACCTTCTTGGCTTTGTAGGTGGTTGTCGGCAACTCGTTTACCTCCTAAAGTAGGTTTGCTAATAGACCTAATAGTACCGTGAAACTCTTGTCAGACTAACCGTTACTTGCCTTCAATTTCAGCAGTTCAAGCTCGGACGACAACCTTGTTTATTTCGACTTGCAGCCCGAGAACAAAGGTTTCTCGGAGTCATCCATCAAGCCCCGGAATTTACCATACTCTCTCTCGTCATGGTTCCCTTCTGCATCGCACAACATCTGATGCAGATTGTCATTGTGCAACATGACCTCATTGGAACCACAATTAATATCATCTAGCATATCGTTGACTTCATCAGTGATGTTAGACTGCCTACTTTCTGTATAATCTGCTCTTCACCGTGACTGGTCCAACATGTATACCCCCTTTTGAAATCATGTAGAATCAAGTGTGCTTCGATCTGGGCTGAGTTGCCAAACATCCTTAGATTGTCGCAGTCAATTCATGTACAAGACATAAATTGGACCCCCTTATTAAGCATATCCTCCCCTACAACTCTTCTAAAAGCATAGACGCTATTAATGTACTAGGCACTCGCACGGTTAACAACGTACATCTAGCTTCAGTCTATCTACACTACGTATATAACAATATGATGGGAACGGTGGCCCGATCTGCTGATAGGTACTGGTAAGTCGATTGGTGGAGAACTCGACGTTGACGATCCGGCTTCCAATCAGAATGGATTCGAACCCTGCAATCGCTACACCACGGCTCCTTTGGTTATCAACCACGCACAAACATGATTGACCTCGCCAAGAAGGCTAATCCCTGCATGCGAATCGAGAACACAAGCAAGAACGTAGAAGATGCAATCTGAAATTGCGAATAATATTAAGCACACGAGTTGGGGTTCCACAAACCGATGAACGGCGAAAAACTGACAAAGTGTCTAGTTGTAATCTAAGCAAAACCCATCTATTCTAGCGACGGTTACTGAATATGTATGAGGGAGAGGGCAAGGGAGGCGGCCAAGGGGGTAGCCGTGAAACCCTAAGTCGTACAAGGCCTTTGGACCCAAGTGGAGGTGGCGCAACACCTGGCAGATTCTGTTCATCATATTGATTTGACCATTTCGGTCGATCCAGAAGGTGTTTCGATGTGAAACCACTTCCGTTGGAAAGGTCTCGTCGTGGGCTTCTCCGTAGAGTCCAAGAATGCCTCAAACGGACTTCGTATGACCCATATATGGTTATTTTTATTTGGACTGCTCCTGGGGGCCGAACTGGACTCGTGAACGAATTGGGCTTGATCTTGGGGTGGGCTTGGAGCATCAGAAGTTGTTGGGCCCTTGTCTTGACTTGAGATAGAAGCATGGCTTGCTGGGCGGGCATGGTCTCATCATCCTCCCCTTCTTAATTTTGAGTCGTCCTCGACTCAAGCTCATTGGCCTGCAAAAGGTTTGTAACAAGATGCGGCAAAGAAACCAACATTTTCTTTGTTGTTGACAGTGTTGCACATTAAAAGAAGATTTCAAAATGGTACAAATATAAACTCGATGCACCATGCACTTTCCTTTATCATTATGTTTGCCAATAGCATGAAAACTAACACTAGATGACCATGAGAAATTAGCAAACATATAAAATCTCTCCTCTAAACAATTGAGATCACATATGACATCAAATTCAATATAACCCAAAGTATTCAAGGAAGACAACAATTTAATCTCATCTTTTTCATTAGCAAGGTGAATAACATGTTTATTTTCAACACACATGTTTAGATCAGACATAAAACTGACATGTTCATTCACTAGCTGAGGCATGGATATAAATGAGACATTATCACACAACACTTCTTTATCACTAGGGACAACAAGACAATCATATTGTGACAAAGGTGATTTAGTTTGAATGTCCACTAACTGTTGTTCTAGCATAGCACCAGTAGTGGCCAAATTTAGCAAATCAACAGAATTCTCTCCTCGTGTGAAAATAGCACCTATGTCGTTACCTTTGTTTTCAATCTCTGCCGATTTAGGCATATCATGATCTGTACATTCTTGAGGTATGCATGGGATAGCAAGTATCTCCTGCTCCTCATTCTCTTGCATGTTTTCCTTCTCATCCTTATTCTCAATGTCCTGTGAAAAGTTAGTAGCAAGTGGAAACTCGACAAGATGCCGTTCTTCCAAAGAAAATTCTTCACTTTGGCAATTATAAACATTAATTTTAGCAAGATATCTTTCATGTTCAATTTGATTTTCAATCTCACAAGAAAGATTAAATAAACTAGAGAGAGAACTATATTCCTTATCAACAAGAATACCCTGAATTTTCATATCAAGTCCATTTAAGAATTTTGTTTCCTTAACTTCTTCAGATTCATCTAAACCACAATGCAACAACAAAGTTTCTAATTCCTTGTAATATGCCTTGACAGTTTTAACACATTGTTGTAGACATTGTAATTCATAAAGTAACTTTTTAGAATGATAAGCACGAACGAATTCATCTCTCATAAGTCGTTTCATATGTTTCCATGTTTGTGGTACTGGCTTATAAGTACAAAAATCGTTCCACCAAATTGTTGCATAGAGAGTTAAAGCATTAGCGGCAACTTTAATTTTTCGTTTATTACAGAGGTTACATTGCGAAAGAATTTTATCTACCTCTATTTCCCGATCAACATAAGCATCAACACCAAATCTGTTATAAGAAGGAAGAACTGGAAAATTCTTACCTTTACCAGCAGAAGGAGATGGACTAAATTTGGGTTGGTGCTTATGCTCTTTTCTGTCAAGTGCATTCTCCATGTTTTGACTTTGTTTGTTCATAGTCTCATTCATCTCTCAAAGCATCTCTCGGAGTTCGTTATGAAGAATACACTGGTTACCATCCTGATCCTCCGGTACCCCTGCCTTTGTTAGTAGAAAACAGAAGATAGCACAAAGTATTATCCCAATCAACTACTAGGTACTGGACATTGGGATCACAAACTCTCACGCGTCTTACCAAGCTCTAGAAAGGTTCTTACCAAAGCAGCGGGTGGCACAACCGGTGGCTGGTTCGTGATACCGTGAGGGCATGAGCGAAGCGATTGCAAAGGAGAACCTGAACTGATAAGAAGTATGTGGAGCTTGGAAGGTAATATTTAGTAGCAAGGAATAAGCAATATCGAAATCAGATTAGCAAGCTGAATAAATGTCCAACGTACTTGTCACAGTTTCTGGCCTAAACGTGTTCCTAGAACTAGTTCAACCTAGCAAGGGATATATCAAAGCACATAAGACTCAAAGGATGCTAGCAATTCTGATTATCTGCTTCTTTTTCCCTCTTTCTGCTTCTTTTCTTCTCTCTGATTTTTTTATCAGTGCGACTTTTTTTTTGCACTTGACTTTTGTTTTCCTTTCTTTTAAATCAAATGTAAAAAAATCTCAAGTTTTGGAACAAGAGAAGACGTTAAACAGATGACCGAAAAATGGGCAAAAACAGCACATGAAACATGTGGGGCTTGGAACTCGGTCTTAGAGGCCGATTTTGAGCATCCAAAATTGCAGAGGTCTTTTGACCTGTGTATTTTTCAGATTCACGTTGTCGTTTTCTTCGAAACAAAAAAAAGTACGCCCCAATCGGAGTTCGTATGCAAAAGTTATGGCTGTTTTACTGAACACTACGCAATCTAGAATTGCCTGCGACTTCACTTCTTCCTTTCGGTTAGGGCTAACAGTGCAAAACAAGAACTATGTCAACGAAAAGGGACAACTAGAAACTAAGATCACGACCTCAAACCGGCAACAAGACGACGACGATGGACACAAACTCAACAAGCGAAACAAAAAATGAAAATTGCAAAAGCACAAGGGGTTGTAGGACAGCGGAATCGATGATGAACATTTTGTGGGGCAATTTTTTTGGACTCTAGGTCGATGGCAAAACAAAAGTGGGGATACAATAATTACCTATTGGGCAACCGAAACTCTGATACCACTTGATGGGAACGGTGGCCCAATCTTCCGACAGGTACTGGTAAGTCGATTGGTGGAGAACTTGATGTTGACGATCCGGCTTCCAATCAGAACGGATTCGAACCCAGCAATCGCTACACCACGGCTCCTTTGGTTATTAACCACGCACAAACACGGTTGACCTCGCCAAGAAGGCTAATCCCTGCATGCGAATCGAGAACACAAGCAAGAACGTAGAAGATGCAATCTGAAATTGCGAATAATATTAAGCACACGAGTTGGGGTTCCACAAACCGATGAACGGCGAAAAACTGACAAAGTGTCTAGTTGTAATCTAAGCAAAACCCATCTATTCTAGCGACGGCTACTGAATATGTATGAGGGAGAGGGCAAGGGAGGTGGCCAAGGGGGTGGCCATGAAACCCTAAGTCGTACAAGGCCTTTGGACCCAAGTGGAGGTGGCACAGCACCTGGTAGATTCTGTTCATCATATCGATTTGATTATTCCTGTCGATCCAGAAGGAGTTTGGATGTGAAACCACTTCCGTTGGAATACTCTCGTCGTGGGCTTCTCCGTAGAGTCCAAGAATGCCTCAAACGGACTTCGTATGACCCAGATATGGTCTTTTTTATTTGGACTGCTCGTGGGGGCCGAACTGGACTCGTGAACGTATTGGACTTGATCTTGGGGTGGGCTTGGAGCATCAGAAGTTGTTGGGCCCTTGTCTAGCCTTGAGATAGAAGCATGGCTTGCTGGGCGGGCATGGTCTCATCACAATAAGTGTTAAATAATGAAGTACACTAGGAGTGCACATGCATACATTCTTAAATTGGAGCACAACTTAACTAGCTAAACCCTACCCTAAATCATAAACTATGTTAGATCTAAAGAAGAAACGGTTCTACAATCTACAAATAAGCTACATTTAAACTTACCAACCTAACATATTAGATCACAAAGAACAAATGGATCTTTATGTAAGCTACATTTAAACATAGCATCTTCAATTCTCTCTTTACCTAGCTAGCTACATCTTGAGCATAATGCAATTAGAACCAAATACTGCTTTAAATCACAAAGAACAAATGGATCTACACCAAGTTACATCTAAACCATCTTCAATTCCCTCTTTACCAAGCTAGATCTTCAATATAATGCAATTAGAACCAATTACTAACCTTAGATCACCAAAAACAAAAGGATCTAAAATCACTCTTCCAAATTCATGGTCTCCTTTCACCAGATTGCCTCTCAATCACAACCACCTAAAAAATAGCTCGGGAAAACCTAAAACCACTAAGTGGGTCGGGGCTCTCTGTACTTATTTTCAGGAAACTCTCACCATAAACGGTTTTAATCAAGAACCGTCAGTGATGACTACCATTGATGGTTTTTGACTAAAAGTGTCAGTGATGAGAATTCAAATCACTGACGGTTTTATCCAAAAACTGTTAGTGATGTGAATGGTAGTCATCACTGATGGTTCTTGCCTAAAACCATCAGCGATGAAGCTCACATCACTGATGGGTTTAGCCAAAAACCATTGGTGATGTCAATTGTAGTCATCTCTGATGGATTTTGGCTAAAACCGTAAGTGATGATCAACTATCACAAACGGTTTTCCAAAATCGTCAGTGATGAGAGGTCTAATATAAGCCTTTTTGTAGTAGTGGTAACTTGTATTGTGAGAGTACACTTTCTATTGGGTCATTTCATGATTATACTAATTGCGATGGTGTACCTATGAAAGCATGTTCTTTGTTGTTAGGTAGACCATGACAATGACAGAGGTATTTTGCATCATGGTAGAATTAATCAATATACTCTCATATCTTAAGGAAAGAAAATCACTTTGCTACTCATGTCTACTGAAGCAATTTAAAAACATGAGTTAGAGAGAGCTAATAGAGAAAAGGAGAGTAGCAAAAGCGAAAATCAGATTGTAGCTAAAGAACTTGTGCAACATAAGAAAAAAGAGCCTAGTGCTAGTAAAGGTGAAATTAAATTGAAAAGTTTTGCTTTGCTTGCTACAAAATCTGATATTACTGAGATGGAAGCTAGTAACTCTGATTGCTACGCTTTAGTTGCAAAGAAGTATTATTTTCATTCGAGGATATGCATTCTTCTTTGCCTCCTATTTTTTGCTAATGTTTTGCAGGAGTTTGCTGACGTATTTCTAAGTGAAATACCACCAGGGCTGCCCCCAATTCGGGGAATTGAACATCAAATAGATTTGATCCCAGGAGCCTCACTACCAAACCGTGCACCATACAAGACCAACCCTGAGGAGACTAAGGAGATTCAGCGTAAGTGCAAGATTTGCTTGACAAAGGGTACGTACGCAAAAGTCTTAGTCTATGTGTTGTCCTTGTTATTTTAGTTCCTAAGAAAGATGGTTATGCATATGTGTGTTGACTGTAGAGCTATGAATAACATTACCATTAGATATCGTCAGTGTGTTGACTGTAGAGCTATGAATAACATTACCATTAGATATTGTCATCCTATCCCTAGGTTAGATGACATGTTTGATGAATTAACTGGCTCTACTATGTTCCCAAAAAGTTCATTTGCATAGTGGATATCACCAAATTCGCATGAAATTAGGAGATGAATAGAAGACGGCTTTCAAAACTAAGTTCGGTATATATGAGTGGTTAGTGATGCCTTTTGGTTTAACTAATGCACCTAGCACTTTTATGAGATTAATGAACAAGGTTTTGCGTGCTTTCATAGGCAAATTTGTGGTGGTATATTTTGATGACATATTGATCTATAAAAAATCATTGGAGGAACAACTTGATCATTTGCGTGTTGTTTTTAATGCTCTACGAGATGCATGTTTATTTAGTAACCTTGAGAAGTGTACCTTTTGCACTAATCGAGTATCATTTCTTGGCTATATTGTTATTCCACAGGAAATTGAAGTTGATCAAGCCAAGATCAAAGCTATACAGAGTTGCCCGACTCCTAACACGGTCACACAAATGCGAAGTTTTCTTAGATTTGCTGGATTCTATCGACGCTTTGTCAAAGATTTTAGTACCATTGCTGCACCCATGGATGAGCTTACAAAAAAGGTGTTTTATTTAGTTGGGGACCTACACAAGAATAATCATTCAACATTTTGAAAGAGAAGCTTACAAATGCACCATTGCTCCAACTTCTTGATTTCGGTAAGACTTTTAAACTTGATTGTGATGCTAGTTGAATTGGAATTGGTGGTGTGTTGATACAAGAAGGTAAACCTATTGCTTATTTCAGCGAGAAATTGAATGGGCCTAGTTTGAACTACTCTACTTATAATAAGGAATTATATGCTCTAATTCGAACATTAGAAACATGGCAACATTATTTATGGCCTAAAGAATGTGTTATACATTTTGATCATGAATCTCTCAAACATATTAGAATTCAGAGTAAACTGAACCGTAGACTTGCGGAATGGGTTGAATTTTTTGAATCTTTTCCTTAGAAAGGGAAGGAAAATATTATTGCTGATGTATTGTCTAGGTGTTATACTATGCTATCTCAATTTGACTTCAAAATCTTTGGGCTAGAGGCTATTAAAGAGCAATATGTGCATGATGCTGAATTTAAAGAAATATTGCTAAATTGTAAAGAGGGAAAGAGATGGAATAAATTTGTGATAAATGATGGATTTATGTTTCGTGCTAACAAGCTATGCATTCCAGCTAGCTCCGTTCATCTTTTGTTGTTACGGGAGGCACATGGACGAGGTCTTATGGGACATTTCGGTGTGAAGAAGACGGAGGACGTACTGGCCGAGCATTTCTATTGGCCAAAGATGAGGCGTGATGTCAAGCGCTATGTTGAAAGCTACACCACTTGTCAAAAAGCTAAGTCACGACTTAACCCACATGGTTTATATATACAACTTCCTCTTTTTAGCGTACCTTGGGAGGATATTTATATGGACTTTGTTTTTGGATTACCTAGCACAAAGAAGTGGAGGGATAGTATTTTTGTTGTCGTGGATGGATTTTCTAAGATGGCGTATTTTATACCTTGTCATAAGAGCGATGATGCTACAAATGTTGCTGATTTATTTTTCCAAAGAAATCGTTCGCCTACATGGAGTGCCAAATACAATTGTTTTTTATCATGATACAAAGTTTTTGAGTCAATTTTGGTGGTCACTATGGGCTAAATTGGTGACAAAGTTGTTGCTTTCTACTACATGTCATCCCTATTGCTTCTCATCAAGATGTACAAGGACCAATCACTAGAGCATGTACTCGTCAAGTTAATTATCAGGTAACTTCATTTCCAGAGTGCACTCAGATTCTATGAACTCTACGATACTACCTGATGCATGTGATGTTATTCTAATTAGGAATCAAGGTTCTTGCATGGCAATAAGGCTTGAGAGCATCAATAGAGATGATGGCTGCTACTCAACTAAAGCCACCATGATGCCACAATGAAGGATGGCCGAACTCCCTTGACTCTACTTCGCCCACTACCTCCAAACATCTAGATTTATTTTTAGTTAAAAGCTATGGTGCTACGCCAACGTATTTGGGCCTAGGCCCATGTATCTAGTTAGAGTCCAAGGGGGGAAGGAGTCCTTTTCAGTTGCGGCAAGAGTCTTTTTCGTTTTTCCATATTCTGGCTGCACCCCCTTATCTCCTCTTTCTTTATAAGCTGGCCGCAGCCCTAGGGAGAGGAGGGTTTTGTTTAGTCGTAGTTTTCCTTGGGGAAACTATTCGGTATTCTCTTGTTCGGCTAGATCAATAGCAATATCGTGCTTCGAAACCCCACATCAATACTTCAATTATATTTGTAATTTCAGATTGCTCTTTACTTTGTTCTTGCTTGCATGAATTGATCTTCTTGATCATGTTGATCGTACTTCTAGCTATATCGATAACAATCCCAGAGTTGGTTCAGCGATTGCTTGGCGTATCATTCTTGTACAGTTGATAGCCAGATCGTGAGAGTCGTCTCCACAAATCGAGGTTACCCTTCATCGAAAGGTTAGGACCGACAATTGCATCAATCAGCTTTATTACTAGAGGACGCTTAGCCGAGGGATGCTATGGAGGTAGTGAAAGCCAATCAGCTGGAGGAGGCCACAACCACACTACTAAACGTTTGTTTCATCGACAACAAGAAAGAAATAGTGCATCTCAACAACAAGAAAGCAAGGCTGGAACATCGTGCATCTCAACGCCAAGAGCAGAAACTTTTGGATCAGATGGTGGCTGATGCCAAGGCATGAAAGACCATGTGAAGGTCTACCCATGTTTTGTGATGAGTATTTGACTAAATTTGATGCTCTGGTTTGAGTTTGATTTGAATTGGATTTTCAAATTGAAGCAATTTGAATATGTGTATCACGAGCGGCTCTACCGGCCTCGAGTATCGCCCTGTAGACTTGTGGTCAAATGATTCGAGTAGATTGGTAGTAGCTAAGTATCAAGTAGAAATATTGCTGGGTCAAGCACTCTGCAGTCTGCTCAACTCGAGTCCTTAGTTTAACCAATTGTTACTCGATATTGTTTTATCGACTTGGTGATGTGAACGATCGAGTTGGACAAGTGGTCGATAGACTTGTTGTCGAGTTGAGGTCGATAGACTAGGTATCGAGTTTTACATGTGGTCGATCACTCGATGCGGTTGAAACGATGGTGGAGTTACTACTCGAGGAAGGATCCTACTCGATGGTGGCAACTCGATGAAATCGATACAATGGTCGGTAGTGCCAAATTGTTGAGCGATGCAATTGGATGTTGATTGCATATCTTTGTTGGACATTGTTATGTGATGGGTTTTCCTTATTTTTGACGGTTGTAGGATGACGGTGCTAGATCATGGTGAGGCGGAGGATGACCGGGACTAGGCGAGGTGCGTCGGAGGTCTAGACGATCGAGGACCGCCGGAGGTCCAAACGGTCGAGGATCGTCGGAAGATGATCGGAAAAAGAGTCACTGCGAACCTAGAAGACAAGGAATGGTCGGATCAGGGAGGGCCGTTAGATCGCGGTCTAGGTGATAGAGTAGCGAGTCTAGTTAGTATGGTTTTACATGGGAGTCATTCCTAGCCTTATATGGTGATCCTTAGGGTAGAAGGAACCCATCCTAGGGTGGAGGGTGACTCAAGAGTAGTATAAATAGAGGGGGAGGGTTAGCCCTTCCTCCTCTTGAAGGTTTTAGAGGTTTTGGCTCATTTGAGCTTTTTGCCCACTTTGTTGTGAGGCTTTGTAAACCTCCCTTCTAGAAATGCAAATCATTTTCTCTTATGCTTGAATTTACTTTACGCATTTAAATTCTGTAATTAAATTATGCAATTTACATTCTTACAATTTGCTTCTTGCACATTTGGATTTGCCTCCCCTCCTCCTAAATGCTTGTGGATCTTGTGCTGAGGATGTATGATTGATGGATGAGTCTTCTTCAGACCATATCCCAATCATCTAGGCAAATCTTATGTTCTTTCTTGCAAGAAACCGATCTTGTATGCTTAAGTGAATCATTTTTTCAGATCATGTTAGAAGGGTTTTGGACTTGTGTTCTTGCTTGATGTGATGTTTGGGAGGTTATCCAAGATCATCTTGATCATCAAAACCCCACAAGCAAGTCCAAAATCAAGTTCTCAAGTTTTGCTCAAACTTGGTGTGTTCGTCCTTCAAAGTGAAAAAGGTCGGAACTTTGACGTCAATCCTTGTGATTGAAGGTTGGAATAAGTTCTTGATATACTTAAGATCACATCTACCAAGTTTCGTGAGTTTTTATCTAGCCAATCAAAAGATTCCTCAAATTAACTTTTGAGTTCGTGCTGTTCTTGAGCCTGGTCATACCGCACTTCGTGCGGTCATACCGGATTTCGGTGCTACCAGATTTAACCTGGTCATACCAGACTTGCAGGAAAACATCCTCCATTTCATTTGCTCTTTTTGATTGAATTTTCTGCGGGCTTGGTTGGATTATTTGGAGTGGGAAAATTTTATTTGGGATCATGCACCCCTCTCTCTGATCGCCATTTCGGTCGTTCAATTGGTATCAGAGCCGATTTTACTCTTCCATAGATCTTGACCAGTCTTAAGAGCCATGGCGATAGACAAGTATTCCACCAACCTCCCATCTTTTCTAGAGTTGATTTTCCTTTCTGGAAGTCGAGAATGGAGTCATACATCACTACCCAGGGCTTCCTGATATGGCAGAAGGTGAAACTCCCGTATGAGTTTCCTACCGATGAAAATGTCACGACCGGCAATATGGCTGATGTTGATGCAAACACTAAGGCAAGGAACATCCTTTTACAGGGTCATAGCTGTAGTGAGTATGATAGGATTTCTCACCTCCGTTCTGCTCATCAGATTTGGGTGACCCTCGATGCTTACCATGAGGGCACCACTCAAATCAAAACGGTGAGATAGGACCAATTCAAGCGTGAGTACAACAAGTTTGAACAACACGTTGGCGAGAGTCTTGACGAGTGCTTTCGTCGATTTACAAAGACTTTGAGTGACCTCCGAGCAGTCGGTTGCATATGCCCTGACTAGGATAATGCTCAACATTTCTTCTCCGCACTCGATCTTCGAGTTTGGGAGATGAAGGTGACCACCATCAAGGACACTACCGACTTATTGACTCTAACTCTTGACAGGCTTTATTCCTGTCTCAAGATTCATGAGATCGATGTCGTCTCTCGTAAGATGAAATCTCAATCGATGGCTTTGGTCACCGATACCACTGGATCCACTTTGGATTCTTCTACTAGTTTTTCCCTCTCCACCCTTTGCGAGCTAAGCGACGACCAACTGAAAAAATTTCCAGAAAATTATCTTGCTCTTTTGGCTCGCAAATTCTCTTATGCAACAAAAGGGTGAGGGAGAGGAAGAGAGGTGGCACGTTCACCTGCTTTGAGTGTGGTGGCCCCAACCACATTTGAGCGAACTGCCCTAAGTTAGAGAAAGGCAAGAACGACTCTGGCGGTTCGGCAAAGAACGACTACATCGACAAGAAGCGCAATAAGAAGCCTCCAGCTCATGACTAGGCGCGTGAGAAGAAGTACCGCAACAAGAAGCTCTTCCATAGCGTCCTCGCCGCACTCGACGACATCAACATCTCCGACACAGAGACCTGGAGCGATGAGGGCGAGGATGATCTACAAGAGAAGACCAAAGGCGATGATGACTTCACCGGGTTGTGCTTCATGGCAGACGCAAACAGCATCAGTGACTCCGAGCTCTATAGCTACTCGGACGAGGTACCCTCCTATGACCAGCTCATTGAAGTTTTCTATAAGCTAGGAAAATTTCATGCTAAAGCTAGAGCTAGGTGTATGGAGTTAGAGAAGGAAGTAGGCACCTTGACTTAGGAGTTAGCTTCTCTTAGATCTTCTCTCTCTCAAGTCTCTGATGACTGTACTCTGCGCGATGCTTTGCTTGTGGAGCTTGAGAACCTAAAGACTATGCATGATAGTGTGGTTTCTGAGCTTGAGAGTATTAGGTCGAAGAATGCTAGCACTTGTTCTATTGATGCTATTTCTATAGATGCTACTTTTCTTCATGCTCATACTAGCTCACTGTGTGAAAATTGCCCTAAATTGCTTACTGAAATTGATGCCATGAGCACTCACCTTAGGAAGATATCTACTAGAAACAATGAACTTGAATTGCATGCTTCTAAGGAATCAGTCAGCTCATTTGAGGGCTGTAGGCAATTAAAACTTGACAATGACTACTTAAATGTGAAGTGTGCTGAACTAGCTAAGGACTTACTAGTTAAGTCACAAGATAGTTGCTTACGATGTGCTGAGATTGAGGAAGACTTGGATAAAATCCAAGTCGAACATAGGAAGAAGCTTGAGGCCCAATCCTTAGGATTAGAAATGTTCCTTGCGTTTCCTGTGAGGCTCTCAAAGTTGAGGCAGCCGTGCTGAGGGAGAAAAATGCATGTGCTGGTAGTTCTTCTCCTCCTGGTTCTTCTTCCTCTTCTGTTCCCTGTTCTTCATGTGTCTCTTTCTTCCGGGAGTGTGAGTATCTCATGAGCAATCTCAAGAAGTTTGTAGAAGACAAGAAGAAGCTCAATATCATTCTAGACCAATCTAAGATTAGCCGATTTAATCAGGGTATAGGATTTGACTACTTGGAGCACGCTGGGTGCATCCTCCCACCATTGTGCGAGGCTCTAAGAGTGGTGAGATCGTGCTAGCTCCGAGGATTAGTACCACTGTTTTTAGATCTGCCGGGGTTGTCCGTGGGATCTCTGATCAGAAGGTTGCTCCTCCTGCTACTTCTGCCTCTGGTAAGGTGAAGTATACATGCACCTTCTGTCTGAAGGATGTACATTTGGTAGATTTCTGCTTCAGGTGCGCTAAGATCACAAGGCGTGAGTGTGTTGCCGCTCTTAGGGGTATTCAGGATCATCCCCAGACTCTGAGTGCTCCTAAGGTACACACTGCTGCTAGATGGCATAGGGTGTTGCCTGTTTTTGGGCAGCGTCCAGAACTCGGATTTCATGCTGTTCAGTCGAGTTTTCTTCCTAGAGCTGCCCGTGGTCAGTCTTGTTGTTGTTCTTTTGATATTCCTTGCATTTCTCATCGAGGTAGATATTAGCGGCGTGAAATATTTCCTAGTAGGAGATTTGGACAGCCTCACTAGGATGGTCCAGCTTTTCCACAACGGTGGGTCAACCTAGCTCCAGCTCCCATGTCTTCTGCTAGAGCTACTTCTGGTGTTGTGAGTGGAGCGTCATAGAGATGCTAGGGTCTAGTCTTTTTCTTCTATGGCCAGTACATCGAGGCATCGTATGGTTCAGTATTGGGTTCCTAGATCATCTCTTTGTCCCAGTATTGAGTCATCTTTCTCTCTTATGTGTTGACCAGGTTCGTAGGATGGGGAAGGGAGAGGTTTGGATTGTTGACTCCGGTTGTTCTCGTCCTATGATAGGAGACTCAAGATAGTTCTCTTCCCTAGTCCGAGCCCCTGGTGATGAGTTGATCACCTTTGAGGATGCTTCTTCAGGTAGAGTCATTGCTAAAGGTACCATCTACATTAATGATAATTTTATTCTTAAGGATGTTACCTTAGTGAGTAAGCTGCAATACAATCTGCTTTCTATTTCTCAGCTTATCGATGACTCTTTCAAGGTAAGTTTCAAGAGTAGTGCCTATAGAATCCTCGATTCATCAGGGGAGTTAGTTTGCAGGATTTCTAGATTTGGGAGAGTTTTCCGTGCTGATTTTTCTGCTTCTTCTGGAGACTCTCTTCGCTGTTTGATTGCTTCGAAGTCTCGTGATCTCTCCTTCTAGCATAGGATATTAGGTCACATTGGCTTCGACCATTTGACTCGAGTTAGCAACCATGATCTCATTTGTGGTTTGCCCAAAATCAAGATAGTCAGACTTAGTTTGCTCTCCTTGCCGACATGGCAAGATGGTTGCTGCTTCTCATCCTCCAGTCACTGTTGTGATGACTGATACACCAGGACAGCTTTTACATATGGATGCTGTTGGTCCAGCTTGAGTGTAGTCTACAGGCGGGAAGTGGTATGTCCTTGTCATTGTCGATGATTTTTCGAGGTATTCTTGGGTGTTTTTCAGGCCTCGATGAGTCTTTCACCAATTTCAGGGGTTTGGTCAGTAGGATGTCTATTGAGCTCCCTGGTGCCCTACGAGCTATTTGTAGTGACAATGGCACGGAGTTCAAGAACTCCTACTATGAGATTTTCTCTGAGTTAGGTCTAGAGCATCAGTTTTCCTCTCCATACGTCCCTCAACAAAATGGCGTGGTGGAAAAGAAAAACAGGACCTTGGTTGAGATGGTCACGACGATGCTAGATGAGTACAATACTCCTAGAAAGTTTTGGTCTAAGGCTATAGCTACTGCTTGCCATGTGTCTAATCGAGTATTCTTGAGAGCACATTTGCACCGCATTTCTTACGAGTTGAGGTATGGGCAAAGCCTAGTGTTTCTCATTTTCGTGTGTTTGGTTGCAAGTGTTTTATCTTGAAGTCTGGTAACCTCGATAAGTTTGAGTCTTGCTCTTCTGATGGTATTTTTCTAGGTTACTCGACTTCTTCTCGTAGCTATAGGGTTTGGAGTTGTGATGCGAATAGGATCATGGAGACCTGTAAGGTGACCTTTGATGAGGCTAGCCTAGGAGCTAAACCTGACATTTCAGGCTCATCTTCTCTCTCCGAAACCATCTTTGTAGAGGATGAGGATAATGGAGATGATGATGTTCCATTGGATCCAATCCCCTCTTCACCTGAGGTGTCTTCTATTTCCATTTCTGCACCTCAGGGAGACAAGCACTTACCATCAGACTCTCCTTCATCGAGTGGCTCTGTTCCTATCTCTTCTGTGCAAGAGGTAGTGGCCACTTTTGCTTCTGGACCTCCCCGCCATATTCAGAGATATCATCCACCTGATCAGATCATTGTCGATTTGTTTGAGCATGTCACATGCTCAAAATCAGGTTTGTCCAGTTTCTGCCTCCACTCAGCCTTTGTTGCCTCCTTTGAGCAGAAGGATGTTTCTCATGCATTATCTGATGAATCATGGATTAATGCTATGAATGAGGAACTTGAGAACTTCGAGAGGAACAAGGTTTGGCAACTTGTTGATCCCCTATCTGGTCATAATGTTATTGGGACCAAGTGGTTGTTCAAGATAAGCAGAGTGAGGATAGGGTTATCATTAGGAACAAGGCTAGGCTAGTGGCATAGGGCTTTTCTCAGGTCGAGGGTCTTGACTTCAAGGAGACCTTTGCCCCTACAGCTAGACTAGAGGCTATTAGAATTCTACTAGCATTTTCGGCATCCAAGGGCTTCAAGATTTTACAAATGGATGTCAAGAGTGCATTCCTCAATGGGTATATTGAGGAAGAGGTGTATGTTAGGTAGCCTCCAGGATTTGAGAACCCCAAATACCTAAACCATGTCTTCAAGCTTTCCAAAGCTTTATATGGACTTAAGCAGGCCCCTAGAGCTTGGTTTGAGAGGCTTAAGTCCTATCTTCTCTACCATGGTTTTAAGATGGGTATAGTAGAGAAGACTCTGTTCATCAAACACTAG
This sequence comes from Otatea glauca, assembly GCA_036346275.1. Classification (NCBI taxonomy): domain Eukaryota; kingdom Viridiplantae; phylum Streptophyta; class Magnoliopsida; order Poales; family Poaceae; genus Otatea; species Otatea glauca. The sequence goes on along the minus strand of CM070716.1, from coordinate 14,192,978 downwards.
GATTCTCATTTTCTTCTCGTCCAGATTTATGTGGGCGATATTATCTTTGGTGGCTCTTTGCACTCTCTTGTGTCTTAGTTTCCAGAGGTGATGAGCATAGAGTTTGAGATGAGCATGATGGGCGAGTTGAGCAACTTCCTCGGATTCCAGATCAAGCAGACTCGGGAGGGAATTTTCTTGCATCAAGGCAAATACACTTGAGACCTCCTGAAGCGCTTTGACATATCTGACGGGAAGCCGGTGATGACTCCTATGGCCACCACTGTTGTCCTTGAGCCTGATGAGGATGATGAGCCAATTGATCAAAAGGAGTTCCGGAGCATGATCGCCTCCCTCTTGTACCTCACTGCTTCGAGGCCGGACATACATTTTGCTATGTGTTTGTGCGCTCGATTTAAGGCTTCTCCTTGTGTCTCTCACCGCCAGGCGATGAAGCATATCTTCAGGTACCTTTGAGCTACCATTGACTATAGTATTTGGTATTCTTCATTTTCTTGTCTATCTCTTAGAGCTTTTTCCGATGCATACTTTACTGGTTGTAGGATAGATAGGAAGAGTACTTCTGGTACTTGTCAATTCATTGGCACTTCTCTTGTTTCTTGGTCATCTATGAAGCAGTCCAGAGTTGCACAATCTACCGCTAAGGCTAAGTACGTCGCTGCAGCTAGTTGCTATAGTCAGGTGCTTTGGATGAGATCGACTTTGCGGGACTTTGGGTTAGAAATAGAGAGTGTCCCACTTTTCTGTAACAAGACTTCTACTATTTGCAATGCTAAAAACCCAATGCAGCACTCCAGGACCAAGCACATTGACATTAGATATCACTTAAAGACCATGCGGAGAAGGGTGATATAGTGCTTCAGTTTGTGGAGAGTGTCCACCAGATTGCCGATATCTTTACCAAGCCTTTGGATAGCTCTAGGTTTGTGGCCTTGAGAGGAGAGCTTGGAGTCGTGTGCCCTTACGGCTTATTGTGAGGGGGAGCTGGTTTGTATATTATGTGATATATTTTATTCCAGCTTTTCTTTTCCTTTACATCTTCTGGGTGTTTCTGAGCCGTAGTATTATCTACTATCTTTTGTATGCTCTATAGCCACGCAGTTTGTAGTTTCTCGACTTCTTTTGTGTTTCTTGTTTCGATTGAGTTCATTTGGACCTTCCTTGAGCTTAATTCTACTAATAACACAACTTGAACCAGATTTGTACTTAAAATTGATTCACTTGTTGAGAATCTGCTTCATGCACTGCATATAGACTTCATTTTCTGTTTTATGAGCTTTGTTTATTATGCAAATGAACTTCTATTCATGGTATGAACCCTGCTACTTTTATGAAGAAAAATGCTAGCTTAGATATGTCCAAGTTCATTTTGAATCATCTTGCTAAGCTTGTTAAAATTTGAAAATTAAAACTTTAAATGAAAACTTGATGAAACATGTTTCTTTTACTTGCTATGTTTCCTCTCTAGGTGCATTGCCATTATTTGTGAATTTTTGGATTTCTACTAGAGTCCCTATAGCAACTTGGGTGAAGTTAGGTAGATCCATACTCGAGTCCTTCACATGCTCATAAATCTATATGCTTAAATGAAAACAAAAATTTACTATTTTTGTGCAAATTGATCTCAACACCTTACCTTCACAAGACTGCCTCCTATTGCAATTGGGATGAACTTAGAATGTATTGTGTATGACCAAGACCATCCTCTTAAGAGCTCTTCTTGAGATGGTCGACTATGGCTTGAGTCAATCACACTTAAAAATGCAAAGATAAAAAAAATAAGTGGGTAAAGAATGCAAATAATGTTGCACATTTGCACCCCACTGTGTTATTTGAAGTCTTAAAGAAAACATTTGCATTAAAGATATTTGAGCCCGAAGGACCTTATATGCACTTCTAGCTTTCTCAAAATGTTGAGTAGGTTGAACTCTAGGTCCTCCATTTGATCCATTGTATGGCTGTACTTCTAGTTTAGAAACTATGCTTAGTGTTGCACTTGTTAAATCATGCATAAACGACATGGTCTTACTTGTACTTGCTAGCAAAATTGATATTTGCACTTGGACATGTCTTTGTTTAGCATATTCTGAACTTAGAGTAGCTTGGTGTCATACTTTGTTCATATGGTCACTTAGATAATTCTCAAAGCACTTTTAGGATGCATTTCATGCATACAAGTGTAAAGGGGGAGAAAATGCCATCTTGATTCCTATATTACGAAAAAAGGGGGAGAAATCTTAGAAAAGGCATCATTAAAAGATAAAAATGTTAATGCATCATGGTTCTTATGATCTTGCTGAAAATTGCTAATTCTTAGGATCATAAGTATATCTAAGCTTTTCTTGGAACTTTAGAGCTTTTGTGGAAAACTTGCTTTTCCTTTGTTTTGCTCTAAAATCTTGTCAACTTGGTTGTCGTGGATCGGTACCCTCGTCACGTGTAAGCATCCCCTGGGCCTCGTAGTGGCTTTCCACGAGCTCGGGGTCTCGTCTCCGACCTAGGAAAGTGCACTTCTCAAGCCTGGGCTCAGGACCAGCGAGCTCGGGCTCGGACGCAAGGACAAAGACCCTGCTCGACCCCGACACTATGACCTCTGCATCTCCCGGGGTAAAAGGAATTTTTAATAATTTATTTATCTCTTGTAAAAACTCTCCCCTACGTGGGAATCAATGCCAAACTTGCCCCTGCGCGGGAACTAGGGCTTAGCAACTCCCATCAACTCCAACGGCTCTCGTCAGCTCTCAAAGACCATCGACGCCTCTCAACCACCCCCGTCCACTCGCCACAAGCACCTGACATCAACCTCGGGACCAGGTAGCGAAGCTCCCAAAGAACTATAAAAAGACGATGGATCATCCCGACCAAGGGGAGGATGACACAGAAAGAAGAACAGATATACACACAAAGATAGTCACACGCAAGGCGAAGCGCGGTCGACCTGACCTTCTGGTACCCGCGGCTTCGCTCCTGGGTGACCCCAAGCTCGGGCCCCGCTTGTAGTCTCCCACCAAGCTCCATACACATCTTTCGCCCCAGGGCAAGATTGGAGTAGGGCTGTTACCTGACCTCAGGGGCCCGAACTAGTATAAACCTCGTGTTCATCGCCCCCTGTTAGGCATTCATCCACGCGACGCGCACCATTCCCAGACGAGCACAACTTCGGGCCTCGCCCTCACATGATCTACTAATATCCCCCTTCTGCGGTCGGCGGTTCCGATCGTCGACAGCTAGCGCCCACCGTGGGGCCTGAGTTTCGCTTGTTCGGAGTCCATTGCTTCAGCGTCGCCAGCGCCTTCGGCTTCGGCAACAACATGTCACATTCGGCAAGCTTGGACTCAGATGCGGTCCCCCAGTGCGAAGGCTCCACCTCTATGTTCTCGCCCTCGCTGCCGCCGTGCGAGCGCCTAGCCTTCATGGCCAGTAGCCGCGAGGAGAGCGCGGGGACGAATGACAGCGATCCAGAAACCCTGGTGGAGGTGCGTCGGTTGGCCCGGGTCGCCATCAAGCAGGCCATGACCACCCTCCGACGAGAGGAGCACAAAGAGCTTCGTACCTCGTCCGGGCACCGCAGCCCTACCCGTTTGGACGATCCCAACCAGGAATGCTTTCGAGCCATTGCCTGAGTTATGGCCGATCCTGCCCGAGCAAGGTCGGCTCTCTTTCGGCGATCCCTCGCTGAGGAGCTTGGCAGGGCGGTCGATGAAGTCACACCCTCACAGCGGGAGCGGCACTAGTGCTCCGAGCCATGCTCCCTAGAAAGTGACAGCAATTCATCACGCGGACGCCGCCGCACTCTCTAGCTGACTCTGTACCCGCGGGTCCAGAGTCCGCCGCGACCGTCACTACCTCGTCGGGTCCTGGCTCTGATACGCGGGCGTCCCCGTGATTAGCAGAGTGGCGGCGCTTCCGGAGGCCTTTCTTCTGACATTCCGCCCAAGCGTCAAAGGGTTCATGATCGCCCGCATCACTGCCCTGTTGACGCTCTTCCCAACCATCAAGGATGACGTAGGGTGCGCCGTCAGCTTGAGTTCGATTACCCCACTGACCATGACTCTGACCCCAGCAGCGGCGATCGCACTACTCTGGCCTACGACTGCCCAGCGTACTCCGTCGGGTACACTGGCCAGCCCGGTTCAAGCCCGCCATGATGGAGCGGTTCGACGGGACCAAGAACCCTGACGAATTTCTCTCAATCTACTCCATCGCGATTATGGCGGCCGGCGGGAGTGAGGCCGTGATGGCCAACTATCTCCCTATTAACCTGGATGGCGTCGCTCGCACCTGGCTCTTCAACCAGGCACCTGGCGTTTTTCGATCATGGCGTCAGTGCGAAACGCCCTCCGTTCAAACTTCCAGAGCTGCTATGAGTGCCCTAGACGAGAAAGGGACCTGGACCGCATCATCCAGGGAAAGGGTGAACCCCTCCGCGACTTTGTCCGTCGGTTCACCCGTGCGAAGAATTTGATCCCAAACGTCTCCGACGAGGACGTCATCAAGGCCTTCAAGTTCGGCGTCCGGGACAGGCGCCTCACCGATGACCTGGAGATCACCGCAAACCTCAGTGTCAACAAGCTGTTCCGGATGGCGGAACGATACACGGATGCGGACGACGCCGTCCATTGGAAGCGTGATTATGACCAGGGCAAGCTCGGCCGCGTCCCTGGTGAGGTCGGACCGTCTGGCACCAAGAGTGCTAGCCCGGACCCTTGCGACAAGAAGCGGAGGAGAGACTACAACGCTAGTGACGGCTAGCTACGCGTGGTCGCCGCGATGGATAGCGAGCGTGAGGTGATGGAGGCAAGGCAACCTGACCACATTGAGCCTCGACCTCAACACGGTCAGCCACAACCTCAGCAAGCGTGACGCCAACCCCAACTGGGGCAGCGCCGCGCTGGGCCACAATAGGGACAGCGATTCGGCGAGGAATCGTATAGATTCAGTGGATAATCACAAGAACATGCTTTTCTTGACTTGCACCAACACTAACAAACCCAAGAACAGGAAGAACTTATCAAGAACACATGGTATTTGCGCCACAAACAACAATGGCTTATGCTGTCTATTTCTGATCATCCAAAAGTCCGTCCCAGATGGAATACATAGGTATTTATACTAGGAACATCGCTCCTAGCTTAGGTGTGAAACTATACAAGAAACTAAAGGAGTTTTCTTGGGTAGATAAAAGGTTTAATGCCTGGAAGTTGGGCAGCAAGATATGGTCTCGCGCAGCTTTTGACAGCCTGTGCAACTCCCACCAAAATAGTCATAACTCCTACCTTGGAAGTCCAAATGATGCACGGTTTGAAATGCTAGAAACTAGACATCAATATCTTTCCATCCATATAGCCCAAGGATATGTTACTTATCGTGATTAGCAGCAGCATCATGATCAAATGGATGGACAGATTTGAGTGAACCAGCCTTGCTCATGTAACTCTTCTTTGCCTTCCATTCCAATGGATCGCTGTCAATAATTCTAACAAATATGGATCCAAATAGAATTCCTTTCTCAGGTGGCATATTTCCAAAAGAAAGGGATATTACTCCTTGTGGGTGCATGACCAAGTCACCTTTCTTCTCTCCAAGGTTTGCATTGCAATTCTCAGCCTGTAGCACATTATCAACACAACTTGCATCGGTCTTGTGACTCACTTGCACTTTAGCAGCAGCAAAACAAGTAATGTGATTATTTGTAGACATAGAGTCATGAGACGATACAACAATAGAGGATATATCCGCATCACCTCCACTTGGGCCGAAAGGCCTTGTGCGACCTAGGGTTGCAGGGCCAACCCCTTGATCGCCTCCCTTGCCCTCTTCCTCATATATATTCAGTAGCCGTCGCTAGAATAGATAGGTTTTTCTTAAATTACAACTAGACACTTTGTCAGTTTTTCGCCGTTCATCGGTTTGTCGAACCCCAACTCATGTGCTTAATATTATTTGCAATTTCAGATTGCATCTTCTACGTTCTTGCTTGTGTTCTCAATTCGCATGCAGGGATAAGCCTTCTTGGCATGGTCAACCGTGTTTGTTCATGGTTGATAAGCAACGGAGCCGTGGTGTAGCGATTGCAGGGTTCGAATAAGTTCTGATTGGAAGCCGGATCGTCAATGTCGAGTTCTCCACCAATCGATTAACTACTACCTATCGGAAGATCGAGCCACCGTCATGATGTGACCATGCCAGCCCAGCAAGCCATGCTTCTATCTCAAGCCAAGACAAGGACCCAACAACTTCTGACGCTCCAAGACCCGTCCGAGATCAAGTCCAAGTCGTTCACAAGTCCAGTTAGGCCCCCAGAAGCAGTCCAAGTAAAAACGACCATATATGGGTCATACGAAGTCCGTTTGAGGTGTTCTTGGAATCTACAGAAAAGCCCACGACGAGAGCTTTCCAACGGAAGTGGTTTCACATTAAAACTCCTTCTAGATCAATAGGAATCATCAAAACTATATAACATACAGAAACTAATGGGTGCTGCGACACCTCCACTTAGGCCGAAAGACCTTGTACGACCTAGGGTTGCATGGCCAACCCCTTGGCCGCCTCCCTTGCCCTTTTCCTCATATATATTCAGTAGCCGTCGCTAGAATAGATGGGTTTTGCTTAGATTACATCTAGACACTTTGTCAGATTTTCGCCATTCATCAGTTTGTGGAACCCCAGCTCGTGTGCTTAATATTATTCGCAATTTCAGATTGCATCTTCTACGTTCTTGCTTGTGTTCTCGATTCGCATGCATGGATAAGCCTTGTTGGTGAGGTCAACCGTGTTTGCGCGTGGTTGATAACCAACGGAGCCGTGGTGTAGCGATTGCAGGGTTCGAATCAGTTCTAATTGGAAGCTGGATCGTTAACGTCGAGTTCTCCACCAATCGATTAACTACTACCTGTTAGAAGATCGAGCCACCATTCACATCATGACGGGAGGCATAAGCTATGACTTTTTTTCTCGCATCAACACACATCCGAGACCTTATTCATAAGGCACATGAAACTAGTAGGAGCATTTATAAATTCAAATGACGTTAAGGTGTATTTATATAATCCGTAATGAGTAGTGAAAGCCGTTTCTCGAATATCTTCAGGCTTGATTTTCAATTGGTAGTACCCATGTCTTAAATCAAATTTTTGAAAAGACCTGAGCACCATTCAATTGATCAAACATGTCATCGATACGAGGAAGTGGATACTTGTTTTTTATTGTAACTTCATTTAAATCATGATAATCTACACACATGTGTATACCATCGTCCTTTTTAGGAACAAATAGCATAGGACTGCCCCATGGAGATGAGCTAGGACCAATAAATCCTTTGCTCAACTGTTCTTTGAGTTGTTTCTTCAATTCAACTAACTCATTTGGGGGCATGCAATAAGGGCGTTTAGAAATGGGTGTTGTTCTGCGGACAAGATTAATGACAAACTCCATGTCCCGATCAGGTGGCAATCTTGGTAATTCATCTGGAAAGATGTCAGGATATTAAAAAATGATCGGTATTTGGTTGAGCTCTTTAACTATGGCTGAACAGAGAAACGACTGTGGTTTCGAGGTGTTTTGAATAGATGAGAAGTTTACTAAGGCTCCTTCTGGGTTTATGAGAGATATGGATCTATTGGCACAATCTATTTGTCCTTTGTTTTTGGATAACTAATCCAAACCACGAATCACATCTAATCCAAGAGTTTCTATAAGAAAGAGGCCGGTAGGAAATATAAGACTCTGAAAGATCGAAATGGCGATCAGAGGGGGGTGAATGATCCCAAATAAAATTTCTCCCACTCAAAGTACTCCAAACACTCTTGCAATAAAAATCTAAAGCACCCAAAGATTTTCGTTCAAACTGGTGCTTCTCAGATTCGCACACCCTCCAAAACCCAGAACAATTGGACAACTATGTGCACCCCTAACATGCATGGATAAGAACCATGAATCATGTGAGGGGTTTTTTAATCACAATCCTGGTTGTCAAGTGTCCAAACAAAAGAGGAATCAATTCAAAAGACTTCTTTTCTAAAAGAGATAAAGCTCAAACACCAAAGTCCCTTTTCAGAAAAGTTGAAGAAGATTTTCAGAAATTGTCCTCAGTTGGAATAGGTGGTTGGTGAGTTTCTGCTGCTCTAAAATTTTTGGTAATTGTTGTCCCTGTGAGAAGTTGAGTAGTGAAACACTCCACCAAAAATCACCTCAAAAAGCTTTGTAGAATAAGAATGAAAAATCAAGCAATACAGACAGACAGGAACTTCGACCAGAAAGTTTGAGGCTCTGTTTTCACATCATAGCTCTCAAACGGTGCAACCAGTGGACTCAAGTAATTTTCTACAGATGGATAAATGAGTCCTTCACCTTCTCCAAAAAGAATCACTTAAAAATGATTTTGTTATAGTTTTAGAAAAATCAAAAACTGACTGCTGCACGAGGAACAAGTTCTGGACAGATTTGCAATTTGATAAAACACTTGATCTCTAGTAAAACCAAATGAACACCCTCAAGACATCCTAGAAGAACAGCATTTAGAAGGAGGGGAGGCAAATCCAAATAGCATAAATGTAAATTGCAAGAATGTAAGTGCTGAATTTAATTGCGGAATTTAAGTGCATAATGTAAATTGCGTAATTTAAATGCGTAATGTAAATGCACAAAGAAAAGAAATGATTTGAGGAAACATTTCATTTCTGGAAGGAGAAGTTACAAAGCCTCACATTCATGTAGGCAAAGCTCAAAGGAGCATCAAAAACCTCAAAACCTTCAACGAGGGAAGGCTACCCCTCCACCCCTATTTATACAACTCTTGGGCCACCTACCACCCTTGGATGAGCCTCTAGACCCTAGAGCATCCATCAAGGGCTAGGATTAACCCACTCAACCAGCCATGCAAGGGTTCACCCAAAACCCAACACACAAATGGGTTTTCTTGCACGGTTTTCAAAGCATACTAACTAGACCCGCTATCCTATCAACTAAACCGCAATCCAACGGCCCTCATCGATCCGAGGAGCATCTAGCTAGCATCACATCCATTCCTTGTCTTCATGGCTTGCACGGACTCCGTCTCCGATCATCTTCCGGCAATCCCCGACCGTCTGGACCTCCGACGCTCCTCGCCTAGTCCCGGCCATCCTTCGCCTCACCATGACCTAGCACTGTCGTCCTGCAACCATCAAAAATAAAGAAACTCCTCACATAGCAATGCCCACAAAGATGTGTAATAAATCCATCAAAGTTCACTCATTAAAATTCATTTTTCCTCGTTCTGGCCGGTAGCACCGGGAAAACAGAGAAGACCTCAAATTGCTTCCAATTGAAAATCCAATTCAAATCAAACTCAAACAAGAGCAACCCAAGCTCAAATTTAGTCAAATACTCATCACAAATCTGGATAGACCTCCACATGGTCCTTTAGACTCCATTTATTTCAATGCGAACTTCGGGGCAAACTACTGTTGATTTCATGGTGGCTCAGGGGAGTAGATCGTCATCTTTGTGGAGAGTAGATGAGTTTTAATGTTGTTTTGCTCAGCAAACTTTTTAGAAATAAAAGAATATGAAGCTCTGGAATCAAACAATTCCAAAGTAGGTACTGAGTGGACAGGAAACGTAACCAACACCACGTCGGGAGCGTCATTCGCTTCTTTAGCGGTCATATGGTGAAGGCAACCGCTATTGGCACCTTGAGTTGGAGCAGAACTTGTCTTAGGAGATTGCGGGCCTCCAAATCCCTGGTCGACCTAGGGGTCTCTAACATTTCATTTTTGAGTCTTTTCAAAATTTTGGTGAATTTAAAATTTTCTGTTAGTGCAAGCAAATTATTTGAATCAAAAGCATAAGTTTAAATGAGTTCAAAATAATTTATTGGGTCTCAATTAACCCAAAGTAGTTTTGTGAATTTTTTCAGGATTTTTAGAACCTTTTTACTATTTTTACTATCGTGCTTTTGTTCTCAGCTCCATTTAATTTTGAAAATGACAAGTGGGACCGGACCCCACCTATCATAAGTGTCTTCCACCTCTAGCCAATACCAGAGCAATCCATTTTTCTGTCCTCCATTGAACCTAATCAAGGAAACTCCATTTTCTCCCACAAATCCGCATCAAACTTTCCAAAAATTTGGGCAAATCAATCCCCATTACATCCTCAACCTTCCATAGCAATTTCCTCATCAAATCCCCCACATTTTGCGAAACATTTCGCGCAAAACCTTCCATTTTCGGCCGCTGCCATTATTGCCGCGATTGCACCCTCCCCGGTCCTCCTCCCGCCCTATAAAAGGGAGCACCGGGTGCCACTCCCCATCGCCAAACCATTTTTCCTCTCCTCCCGAGTTATTTCATCCTCGTTTCACTGTTTCCCGCAAGGTAATGAACCCGACCGCGATGCCCTTTTTCCGGCCATCCGCCACCATCCAGTCGCTCCTTCCCCGCTGTCGTAGGCGCTGGCGAGCTCGCCGCACCGACGCCAACCCACCACCGCCAGCCGGCCGCCCCCTGGCCCTCCCCACCCTTGTGCCATGGCCAAAGATAGAGAGCTTTGCTCTCTGTCATGCGTGAAGCCAAGCATCCATGCGCAGCCAAAAAAGAAAAAAAAAGAAGCTACAGTGCCATTTCTTTTCCCTCTTATTTAAATCTTCAAAGAGCCCGTTTTCGCCCGTTCGAACTCCGTTTGGCTCCATTTTTCTTTCTAAATTTATCTAAATTCAAGATATATCTTTCAGTATCATTCTTTTCAATTTTTGAACTTTGTTTGGATTTTTTTATTTATTTGTTCTCGTTTCGAGTGTAGACGACGCAGTCGAAGCTCAGTCGAATCTATAGGTAGAAGTAGAACCAGCAGGTGGCAGCGAAGTCAAGTCTTCCTTGAACAAGTTGATCCCAAATTTTATAAAATGCCTATGTTGTTTTAAATTATGCATGCTTACTTTTATGTAATTTACTTTAAACTAGTTTTAGGGTTTAGTTAAATTCCAGATTTGTTATACCCTCATTGGTGTTGATCATGTCGAACCTTTGTCACCCTAGATGATATTAGCTAATTTATCTGGTGATAACCAATAGTTTAGCATGGGACGGTAGAATTGTTTAGTCCAGCTTAAACGTTTCGGTTTTATGCCATTATGGGAAACTTTTCAAACATTGTTTAAACTTATTTGTGAAGATGCCGCAATTGGTATTGCTGTTGTTATTTAAATGAAATAAAGTGGAAATGGTTTAGGCCGGGGCGGATGGATGTTTGGTGGGTGTTGGATGCACGAGACCTGTAAAGTGAATGTTCCGCCCAAGTCAATTAAGGACCGAACCATGTGTTACCATTGACCGAGCTTACCGTACAACCACAAGTCTATATGGGTACGACCTGGCTAATTAATGTGTGCATCTTGTTATTGGCTTCGCTAATCGGTGGAATGTGGTGTCGGATGGAGACAGCTTTCCCACACGGTGCAAGAGGGGGCTTCTGACTAGGTGGATGTAACCCTTCAGCGGTGAAACCTTAGCGAGCCAGGTTAATAGAGGGGCTATACATTGTAAAGGCCTTGTCATGATCTCTCTGTCGACACATCAAAGGAAGTGTGTGAATTGCATGGCAACAAGAGTTGATCATATCTTGTGGGTAAAGCTATACATACTCTGCAGAGTTAAAACTACTTAAGTAGCCGTGCCCACGGTCAAGGGCAGGCGAGGTACTCTTGCACATTGTAGATTTCATGGTTTTGTTTTAAATGAAAATGTTGGTTTGGGAATCTGTGAGTGGATGGAACTCCCAAGATATGGTTTGGTGGATAGAGCCAGTCAGGTGGTTGGAACCTGTTTAGTTGTTATTTCAAATTCAATTATTATTCAATTACGTTTTGATCAAAATGATGCTTTATGAAATTACTATTTTTATTTACAGTTAAACTTTGCTTTTGCTAGAATAAGAGCCATAATAAGTCTTCAATTGTTCAGCCATGCTTATAGTTATCATTCATTATGTTTCCAAGACTTGCAGAGTACATTTTTGTGCTCACCCTTGCAACATCCCAACTTTTCACATAGGAGTATGCAGATGCTAAAGGCGACTACGAGTTCTATGCTTGTGATTATGATGAAGGCGATCCGGATTACTAGGACGCGTACCCTAGTCCATTGCTTGTGGGCAAATGGATGGGCTTATTCTGCTGCTATTATTTCGTTTCCACTGCTTCTTATTGAACTCAAGCCATGAGGCTGTTTATTTGTAATAATTGGCCATAAGGCTAATACCTTTTTGCTCAATTAATATTCTTTGACTCGTGATATGGATATGTTGTCATCGCTGTTTTCACTGTGTGTGCTAGCTTTTCTTGGACTAGCACAGGTTATACACAGAGGGTTCGGATTTGGAAATCCGGTCCCAACAGAGGTGCTATCAGAGTCATATCGACTGTAGGTTGCGATCTAGTTAGAATGGAAAGGCTTAAGGACTATATTAAAAATAAGTATTTACAAAAATTATAAGTTTCCTTGCTACTACCTTACCCTTGTTAGTCTCTTGTTTTCGTCTCCTTTTTTTGTTTAAAAACCGTTTTGCTGATTTCTTTTTCACTTACTTCAAAATTTATAGATGTCGTTCATCAACTCTTGCGCTGACAAGGACAGAGGATTCTACGAGCAGCTGTGGTTCATGTTACAGGAGCTTGAACATGTTCATCGCCCGGAGTGTCGAGGAATCATGGTCGAGGAGGATGGTCGAGAGTTTTGGAGGGTCAAGTTCACCATCATCTCAAAGAGTCACTTGAGGGGCGATAGGCCTCATCACTTCATTGTGAATAGAAAGACATACAAGCTGGGATGGCAGGAAGCTGCAAGAGAGGCAATTGCTTGTCTTGGGTACATCTTCCACCATGAGCTTCAACATACAGCCTACCGCTACTTTCCCGCTCGTGAGGAGAATGAGCCGTTCAGTCGGTTTAGATGTACTGATGAAGAGGAGGATACCATGGTGATCCACATGGCAGCCCTCATCAAGGCGCAGGACAATGCTTATGTTCATGTGGCCATGGAGCTGATGGACACCTACGACAAGCTGCAGGCCGCTCAGCAGGAGATTGCTCAACAGAAAGAGAGTCAGGCTGCTGCTACAGAGGTGTTGAGCAGGAAGTGTCGACACTCTTGTCTTCGCATCACTCCCCGCAAGGTCTCCTGTCCACCAGAGGTCCACATGACTCCAACCGAGTACCGAAGTCTCTTCATCCCTGCAGGAGGAGCAGGAGCTTCCACTGCTACTGGTCCGCGTGTCACCAATGAAGACAGGTCAGAGCCTGAGGAGGATCTAAAGCAAGTTGATGCAGAAGAGGATGTCGAGTCTGAGTAGTTTCATTTCCAGCCTTAGCTTAGTTTTTAGTCTACTTTGCGTCCTAGTTTGGTTTATCGGTAGTCGATCTATTTTGGTGTGTTTGGATGACATCAAGCCTTAGTGCACTTGTGATGCCAGCATAATAAAATTTTTCTCTTGCTTGGAATAAAGTATTTCATTTGGAGTTTAATTGCTTGCTTGGCCTTGGAATGGCTACCTCCTCTTCTTATCTTTGTTCTTCCCTCCCATCTATTGCTAACCTACCCATGACCGTCGCTTCAGATGGAGAGTCAAGAAGAGGTCATGAAGCTGGTCGCAGAGGAGGTCGTGTTGGAGGTCATGGTCGTGGATGTGGCCAGGTAGTGCCACAAGAACAGCAAGATGTTCCAGAACAGCAAGAACAGCCAGAGCAACAAGTACCGCCGCCGCCGCCACCATTCCAACCACCAGTCGCATATATCCAACAAATGATGGCAATGCAGCTTTAGTTGTTGCAGGCCTTTGCTCATAATATAGTGAATAATCCATAGCCAGCACCAGCCGTAGCACCACTGAAGCCACCCCAGTCTAGACTTGGGAAATTTATGAGAACCAGACCGCCTACCTTTACGGGAGTAGGTGAACCCTTGGAGGCAGACGATTGGTTGAAGGATGTGGAGAAGAAGCTCCAGTTGGCTCAGTGTGATGATCATGAAAAAGTTCTCTATGTGAGCCATCAGCTCAATTGAGTAGCTACTACCTGGTGGGATAACTTTTGTGTTGCCCATCAGAATGTTCAAGCAATCACTTGGGAGGAATTCTCTGAAGCCTTTCGTACCGCACATGTGCCTGTTGGCATTACAGAAATGAAGAAAAGAGAATTCCGCAAGCTGCATCAAGGAAACCATAGTGTTTCCGAGTACCTTAACAGGTTTACCCAACTATCAAGGTATGCACCAGAAGATGTGGCAACTAAAAGTGCTAAGATCTGGAGGTTCATGGAAGGACTTGATCCTGACATCAAGGTGCAACTAGTTGCTTTGGATTTTCCAAAACTTTACCACATGGTGAACAAGGTGTCGAAGGTTATGAATCGACAATAAACTTATACTTAGGGTACCTTCGAGTTAGCAAAGTAAAGCAAATAGAAAACAGAGGCACACAATATAGACAAGTTCGGGCCTCCTTGGGGAGTAATACCCTACGTCCTGTGTAGAGGATTTTCTATATATTCCTGATGATCTATCCAGTAGGGAAGAGATTCCCCTGATTACAATGTTGAAAGTGTCTATCCTATGGATGGCTATGGCTAGAGGTTAACGAAAAGCAACTCGCCGAATCCTAAACTCTCTATGCACCAAGCTTAGGTTTTAGAACTCTGTATGGCTAATCCTTGCTAGAAGGCTCTTATCTCCCCTTTTCTTCTCCTTCCTTCGGGCCTTACATAGTCGCCCTGATCTTGCCTCTAGACGAATCGTAGCCGATGAAGAGTCTTCCGCTGTGTGATACGCGTAACATATCTTTACTGTTGTTGGTGTTTAGGTGTACTCGTGTTGGTTTCCTTGCGGAGAAAGCCAATAGAGTCTTGCCCAATATAGGGTTATCCAATTCCTGCGTACATCTTATCCCATGATTTTGGGCTCGAGATATCCGGAATTTCCATATGTTACTAGGACATACCATGTTATGTTATGTATGTGCTTATATACCATATTTAGATATTCGACAGTAGCCCCCGAACTCTACTTTAGTAGAGGGTTCACATGAGTGCTTGGTCGATTACCACCAAGTCATAGCTTGGTCGAGTAATGCCTCGCCTGCTTGTGGTCGAATGATTCGAGTAGAGCAGGAATTGCTGAGTATCGTATTGGGATGTGCTGGGTGCCATCAACCCGTATCGAGTTCCCAGGATAGCCACAGGCTATTTGATGTCGCTTCATAGACCCGATTCTAAGCAGAGTTGGTAAAACTTCTGACATTCTAAACGTTGAGCAGTTGGCGCATTTAATGCTCACAGCCACGATGTTACGGTCGTGCAACGCCATCATTCCACTTTTCACACCGATCGAGGCACTGGGTAAAGAGGGAATGAACCGTTGTTTGAGAGGATATCTTTGGCGTATAAGTTCCCCGATTCGGAACTGTTACTCCCAAATTTCCTACCTTTCTTGCTCTTGAAATCTCCGGAGCGCTCTTCTAGCTTTAGCACCACCAGAGATCTTACTTCTTCCTTCAATGGCATCCAGCTCTCAAGCCGTAGGCAAAGTGGGTATCGATGCTGGAGCCTTCAATTAAGTATTGCAAAAATCAATCATGTCAGAAAAGCGTCTCACCGACCTGGAGAAAGAAGGCTTCGTTCCTCCACAAGCGCTCTTTCGTTGGAGATCATCCCAAGGTGAACTATTTCCCACCCCTGAGAATGAGGTTGAGACAATCGTCGTTGAAGCTTTATTTCACTGTGGGTTGAATTTTCATCCTTCCTGTTTTCTGCAACAAGTTCTCAAATTTTACCAAATCCAACTTTTCCACGTGAGCCCCAATTCGATCACAATGCTCAGCGTGTTTTCCATCTTTGCGAGGCGTATTTAGGGATTAGCCCTAGCCTTAATTTGTTCTGCCACTTTTATAGCCTGAAGCGGGCGATTAAAAACGACGCTGTTGGGGGGTGCTGGATTCCACCTCCGCAACGGCGTATCCAGTTTGTACATTCCCATGCCTATTACCTCCTCTTGGCAATCAGACTGGAAGAAAAGATGGTTTTACATCACTTCGCCAGACACCGTGAACCTCCCCATCAGCTATCGACCACTCTTCCTTTACCCCATCGACCTCTGGACGAAGTCTCCTCCTGCGACCGCTCGAACTGCCCATTACACTCAGAAAATCGAGGAGCTAAGGAAGGCCGGGCTGACCGGGTGGCGCATCGCCAGGGAGTTCATCACGCTCTGATCGATTACGCTGAAATGCAGGGATCATCTTGCATGGAACTACTCGGGTGCTGATGACGCCACAAGGGACATTCTTGGAGGTAAGGATTGGTACCACACGCCGTACCTTTTTCCTTTATTCGATGAATGATGTATAAATTTGCGTACGTACCAGATCTGCCAGACGTAGAAATCTCCTCTCACCTGAGTTGGATATTCCAAGGTTCGGAGCCAGGTTCATGCAATATTGAAGCATACTCCCTCGATAATCCTCGCCTGGAGGTTTGTGGTTTTACTTCAACCTGCAAAATTTTGACTTCGAACACCTGCCATTCACTTTCCGAATTATCGGCTTTTAAGGAGACCCAATTCGAGGGTGAAAGCGGACCGGTTGTGGGATCGGTCAATTTGGACGTCGAGGAAATGGTTCAGGATGCCGATCCAATGCTCAGCGCAGCCCTTATCGAAGCAAGCTCTCCTCAAGCTGGTTCGCTGGGCGAAGGCGAAGAAACCTCTGAGAGGAGGTCGACGTCCCAACACTCCTTCGACCAGCCAAACGGACACTAACCCTAACGACAAGGCCTTCCAACTAGGTGACCTTCAACCGCTCTCGTGGCTGCTACGAGATTTCTCCAGTTATAATACTGAACGAACAACAAACCGCCTGGAGGACCGACCAGCAGAGGCCGACGACTCCCCCAGAGGTGCCTTCACAAGAAGAACCCCCTGCAATTGGACCGACCGACCTGGTACAAGTACTATCGAGCTACGTCTCTATTTCCTCCGAATTGTATTATCACTTTAAGCATTTTGCCCGCAGGTTCCACCATTGGTGCCTAAACCACCGGCGCCACATCCCCTTTCGGCAAAGCCAGTAAATGAGACGACTACGACAAGCGGGCCGAAGTCATCATCAACCGTGCGGGTGAAGCTTCGCATGGCGGGGTAAGTCTACTCCCCCTCTTGCGAAGATTTTCTTTTCTTTGGAGTATTTAGGCTGTTAGCCTTGCAGCAGGAAACGTGCATTTAGCGGTGCCGCTGATTCGGCTGCCTGTATAGCATCAACTTCTGCGGGCGCAACCACTATAGCCGCAGCGCCTTGCTTATAGTATCCTTTCGGGCATACTGGTGGATCCGCACAGGTTACCACTTCGAGTTCTCTGGCTTCTCCTGTGCTTCTAGTGACTTGGTTGGCACAGAAAACTCGGCTTCAGGTATGCACACGCGAACCATCTCATTCTGACTTCTGCTCTCCCTCTTCCCTAGTCCCTTAATGCTTTTTCGGTTTTTTTTTAAATTGCAGTGTGCAACTAGCTCTTTGCTCGAAACTACGGCTTTTCTTACACAGGAGCACGAGCAGCTCATGACGTCCCAGGAGCAAATATTCAAGAGGAACAAAGCCGAGCTAGAAGCACTCACTTCCAAACTAAAAGCTGCTGAGGCGAGGGCTATCGAATGGGAGAACAAACTTATGGCCGAGAAGGCCGTGAGAGAGGCTGTGCTGGTTGAGGCCCAAGCTAGCCGATACAAGGCGAAGGTGAGTCAAAAGGCACTCGGGATCGAAAAGGCTACAGCTGACGCGACACTCACCGCTCTGCAGTCGAAGACCCTCGAGCATATGAACACTTCCGCCCATCTTGCGACTTCGCACATGCTGGGCATGGTGAAGAGTCACCACCCGAACCTAGATCTTTCGGTCCTGGTGGAAGGATTCGCGGCGATCCGACCACAGCCACTGATTATATTGAATCCTTCGCCAGCCTGACCAAGATGTTCGTGGATGAACAGGAGTTGTCCCTCGATGAGAGTGGAACTACCCCAGGCTCTTCTACCTGACCATGCAATCTGTAGAAACCATTCGTTTTTGACGATGATCTGTAATAAAAGCACTTAACCGGTTTGCCTGCTTATTGCGTCTTGCCTTCTGTTTCCTTGCTGATGAAATGAAATAGCACAAATGATTGCAAACTCGAGTTTAGCACTCATAGATCTTCAGAAAAACAACATCCGGAATAAACACGTGCCCGATTATATCTGCGCATAGGTCTAACAAAAACTTCTGGTTAAAAGACCTAGCCCCCGAGTGCATACTCGGGGAATCTTTTTAGCATTAAACGCTATACAAATTATTATAATGATTACAACACAACCTTTTGCAAGCCTTCATCGACTATATGACTTAAACCCTACAACAATCAAGAACTTACCGAGCAACGCATGTAGAACTGACTAGAGGTTTCATCTCCCACCGACCGCTGAGCTTTTTAGATGTCTGACAATCTAGTGCCCATTTGCACGCAGGATAGAATTACTCATTGTCGGATTCAAGCATGGTGCACCTCTGTTTCGCTTGCTGACATGCTAAGTATTTCATCGAGCAAATGCGTGCAAAGAAATCGCATGTTTTACATAATTTTTAAAACAGATAAATAGATATTCTACTCGATAGTTGCAAAAAACAGAGTAAAAAACATAGTATAGAGTCACCTATAGCCCCCGACTCCTTACTTGATGGGCTCATCGAGTAGGGAGTAGAACAAACTAGAGAAACATACTGGGGTTTTACGCAACCAGAGATCATCTCCCAGATTATATTTCATGACGTAGCCCCCGTCTTCCTATTCGAGTACTGCTTCACGCATAGGACAAGACCCCGTGATCGAAAACGACCCAGCCCCCGAGCCTTTGTCCGATGGGCTCATCGAGTAGGGGAAAACAAGGCATAACAATCAATGGCACGCGGGGTAGTATTCAACCTCTTACTCGATGACTGAATCGAGTGGGTGAAAGAACTCGGCCCCTGCACCTTGGGATCAGATCAAGTAACTGATAGGTGGGTAATTAAAAACCCACTTCCACATCACAGTAAATTTATGATTTTCACGTCTCTTCAGCTTCCACCTGGTGGCATTTCCTGCCGTCGCTTTCTATCTCTTCGGTTTTCGCGCCTATGAGGAAGTGCAAAGGATGCCTTGGGGATTGGGATCGACTCGACTCTTGACAGAGCGACTAATGCAGTAGCAACTCGTTCCTCGGGCTATAAATAGTCGTGACTTGTAGTTGTCTACCACACTCCATCTTCCTCCGAACTTTTTGCTCGTAGAGACTTTGCTCCACCACTACGGCCATGACTTCGATACCTACCTGCAGCCATGACTTCGATACCTACCTCCTCCATCTCCCTGGAGATTATCGGGGATTCTTCCCCTTAGTCCACTGGTGGTGTCTTCCCCAGGGAGGATCATCATCTCCTCTGATGAGGAGGATGAAATCGATGGGACGCCATCGAGAAGGAAGTTTGGTCAGAGGAGGAAGGAGAGGTTACCAGCAAGCTAAGGGTTGTGGGCAAAGAAGTCAGCACCACCTCTGCTTCCCTCGCGAGAGCTACTAGCGCAGACAAGGCCGCTGGCGCCGACGGCGGAGGTGAAGCTCAAAACAGCTTCACCAGCCCAGCACTTGCTCGCCCTCCAAGCCATCGCGACGCTCGGGGGTTTCATCAAAGGAGAAAACTCCTTTGCCCTCCGCGGGCTCGTCCCACGGACGCCCCACCTCCGCGCCTTCTTCGTCGACAGGCGGTCAAGTCTTCGCCGCCTCTTCCGGCCCTTACGATGGGCACAGACCCATCCCGGGCACCATCCGTTTTGGTCCCCGTGGATGGAGGGGAGGCGACAAGATTCGACCAAGGACAAGTAGCGGCGGCAATGTACCTTAAAAATGAATTAGATTAGTTTCAAATAAAATAAGATTTTACTTACCTGAATCTCGGTGGCACTATTTTATGCATGAAATTTCTTCAATTGATCGATGTTCCACAAGTTTTCGAGTATCGCGCCTTCCGATGTCGCTAGTCGTATGGATCCTGGTCGAGTAACTTCGACCACAACGTAAGGACCTTCGCACTTGGGTGATAGCTTATTGCGATTTTCTTGCTTCTGCACCTTTCGTAGTACTAAGTCCCCTGCGGATAATGTTCTTTCCTGGATCCTTTGGCCGTGGTATCTGCGTAAGGCTTGCTGATACTCAGCTACTCAAATCGACACCGATCTCTGTACTCTTCGAGTAAATTTATGTTGTCTGCTCGCACCTGTCCTTGCTCCTCTTCCAAGTAGTTGTCCACTCGAGGGGACTTAAACACTAATTTAGTCGGGAGCACCGCCTCGACACCGTAGACCAAGAAAAAGGGTGTTTCACTAGTGGCTCGACTAGGTGAAGTGCGAACAACCCATAGTACCGAGGGAAGATCTGTTGCCCATCGGGTTGAGTAGGCTCTAAGCCTATCTAACACACGGGTCTTGATTCCCTGCAGGATTAAACCATTGGCATGTTCGACCTGACCGTTGCTTTGAGGATGGGCTACAGAAGCGAAGCAAAGCTTGATACCCAATTCTTCGCAAAAGGCTATCAAAGCGTTGCTTTTGAAATGGCTACCATTATCTGTGATCACTCGATTAGGAATGCCAAATCGAGTAACAATGCTCCTCATGAACTTCTTAGCCGCTTCTGAGGTGATGTTCCTGACGGGTTCGGCCTCAATCCACTTAGTGAACGTGTCGATGGCCATAAACAGAAACTTGTAACCTCCTTGGGCTCTTGGGAATGGTCCCAAGATATCCAAACCCCAGACAGAGAAAGGCCAAGATAGTGGAATAGTTTGTAGTGCCTGGGCTAGTCGGGTGGTTTGCCTGCCGTAGAATTGGCAGCTCTCACACTTTTTCACCAGCTCACAAGCGTCCTGGAGGGCAGTCGGCCAATAGAACCCTTGTCGAAATACTTTTCCAACTATGGTGCGATAAGACGCATGGTTGCCGTAGATGCCTCCATGAACATCAAGCAATATTTTATTGCCCTCTTCTTGAGTGATGCACTTCATCAACATTCCGTTACTCCCTTTTCAGTAGACCTTGCTGTCTATCAATACGTATAGCTTGGATTTAGGTGCAATTTTCTCGACTGTTGCATCATCGTCTAGGAGCTCTCGACCTTCGAGGTAGGCTTGGAATAGAGTCATCCAAATCGGCTCGCGTTCGAGTAGTGCAGCTTCCGTGTCTGCGGTTTCTATCTTGCTAACTTGACCAGACCGCTAGCCGAGATGGGCAGCATCGGCCTCCCGTACCGGGGGGTCGATGGTTTGAGGAGTTTCTCGACGAAGACTCCTGCGGGCGCTAGAGAACGAGATGAAGCGAGCTTGGCAAGTTCGTTGGCGGCGGCATTGTCACATCGCCGGATGTGTCGTACCTCGAGCCCCTCGAACTTGTGCTCTAGCTTGCGGACCTCATTCAGATACGCCGCCATGTTATTGTCCGAGCACTGGTACTCTTTCTGCACCTGGTTTACAACTAGCTGTGAGTCCCCTTTCACGAGTAGTCATCTGACGCCAAGAGACGAGGCTATGCAGAGCCCATTGACCAGTCCCTCGTACTCTACAATGTTGTTAGAAGCATGAAAATCAAGTCAGATAAGATACTCAGCTCTTCACCTGTCAGGGATCTAAGCACAATGCCAGCCCCCGAGCTCTGAAGTGTGAAAGATCCATCGAAGAACATGGTCCAGTAATCATCGACCACCTCACGCTCTTTTTCTTTGACATGCGTCCATTCTGCGATGAAATCTGCTATGACTCCTAATTTTATGCTGGTTCGCCGCACGAAATCGACCTTGAACTCGTTGAGTTCGATCGCCCATTGGGCTATTCGACCCGTAGCATCACGATTGCGTATTACCTCCTTGAGCGGATACGTGGTCATGACCGTGATCTTGTGGGCCTGGAAGTAGTGCCGTAGCTTTCAGGATGTCATCAAGACTGCGTATAACATCTTCTGCACCTGAGGGTACGCACCTTGGCATCGTGCAGGACTTCGCTTACGTAGTATACCGGCTTCTGGACCTTAGTCTTGGTGTTGATGCAATCCCGTTCGACCACTAGGACGGTGCTTACTACCTGAAGCGAGGCTGCGATATACAGAAAAAGCTCCTCCTTGTCTTGAGGCGAAATTAAAACTGATGGAGACGATATGTAACATCCCGAAAAATGGAATAATATAAAAATTTATATTTTGAATTTGAATATATTTGTTTCTGATTTTCTTGACATGAATGGAATTTATTTGAATTTTCTTTGGATTTTGTGTTGAATGGGAAATCAAACAAATAGATTTAAAAGAATGGATAATGGTAACAAGATAAAATGGTAAAAGATAAATTTTGGAAAAATTACCATGGAACCCTAACCATACTGGTAAGCCAGAAAAAATCAACAAGTAAAATTTTTATGCACAGAAAAGAGGATAAATAAAATGAATGACACCTCTTTTGACTAGAAACAGTACAAGTCAGTATTAATGTAAAATATTAGAAAGTTATCTGAATCCATAAAAATTACCATAGCACCCTCAGAGTAGTTTTTACACCTGGTAAGAATATCAGGAATTGATCATGTCGGAAAGGCCCTCTAATAATTCAAAAACAGAAACAATTAAAAACTAGAAATTTTCATGTCAGAATTTTTATAAAATAATTACCCAATATTTTGACTTGAAATTTTTATAGAGACATTCTAAACAAAATCCAAAAGACTACAAAAAATTTTAAAAATAAATAATAATTTTTCCACCTTTAATTAAATCAAAATCCGAAATTAAAATTCTGAGCAGTGCACAGTGTCAGAATTTTAATTAATTAACCATGAGGTATTTTAACCCCAAAATTTTACTGGAAGCTAAACACTCCCAGTGGACCATGGTCAAAAAGTTTCGAAATTTTGCAACTTGGTTCATAGCCGTTTTCACGTCCAGCACTGGAGCCATTTTGTTTTCCTGTGCTTGGAGACACCTCACCCATTCCAGAAACTTCATCCATCAGGCAGCCAAAACCAACGCACAAGCCAGTAGTTGAATCATTTGCTCAAGCCAGCCATTTCCACACCAAAGCCCAAAGCCAACCATTGAATCATTCCCACACCAAAGACAGCAAACTCCAATCGTTTGAGCTAAAGCCAGGCATTCATCTCCCATTCTTCAAGTGAGCTTCAATCCAGTGAATCGAGTGGCCAGAGAAGATCAAGGAGGTCAGGCAATCCCAAGCTCGGCGGTGGAAGCTTCCTTCCCTGCCATTGCCGCCGCAAGCAAGAATAGGGGGAGGTGGAAGATCAAGCCAACCCGGTGAGCCACTTTCAAATTTCTCGCAATCATAGCACCTCTGAGCATCACTGAACTCATCCCACTAATCAATCTCAGCTCTTTTCTATCGATCAATTGCCGTCGCCACTGTTCTTCTTCCCCAACGGTGGCCTCTCGGTGGTGGAGCTCCTCGGTAAGTCCCCGATCCATCCGACTGCTAAAATGGAACCTCTCATACTCCTTAATGCTTAATTCGCTACCGATTCGAATCGAGGTTCACTTATTTTTCTCCCCGGTGAGTCGCCATTAGCTCCGCCGCTGGCCCACGGTGGCAGCCCGCTCCGACCATTGCCGAAGGCGATCGACCCCTCCATCAGGTGCGGGGTGGTGCCCTGGTGCTCGCCGAGTGGTCGATTCGGCCGGAGACCCGCCGGACCGCCGTCGCCGACAAGCCCTAGCGCCTCCGCTTCGACTCACTGCTGGCGGGCCCATTCTCACACCGAGTAAGCGCCTCCAGTCCAAACCAACGAATGCGCCTCTCAGCTTAGAAAACGTATTTCTAATTTCTTTAGAATTTTCATACCCGAGTTAGTTCAATTAGCCATAACTTTTGCATTATAACTCCAAATTTGTGAAACGAATTTCTATATTCATGTAAAATCAGATGCCATCAGAATATGTAATAATATTTTGAAAATCTTCAATGGGTGAATTCGAAATTAAAATTTGAATAAAAGGGCTAAAAATATGCTTTGTATAAAAATTCTGCAAACAAACTTAGAATTGAATGAAACCAATTTTGATGGAATCCTTATGCTTCCAGAAGTTCAAATATATACAAATATTTAAACTTCATTTATGTTTGAGCTACTTTCTATTAAAGGGTACATTCAATACATTAAAAACTCAAATATATGTAACTTATATAAAAGAAATCCAAAATAAGATGAAACAAGTTTCTAAATTTGAATTAAGCCATAAGGATTTGGGATATGTAACAGAATTTAGATGATCGTTGTAGTTCAAATTATTTCAAGCAAGTTTGTTTAAAGTCCCTTTTATGTAACATATAGTAGCTATACATTTGTATAGCTCCTAAAATCATGAAACTATTCTCACATGTCCCTGAGACTGTAAATGTTCCATTTCTACAAAAATATTCAAGATTGAACTCAGTTTGTACTAAAAAGTAAGGAAAAGAAGCTTCCCTTGCATAGAGAGTCAAATAATTAAAATTTGGATCAAATGAATTCAAATAATTACCAAACCAGTTTTGTTATACTCCTGACATCACAAGGATCCCAGATGTGTAAAAATATTTAAGGTTTACCATAGAAAACAATAAATGTTTAGTAATTGAAATTTCAGTGCTTGTATAATCCAAATAGTCATAACTTCCTCAAAATAACTTCAAATTTGACAAAAACAAATCCTATAACCTTGAAAAATAGTGCCCTTGCTGATTATGCAAAAATATCTTATGTTTGTGCTAATCTGAATTTAATCCTTGTTAGGCCCTAATGATCACTTATAAGGAAAACATCTCGAATAGAAGCCAAATATCACGGAATTAGCTTTAAAACACTCTTAGAGTTGTTCCTTGGTTATGCCTAGAAAATGGGTAGATTATCTCGTAAGGTGCAGTCGCAAACTTAAAATGAAAACCGAGTTGTTTCGATGTCACCTTTGTGGTTGTTTATACCTTTTCAACAGCGTATAAAATAACTCCTCTAAATGAAAAGATTTATGAAAATAGCATAGAAATACTCTACGAAGTGCATGCTACTATGTTCTGAAGAAAGAATATTATTTCGTTAAGGTTATATATAAAAGAGTCTAGCAACATAACCCTAAATGTTATGTTTTCTAAATAAATGAAACACTTAAGCATTTTTACAACCCGTAGAATATATCTTCTAAATGCTAATATTATGAAGATCAATTCAGAAATGATATTTAGGATATGCACTATCATATTCTGGAAAAATATTTTGTTTATAGCTAATATTCATCTGAATCCAGCTAGTGATATAACCCTAAGTGATAATTGTTCACTACACTTCTAATCCAATTCCTTATAACATAAGCCTTATTTTCATATAAGCTTTTTCAACAATGAATAGAATGTCTCATCTAAACGCAAAAATGTATGAAATCAGCTTAGAAATGTTCTTCGAAGTATATGCTATCCAATTCCGAAGAAATAATCTTATTTCACTATGTTTTGCATATAAATCCTAGTAGCCAAATAACCCTAAGTTTTGTGGTTCATGAACTTCATAATATGAATAAGCAACTTGGCAATAATGATGAAATCCATAGTTAATATATATTTGTATCACCAGAACCTTCTTAAAAACCATAAATAAGTCCAGTAACCTAACTTAACAGATATACCTTATTCAAAATCATTCCTTATGTAATATTACTCTAGATTAAGTACTATTCACATAACCCATTTAGCTAGTGTTTTAATTCTATTAATGCAAATAATTTTACATCTATAATTCAAAGTTATAAATACTAGAATTCATAATTTTAGCCTCTTGAATTCGTAACTCAAGAATAGTTAATCTATAAGAGAACCATGTTTTGCTCATCATAAAAGCCATTAAGCATATGAATGTGTGTTTCCCTAAATCATGAGGCCTTGAAATCATATAATTCGAACCCTAAAGCATTCCTGTTTTCTGCAGTAAGTTGTTATTTGGTTTTCTGTCTGTTTTCTTTTCGCCCTTATTAAAGTTGGCTTTTGCTTTATTTTCGGTTGATCGACGTGTAGATTTCGACGTCCCTTCCTCCGTCGATGCCTCCATCAGCCGTGGTCTCGTCTTCGTCGTAAGCAATAAATAAGCAAGGCAAGCACCTCCTTTGACCATCTTGATCCCAGTGTTTAATTTGCATTGTGTTTATTAAAATGTTTCATGCAGGCGTTTACTTTCTGTAAATTTGCTATTTTGTGGTACTGGTAGTTATACCTGTTGTCTCATGAAACCTCCTTGATAAGTATGGACATGTGAACCTTGACAAACCTAGATTAAGCTTAGACATTAATTAATGTTATCATGGGTATATTCGATTTCATAATTAGCCATGCTTAGCCATGCTTTTAGATCTAATGAGGTTGATGATCAGATCAAAATTTGTTTCTGAGAAATGGAAAATGTTGGAAATGAAGCTGTTGGTTATGGGTACTTTGATTAAAAACCCAAAATAAAACTATGGTTTTGGATGCGGGTGATTATTGGCAATAGCCGGATGTGCAGAGGGATTTGCACGTAGTGTAGGGTGGAGTATCACCCGTGTCACAGTAAGGACCGAGCAATGGGACGCTATTGATCCAAGAAACCCGTGCAACCACAAGTGTTGGTATGGGACAACCTTAAACCAATTAAGTTATCCAGCTTAACTTTGCAATTGGTAGGCTGAAGCAGTACGAGCATTCCTTTCAAGGTTGCTCGAAGGGGTGCCCTCACTGAGGTGTTGGGAACAACGCTTGCCGATATAACGGTGTACGCCATGTCTATGGGAAGTTCCAACATTTCTATGCTCTGAGTTCTTCCATCATAGCATGGGTTAACGTCCCGGTGCTGGTGCAAAGTTAATCTAGATAATGTAAAGGTTTTTGTCATGAACATTCTGGCCACACGCCAAAGGTGCGTGAAATATGCGGCAAAAAGAAAAGGTCATGACTTGTGGGTAAAGTTGTACACCTCTACAGAGTGTAAATCTAATCGATTAGCCGTGTCCACGGTCAAGGACACTTGGTGAAGTCATTCCAATGTTAGTTTGGTATTTTCTAAAATGGGTATGGTTTGGAACATGTTTATCAGCTTTTGTTTCATGTCAAAGGATCGACATTGTTGGATTCCATTTCTGGATTATTCGATGCTCACGAAGGGTTGTGAGTATTACTTATGCTTTACTTATTTCATATCAGTCAACTTGCTTTTACAAATTCCGTTTGCAAATAACTTGATTTCTCAATGTCAATTCTGCTTTATGCAAATTAACTGTAGTAGCCTCCTTTGAAATGGCCTGCATATATTATAGGTTTGCTCAAGTCTTGCGGAGTACGAAAGTACTCACCCTTGCTTATATGTTGTTTTTAGGTGGTTAAGTTAGCGAAGCTTCGAAGTTCCTCTTTCGTCGCAGGTTGCGGGTTTATCTTCGACGTGTACTTTCTAGAGTTTATGCCTTGTCAGTTGCCTACGGGTTCGGATGGGCACACTGCAGGACTTTGTTTCTTTTACTGCTGTAATCTCTGAGTTGTAAGTTTTATTTGTATATTCGCTTCCGCTTATTAATTTTGTTGTATGGTTGTGATTCCAATTGTCGTGTATGTGCGTACTAGCTACTGATCATAGGACTAGTACGGAATGCACATAGATTTCCATTTTTGCATGTATGCGAAAATGGGGGTCGTCACAGTTGGTATCAGAGCTATGCTGACTATAGGATAAACCCTAGATAGAATGGTCGTTAGCATTAGAATAATCAAATTCAAAATCTTATGTCCAAAAGTTACCATATTTGCAAAATGTAGATTTTGCTATTCTTCCCTCTCTCTTAAGATTCTCCCCTTACCCATACATTCATTTTATTGAAAGACCATGTGGAGGTCTATCCTTGTGTGTGATGAGTAATTGATGAGTTTTGAGCTTGTGTTGTTTTAAATTGATTTGGATTTGAAGCAATTTGAGTGTTGGTCTACTGGTCGGAGACCAGTCGTCCATCTCGAGTGGTCGGGCTCACCGGTCGGAGACCACCACCGACTCCGAGTGGTTGAGGATTTGGCTGGTGGAGAGACCGTCGTCGACCGAGTGGTCAGGTCTTTGGTTGGTCGGAGACCAGTTGTCCGACCCAGAGTGGTCTAGGCTTTGGCTGGTCGAAGACGAGTGGTCAGACCCCGAGTGGTCGGGACGAAGACTAGTGGTCAGACCTCGAGTGGTCGGGACGAAGACCAGTGGTTAGACCCCGAGTGGTCGGGACGAAGACCAGTGGTCAGACCCCGAGTGGTCGGGACGAAGACTAGTGGTCAGACCTCGAGTGGTCGGGATGAAGACCAGTGGTCAGACCTCGAGTGGTCGGGATGGAGACCAGTGGTCAGACCTCGAGTGGTCGGGATGGAGACCAGTGGTCAGACCATGGGTGGTCGGGATGGAGACCAGTGGTCAGACCACGTGTGGTCGGGGTTATGCTGGTCAGCATAGTGTATATCTTTCTGTTGAGATGGATATGTGTTGTTGGACATTGCTATGTGATGTGGTTCCTTGTCTATGATGGTTGCAGGACTTTGGAGCTAGGTCATGGTGAGGCGAAGGGGATCAGGACTAGGTTGGGAGAGCTGAGGTCCAGATGATCAAGGTGTTGCCAAAGATGACTGAGGCCAGGGAGTAGCTGCAAGCCGAGAAGACAAAGGAATGGATGAGATGCTAACTTGGAGCTGCTCTGATCTAGGAGGACCGTTGGATCGCGGTCAGGAAGATAGAGTAGCGGGTCAAGTTAGTGTGAGTTGAAAAGCGTGCAAAACCCGTTGTGTTGTTGGGTTTCGGGTGAGCCCATGCATAGCTTTGTGAGTGGGTAAAATCTCAGCCCTTGATGGAGTGCTCTAGGGTTTAGAGGCTCATCCAAGGGTGGTAGGTGTTCCAAGCCTGCTATGAATAGACAGGGAGAGGGGTGTCTCCTTGGGGGTGAGCAGGTGAGGAAAGTCTCGTGGGTAGTTGAGAGTTGTTGAGAGGATGTGTAAGGATCAAATCCTGGCTCTTGGATGTTGGCTTAGGATTGAAGCAGACATCCAAAGGTGGGAATTGATCCTGTGTCACTATAAATAGAGGGGTAGGGCAGCCTCCCTCTTCAAGGTTGTGAAGGTTACGAGGTTTTCTTTGCTCGTTTGAGTTTTGCCCACTTTGTTGTGAGGCTTTGTAAACCTCCTTCCGTAAATGAAATGTTCTTCACTTATATTCTGTTTCATTTCTCTTACGTATTTACATTACGCACTTAAATTTCATTATCTAAATTCGCATTTACTTACTTGCAATTTACTTTACGTAATTTGGATTTGCCTCATCTCCTTCTACATGCTTTTGAGTCCTTTTTGAAATTCATGATTGATGAACTCTTCTCCGGATTCGTGCTTTCAATCATTTAGGCAATCCTTGCGTTCTTGTTGCAAGTTGTAAATCTGTGTTCTTAAAGTGCGTAAACGTGTGACTTGCGATTCGTTAGTCTTGATTGGCTTTCGTTCTTATTGCCAAGAATGAAAGATTGCTGGATGAATCTTCTATAGATCATATCCCAATCATCTAGGCAATCTACAACCTCTTCTATTCATTTTGGAAGAAACCAATTTACGTGCCTAGTTTTGGATAGTGTTTCTATCTGTTTGAAGGGTTGTTTCTTCGTGTACTTACTTGCTGTGATTTGTGGAGAGTTATCCAAGGATATTCTGACCATCAACTCCCACCAGCAAGTTAGGGGTAAAGTCTGTGTTCGTGACTCTGTTTTTGGTGTTGCATTTGTTAAACTGAAAAGGGACGGAACCTTGGTATCAATTCCTTCGATTGATGACTGAAATAGGTTCCTGACATCCTTAGGGAGGTGCACACCAAGTTTCACTGTTTTTGGATCAGCCGATCAAAAGTTACATCGATTTCTGTTTTTAAGATCGTGCTGATTTTACTGTTCATCCGACCCCGAGTACTGTTCATCCGACCTCCGCAGGTCGGGCGTACTGTTCACCCGAACACTATTCACCCGAGTACTGTTCATCCGACCTCCGCAGGTCGGGCGTACTGTTCGTCCGGTCGGGATACTGTTCACCCGAACACTATTCACCCGAGTACTGTTCATCCGACCACTTCGGGTCGGGAGTACTGTTCATCCGACCAGTGCTGGTCGGGAGTACTGTTCATCCGACCTCTGTAGGTCGGGGGTACTGTTCATCCGACCAGAGATACCCGACCAGTGCAGTTTCTTTCTGGACTTTTGGTGGTTTGAATTCTAGGGGGAAAGTTTATTCGAAAAATTTTATTTGGCTCCTATTCACCCCCCCCCTCTAGTCGCCTTTTTCGATCTTTCAGTTTTGTAAACAAACTTCTCTTTCCTTAAATTAATCCTCGACAAATGGAGACTCCGACTTCTACGTCAATAATCTTGAAGAGATGGATGTCGCTCCATGAAGACTTGTGTGGATAGGTCGAGTAGGAATATATAGGCTAAGTTATTTAGAACCTCTGTATACTTGAAAACTTTTTGGTGGTGCTTTCCAGGATACACTCGTGAATACTTAACACTAGGTTAACTACTTCATGACGTGATAACCCTTAATCAGCAAAAGACAAATCTAATTAAAAAGATTTTAAAGAACGAAACGTTGCCTAGTAACCTAGCTGAATCTCGCCTAAATATCTATCTCCTCTAGACTACAGGATGCCTAAAACAAGGTCCTTAAGAAAGTTATTGGAGTATGAGGCTGCTCAAAGTTCCCGACCAAAAAGGGGCAGCATTCCAACTCCAATCCAACCTAGTCCGCAACATCCAACTGCCAGAACATCTCGACGCAATGTTCATCATGAGTCACCTCCACCTCCTCAAAATCCAAGTGAAGTTATTCCTGAAGAACAATCTCCTGAATCCTCAGCTGTGGCTCAAGTCCTGGCAATGATGGAGCAAGAGCATCAGGTTGATACACTCCTGCTCCAGCAAGTGGTACAGAATACCACCCACCTTAGCGAAACTAGGGATGGAAATGGTGGTACACCGCATTACTCTAAGTTGGGTGAGTTTTTGAAAACTCAGCCCCCGACTTTCTCCTCGTCAGCAGAACCTCTCGACGCTGATGATTGGCTCCATTCTATCGAGAGCAAACTGGCCATTGCGCAGTGCAGTGACTATGAGAAGGTCATGTATGCTTCTCACCAGCTACATGGAGCTGCAGCAGTCTGGTGGGAAAATCATCAGGCGATGCTCCCTGAAGGTCAAATTGTATCTTGGGCAGCATTTAAAGAAGCATTTTGCCGGACTCACATTCCTGCAAGCATCATTGAGATCAAGAAGCGGGAGTTTATGGAGTTAAAGCAAGAAAACTTATCAGTGATGGAATATCTACACCGCTTCAATCATTTATCTCGCTATGCTGTTTCTGAAGTGTCAAATGAAGCTCGAAGAATTGAGCATTTCAGAGAACACTTGAATGAAGAAATCAAGTGGATGCTAGTCGCCCATGATATTCATGATTTCCAAACCTTGGTTGATAAGGCTATCCGGGTGGAGTTCGGCATTAGAACAGTAATAGAGAGCCGAAAGCGCAAATGGATAGCACGTCAGTCAACAAATGATCGTCCCTCAAAGCAGCGTTTATTGCAGTCATCCAATGTTCAGCAGTTTGCATCTCAATCCCAGCTGTGCCTAGGGCAAGCTTCTCGCCCTCAACAGCCCTCAGTTCATTCACCACGGCAAGTAAGATCATCTTCTAGCACTCAGTGCCAGGAAGCCTATGCTTGTCCTAAGAAGAATTCTGATCAACTTTATTCTCAACAGCAATCCTCAAGTAGAGATCGAGTGATTGGAAATTCAAAAGTCTCTAAGCCACCTTCTACTTCAAAACAAGGTGTTAATCATGGCGTCTGCACCATGTGACAGAAGAAGAAGCTCATAATGCACCTGATGTGGTACTAGGAACATTCCTTGTTCACTCTGTACCTACATTGGTGTTGTTTGATTCTGGCGCATCACATTCCTTCATATCCAACAAGTTTATTAAGCAGCATGAACTTCAAGCGGATTTGCTTCCCACAAAAATGATAATCTATTCACCAGGAGCAACTATGAGAACCTCAAAACTCTGTTCTGAGGTATGCATTAAGATTAGTGGAGTATCTTTTTATGCTGATCTTATTGCTATTGAGACCTCGGGACTAGATGTGATCCTCGGTATGGATTGGTTGTCCAAGCACAAGGGTTGTATTGATTATGCTAACCGATCTATATCCCTTCTCAGTTCAGATGGGATCCAAGTGCAGTGTTCTTCAATCAGTAGCACTCCAGCTCAGCAACCTTTACTTGGTTCTGCTTTGGTCACAGAATTGAGTCAAGTCTCAGTAGTACGTGAGTATTCTGATGTGTTTCCAGATGAACTACCAGGAATGCCTCCAGACAGGGACATGGAATTTGTCATTAATCTTATTCCTGGAACAGCACCTATCTCTAAGCGACCTTATCGCTTACCTCCGGATGAGTTGGCTGAATTGAACAGCACCTATTTTGTTGCGCATCGCCTTCTTCAGAATCGATCTGCCTTTATCCTCTAATTAGCCTTAATCGGCTAATCAGATCTATTCCGATACCTTGATCTTGATCGGCTTCAAGCTGATTGAGTTTAAGCTGATTGATCGTTACGATCGGCTTTGAGAGAATTTTATCCTCTGATTAGCCTTAATCGGCTAATTAGATCTATTCTGATACTTTGATCTTAATCGGCTTCAAGCTGATTGAGTCTAAGCCGATTGATCGTTACGATTGGCTTGTAGTGAATTTCATATTTTTACCTTGTCGATTACAGGTCAAATCGACTGGCACGCTCTGAACCCGGTATTCGTCTGGTGTGCTGCTGTCGAAACCCTACATCAAGTTTTTGACGCCAACAGTATCGATTATCGTGCTCTTAATGAAGTGATAATTAAGAATAAGTATCTGTTGCCTAGGATCGATGATTTGTTTGACCAGTTGAAAGGAGCTGGAGTTTTCTCCAAGATAGATCTTCGATCAGGATATCATCAATTGATTATTCGTGTTGAGGATGTTCCTAAGATTGTGTTTTCTACGCGATATGGACATTTTGAGTTTACGGTCATGTCGTTTGGATTGACCAATGCTCCTGCATATTTCATGAACATGATGACTAATGTTTTTATGGAATATCTGGACAAGTTTGTGGTTGTGTTTATAGATGACATTCTTGTTTACTCCAAATCTGAAGTAGAGCATGCAAAACATTTGAGATTAGTCCTTGAAAAACTGCGAGAGCTACAGCTATATGCTAAGTTTAGCAAGTGTGATTTCTGGAAAGAGAAGGTGGAATTCCTTCGACATGTGATTGTCGGGACCCGAATATGCAAATCCGGACCCTCTGTGTATACCGCACTAGTCCAGGATCACGCTAGTGCACACAGGCTCAACATTAGTAAATATCACAATCATACATAGCGGAAATGCATTACGAAAGACATCATATGATATATACTACTAGTTGAATGACCTTATGGTTCACTTACATGACTATGCCTCGCAAGGCTGAATGACACATTAAACTGCAGCGGAATGAAAACGTAGACAACCCCTCAGTATACCACAGGCAACTGACAAGGCTTGCGCCCTAAACATTCGTCTCCTCTTGGAACCTCTCCTCCAGCATTGATGTAGACTCCTCAACTAGTGATATTGTTGTTGGCAAGGGTGAGTACATAAAGCACTCAACAAGTTGTGCACAGAATGCAATTCTAACATAGCATATGCAAGGCTTATTCCAATGGATAGGCTATCATGGCTATTTTGCAACAAAGCAGTGTTTATGAACAAATACAATAAATAGATTGTAAAGACTGTAAAACAAATAGCAATAATAGATAGATTCATCATTTCTCAAGTAAACCAAGTTTCAACCTTCCATATGGCAATCCCGCCATCCCAACCAAGTTTTCCATTTAATTAAGCTAACCCTTAACTGTAATTCCCGAGCATTGCTCAGTACCGCGAGCACGGCTATTCAAATAGATTTACACTCTACAGAGATTATGCACTTTACCCACACAACATGATCGTCTCTTGGTGCCATGCAATTAACACACTTCCTTTGGTGTGTCGGCGAA
This sequence comes from Otatea glauca, assembly GCA_036346275.1. NCBI lineage: Eukaryota > Viridiplantae > Streptophyta > Magnoliopsida > Poales > Poaceae > Otatea > Otatea glauca. Next base: position 14,158,778 of record CM070716.1, on the reverse strand, counting down.
GAGATCATGACAAAGCCTTTACAATGCGCTGGCTTAACCCGGTACCACCCGCTAAGGTTTCAACACTAGTCGGACTGGTTACCACGTCCAGGGCCCCCCTCTTGCGCCATGTGAATTACTCCATAACTCAGGAACTCACACCGACCAAGATAGTACCAAAGTTAAGACATTGCAAATTAATCAGCTAGGTTGGTCCATACCAGACATGTGGTTGCGTGATTGACTCAGGTCAACGGCTTGCAAGGTTAAGTCCTTAGAGTGATCAAGGCAAGACATCCACATACCCTCTGCCCATTGGGCCCACCTTGGCATACTTGCCCCTTGTCACTTGCCCCAATCTAAGTGATTATCACCCAAGTTGATTACCAAGCACCACGTGCCATCAACAATTCAACATCGTTGCGTGACATGACTCGCCACAACAACTCAATCTCATCGTATGACTTCACATGACACACAAGTTCACATCATTGTTCCATATTCCATTAGTCAAGATTAATCATTGATGATTCATGTACATATGATGACGTGGCACGGCTAAGCAACTATGACGATCTAACCATCCCATGTTGATTTCAATATCAACCAACTATAGTGATCCAATCTAGGGTGACAATAGATCATGGCATACAAATGACAAGGTAGGATATATAGATTAAATTGGTAGATTAACTAGATCCCAATTTAATTTGAAACAATCGTATACTTAAAATAATATGTAGTAAAGTAAAACAATATAGCATTTGTATAAACATGGGTTCAACATGATCAAAGCACAACTTGCCTTGGAATAGGTTCTAATCTTGCTCTAGAACTTGCTCTTGAGTTGTTGGATCTTCCTCCGAAGCGTCGCATAATTCAACGTCTACGCGTACCGAAGGAGAAAAGCAAATAAATACCAAAACAGAGAGCAAATGAACTCCAAAAGTCAAATAAAATTCACCATTAAATAGATCTCAATTTTACAAATTTTTAGAAATTTGAATCACTCAAATCCGAGTTAAAATACAAAAGATATAGCCTTTTGAAGTTTGAATAAATACTGAAAATACAGATATTAGAAAATCAGATTTAACCGAATTATCTTTATATTGAAAAAGGCTTTTATTGCGCAAGCGTGACGTCAGCCCTTGACCCAGTAAACCAGATGCTGCCACGTGGCCTCAGTCCATGGACTGTGTCCACAGAATCGCGTTGGATCACCATGGACTCGATCCACGGCGCTTGGGCTCCGTGCGCCACGCGGCACCGTCTGATTGGCGCCACCAGCGCGGTGATCTGGGCCCTTCGCCACCGATCCGACGGTTCAATCTAGCAACGATGTGGCTTACCGACACGCACTCCACGCGGCGAGATCTGACGCGCTCGATCTGAGATTCAACGGCTACAAATGATCGCGAGGTCCGACGACGAGCTTGGCGGCGCGGTCGCCAGAGGCCAAGACGAAGGCGAGCCCAACGACGCTTTGGCGACCAAACAGCGATGCAAACACCCGGAACCGATGCGTCTCGAAGCGGGGATTCCAGATCTACCCTCAACGGCGACGAACGAACACCGGACGACTACGAAAACACGGCGAACCCGACGGAGGCGCAGTAAGGAACAACGGCGAGCTCCCAATCGATGAAGACGGCGACTTCAGCGACGATTCTTGGACCAGCAGATGCGGCGTTCAAAAGGGAACCTCGGGCTAGCACGCACGGTACTTATAGCGCTGGGATTCGAGCCCTACACAGACGCCAAGGTTACACGGCGGCAAAGGCGTGCTGGCGGCGATCTCTGAGTCCTGATCGGAGACGACAACCACACACCATCCGATCGCCAACGAACGGCCAAGATGCGACCTGACGCGGCACGATCAGATCTGTCCATTTCCAAAACAACGGATGAGATCTTCGCTTACCCTAATCGCACTTACTTAACAGGCGCCGCTTGATCTTGATCCTACGGTCTACGGCGCTAGGGTTTCCAGATCCTTGACATCAAATCTCAGCCACCAATCCTTGATCCGACGGTGAAAATCCACACCTCTGGGAAATGGGCCGACGGCGAGAAAGGACTGGGCCGCACAGCGATGGGCCTTGCGAAAGCGGTATTGGGCTCCGACCCAATACTATTACATCTATTTTCCCCGCATTTTCCTTTTTAATAAATTTATGGAAATTCATTTAATTAGCTTTAGGCAATAAATATACCAAGAAAAATCCAAGAAAATTCTCAAAAATACTTTGAGGTATTCTAAACTCAAATAAAATATTTTTGACAAAACTTTATTTTAACTTTGCATAAATTTAATTAGTTTTCAACCAAAGATGAATACACATAATTTAAAATTAATTCAAATAAATCCAGAAAATCCAATAAATTCCAAAAAATCATAAAATGCACAATTAACCAATAAATGATATTAAAGCGAATTTTGGGTTGTTACAGTGATGAAAGTGAAAGGAGTTGTTGTTGACCCAAGCAAGGTGGAAACAATGTTGCATGGGAATAGCGGGATATTACCATCGGTTTATCGAAGGATTTTTGATGATTGCTAGACACCTTACGCAATTGTTGAAAAAGGAGAAGAAGTTTGCATGGACGTTAGAGTGCGAAAAGAGTTTTCAGGAGTTAAAGAAACGTCTGACGACAGCGCCTATATTAGTGTTGCCAGATGTTCAGAACAGTTTTGACATACTCTGTGAAGCTTCCAGACAAGGCCTAGGATGCGTATTGATGCAGAATGGAAAAGTTGTTGAATACGCGTCAAGGTAGTTGAGGCCGCATCAAGTGAATTATCCAACGCATGATTTTGAGTTAGCTGCCGCAGTGCATGCTTTGAAGTTGTAGCGTCATTATATTATCGGAATTAGATGTGAGATATATACAGACCACAAGATTTTAAAGTATATATTCACGTAGTCGGATCTCGATATGAGACAGAGAAGATGGCAAGAATTGATCAAGGATTATAATGTTCGAATCCATTATCATCCTAGTAAGGCTAATGTGGTAGCTGATGCTTTGATCCGTAATAGCCACATTGCTAATATGCTAGTCCATGAGGATCAGTCCAAGTTATGTAAAGAACTATAGAAGTTGAAATTGGAAGTTCTTCCAGAAGGATTTTTAGCTACCTTGGAAGTAAAACCAATGTTAGAAGATCATATCAGAGAAGGTCAAAAGGATTATGAAAAGATCAATAGAATCAAGTCTAAGAAGAATGAAGGCTTGGCCAAGGATTTTACTTTGAATGGTCAAGGTACTATGTGGTTTAAAGGTCGAATCTGTGTACCGAACAAGAAGGAGCTTAAGCAATTGATTCTTGAGGAAGTTCATGATTCTCAGTATTCGATTCATCCAGGAAGTGCTAAAATGTATCAAGATCTTAAGGAAAAGTTTTGGTGGCCCAATATGAAGCGTGAAGTTGCTGAGCATGTTGCTTTATGTGATGTATATCAGAGAGTAAAGGCAACGCATCAGAGACCTGCTAGTTTATTACAGCCGTTGAAAATTCCTGAGTGGAAGTGGGAGGAAATCGGTATGGACTTTATTACTGGTTTGCCTAGAACCCAGAGTGGTTATGATTCCATATGGGTTATCATTGATCGTTTGACCAAAGTTGCTTAGTTCATACCAGTAAAGACCACGTACTCAGGAGATCGCTTGGCAGAACTGTAAATGTCAAAGATTGTGTATTTGCATGGTGTGTCTAAGAAGATTGTGTCAGATAGAGGTACCCAATTTACCTCGAGATTTTGGAATAAGTTGCATGAAGTAATGGAAACTCGTTTAAATTTCAGTACAGCTATCATCCGCAAACAGATGGACAGACTAAAAGAGTTAATCAAATTTTGGAGGATATACTAAGAGCTTGTGCATTAGCCTATGCTACTTCATGGGATAAGTGTTTGCCGTATACAGAGTTCAGCTACAACAACAGTTAACAGGCTAGTTTGCAAATGTCACCATTTGAAGCTTTATACAATCGTGCTTGTCGTACTCCGTTGAATTGGAACGAGATAGGAGAGCGTTTGGTATTTGGGCCTGATATTCCTAAGGAAGCTGAGGAGGAAATTGCAATGATCAGAGAAAGATTGAAAATAGCACAGTCAAGACAGAAGAGCTACACTGATAATCGTCGTCGTGAATTGAGTTTTAAGCTAGATGATTTCGTATATCTCAAAGTTACCCCTCTTAAAGGTGTCAAAAGGTTTCACGCTAAAGGGAAGCTTGCGCAAAGATATGTTTGTACGTTCAAGATCTTGAGCCGTCGAGGAGAGGTAGCTTATCAGTTAGAGTTATCGCAGTCATTAGTGGGAGTGCGTGATGTGTTTCATGTGTTACAGCTTAAGAAGTGCCTCAGAGTGCCAGTAGAGCAGACACAGTTAGAAGCAATTGAACTACAGGAAGATTTGATCCTATAAAGAGCAACCGATCAAGATTTGGATGTGATGGAGCGCAAGACCAGAAACATGTTGGTTCGCTTTTGCAGGGTTCAATGGAGCAATCATTCAGAAAGTGAAGCTACCTAGGAGCGTGAAGAGGAACAGAAGTCAGAATTCCCTAACATATTCCTTAGTTAGCCCTGAATCTCGGGGTCGAGATTCTGTTAAGGAGGGAGGTTTGTAACATCCCAATTTTTTTGCCTTTTATTTAATTTATTGTGTTATTTGTGCATTTTATGGTTTTTCTGAATTTTATTGGATTTTTTGGATTTTATTTGAATCTATTTAAATTAAGTATATTGGCCTTTTGTGAAAACTAATTAGCAATAGATAAAATTAATATAAAGCTTGTATAAAAATATTTAATGTGAGTTCAAAATGTCTCAAAGTATTTTTGAGATTTTTCTTGGATTTTTCTTGATATTTTTGTTGCTTAAAACTAATTAAATGAATTATCTGAATTATTTTAATAAAGAAAATCACGGAAAAGCATTAAACAGTAACGAGCCTAGGCCCATTACTGTTTGCGCCTGTGGCCTGTCGCTTACCGACCCATGGCCCATCTTCTAGAATTTTCGTGCGCAGCCATCGATCTTGCATCGGACGGTTAGAAGTTGATATCATGTTATTATGAAACCCTAGGGTCAACCGCCGTTGGATTCGCTATGAAAGCGCGGGATTGGTCACATCAGGAAATGTCATCAACTAACTACGGTCGTTGGGTCCTCATTTTGCGGCGGAGATTGAATTGGTTTAGAGTTTGGTTGGATTCCGTTGGTTCTCACTGTGCGGATTGGATCATCTTGCGTCGAATGCATCTCAACTGCAAATCAAGACGCATGGACGGCACAGGGTTATCTTCTCTAAGCCGTATGAGAAACGGAGACCTACGCCGCCGCCGTGCACGCTATGGACTCCGAGATCAATTCGCGTGGAACACAACCAGTTGACGCTATATAAGTGACGCATCAGGACCGCCAAGATCACACGAGCAAAAGTCCTAGCCAATTTCTTGAGCACGGTGGTAAGATTCGCCAGATTTGAAGGCATTCGTCGTGCGCTGCCACAACTAGGGTTCGATGATTCACTGCCGGGAGAGGTCTTTTTGGATCGCTAAGAGCACCGTTGAATTCGTCGTCTCAAGAAGCATCTTGTGCACAACTTCGGGAGGCGGAAACTTCACTGGAATCGCCGATCATCGAGAGACCCATCGTCGCCGGAGAAGAATGCCTCGCCGTCGACGTTCTGAAGCTCCAAGTAGGGTGTGAACCGTGTCTTTGTGTGCGCGTTAACGAGTAGATTCGAGCGCCGGCGGTGACCAGCGGGTCGTGTGCACCATCGTCCTCCGTGAATGGCTCCAGTGTTGACGCGTGTATCCACGTGGTCGACACATCGGTCTTTGCGCTAATGTGTACGCTCACATGGTGGTTCAGGTGGCAGCGTGGTCAGCGCCACACGTGGCGGCCAAATCACGTCGCGGGCCCCATTGTCAGCCGATGAATCATATGGACCCGATGCATAGAAATCAAGCTTGAACCGTGGACCTGGTCCGTGGACTCAGCCCATAGACCTGGAACACTTGTCGCATTTCTGTTGGTTCGGTTCAAGGGCTGATGTCAGCAATTATGCAATAAATAGAATTTCCAGTAAAAATAATTCAAGTAATTCGGCATTTCCTAATTTTTAGGTTTTTATGATTTTTGAATCTTCCACGAGCCTATTCTCCCTCATACGAGCTCCAATTGAGGTGATTAAAATTTCTAAAAATTTGTAAAATTGAGATCTATTTAATGGTGAATTTTATTTGATTTTTTGAGTTTGTTTGCTCTCTGTTTTGATGTTTATTTGGCTTTCTCTCTCGTTTCGCGTAGACATCGAATTGTGTGAAGCGTCCAAGGAGGAATCGTTGATTCAAGACCAGGGTTCAGAGCAAGAATAAGGGATTTTCTAAGGCAAGTTGTGCTTTGAACATATTGAACCCAGTTTACAAAATTGCTATGTTGTTTTACATTATTGCATGTTATTTTATGAGTATAATTGTTTCAAGCTAGATTGGGAATTAGTTAATCGGTCTAATTGAATTATACCCTAATCATTTGTATTGCCAAGATCATTTCACCCTAGGATGGTTCATTATTATTTGGTTAATATAGTAATCAACATGGGTTGGTTAGACCGTGTTTAGTTTGCTTAGCTGTGCCACGTATACCTCATGTCTTTTGGAAACATCAAACTCAATCATGACTAATGGAATGTAGAACATGTTTGTGAAAGGTGTGTCGGGTGCGGTCACACAACGATGTTGAGTTGCAGTGACGTATGTCACGAAATGATGTTGACTTGTTGATTGCACGTGGTGCATGGTAATCAACTGGGGTGGTAAATACTTTAGATTGGGGAGGGTGGCAAGGGGCAGTGTGCCAAGGTGGGCTAGAAATGGCAGAGGGTTTGTGGAAGTCTTGCCTCGGTCAATTAAGGACTTAACCTTACAAGCCTTTGAACTGAGTTAATCATGCAACCACATGTCTGGTATGGGATAGACTTAACTAAGTAGGATTACCGTTATCTTGACATGTGATTCCTCATATAGATAATCACACAGAAGCGTGTATAAATGAAAGTGTGGTTATAGCGGAGGATGTGGTGTACTACGGTCACACATCAATCTAACGGTTTGTTAATCCTAACCTTCACCTTCGAGGAGGGAAGGGGTAGTGTATGGATTACCGGGAGGGTCAATGTTGCGATAAAGGTTTTCTGAAAGGTTTCGTCATGATATCTCTGCGACACACCAAAGAAAGTGTGTTAGTAACGTTTGCACAAAGAGATGTTAATGTCGTGTGCGTAAAGTGCATAACCTCTGAAGAGTGTAAATCTATCCGGATAGCCATGCTCGCGGTATTGAGCAATGCTCGGGAATTACAGTTAAGGCTTAGATTTTGCAAAACAAAACTTAGGATGGATGGCAGGTTGCCATGGGAGGTTGGAACTTGACTTAGGATTGGAAAACTTGGTTTACCTGAGAAATGATGAAATTACTATTTACTGTTATTTGTTTTAGTCTTTACAATCTATTTATCGTACTTGTTCATAAATGTTGCTTTACTGCAAAATAGCCATGTTAGCCTTTTCCTTTGGAATAAGCCTTGCATATAGTTATGTTAGAACTGCATTCCGTGCACAACTTGTTGAGTGCTTTAAGTACTCACGTTTGCCAACAACAATAGCACCAGTGAGGAGTCTACACCAGCTTGGAGGAGGTGTTCCAAGAGGAGACGAATATTTAGGGGCGAGCCTTGTCAGTTGCTTGTGGTATACTGAGGGGTTTATCTATGTTTCATTCCGCTGCAGTTTAACTTGTTATTTAAAGTGTAACCTTGCGAGGCATAATCATGTATGTTGACCATAAGGTCATTCAACAGGTATTAATCAATATATGAAGTCTTTTATTATATTTTCGTTGTGTATGATTGTGATATCTATCTATGTTGAACCAGTGTGCACTAGCGTGATCCTGGACTAGTGCAGTATACACAGAGGGTTCGGATTTGCATATTCGGGTCCCGATAGAGGCCTTGAAGGACCAGCATTTGTGGACTTCTGTGCCATCCACTTCCTTTTTTAACTCTCCATAATAGCCCGAGTATTATACTCTACTCGAATTGCCTTATCCATGAGTCTGGAAGTCATGGATGTCGTGAGCAGCAAGTGTTCGATCCTACGCACTTAAGTAGTAACCTCAAATGTGGCGTAGTGGGACAGATAATTAAAGCGATGAAGGTACTCCATCACTGTCATGTTTCCTTGATGGAGGTCAAGGAATTACCGTCTTTTGATGTCCACCAGGTCACTGGTATGTCAGCCCTTCGAAAAGCTTCTTTGAAAGCTTCCCACGTGATCACCTAACCTTGAGGGAGGATGGCCTGATGGTTTTCCCACCAAGCAGCAGTTGCACCTTGAAGCTATTATGATGCATATAGGACTTTCTCCTGGTCATTGCACTATGCAATTGCCAATTTGCTCTCGATTGAACAGAGCCAGTCATTGGCATCGAGAGGATCCGTTGATGTGGAGAAAGTTGGTCGAGTTTTCAGAAACTCGCCCAACTTGGAATGGTGTGGGGCATCACCGTTTCCACTCCTGGCGATTACCGCGCCAAGGTTGGCAGTATTCTAAACCATCTGTTGGAGCAGAAGGGTATGAGTTTGACGGCCATACTCAATCATGGCAAGCACCTATGCCATGGTTGGAGGTCCTGGCAATTGCTCCTCAGGAACTGATCTTGTGGAGGCGGCGATGGAGGTTCACGATGATTTGCACGTCGCGAGGAGGACGCTCTAGCTACTAGATGTAATGGATTAGGTTGGGCTGGAGTAGTAAGAGCAACTCTTGGAGGCTGTGTGATGAGGACATCTCAAGCTTTGCCGACCATATCAACACAATTCAAAGTGTCGATACTTCAACCGAACACAAAGGACCGATCACTCGAGCTCACGCTAAACAAATTGAAGATCAGGTGAACGCTAACTTAAGTCTCATTCAAAATTTTAACAACTTAGTTGTGCTTCCAACTTCCACTTCTTTTGTTGAACTTAGGTGCATTACAAAGGACAACGAAGTTTGGGCGTACACCTGAGGGAGATAACTTGCATGTACTGTCCATCTTCTTGAAAACAATTCTGGAGATAATCTGAGCGCACAACATGGTCATGGGCTATTTCACTGTAAAGATAATGAAGTCAAGATTACAACCTTTCAAACCGCTCGCCGTTTCGACTTCCGAAGCCAAAGTTATGACTGTTTTAATAGAGGATGCACATGCTGTCAAGTCTTACGCGAGAATTGAAGAGTCTTCACAATTACAGACCCAAGATGACCTTTGGATATCCAAGATAATTTATTTATTTCTGGTTTGTTTTCACACCTAAACTAGGAGGGGTGTTCCTAGTATAAATACTCTAGTACTCCATCCTTTAAGGTAGAACTTTTCAGGAACATTTTAAACAAACATATCAGATTACAGCCCAGCTGTTTGAGTGTCTTACACCTTTGTTCTTGTGAGTTCTTCTGGGCTTGCGAGAGATCCCTCTGGGATCCCCTAGTTCGTGCTTTTGGCTTCTGGGCCTCTTGTGTGGATTAGTCCCGGTTTGTGGTTCTGTGATCGTTCGGAGATCGGGTCGGAGTCCAAGAGGCTACGGATCTTTCTCCCCATCACTTGGTCGCATCCAACCTTGGCAGGTTTAAAGCTAGTTATCCTTGCTGTTCGCAGCTAGATATCCTCAGTTCGTCAGCCTACGTCGTGAAGATCAGGCCACCCCTCGCGTGTTCGCATCATCTGGTATCAGAGCTTTCGTTGTCATGGTAGGTTTCATCACCATCCACTTTTTAGCCTTTAGTTCATCATTTGTTCTTGTGTTCTTTATCATTTGTTTCCTGTCCCATAGTCCACATCCAAGAAAATACCCAACCTTTTAGTTCTGTAAATCTTGTGTCGTGCAATTTCATCAGGTTTGCTGGATAGTGTCAAAAAAACAACAAAAGAAAAACAAAAACAAAAACAAAAAAAAACAACAAAAAAAGAGAGAGAAGGAAAAGAAGTTGAAAAGGGGTTGTGTTGCGAAGCACGTAATCGCAAGTTTCAGATTTATAATCCTAAGCTCTTGGTGCACCCAAACAGCAACGTTACGCATCCTTTGCGTGAGCTACGACACTTGATTTTCAGTGCTACCCCCCCCCCCTGTTCAAGCCCTCCAAGATCCACTATAATCCGTGGCCGGACCTTTTGACTGGTAATCCTTTCGATCACGTAATCACACTGTGGTAATCTGCCATTTTTTAGCATACTGCAACCCTTGAGAATGAGTAAGAACTTTGGTAAGTAAGAGGTGAGGTTGTGTGACTCCACAAATTTACCCTTTTCCACTGTTGTTTTGCTAGAAACTAACATGGCAGGATCTAATTCAAGTGTTCATGGAAGTAATCATGGAGAAGAAGAACCTCCGGTCACAAGAGTTGAGCTACGACAATTAGAAAACACACTGTTGCAGGCCATGGAAAGGATGTTCAACACACGTTTCCCTGTTGTTGGTAGACGTGAACGTGACCAGGCCAATCCTCATGTAGAGGCCGGTGATGAGGGTTCGGTTGGAGGCGCTGAAGATGAGATAGCTGACCACCCTGGAGATGGTCTTGGAGCTGCTGGTCATGGTATAATGCATGGTCGTAACATGGCTGCCCATGCTAGACGGCGTGGAAGGGAGCGACGGCGAAGCTTTGGCCCGTGTGCATTTTAATGATGAAGAATTTCAAAGCGATTATGACCCCTGGTGAAGAATATGATGATAATGAGAATTTTTTTGCAGATCAAGAGCGATTTGGACAGCACCAAGCTCGTAGACAAGGTGCTGCCCATGTTAATAGGGGAAATGCCAGAGGTCATCGCCATAGGGCAGACCAAGATGGCATTGCTCGAATCAAGTTGAGTGTTCCTAAATTTACAGGAAGAGAAAGTCCGGATGCATATCTTGAGTGGGAGGAGCAATGCGATCAAATTTTCAGGGTGCACAATCTTTACGATCGAGGCGAGTAAACCTTGTGTGCATTGAGTTTTCTGGATATGCTCTCACTTGGTGGAATCAAATACAAGAGAATCAACTTGTATTGGGGCATGATTATATCAACACATGGGCTGATATGAAGCAAGTAATGAGAAGACGCTTTGTACCATCAAGTTATCAGCGTGACCTTCGCAATAGACTGCAGGCTTTGAAGCAAGGCTCTAAATCTGTAGATGAGTATTATAAAGAGATGGAATTCTTGTTGGTTCGTCTGGAATTAGAGAAGATGCTGAAACAAAGATGGCTAGATTTTTGCATGGTCTCAATAATGAAATCTCATGTTTTGTTGAGATGTTTCCATATGATAATTTGCAAGCACTTGTTGATCAAGCCATGCGCACTGAGAGGAAGTTTCAGCAAGAAGGACGTGGAAGGTCATATGGCAACCGATCCATTTCTTTTCCTTGGAGTCGTCAACAAACTGGTTCATCGGAAAATAGTGGTCGATTGCAAGGTACTACTTCCAAGCCCTCACCAACTATTCATGCTACTAAATCAACTGTTTCTTCGGCCTCGTCACCTATAGCTCGCCAAGATAATCGGCGTCCCATCGCAAGTACAGCAGCACCTTCGGTGGCATCATTCTTTGCATCATCATCGCATAGCCAGAAATTGTGTGTCATAAGTGCAAGGGCCCTGGACATATTGCTGCTGAATGTCCTAGTCGAAGAACCATGATTGTAAATGTGCATGGTGAATGGGAATCTGATAGTGATCCAGAAGAGGATGTTCTACAAGATGAAGCAATGATTAATGGTGAGAATGAGATCCAAGCTGATGAGGATGACAACAATTGTTTTATTTCTCGTCGAGTACTTAGTGTGAATGTTGTGAAAGAAGAAACTGGGCAGCGACACAATATTTTTCACACTCGTGGCATGATCAAAGACAAGCTCTGTAGGATCATTGCTGATAATGGTAGTTTCAATAATATTGCTAGTCAAGAATTGGTTGAAAGATTGGGATTAAAACAGCGGCGTCACCCCGCTCCATACAAGATGCAATGGCTTAATGATTGTGGTACGCTGCGAGTAAGTAACATTGTGACTGTTCCTTTCTCTATTGGAAAGTACCATGATCTGGTTGAATGTGATGTGGTCCCAATGCAAGCATGCCAATTGCTGTTAGGGAGACCTTGGTCGTATGATCGTGATGTTCAGATTTGCGGTCAAACCAATAAGCTTGTTTTCAAGCATAGAGGAGAGTGTATCACTTTGCTTCCTTTAACACCAGAGGAAATCATGAAGGATGATCTTAAAAGAAAACAGCGAGAGAGCGTGAAACAATTGAGTGAGACCCACAAATATAGTGAGCAAGTGAATCCAAAGCCAAATAAAACTCCATAGCCACAAAGAACCAAGCTTCAAAGAATTGAGCGAACCCAATGCCAAGTTCTTTGTACTCTTGTGCAAGGACAATTTCCTTTCAACTAACGAATTACCCTCTACCTTGCCTAGTGCTGTTTTCGATCTTTTACAGGACTATGAAGACGTGTTTCCCGATGAGGTGCCACCAAGGCTGCCACCAAAGAGAGGCATTGAGCATCAAATTGATCTTGTTCCCGGCGCTCCACTTCCAAACCGACCACCATACCGCATCAACCCAGAAGAAACAAAGGAGATTCAGCGTCAAGTTCAAGATTTACTCAACAAAGGATATGTAAGGAAAGTCTCTCACCTTGAGCTGTTCTGTTCTATTAGTTCCAAAAAGATGGTTCTTGGAGAATGTGTGTTGATAGTAGAGCCATTAACAACATAAGCTGTCCGATATAGGCATCCAATTCCTAGACTTGATGACATGCTTGATGAGCTTAGTGGTGCTATTATTTTCACAAAATTGACTTATGAAGTGGTTATCACCAAATTCGAATGAAAGAGGGTGATGAGTGGAAAATTGCTTTCAAAACAAAATTTGGCTTGTATGAATGGCTTGTCATGCCTTTTGGATTGACAAATGCACCTAGCACTTTTATAAGATTGATGAATCATGTGCTTAGAGCTTTCATCGGCAAGTTTGTTGTTGTTTACTTTGATGATATCTTGATTTACAGCCAATCTTTAGAAGAGCATATTGAGCATATTAAATGTGTACTTACTTTGTTTTGCGGAGCAGAATGCTTGTATGCTAACCTTGCCAAGTGCACCTTTTGCACCGACAAGGTAGTTTTTCTTGGATTTGTTGTTTGAGGACAAGGCGTGGAGGTGGATGGAGAAAAGATCAAAGCTATTCGTGAGTGGTTGCCTCCACAAAGCGTAAGCCAAGTCTGAGTTTCCTTGGACTTGCTAGCTTCTATCGACGGTTTGTAAAGACTTTAGCACCATTGCTGCTCCCATCAATGAATTGACAAAGAAAGAAGTGCCTTTTCATTGGGGTGAAGTACAAGAAAAAGCATTTGAAGTTCTGAAATCAAAACTAACAACAGCACCACTCCTTGCACTTCCTGATTTCGGTAAGACCTTTGAAATTGAGTGTGATGCTAGTGGTGTGGGGATAGGTGGGGTTCTCATGCAAGAACGTCGGCCTGTTGCATACTTTAGTGAGAAGCTAAGTGGACCAACTCTCAATTACTCTATCTATGACAAGGAATTATATGCTCTTGTGAGGAGTTTGGAAACTTGGCAACATTATCTTTTGCCTAAAGAATTTGTGATACATTCAGATCATGAATCTTTGAAACATCTTAAGGGCCAACTAAAATTGAACCGAAGGCATGCTAAATGGAGTGAATTCATTGAATCTTTTCACTATATTGTTAAGTACAAAAAAGGGAAGGATAACGTTGTAGCTGATGCTTTGTCTAGACGCCATGTTTTACTTTCTGAGCTTGATGCTAAAATTCTTGGACTAGAAGGTATCAAGGATTTGTACGCTAATGATTCATATTTTTATGAACCATATTCCAAATGTCGTCCTGATAAGGGCTGGGAGAAGTTTCATTTGCATGATGGGTTCTTATTTCGAATTAACAAACTTTGCATCCCAGGTTGTTCTATTCGTTTTATGCTTGTGCAGGAAGCCCATGCTGGTGGTCTTATGGGACATTTTGGAGTCAAGAAAACTGAAAGTGTGCTGGCTGATCATTTCTTTTGGCCAAAGATGCGGCGGGATGTAGGCGCTACGACGGCGATGCGAGACATGTCACAAAGCTAAGTCACGCTTAAATCCTCATGATCTTTATTCGCCTTTACCAATTCCTAATGCACCATGGGAGGACATTTCTATGGATTTTATTCTTGGTTTACCTCGGACAAAGAGGGGAATGATTCGAGCTGTGGTAGTTGATAGGTTCAACAAAATGGCACATTTCATTCCATGTCATAAGAGCGACGATGCTTCACATATTGTGACTTATTCTTTAGGGAAGTTGTGCGTTTGCATGGGATACCACAAACCATTGTTTCAGATCGAGACACTAAATTCTTGAGCTATTTTTGGAAGGCGTTGTGGGAAAACTTGGAACAAAATTACTATTTTCTACAACTTGCCATCCTCAAGCAGATGGTCAAACTGAAGTTGTGAATCGAACATTATCTATGATGTTGCGAGCAATTTTAAACAAAAACTTGAAAATGTGGGAGGACTGTTTGCCTCATGTAGAATTTGCTTATAATAGGGCAACACATTCAAGCACAAAATTCATCCATTTGAAATTGTATATGGTTTCAAACCTATTGCTCCCATAGATCTCTTGGCTTTGCCTTTGCAGAACAAACTAATCTTGATGCAAGCAAGCGAGCTGACCTTGTGAAACAACTACACCTGAAGACTAAGGAAAATATTAAGACGATGACAAGAAAATATGAGAAACGAGCCAACAAGGGACGCAAGAAGATGTTATTCCAGCCAGGAGACTTGGTATGGGTACATTTTCGCAAGGAGCGTTTTCCAGCACAACGTAAAACCAAATTGCAACCCAGAGCGGATGGTCCTTTCAAAGTGTTTCAAAAGATCAATGACAATGCATATAAAGTTGATCTTCCAAGTAAGTATGGCGTAAGTAAGACCTTCAATGTCTCCGATCTCTCTCCTTTCGTCGGATCAACAGAGTCGAAGACGACTCCTTTTCAAGAGGGGGAGGATGATGAGGACATCTCAAGCTTTGCCGACCATATCAACACAATTCAAAGTGTCGATACTTCAACCGAACACAAAGGACCGATCACTCGAGCTCACGCTAAACAAATTCAAGATCAGGTGAATGCTAACTTAAGTCTCATTCAAAATTTTAACAACTTAGTTGTTCTTCCAACTTCCACTTCTTTTGTTGAACTTAGGTGCATTACAAAGGACAACGAAGTTTGGGCGTACACCTGAGGGAGATAACTTGCATGTACTGTCCATCTTCTTGAAAACAATTCTGGAGATAATCTGAGCGCACAACATGGTCATGGGCTATGTCACTGTAAAGATAATGAAGTCAAGATTATAACCTTTCAAACCGCTCGCCGTTTCGACTTCCGAAGCCAAAGTTATGACTGTTTTAATAGAGGATGCACATGCTGTCAAGTCTTACGCGAGAATTGAAGAGTCTTCACAATTACAGACCCAAGATGACCTTTGGATATCCAAGATAATTTATTTATTTCTGGTTTGTTTTCACACCTAAACTAGGAGGGGTGTTCCTAGTATAAATACTCTAGTACTCCATCCTTTAAGGTAGAACTTTTCAGGAACATTTTAAACAAACATATCAGATTACAGCCCAGCTGTTTGAGTGTCTTACACCTTTGTTCTTGTGAGTTCTTCTGGGCTTGCGAGAGATCCCTCTGGGATCCCCTAGTTCGTGCTTTTGGCTTCCGGGCCTCTTGTGTGGATTAGTCCCGGTTTGTGGTTCTGTGATCGTTCGGAGATCGGGTCGGAGTCCAAGAGGCTACGGATCTTTCTCCCCATCACTTGGTCGCATCCAACCTTGGCAGGTTTAAAGCTAGTTATCCTTGCTGTTCGCAGCTAGATATCCTCGGTTCGTCAGCCTACGTCGTGAAGATCGGGCCACCCCTCGCGTGTTCGCATCACTGTGTCTCCTGAGTAGCCTCACTCTCCAGAAGCTCATTTAAGAACCTTGTAGCAGGCATCCTGAAATATTATTTAGATAAGATTAATAGATATGTAATAATTTTGGTTTAGTTCTAATGAGGTGTTTCTATTTATTTTATTTTAGGATTAATGCCCCATATATTTAAGAAATTCTTTAATTAATTATTCATGTTTTATTATTATTTTCAAGGATCACCACATCATAAAGTTTTAACCTAATGCCAAGCATTCACGAGTGCGAACCAAATACATAGAAAATTTTAAAAAAAAGAACATCAGTAACACCGACTACATAACATACTACCGCATAAAGGTAAACTCCTAAAACACCTATCCTACATTATTCCTTAACTATTATTCCTACTCAGTGCCCTTCATGATGATATCATTGCCCTTAGAAACAGCGGGCTTACCCGAAGGACCAGCGGTGTCCTTGACTAACATGGCGGGAAAAGTTCTGCGTCGTCGATACACCTGCATCGTACATGGACGATGACTGCTAGTGCACCTAGGGTCAATCCCTCTACTAGTGGGGCGTGGACGACTGCCAATAACCGACATCCTGGCTTGGTAGGTATGTCATGTGGGGGCAGCTGAGGTAGCAAAGACTGAGGCATCAAGTTCCCCTAGTGATGATATTAAGGAGGGACCACCATTAAATTCCACCATTGAGACTAACCACATAGCAACATATGGAGTAATGATGTTCCCCAAGTAAGATACTCGTCGATGAGCTTCAGTCAGCTCTGCAACCGCCTGACGATGGTATCTGTCAGAGGCATTGGAGAACTCCATAAGGCTATGAATAGTCCTGTTACGGATACTTGTGGGATCAGTATAGGTGGTCTCCCCTGCTGATGGGCATGAGGGGAAAACACGATATGTCACACCTAACTCCAGCAATGCATGACGAAGTCGAACAACCGCCGTATAGGCTGCTTCATTCATTACGGCATTGACAGATGATCTGTAGCCATCGAAGTAGCAATCCCTTTGTCAAAAATTGTTCTTGTAGGGATATAAACTCGAGCGCCATATTCCATAACCCTCTAGCAAAGTGGTACTTGGAAAACCACATAGCGAGGGTTATCTTCAAATCTAGCATGCTCCAACATATGGGTAAGTACACCCATCATCCCGCTACACTCTCTATGAGTAGATTCGTAGCAGGATACAAACCCAACCATCTACACATTCAATAAGGAATTAGTATTCCAAATTAAATGCAAGATAGGAAAAGAAACTAGTAACCAGGAAAGAATAATAACAAATATATAATATGACAAGGAAAGAATATTAACAAATAAAATAAGATAAGGGCAGAATAGATAAGATGCACTAAATTTATATTTTTAGTTATAAATTTTAATTTCAATTTTTTAGTTTTAACTAACGACCAGGTAATCTAGGGTTTCTACAATCAGTATGGATCTCATACCAACTTGTAAGGTCCCCATTTTTTATATTAAATACCAATAACGGGTTCCATGTGCGTACAGTACTAGTCCCATGATCAGTGACTAGTACTCACATTTACAAATTGATAACACAACCATACACATATTATTACATATGATAGCAGAAGCAGTTCTTACAAAATAATCTTACAAACCAAAATAAACTTTGAAGTGGAGACATTTATATCTTGTAGTATGCCTTTAACCCATTATTCCCACAGGCAACAGACAAGGTAAATCCTAGAAAATCTCGTCGTTAACATCTCCGTTTCCTGCATCAAAGTAAGTTTCATCGGGGTATTCTGATTCTTCACCTAAAAACAACAACAATAGCAAGTTGAGTACTTTATGTACTCGAAAGACTTTTGCAAAACCTATAATATATGGAGGCTTGTATCAAGAGAAAGTCTACTATGGTTATTTTGCATAAAGCCAAGTTAAATTGTAAATACTGAATAATAAATTGCAAAAAAAATTTATGTAAAAGCAATTTTGACAGGTAAATAAATCAACAAGTATATAAACATAAATAAAGCAATTCACGGACCTTCGTGATGTGAACACAACAAACTTTTTCTTGCCAACACATGGCATAAACCAAATTTTATGAAAATAATAAAACATCTAATTATGTGATGACTTTACCAAGTGCCCTTGACCGTGGGCATGGCTTTTCGAAAATATTTACACTCTGCAGAGGTGTACAACTTTACCCACAAGAAATGATCAACCCCTTTTGCGAGCCAATAACACACTTCCTTTGGTTTGTCGGCAAGGAGATCATAACATAATCGTTACATTACCTAGCTCTAAATTTGCACCAGCCCGGTTGATGAGGACATCTCCACCATTGTTACACCGACTACGCCTGCTGCCATTCCAACAATACAAGGACCACTCACTAGAGCTCGTGCTACTTTCATTCCTAGGGGATAATATTGATTTTGCTAAGGATTTGATACTGCCTAAATCAATTTGTTACTTGATACTCAGGAATGATGGACCAAGCATGCATACAAGAGATAAGCTATGGAGCATAGGAATCAAGGAATCAAGAATGGAGATGATGGCTGCACCACAAAGAGAAGGAAAGAAGAGTTCGGTTCAGAGTCAACAGACAGCCCTTCATTAAAACAGGCATATCTCCTCAAACGAAGTCCAATGGAGGAGTTCTTGTACTTGTTTAAAATCTTACAATGAGACCTTTCCAATGGGTCTGGTCCCAACCCCAGATTCATCGTGGATCAGTCAGAATCATCGAAAAATTGTACTACAATACTGTTTTGGGCTGTTTCGGGTATTGTAAGCGTGTGGGGTCCCAAGCCCAAGTTGTGTGCTCCCCTTGGCTGCACACAACCCTAGGATGACCCTCTCACGTCCCTCCCTCTTATATACTCAGTAGCCGCCGCTTTAGACACTTGGGTTTTTGTTGAGCATAGTTTTAGCCTAGGGCCAAACTAAATTGTCCACTCGACGTGTCGAACAACTACCTTTTGAGACTTCTTCGCAGAACCCCACCTTTCTTCTGATCTATATATTCATGAACCTCAATTCCTATTTGCAATTTCAGATTGCTTTTAGTATCGTTCTTGTTTGTTCTTCGGTTGCTTGCAGGAATTGAACCTCGTGTTCTGGTTGATCGTGCCCACGGTAAGATCAATAACCCTCCGGAGTTAGTTTAGCGATTTCTAAGTCGCATCGTCATCATACGTTGTAGTCGGATTATCAAAGTCAGTTCCACCAAATCGAAGTTATCGCTCTCATTGAAAGATTGGGACACAATCTTACATCACCGGTGATGACAAACCCTTACTACGGTGGCAGAAACTAAACACCCAAAACATGACAGTCCATCTCTGTCATTTACACAGCAACATAGGCAGTCCATCCCTGCCTCAAATGTTTCACCCCCATAGCAAGGCGTACACCGTTGTTTCAGCAAACGTTATTCCCAACACCTCGGTGTGGGCGCCCCTCCGAGCAATCCTATACCGGAATGCCCGTACTACTCTTGCCTTCCAATGTGCAAAGCTAGTTCTATGTAATTTAATAAGTTAAGGTTGTCACATACCAGCACTTGTGGTTGTACGGTTGCCTTGGCTTGACAACAACACAGTAGTTCGGTCATTAATCCGACCCGGGAGAGAAACCTCCCACTACACTACGTGCCAAGTCTATCCCTAGCACAACTGGTTATTGCCAATACTCGCCCACGCCAAAATCATATTTTTATTTTTATTAAATTACCATTGATCACATTATCCGTATTGTGCAACATTTATTTTCATCACGAAATAGTATAACCAGCCATTCGTGTGTAAATTTCTAAGCATACTAAGCAGATGCATGTATACCCATGTTGACATCATTATGTGTCTATCTAGATTCTAGGGCTACCGGCTATCGCTTTTGATTAAGGAAAATCATCAATGAAGGTTATATCTACCAGTACCCACATATAACAATGTTTATTAAACATAGCGCATGCATAAAACATTTATGAAAAGCTGGGATCAACATGGTCAAAGGGGGTGCTTGCCTTGCTGATTGTAGTCGAAGTAAAGGTCGGGATCATCGACGACTGAATCTAGAACGTCGGGTTCTACACGTCGTTTGGTGGTAACATAGCAAATAATAAACTTCAATAAGTGCAAAAACGAATACAGATATAAAATCAAATAAAGACTTGCTTTAGAAAAAAGGTGTGGTTTAGGGTTAGGGTTTATGATTTTATGTACTCGCATTTTAGTCTGTCTTTTATTCTTATATATATTACTAGAAGTTTTAGGTTATACGATAATAAGGTTTCTTGTTCTCTATATATTACTATCCTTATCTTACGAATTCAAGAGGTTAAAATTATTTGGATTAATGATAAGTCATTTAGCTACCACATTTGAATATTCAACATAATGAAACAAATCTATATTAGAAAAAGATTTAAAACAATTTTAAATTTAAATATTTTTGCATATTTGAGTTGCTTATGACCTAAGGATTCTGATAAAGATGGTCTCATTCAATTCGGAGTTCAATTGCAAAAAAATTTGTACAGCATATTTTAAACCTTCTCTTTGAATTTCAAATTTACAAACTGGTCAAATTCAAAATATTTTTGCATATTTAGAAATTAAATGATTTATTATGAATTTAAAATTTTGTTTGGTTGGATTTGGAGCTGAGATGAAAAAGTTATGAGCAATTGAATCTCTAGGTTTTTAGAAATTGCCAAAATTGGAAAGTACGCTTTCCTACTGAGAAAACGTATTTTATTTTTTTGGCATTTTTTTAAAACACCCGAGCTGATCGGTGCCCCGGGTTGCAATGACTGCGTGTGGACTCAAGAAGCTATCACATGGGTCCGATCGGTCAATGATTCAAATGAGGAATTGGTGCTGATTGCCGGGACTCGCTTGGCGGCGAGGAAAAACAGAGGCGGTAGCCGTGGTGCCACCGACGGCGCTCCGGCAGAGATTTCTCCTGACCAAAGATGGTGTTAGGTACAGCTGGACGAGGGTAGCTTAGGGGTAGGCTGGTGACAGCAATGGCCAATTGGAGAAGGGTCGTCAGCGGCGCACATGGCGGATGTAGCGGAGGTGAGCCGTGGCGGTGGTGACGGCCAAACCGAGTGCAAAAAGAGGTTGTTATAGCATCACCATGAATGAGATTGACCGAAAATCCCACTAGCTCAGGGTATGGCGGTGGATCGTCGTGGCTGACAGGTGACAGGGGATGTCAAGTTGGTCTTGTGCCACGAGAACTTGCGGCGCTAACCAGAGGAAGGACAGAGAGAGAGAGGCAGAGGCGGTGGCACCCAGCTCGGCTCTGATGTGCGTGAGAAGAAACAGGGGGAGAAGAATGAAAGAAGAGAGGTGATTGACAAGTGGGGCAAGGGGACCACCAGGCAGTCGGTCAAAACAGGAGGGGTTCTATCCTTGGTCGACGGGTCCAGCTGGTAAAATCGGGCTCACACGTAAGGGATAGAAAAGGGGCAGCTCATCTAATATTTTCAGATAGCACTGACTCAAGAATTGGTTTGGGTTTTCAAATCGTGTCAAAAGTTTTTTACAATTTTTCTATTTGACGACTAGATAATTTTTGCTTTTCAAGAAAAATTTAAGGTTGAAATACTTTGTGTAAAAATTATAAAAACTCTGATAATCAATTCTATCCAATTCATTCTTTTATGTTTTTCATTTAATTTAGGATATAAATTAGGTCAGGAATTTTTGTAATATTTTTTCATGATTAAATTTTTATTCTTTAAAATTCATATTTATATATTGTACATTTATTTTCTAATAATTCTGACATTGCGGTTTTCAGATTTTCTAGTTTTCTGTTTTAGAATTTTAAAAGGCTGTAAAGTTGAATATTAATTTTTTATATTTTTCCTAGAGATTAAAATTTCTCATAGGAAGCCATGGTAAAAATTTCAACTCGTCAGAAACTCTATGGATGTTTACAAAAAACTGACATCTTACTATTTTTAGTCAAATCCCATTAAATCTTCACTTCTTTTCACTAATTAATGTGTTCAAATTACCTTTGCCTACACAAAAAGAGTTCTGGCGATTTCTAATATTTTAATATAATATTTGTATATTTTTCTGATATTTTATTTCTATCTTTTTACCATTTCAATAAAAATGACTTCTTTTAGAGCGAAAATCCAAAAGAATAAGAAAAATCCAGGAAATTCCAGAAAATGCAGAATTATATTCATTCAAAATTTATTATTTCTATTTTCATATTTCTTGAATTTTTGGGATATTACAATGTATGAGCGGTTGGAAATATGCCCTAGAGCCAATCATAGATATGATTATATTTCCATAAATATTCATAAACTATGAGATTGTTCTTTGAATAACATCATGGATATTGATTAACAAGTACGTGACTTGTTTATGTAACTCTGTATTCATCTTTATGATATTCATTCTAAAAGGGGGTCCTAATCGATAATCATATGAGGACACATATGAGTAGACTAGCATATGTATTGATCGATGACCATGTTTCACGGGTCATAGATATGGACATATAAAACCAATAGTATGAACACATGTTAGAGAACATGGTGTTGGACATCGACCCACTATGAGACACTGCGAGAAAGTTGTATTATTTCATGTCATCAATTGGTCTTATATACGATGTGTATGCTATATCCTCCGACTTGAGATTGTCGCACATTTTCAAGATGCGTAATGGATTACTTAAGGGTCGTCAAACGCTACTCCATAACTGGGTAGTTATAAAGATGGCTTTCAAGTGTCATGAAACATGCTGCGAGGCCTGGTCGATCAAGATAGGATTTGCCCCTCTATACAACGTGAGAGATATCTCTAGGCCTCTCGAGTAGTCGGATTCCAAAAACGCATGGCCATGCTACTCGAGCCATCGAGTAAAAGAGTTACTCGAGTCATCGAGTAAAAGAGTTAACTCGATGTATTCAAGGAATCCGAGTCATGGCATCGAGAAAGAGTGGTCGAGCCATCCAAATAAGGATGACAACAATTCATCTTGGGTTTGATCGATATCGTGAGGCAAAAGGAAATGCATATAGGACATTGTTGAGGTTCGTCCGATCTTTACATGTACTCGGGAGTCAGTAAGTACTACTAGGAGTACTTGATGGTCGAGTAGGTATACCCGATGGTCGAGTAGGAGTACTCAACGATTGATAGGGGTACTCCAGCCATGTTCGAGTGCACGTGAACCTATAAGGTCACACGCTTAAGGGGATGTAACCAATTCGGATAGGGACCCGAGTTGTAATGGGCTTCAAGGGTTGAAATATGTTGTGGGATGTCTATATAAAGGGAGGAGGAGGTGGCTTTGCGACGTGTGAGAGAGATACACGAAGAGACATAATAGGAATTTGGCATTCTCAAACCTTAGCCTCCACCCCTCCTCTGCCCAGAACCGTGCAGCCGGCGCTAGCACTCTGGCACGTGGTGTTCCTGCCCCATACGTGTGGATACCTTAGAGGCGTTGCTGCGAAGCTAAAACGCTAGGAAGGTCCACAACCTGCGACAGTCACAAGGAGCTGTTGGGGAGGCACGAGGCTAGTACGACTACATCTGCACCATAGCGCTACATCGACTCTACTTCCGCTACGGGTCTGCGCGTCTAGTGGTAATTCTGTGATCTATAACTTGCAGTGATTCTTTGTTTTCGCAGTAGAAAGTTTTATTTTTCGCTAGAGTAGCCTACCCGTTCCCCAACATGAGCGAGAATGAGGATCGCAACATGTATAGTGTCAGATTACAAAGCTCACTATAGGAATTAAAAAAGTTAGGTCATATGTGGTAGAACTGACTGAGCGAATTCCTTCTATAGAAGGCATACATGAACAATGAGGTATGTCCCTATGTGCTCATAAAGAAATCCAAGAATTAATTCTTCATCATATCTGTGTATGTTGATGATTTAAACATCAATGGAAACACATAGGACATTCTCGAAACTAGCTCATTGAAGGACCATGTGGAGGTCTATCCATATTTGTGATGAGTATTTGACTTTATGTGATCTAGGATAGCTTAGATTTGAGTTTGGATTTTAAATGGATTTCAAGTTGGAAGTATTTTTTGTGCCAGCATCATAGGTTACGCCAGACCAAGTTTAATCAGTTTCATGTTTGCGACAGACCAAATGTTGCATGAGTTGCATTTGCGCCGGACCGGGGTAGAAATGATTTGCTTTTGCGCCGGACCGAGTTAGGATAGACTTCAGATTTGCGCCAGACCAAGGGAAATGAGAAACAGAGAGTTTCCCATTTGCGCCGGACCAAGGGAAGAGGGAAACAGAGAGTTTCCCATTTGCGCCGGACTGATTTTTTCACGCCGGACCAAGTCCAGTGAGTTTCACGTTTACGCCGGACCAGTTTTGACAGCTGGTAGTCATTAGCGTTTTTGAAGGTCTTCTCTTGCTCAAAAAATTATTTGGTCCACATGAAAGTTGTAGAGAATTTCGAAACGCAACTTTTTCATGTTGACAAGTTTTCATCTGAGCAACATAAAAAATTGAGAAGATTACTGCTGTATTGAAAATAGTATGAAGTGTTTTTGTCCGTTTTGGTCTGTTCCAACCCCAATTCATGATCGAATTGATGCGCTGGGTCCATGGTGGAACCAAGAAGGTTTTTCTTGTCTTTGTGGATGTAGGACTTCATTTGGTGGTCATGGTGAGGCAAAGGGAGGCTGGAACTAGGCATGGAATAGCCAGAGGTTCAAGTTGGCCGGATGTTCGCCGGAAGATAGCCGGAGATGAAGTCGGTGCAGTCCCAAGAGACAAGAGATCAGTGGAGAAGCTAGCTTATCACTACTTGGATTAAGGAGAGCTGTTGGGTTGCAGTTCTGGAAGATAGAGTAGTGGATAAGTGTAGCATGCTTTGAAATATGTGCAAAATCCTGTATGGTAGTGGGTTTCGGGTTTACCTGAGAGTACCTGAGAGTAGTGGAGAGTGGTTGAGAGTGACAGCGTGGGAACAAATCCTGGCTCTTGGAAGTTCGCTTAGGATTGAAGCAAGACATCCAAGGGTGGGAATTGATCCTAGTATACTATAAATAGAGGGGAAGGGGCACCCTCCCCTGCGTGGAAGTTTTCAGAGAAATTGTTGTTGCTCTCATGAGCTTTGCCCACATGTTGTGAGGCTTTGTAAAACTTCCATCCAGAAATTACAAAGATCTTTCACTTAATTCTGAATTTAAATTCTGCACTTACATTATGTCTTTACTTCATGCAATTTAAATTCAGTATTTACATTCTTGCTTTTACCTTATGCAAGTTGGATTTGCCTCCTCTCCTTCTACTTGCTTCTGGTTCTTGTTGCCAAGGATGAGAGATTGATTGGATGAATCTTCACTCAGATCGTATCCCAATCCTCTAGGCAATCTTGGTTCAAGTTCTGCAAGAAACCGATCTTTTGTCCCTTCATGATGAATTATTGATTGATCGAGTTTTGATGTTTATTCTTGTCATTCCTTGCTTGCTGTGACTTGTGAGAAGGCATTCAAGTCTATCTTGACCATTAGAATCTCACGAGCAAGCCTAGATCACAGATTTGTTTTTTGCTTGTTCTTGGTGGATTTTCCTTCTCAAGGAAAAAGGGCGGAACTTTGACGTTGATTATTCAAATCGATGGTTGGAATAGGTTCCTGACATCCTAAAGATCACATCTACCAAGTTGCATGGTCACTGGATCGTTAGATTCAAAATCCCATTGATTTTGCTTTTGAAGTCGTTCTGTTTTCTGAACACAGTTTTTACTGCTTTTTGTTTTTTCTAGTCTCTGTTCTTTTCAAGTAGTGCTTTGTTTGGGTGGTATTTATCCAAGAGGTGGGAAATTTTGTTTTGGGATCATTCACCCCCCCCCCCCCTCTAATCGCCATTTCGATCTTTCACTCATACCTAAAGACGGAATTCGAGATGAAAGATTTGGGTGAAACCAAATATTATCTTGGTTTGTAGATTGAGAATCTGCTTGGTGGCATATTTTTGCACCAAACCACCTATACTAGGAAAGTGTTATAGAGATTGTATCTTGAAAAATCTCATACAGCGGGTACACTCATGATCATGAAGGCATTGGATGTAGAGAAAGATTCATATGGACCTAAACGAGAATGAGGATATATTAGGATCCCAAACTCCATACTTGAGTACTATTGGAGCATTATTATATATTGCCAACTTTACTAGACCTAATATTGCTTTTGTAGTAAGTTATTTAGCACGATATAGTTTTAAGCCTGCAAATAGGAATTGGAACAGAATAAAAGGAATACTCGAATACCTTCAAGTTACAAGTGATCTAGGACTATTATCCCAAGGGTAAAGATACAGATACAATGGGTTACTCGAATGTTAGCTATTTTTTATCCCCATAATGCCACATCATAGACTGGATATGTGTTTCTAAGTGGTGATACAAATATTTCATGAAACTTCGTAAAACAATCGATTGTTGTTGCGCCAACAAATCATTCTAAGATAATTGCACTATATAAGACTACCAGAGTGTGCATATGGCTTAGAAGACTAATACACCACGTCCAAAAATCATGTGGTGTAAAAGTGGATAAATCTCGCATAGTCCTCTATGAGGATAAAAAATGCAGCTTGC
Organism: Otatea glauca; assembly: GCA_036346275.1. Classification (NCBI taxonomy): domain Eukaryota; kingdom Viridiplantae; phylum Streptophyta; class Magnoliopsida; order Poales; family Poaceae; genus Otatea; species Otatea glauca. The sequence continues at coordinate 14,132,101 of CM070716.1, read as the reverse complement.
ATTGCACAAACGAAGAATAGCTATGTCAAGATGAATTTGACAATGCATTTTTGTCCCTAAGAATTTCTACCAATATGAGTAGTAGGAGAACGGAAATATAAAAATATAGAAAATCTAAATAAGTAAAAATCTTGCTGATTTATTTACTAAGGCTTTACCAGCTTATGTATTTGAGAAGCATGTTCATGGCATATGTATGAGAAGTACAAAGTGTTGTCGTCTTTAGTGCAAGATATGTAATCTTTATTCATCATCAAGATGAAAGGATGTTGCACTCTTTTTCTCTTAGTTGAGTTTTGTCCCATAAGATTCTCAATTAAAAGTTTTTTACGAGACAACACGTGCAATGGCAAGAACACAAGTGATGTATTCTTTTGTCATACCTTTTCCACTAGGTTTTCAGGAGTTCTTATGAAGCATATACAAACACACAAGTGATGTATTCTTTTTTCATACCTTTTCCACTAGGTTTTCAGAAGGAATTCTTATGAAGCATATACAAGTGTGTTTCGCAAAGTGACCAAAGGGGGGTGTTGAGTGAAAATCCATGTGTGTGGACACTTTACTAAAACTAGCCCATTAGGGGCTTTGTCCCATTGTAACACCTTAGTCAAAATTCACCAATGCCCAGCCCACCCATAGGGTAGACCCTCTCACATATAGCACCCCGCTTACACTTTCGTCTTCGCTTAGTGTAAAAGGGTTAACCCAGAGGTGCTATGTATGGACCCAACAGACAATACATACTACTACAAAAAACTTTAAACAAGTAATGTGGGACTAATCCCATCACCACTCCACATGGGTCACATGGGCCTTCACACTAATGACCCAGTGTATTACATTTACTCCCCTTTAAGGGCAAACGCCCTCGGCAGCACACTATATACATAGCAAAATGCTGAGAACCACCCCTCGGTACACGTCCGTGTGTTCAATGTCGGCATATATGCTATACCGTATGTCCACTCCGAACCACCACACTCGCCATACGCATAGCCTGCTCCCTATCCCACACACGCATGTGCAGTGAAAGTTGATGCTCTGATACCATCTGTAACACATTGGTCCAAAATTCGCTCAATGCCCAGCCCACCAATGTGGCAAACTCGCACACACATAGCACATAGGACCGGCAAAAATGCTCATTAGGGCTTGAATCAAAATTGCTTTGATTATAGTAGTTAATGGGTTCAAAATTAAAATGAGTTCTCGACAGTGGCTTGGTAGCTTGAATTTGAAATAACCACTTAAATGATAAATAAAATAATTTTATATCAAATTATGTAAATTTCAAAAGAAGCTTTATATTAGCACACCGCTTACACTTTCGTCTTCACTTCATGTAAAAAGGTGAGGTGATATGTTTGGATCTAATAGGCATTATATATTACTACAACTCACTTTAGACAAATAAAGAGACTAATCCTACCACTGCTCCACATAAACCACATGGACTTTCAAACTAATGGGCCAATGTATTACACCAATGAAGATACATTAGTGTAGTTTAGTCCCATATTATTTATTGAACCACGAGCGAGGACATGCTCTCCGCTTATATGAGGTAAGGGTAGGGGCTGTCATCATACACACCATGTCTACAAGTAAAACATAAATAAAGAGAAGCTACCGGGATTACATGGTACATTCTTGTTGATCTAATTTTTATTCATGTAATTAACCGTCAGCAACACTACCACCATCCTCTAACAAATGGCATCGCTTTTGGTTGCTAATTTAGGTGCGTAAAGTAGCAGTAAAGTAGTTCTTTTGTTCTTAGGTTCTTCCCCAAGTTCTAATCCAAATTGCTACCAAATTCGTGCGATTGGGAGCAGGAAGCTCACGTCGGCGGTGGTGCCATGCTTGTGCGGCGCCCCATGACCGCATATTTGTTGAGCCATCACGCCTCACACTAGGATTGTAATCTTTCCCAATTATTCATGAATCTGTGGGCAAAAACATTAATAGTGGTGTGTATATTTCTTTTATTGTTTAAGGGCATGTTAAAGGGGGCAAATCTTTGCCTAATGGGCAAACGAACACGGGCATGGGAGAGCTTCTCATGTGCCCATTCTATCCGATTACTCGATAATAAGCATTAACAAGTGAGCCATGTTTAAAAAACCCTAGAGGCATTCCACAGACCACCCCTCTCGCCCATAATTTCCTACCACCAAGTTCATTTTTCTTCAATTCCCTATCTTAAATCCCGACTTGTTACTTGTGATTTGTGTCGTGTTGCTTGTGATTTGTGTTGAGCTTTCAGATATGTGAGTTATATTACATATTTCTCAGATACTAACTCTAGAAAGTAGTAGCTAACCTGGGTTGATCTCCTTATCTTTTAATATGTTCATTGCCTTTATGATGAGTTGTTGATTGCGTGAAGTGACAGTGAGCACACAGGTATGCCCACGGGTGTTAGGTACCTGTGGTGGACGAGGTTCTTCGCCTACCACCCTTCGCGGATATAACTGTGAGGGAGATTTTAGCTGGCGGGCATAGACACAAGCGAGCACTACCCGTGCCCACCACGCCTAATTGTCAAACCTACTCACCCAATGGACATGCTCCAGCTCATGCCTAACGGAAATGCTCTACTACCCGTGCCGACCGCGCCCAATTATCATCCCTACTCACACGCACTGGACATGCTCCAGCTCATGCCCAATGGAAATGCTCTGGTTCCCGTCATCATGTGCTCGCTGTGCTACTGTGGTGGTTGATGACATACGAGGTTATCAACTTGTCACGATACTTGTCGGCGCTGTGCTATTGTTTGTTGAGATCGCTAGTGTTGTGCTGGGATGAAGGAAGGGAAAAATTATCTTTTCACATACGAATTTTCAGCACAAAAATAAGAGAAATTACAGAATACGCAAAGAGTTTCAAGAGCTGACAAGTCGTGTGAACTAAATGGCAAATCTCCAACACCAAAGTCAGGGATGGCATTTTATAAAATACCAACAAAATAGTGTGGCAAATAATTTATTCCCCCAATCTAAATATGCTAACAATCTAGGGATAATGGATGATGCGAAGCGTCAAGAACAGCCTTCCAACTGACAATACAACCACCCAAATTGAAGTCCTAACTGATCAACAATCGTCTTTGGCGGACCTTCTAAGAAATCTCATTCGATAAAACTTGTTTGTAACATTTCTCTAGGAAAAATCTGTCATGGCTATTGATCACTAGAGAAGATACTCAGTGAATATTTGATCATGACAGTCATGTTGGTAACTTGTTCTTATTCGTGGGTTAGTCTCAAAGCATTTGATCATGCAACGTTACTGAAAAGACATCTGTTGATCACTAGAGAAGATACAAAGTGAGCATGGAACAATGAAGCATTGCTAAGCAAATCTTATTTAGTAATTGGCTACACAACATTTCTCTGATCTACGAGGCTGTTGCTCGTTTTCGTCACTTCTGCACACCTAAAACCCGACCCTTGGTGTTCGCATCGTAATATCAATGAAGTTTGATTACACAAAGCCAAACAGTACAAATCACTTCAAACAACAAGCTGAATTAGCCTGCCGATGCTAATGTCCATGGCAACAAAGCCTGGAGACTTGAGCGAACTAGTGAAATGTTTTGGATGCTCCCAGGAAATTCTCGTTAGTAGCCTATGAGCACTATGCCGGCCGAGTATCAACTGCGGTCCTTACAACAATTGATGTTCGCTGGATCGCCAAGCTAATATGATGAGAACAGTGTTGGAAATATTAGGAATTTTCTCAATATTTTAATCCACAGAATTATGTAAATATGATTAAACAATGACGCAATTTTAGTTCAAAGTCAAAGGTACTAGCTAACAAATTATCTATCTCATACGCAAAGACTAATGAACAAGAAACCAACATGATTAAAACACGGTATAAGATAATATACCCTTGAGCCGGTGCCACCGTTGGCACAGCGCAGCGAAACTATTCTCGTTCGCCATGACGGGCGAAGTAGACGATCACAGGTTGTCGCAGTGAAGCCTTGGTGCAGTGAAGCGGTTGATGCAGTGCAGATGCGCTTCCAGGAACACTTTTCGAGCAGTCGCGTGATCGCTCCCCAAAAACCTTATCGGCCTTCTATCTCGAGCAAGATCTCAAGAAGGACGAGGTTCCGGAGGCCTACTCCCTCCGCCAGGAATGCAAAAGACAGCAGCCACTACTATGGATGGATGGAGTATTGTTCTGCAGATGGAGAAAGGCACAGCCCTCCTTATATAGGCTTGCGGCAGAGTAACAGACGGCGATTAATAGGAGACCATCAAAACGTCCGTTACTAATGGCGGCTCCATCAAGGCGTCCGTTACTAATGGCGGCGGCGTTTATGATCGACCATCAACCACGTCGATTCGTAATCGGCGGCGGTTACTGGTCATAAACTGGCCACATTAATCACTGAAACGGCAAAACAAACCGCTCTCGCCCATCACATCACATCACGTCCGGACTGGCCTGCGCTGCGCACGGGCACGTCACGTCACGACTCGACTCGACTCGACTCGACTCGACTCGACTCGACTTCGACTCGCCTTTTCGCACGGCACGCACGGCACGGCACGGCGGCGCGGCGCGGCACGGCTCGGCTCGGCTCGGCGGCAGGCGTGTGGCACTGACCTTTACCCTTTTCCACCATGCTAATTGAGAGACACACAACTCAACTATTTAAGTTGGTCAAACCTTCTCTCAATTACCCATATGGTACTAAACCAATTTCATGACTCCTAGTATTCTAATAGGCCTTTTGAATTTCTATTAAATTAATTATGGGCCAACCCCATAATAATCTAACAATCCCCACCAAATTTCAAAGGCACATTTGAAATACTCTCGATTCAATGTAGTTTGATATACCAGTTTTTCGATGGAGACTGTTAAGTTGAACTTCCACCTAGAACAAAGGTTACACTCATCCACAAGCCAACAATGGACTATGCCTTGAATTGTGAGTTTTGTGCGAACAAGTTTCACCAAAGTCCTTATCGATACTAGGTCGCTAAATGCATCCCCTCGGTTTGGAGCTTATAAGTCATACTCCTTAGCCTTTCATGAGCCTCTAGAGATCACCCAATCTCATAGGCTGTGACTAGTAGTCGAACTCATATAGGTGTATTCCTCATAAGATGTTCTGTAGGACAACATCTCTGCTTATCAAAGCCACTCGGAATACATTAAGGTATAACCAACCTGCCATACTGAGAATAGGAGAGTTATTGCATCTCAAGCGGAGTGGGCCAAATCTGAAGTACTCTCCTCTCGGCCAGATCACTAGCTTGTCTCAACATCCTAATTCACGGGATCTCCGATCAAATAGGATGAGTTACCACTAAGACATGACTTTATGTGGGTCTCAAGCCCATCTCCCTCGATGCTTCATCTATCACATTCCGTGATAGTCCCTTTGTAAAAGGATCCGCCAAGTTTTTAGCCGTCTGGACATAGCCCAACGCTATAACTCCGAGTTTCTCATTTTCTGATGACTTCAACCGCCTCTTAACATGCCTTGATGACTTCATGTTATCCTTAGAATCTATTCACCTTGACAATCACCGTCGATTGTCACAGTTCAAAAGAATAGCGAGCACCGGTTTCTCAACCACGGTAAGTCCTTCACAAGTTCACAGACGATCGGCTTCACAGAGGCGGTATCTAATGCCGTGAGTTACGCTTCCATTGTAGACCTCGTTAAGATGGTGCGCTTGCAAGACTTCCAGAAACAGCTCCACCACCCAATGTGAACACATATCCACTTGTGGCTTTTATTTCATCGAGATCGGATATCGGTTTGAATCACTATAACCCTCAAGTACCCTAGGGTACCCGGTGTAGTGAATTCCATAACTTGATGTTCCTTTTAGATAGCACATTACTCTCTCAAGAGCATGCCAATGATTATCTCCCGGGTTTGAAACAAACCGGCTTAGTTTGCTCACAGCAAGATATCAGGCCTTGTTGCACTAGCTAAATACATCAATGAACCAATGATTTGGGAATATCTCAATTGATCCTTTGCTATTCGTTGGTTCTTTCGTAATAGCACACTTGGATCATACGGCGTTGGAGCAGGTTTGCAATCGCTATAGCCAAAGCGACTCAACACCTTTTCCACATAATGGGACTGCTCAAGAGTAATCCCACCGTCACCTTCTCTTAACAATTTAATGTTTAAGATGACGTCCGCTACTCCCAAATCTTTCATTTCAAAGTTTTCGGACAAGTCCTTGACTTCCTTAATCACATTAAAGTTCCTCCCAAAGATCAGTATGTCATCAACATACAGACACATAATCACTCCTTCACCCCCACCATAGCGGTAATACACACATTTGTCAGCTTCATTCACAACAAAGCCGGCAGATGTTAAAGTTCTGTCGAACTTCTCGTACCCACGCTTAGGAGCTTGCTTAAGGCCATACAAAGACTTCAACAACCTACACACTTTTCCTTCATAACCCTTTACTACAAATCCATCAGGCTGATCCATATAGATTTCCTCTTCCAACTCTCCATTAAGGAAAGCCGTCTTTACATCCATCTGATGAATGATCAGACCGTAGGAGGCAGCCAAAGACAGTAGTACTCTAATAGTGGTCAATCTAGCAACAGTGAGTAAGTATCCAAGAAGTCCTCGCCTTCTTTCCGGTATAACCCTTGGCCACAAGCCTTGCCTTGTACTTTTCAATCGTACCATCAGCCTCAGCCTTTTCTTGAACACCCACTTACATCCTCTGTGTTTACACCCATATGGACGTTCAACAACTTCCCAAGTTCCATTGCTCAAGATGGAATTCATCTCACTCTGGACCGCTTCCTTCCAATAGTCAGCATCCTGCGATGAATAAGCCTCCTCAATGGTTCTTGGAGTATCATCCACTAGATATACAATGAAGTCATCACCAAAAGACTTTGTAGTCCTTAGTCTCTTACTCTTACGAGTTACTTCATTGCCCTCATCTATTGGATTTTCCTCAAAATGGGCTCAATTTGTATAGGAGTGGAAGGTTTAGGAGAGAAGATAGATTCTTGGCCGATGAGCTAAGTGTCTCTTCCATAGGAAATAAGTCCTCAAAGAATGTAGCATCATTGGACTCAAAATTGTACCTTCATTCATATCGGTACTCCAGATTTCACTATTAAGAATCTATATCCAACGCTGTGAAAAGCATAACCAATGAAGACACAATCAACGGTTTTGGTCCAAGTTTACGCTTCTTTGGGATAGGCACATTCACTTTAGCCAAACAGCCCCAAGTACGTAAATAAGAGAAATTTAATCTTTTCCTCTCCCATTCCTCGAATGGTGTGATTTCTTTATTCTTTGTAGGAACCCTGTTTAGGACATGACAAGCAGTCAATATAGCCTCACCCCACCATTCCTTGGAAAGTCCTGTTGTTTCTAACATGGCGTTAACCATCTCAGTTAGAGTACGGTTTTTTCTTTCGGCAACCCCGTTTGATTGAGGCGATAGGGAGGCGTCCTCTCATGGATTATTCCATGTTCCTCACAGAATAAATTAAACTCATTAGAAAAGTATTCTCCACCACGATCTGACCTAACCCGTTTGATTTTTCTCTCAAGTTGGTTCTCAGCTTCAGCTTTATAGATCTTAAAATAGTGAAAAGCCTCATCTTTTGACTTTAATAAATACACATAGTAATATCTAGTAGAGTCATCAATCAAAGTCATGAAATACCTCTTACCACCCTTTGTCAACTCCCCGTTCATCTCGCATAAATCGGTATGAACTAGTTCTAACGGTGCCAAATTTCTCGCCTCAGATGCCTTGTGAGGCTTGCGAGGTTGCTTAGATTGCACACACACTTGACACTTAGAACCTTTGACTTGGGTAAATTTTGGGATTAAATTCATACTGGCTAACCGCATCATGCAACCAAGATTAATATGACAAAGTCATGAATGCCAAACATCAGTCTCATGATTACAAACATGATTCACAATTTTATTCATGTCCGTCAAAGACAAGCGGAACAAGCCTCCGCTCTCATAGCCTTTTCCAATAAAAGTTCCAATTTTAGAAACAACACATTTATTGGATTCAAAACTAGCTTAAAACCATCTCTACACAATAGAGACCACGACAAGGTTTTTATTTATCACGGGCACGTGATGCATGTTCCTCAGTCGCACGACTTTTTCTGAAGTAAACTTCAAGTCAACTGTGCCGACTCCACGTACAAATGCCTGCGATCCATTCCCCCATCAACACGGAGGTAGCCCCTGCGACCTGGTAAGAAGAGAATAAGGATCTGTCAGCACAAACATGTATATTGGCCCCCGTGTCAATCCACCAATCAGGTGAACGACATACTGATAGAACGGTAGGTATTGAAACATACCCGGATGTTCCCTCCTCAGTATTGCCAATAACAACGTTGGCAGACTTTTTCTGCTTATTGTCTTTGCGATCAGGGCAATCCTTTGCCCAATGATCAGTACCATTACAGACAAAGCAGTTTCCCTTTCCTTTATTCTTCTTCTTGAAGCTAGTAGTTTGAGCGGCCTTGTTCTTGTTCTTAGGCTTTTCAGACTTATTTTTATTCTTCTTGTTGAATTGAAAGATTTTCTTTTGTACCACATTGGCACTAGAACTTTCTTTCCCACATATATCTTTTGCCCTCGCTTTCTCCTCAACATTTAGAGACCCAATGAGACCAGCAACGCTAAACTCTTGTCTCTTGTGTTTTAGAGTAGTGGCAAAATCCTCCAAGAAGGTGGCGACTTCAAGAATGATGCATCCCGCCACAAACTTGTCGGGTAATGCACATGTAAAATTCTCAAGTTCTTTCGCAAAAGCTTGAACCTCTTGAGCCTGTTCTACTACAAAGTGGTCATCAACCATCTTGTAGTCATGAAACTGCTCCATGACATAGAGTTTGTTAGATAGTATCTTTGTTACCTTATATACGAGATTGTTAGTTGCCTTGTATAGAGATTATTTGCCTTGTATAGTTATTGCCTTATATAGGCTTTCCTTCTATATCCTCTTGTATGTGTATATATACTGGCCCTTTGGTCTCATGTTGAATACAAGTGCTATTCATAACATGGTATCAGAGCAACGTTTTTAGGGTTAGGGTTCTCACCGGCGTTGCACTTGCGCCCCTTTTTTTCCCCCTGGCGGCTCTTCTCGTCGCATGTTGCTTTTGTTCGGCCGCACCGACGCATCTTGGCCGCACTGGCGCTTTACCTGGTGGTCTTCTTCCGCCACCCCGTCGCCTCTTGGTCGGTTAACCGCGCACCTCGCCGGCTCTTCCGTCTTGGCCAGCCTGCCTCACGTCGTCGACGCCTACGGCGGCCTTCCTCGACTTCTGCTTGCCTGGGCGCTGGCCTTCTCCCGATTGAGCTGCTTGTCTTCGCCGCCCGCCGAGCCCGACTCCTTCCGCCCGCGCCTGAGCCGATCGTCTCCTTCGCCCGACGTCGCCGAAGTCGACCCTTCGACAGCGGGCGCCAAGACCCGCCGCCGAACCAGCGTCGGCGAGCTCGTGGACGCGCCGACACGCCCTTCTACGCCTAACCACGGCCGTTGTCTAGCCGCCTCCGCTCGGCTATCCATCCCTCCGCTCGACTGCTTCTCCCGAAGCCTAGGTCGCTTGGCACTTGGGCTCATCTGGTTGCCCGTGAAGAAGCACTCATCAGTTCGGCTCCAGCCCTTCAGATTGGGTTTCGGTTTTGGTTGCTTCGGCCGGTTCCAATTCTCGGTAAAAAAAAAATGTCGCCCTCTGCAGGTTCTTCTTCGGGCACCGTATCTGTTCCTCGTTGCCCGGTTATCTTTGATGGTCTCAATTATCGTGATTGGGTTCTTCACATGCGCCTTCACATGCGAGGGCGTCGTGGGAGTTTTTCTTGGCGAGCTATCATGTCCGCCTCGTCCTGCTCCCCCCGACATGCCTGTTATTCCTAAAGAGGCTGATACTGTTGCTCAACAGAAGGCCTCCGATGAGTATGCTGATGCTGTGGAGTCTTTTCAGACTCAATTTACTGCATACAAGATATGGCTTGATGAAGATGCTCGTGCTTTTGCTATTCTGGTTGCTAGTATGGAGGTGCATCTCACTGGTGATATTGTTGGTTTCTCTTCAGCTCAGTCGATGTGGGCGCATCTTCGCGATCGCTATGAGCCTACTGGGGATTCTTTGAACCTTCTTTGTTGTACACGGGAGAGCGGTCGTTAAAGCAGGTGATTCTCTTGTCGACGAAGTTTTATGCTCAATCGTCCCTCGGTATGGCGCCAACTTGATTCTCTCGACCGGAGGTTTGTCGCTTTTGTCGATCCGCCAACGCCAAGACTCTCACTTGGAGCTTCGCCGTATCTACGACTTTCTGACACGCCTTCGGGCTGAATTTGAGCAGATTCGTGCTCAGCTGCTTGCTCGTCATCCCCGTGTGACCTTGTTGGAGGCTCTTGCAGCTATTCGTACTAAGGAGACTCGTCTTCGTGGTGCGGGCCTACTAGTATCTCCTTCAGTTCTGGCAGTACCTCGTGCTATTCCTCCATCAGTGGCGCCTCCTCCTTCAGTATCGACTACCAAGGGTGCAGGGCTTCACTGTACCTACTGCGACAAGGATGGGCATGTGGAGCAGTTTTGCTATCGGAAGAAAAAGGATCTTGCTCATCGCAGTGGGCGTCCTCCTAAGGGAACTGGACTTCTTGGTGCCTCTCCTCAACGAGCTTCTTGGTTCGGACCCCACTCAGAGATTACGATGTCGCCACGCCGCATGGCTACTCGCACCGTCGAGTTCTGCTGGCTCTGCTACTCAGTCTTCCAATGAGAGACCATCTTCCTCCTCATCAGGTATCAAACCATGGATTCTTGACTCTGGAGCTTCTTTTCATATGACATCTGATCCAACGAGTCTCCATTCCATTAGTCCTCTTGCTGCTCCTATCATCGCATGCAATCGCAGATGGTACCCCTCTTTCTGTTGCAGGACGCGGCACTCTTTTGTCTTCCTCTTTTTATGTTCCTGCTGTTTCTCATGTTCCTAAACTCACCATGCAGTTTATATCCGCCGCCACCATCGATCATGGTCGTCGTGTTATCCTTGACTCGACTCTTCTTGTGTTCGAGGATCGCAGGACGGGTCTCGTTGGTATTGGCCCTCGCCGCCGTGACTCTCGGCGCTTTGGGAGCTTGGTCGCCGTTTTCCTTCCGCGCCTCTGCCGTCTCTTAGTCTCCTCCATTGCTTCGCCTCTGTTGCATCGCTTCATCGGGTCGTTTGCTCGATGGCATCACCGTTTAGGGCATCTTTGTGGGTCACGTCTGTCTTCTTTAATTCGTCGTGATCTTTTAGGATCTGTGTCTGGTGATACCTCTTTAGATTGTGTGGGTTGTAAGCTTGGTAAACAGCTACAACTCCCCTATCCTTCTAGCGAGTCTGTATCCCAACGTCCTTTTGATCTTGTTCATTCTGATGTGTGGGGTCCGGCTCCTTTTGTTTCAAAAGGGGGTCATAAATATTATATTCTTTTTATAGATGATTTCTCTCGCCACACTTGGATATACTTTATGTCTTCTCGTAGCGAGGCCTTGTCCATCTATAAGAATTTTGCCACTATGATCCGTACTCAGTTTGACTCTCCCATTCGAGTTCTTCGTGCTGACTCAGCAGGGGAATATCTGTCCGGCGCCCTTCGTACTTTTCTTGCTACGCAGGGCACTCTTTCTCAGTTTTCCTGTCCTGGTGCTCATGCTCAGAATGATGTGGCTGAGCGCAAGCATCGCCATCTTCTTGAGACAGCTCGTGCCCTTTTACTTGCTTCCGCTGTTCCACCTCATTTTTGGGCTGAGGCTGTTTCCACTGCCACTTACTTGATTAATATTCAGCCTTCTTCTGCTCTTAAAGGTGGGATTCCGGTGGAACGTCTTTGTGGCATGCTTCCTGATTACTCTAGTCTTCGCCTTTTTGGGTGTGTGTGCTATGTCCTCCTTGCACCTCGTGAACGCACCAAGCTGACCGCTTAGTCTGTTGAGTGCGTTTTTCTGGGCTATAGTGCTGAGCATAAGGGATATCGTTGTTGGGATCCTGTTGGCCGACGAATGCGGATTTCTCGGGACGTTACTTTTGATGAGTCTCGTCCCTTCTACCCTCGTCCTTCTTCCACTCCAGCATCTCTTATCGAGCCACTTTCTTTTCTTACTTTTCCTGCTACTCCTGTTGCCATTTTTCCTTCTCCACAGTTGGCGTCTCCTTCTTCGCCAGCCTTTCCACACGAGTCTTCACATTCCGTGCCTCCTCCAGAAGTTTCTTCTGACATTGTTCCTTCGTATCCTCTCTACTACACTCGTCGTCCGCGAGTTGAGGATTCTTCTGATGTCTCTTCTTCTCCTGTTGAGTCACTTTCTTCTGGGCCTCCTCGCTACGCTCTTCGTGATCGTCAGTCTATTCGGCCTCCTAAGCGCCTTGGCTTTGCTGGTGCTGTTCTTGCCGAGCCGACTTCTTACCGTGATACCGTTGTTCATCAGGAATGGCAGCTTGCGATGGCAGAGGAGATTGCTGCCCTTGAACGCACTGGCACGTGGGATCTTGTGCCTCTTCCTCCACGTGTTCGTCCCATTACATGCAAGTGGGTCTATAAAGTTAAGACTCGCTCTGATGGTTCTCTTGAGCGCTACAAGGCTCGTCTCGTTGCACGGGGTTTTCAGCACGAGCATGGTCGGGATTATGACGAGACTTTTGCTCCGGTGGCTCATATGACCACTGTTCGCACTCTTCTTGCAATAGCGTCTGTTCGTCAGTGGTCTATCTCTCAGCTTGATGTCAAGAATGCCTTTCTTAATGGTGAGCTACGTGAGGAGGTTTTTATGCAGCCACCACTGGGGTATTCTGTTCCTGAGGGCATGGTTTGTCGTGTTTATCGCTCTCTTTATGGCCTCAAGCAAGCCCTTCGTGCCTAGTTTGAGCGTTTTTCTTCTGTGGTCATTGCTGCTGGCTTTTCTGCTAGTACTCATGATCCTGCGCTTTTTGTTCACACTTCACCTCGTGGACGGACTCTTCTTCTTCTCTATGTTGATGACATGATCATTACTGGCGATGATACTGAGTATATTGCCTTTGTGAAGGCACGTCTCAATGAGCAGTTTCTCATGTCTGATCTAGGTCCTCTTCGTTACTTTCTGGGGATTGAAGTCTCTTCTACAACCGAGTGTTTCTTTCTATCCCAAGAGAAGTATATTCAGGATCTTGTTGATCGTGCTTCTCTCACTGATCAGCGCACTGCTGAGACTCCTATGGAGCTCAATGTTCACCTTTGACCTACTGACGGTGAACCTCTTGATGATCCTACTCGCTATCATCTTGTTGGGAGTCTTGTTTACCTTGGTGTCACTCGTCCTGACATTTCCTATCCAGTTCATATCTTGAGTCAGTTCGTTTCTGCTCTCACCCAGCTTCACTATAGTCATCTTCTTCGTGTTCTACGATATCTTCGTGGAACTATCTCTGCCGTCTTTTCTTTCCTCGATCCGGCTCCTCCGACGGACATACTCTGATGCTACTTGGGCTAGTGATCCCTCTGATCGCCGGTCTCTTTCTGCTTATTGTGTTTTTCTTGGTGGTTCTCTTATTACTTGGAAGACTAAGAAGGCGAGCAGCTGCTTCTCGTTCGATCTTGGTGAGTTGCGAGCGATGGCTCTTTTGACAGCAGAGGTTACTTGGCTACGGTGGCTACTTGAGGATTTTGGTGTTTCTATTTCTACACCAACTCCTCTTTTATCTGACAGTACAGGTGCTATTAGCATTGCTCGAGATCCAGTGAAGCATGAACTCACCAAGCATATTGGCGTTGATGCTTCCTACATGAGGACACAAGTACAGGATCAGGTTGTGGCTCTTCAATATGTGCCTTCAGAGCTTCAATTAGCAGATTTCTTCACGAAGACACAGACTAGAGCTCAACACAGCTTTTATCTCTCCAAACTCAGTGTTGTTGATCCACCATGAGTTTGAGGGGGGGTGTTAGATAGTATCTTTGTTACCTTATATACGAGATTGCTAGTTGCCTTGTATAGAGATTATTTGCCTTGTATAGTTATTGCCTTATATAGGCTTTCCTACTATATCCTCTTGTACGTGTATATATACTGGCCCTTTGGTCTCATGTTGAATACAAGTGCTATTCATAACAGAGTTCACTGCCTGCGTCAGAGACTCCGAATTTTGCCTCAAGTGCATCCCACATTTCTTTACCACTTGGCAAAACCATATACACATCAACAAGATTTTCTCCAAGAACACTAATCATGGCGCCTCTAAACAAGTTATCCGCGGTGTGAAAGCACTCTCTGCTCAGAGAGAGCCCCCTCGGTCGTGGCTTGCCTTGCGCAACGTGATACACGTTCATGGCAGTCAACCACAAAATCATCTTGGCGAGCCAACGCTTGTAATTTACGCCGTCAAATATAGTTGGCTTAAGTGCGGCAGCAAAACCAGTAGTTGTAAAATTCCTAGGATAAGGTTTTTGGATTGTTGGAAATATTAGGAATTTTCTCAATATTTTAATCCACATAATTATGTAAATCATGATTAAACAATGACGCAATTTTAGTTCAAAGTCAAAGGTACTAGATAACAAATTATCTATCTCATACGCAAAGACTAATGAACAAGAAACCAACATGATTAAAACACGGTATAAGATAATATACCCTTGAGCCGGTGCCACCGTTGGCACAGGCGCAGGCAGAACATTCTCGTTCGCCATGACGGGCGAAGTAGACGATCACAGGTTGTCGCAGTGAAGCCTTGGTGCAGTGAAGCGGTTGATGCAGTGCAGATGCGCTTCCAGGAACACTTTTCGAGCAGTCGCGTGGTCGCTCCCCAAAAACCTTATCGGCCTTCTATCTCGAGCAAGATCTCAAGAAGGACGAGGTTCCGGAGGCCTGCTCCCTCCGCTACTTGTGCGCGCAAGAAAACGGAGTCGGGAATGCAAAAGACAGCAGCCACTACTATGGATGGATGGAGTATTGTTCTGCAGATGGAGAAAGGCACCGCCCTCCTTATATAGGTTTGCGGCAGAGTAACTGGCGGCGATTAATAGGAGGTCATCAAAACGTCCGTTACTAGTAACTGACTCCATCAAGACGTCCGTTACTAGTAACTGACGGCGTTTATGACCCAGCCATCAACCACGTCAGTTACTGGTAACTGACGGCGGTTACTGGTCATAAACCGGCCACATTAATCACTGAAACGTCAAAACAAACCACTCTCGCCCAGTACATCAGGTCCGGACTGGCCTGTGCTACGCACGGGCACGTCACGTCACACGCACACGGCTCGGCTCGACGCGCGCGCGCGCGTGTGGCACAGCCTTTACCCTTTTCCACCTTGCTAATTGAGAGACACACAACTCAACTATTTAAGTTGGTCAAACCTTCTCTCAATTACCCATATGGTACTAAACCAATTTCATGACTCCTAGTATTCTAATGGGCCTTTTGGAATTTCTATTAAATTAATTATGGGCCAACCCCATAATAATCTAACAAACAGCACTACTACAGATACGATCACACCTGGTTAGACTAACTCTAACACGTCATTCATAGGCCAAGAAGAGAGAGATATCAAATCCATCATATTCTGGAATCCAATTCGGCCTCCGAATACCAGGTTGAAGCAAAACGAGTATAACTTTTGCATACGATGTCCGATTGGAGAGTTCTTGCACTTAATTGAAAGCTTACAACGAGATCTTTCCAATAGGTCTGGTACCAGCCCCAAATTCATCGTGGATCAGTCAGAATCAACAAAACAATGTAATAAAACACTGTTTTCAGCTGTTTCGAACCTTGTAAGCGTGTAGGGGCCCAAGCCGAACTTGTGTACGCCCCCTGGCTGCACACAACTCTAGTACGACCCTCTCACGTCCCTCCCTCTTATATACTCAGTAGCCGTCGCCTTAGACATTTTGATTTTTGTTGAGCATAGTTTTAGCCTAAGGCCAAACTAAATTGTCCACTAGACGTGTCGAACGACCGCCTATTGAGACTACTTCGCAGAACCCCACCTTTTCATCTATGTTATCGTGAGACTCAATTCTTGTTTGCAATTTCAAATTGCTTTTACTATCGTTCTTACTTGCTCTTCGGTTGCTTAAAGGAATTGAACCTCATGTTCAGGTTGATCGTACCCACAACAAGATCAATAACCCTCCACAGTTGATTTAGCGATTGTTAAGACGCATCGTCATCGTACATTGTAGCCGGATCGTGAAAGTCAATTCCACCAAATCGATAGTTATCGTTCTCATCGAAAGATCAGGACACAATCTTACATCAGGTAATATCAGAGCGCCGGGTTGCTCGGTGAGAGATTTAGTATCTTATATTAGTTATTGTTTCCTGTCCTAAATTGAAAATTACTCTACAAAAATTCAACCTTTAGATTTAGTCTGGTATTTTAGTGAGTTTTGTTAGGTTTTGATTTATTAGAGTCCTTATTTTAGTTGCTGATCGTTTTTCCTTCGCATAGTTTTTTTTTCAATCTGTCCAGTACTTTATTTTGTTCATAACTTTCGCATACAAGCTCGGATTCTAGTGTTTTTGCACTTTTGTGAAACCTTCGAACGAGTTCTACAAAAACCTAGCTGGGCACGAACTCTAATTCCAGATCCAAGTTTGTTTAATATGGATATCAAAGTTGGTGAAGCAAGTTGTACTTCTAATTCAGATCGGTTCGATATTTTGATCATAATTCTCACGTCCGAACTCCGATTGAGATGTTTTTATACTTTCCTGAATCCTTAAAGAGTCCTGTACAAAAACATTTTTTATTATCCTTTGTGATTCGGAATCTTTCAAACTGAATTTAATTCGGATTTGGACTTAGTTAGATCGGCTGAATTTAGGTCAAATCTATGCACCTCGGTGTTTTGGCTATAACTTCTATATACGAGTTCCAAATTGTGTGTTCGTATATTTGTATTAAAGCATCGAACATTGCCTTCAATTTGTTACAATGTGAGCAAACTAGATTCGATCATTTTCATACTTTAATTGTGGCGATAATTTCATTGCACTGTTCTAGCTAAATTTGGGTTTCTTCTTCAATTCATGTTCAAGCTTTGTTTCTTTGAGTTAGTTGAGTCCAGTAGCAACCACAATCTATAAAACCCTAAAAATATCAGTACCCATACCTTTGGGAACAAATTCATCCTTTGATCCCAATTAAGACTAGCTATTTGATATTGCTTAGTACTGCTCTACTTATACATTGTATAATCTTGAATTATCATATCATACCGTGTTGTGACATGAGTTAGAGATTCCAAAATTTTGTTCATAGTAGTGTTGGACGAAAGTCACCAAAAGAAAGAAAAGAGAAAGAAAGAACGTGTTAGATTTAATTGTGCTATGCGAAAGATTTTTAAAATTTCATCTCTTAAGACTTTATCTAGCACATATTCCTACTGTTTTAAATTCAATTTATTTGGAGATTATAGCAAAGATGGCAAGTTTCTTGTTTACAGAATATACATAACTTATAATAACTTACTGAATTGAAGCTTGCTGTTTTGCGCAATCGTATTTGTATGTAACAACTTGTTTCATTTGTGACACCATCAAATTTCAAGCCCATTAAAATTATGTCATTATTGTTGGAATGATTTGATATTGCTTGTTTACAATATGATGATATGAATAAGATATGCTCGTTGCCAAAACTTGCAGAAATTGAACCTCGTGTTCAGGTTGATCGTGCCCACGGAAAGATCAATAACCCTCCGGAGTTGGTTTAGCGATTGCTAAAACGTATCGTCATCGTACGTTGTAGTCGGATCGTCAAAGTCAGTTCCACCAAATCGATAGTTATCGTTCTCATCGAAAGATCGGGACACAATCTTACATCATAATAGCTTGAATTAAACCACTGATCAAATCAAAAGGAACATTCGGGTAATTTCTCCACTATGCTCGATCTGAACTGTTGATCATCAATCCAATAGCCTGCAAAAACGGGCAGTACCTTCACGAGTTCATCTCTATATCTGGTACGAGATGCTTTCATTATCGAGACATGTTCTATTTGTGAGCACGTGGAGTCCCTGCTAGAAATAAGCAGGAAGTCATAGCATGTGCCAAGATTTTTCACACAGCATGCACTGGCACCTGGACGGCAAAAAACTCGCTTTGAAGCTTGTCCCAAAGCTCGACCTGTAAGGTGGCTCCAATCGGTGTAGATGAAAAACAGAATCTGTTAAATTTGTGCAACCTAATTATATACTATATTCACATGCGTATAGAGCAGTAGATCCTTTACAAGGTATATATTTGAATTTGATAAATAATCAAATTCTCCACATTGTTTAATTTTGTACATAAACTGAAATAAAAGGTCAGCCATGTGTGTAACTAAAGTGGGCATACCAAAGTGGTTTCCATGTTTGCACCCAAATCAGGGTTTGCAATAGATATGTCCGTCCTAACAAACCTACATGGAAAAGGTAAGATTTGCCCCCCCTCAACTATCGCCTCAGTTTAATTTCCACCCTCAATTCAATACCGTTTAGTTTACACCCCTCAACTCTCAATACCGTGATTTTGGTCCTACGTGGCAGCTGAGTGGATAATGTGGCCTCCCAGTCACCATATCTTGTGACAATGTGTTATTTTTAAATATTTTCAACCACAAGTCAGAAAATTAGGACCACTCCCCACTTGTCAGTCACCTGCTGCATGCCACACCCACCTTCACCTACTCCCACATGAGCCATGTCACTTGTTGGGTTAAGTGCTCTGGTTTTAGTAGTTGAGGGATGTAAACTAAATGGTATTGAAATTGAGAGTGGAAATTAGACTTGAGGCAACAATTGAGGAGGTAAATTGGACTTTTTCCAACCTATTACATATCTAGAAATTTAAAGAGGCAACAATAAAGTACATAAGAAGAAAAAAATCAGACTGCCCGTACCTCAGTTTAGCCACCCAAGTTTCCAATGTTGCAAGGGTGTAAATATTGACAGTAAAGGTCCACCTTCCAAGGACATCGATTGCTTGGTCTATCAACAATATATATTTGACAGCCTAAATTCTCAAAATTCGGACCAACTTGTATACCTGCAAATATGTGCTTCCTTTTAGAAGGTATGCATACTGTTGTAAAGGGTTAGTATTTTTCATCTACCTACCTGAGCACTTCTAGATGGTAATGCCAATTCCATGGAGTTGCAACAACCATCAACCCTACAGGAAGTAATACTGCTCAAGTCGGTTGCACAATACTTATCCATCCAAAGAGAATAACAAACCAAAAAGGTGGATTATCCAAGTAATGCAAAAAAAAAAAAACCTTTTGTCGCTGGTCCTTTTCATATACTGACTGCTCTTGAGCTCCCCACGTCCACCATATTTAGTTTTATCCGTATTTAAGATAAGCTGGTCCAATGTTAAAAAAATAATTATATCTCAGTGCTTAAAATGCAGCTCTAAAAAGTGAACACGGATGGAAATAAGAGTTTACTAGTTCTCAAAATTCACATCTCTACATTGTATGAGGAAAACATATCAGTAGGCACATGATTCAGTAAGTTCAGATTAAAATACTTCCAGAACCAAATAATTGTTCCTGCTCTAGACAAAAAGAAACAAGAGAGACACTAAAACTCGCAAGATCTTATCCAGGCATAAGAGCAAGGATAAGCCCAAGCAATCACCACCTTGTCTTGCCGGCACCAGCACCACCGACCTCGTCATTGGTGAAACTTTGGCAAGTTGTGCCACCACCATCTTTCTTCCTCTACTGTTTCTGCCATCATCATCCTCTCCCGAGCAAAATTTGCTCAATTACAACGTCACCATCCTTACCCCGAGACAGATCTGCCCTAACCGGAATTGCTCGATTTCGCCTTCGGCACCCTTGTCCTGGCCAGTGCGCTCGAATTCGAGTTTGATTCAGTTGGATCCACTCCAACTGACCAGATCACAATGTCATTGAAGCTTGCCTCCACCACTAGAACTATTGCAGTCAGCTTCAATGGCCTCGTCTTGTCAGACTTGGCATCATTGAGCTTGATCTCATCACTAGGCAGTGTTCTCCTAGAAGCTAGGCGCTAGGCAGGCGGCACACCGGTGCCTAATGCCTAATCGCTGATTAGGCGGGCTAGGTGACTAAATAGGCAAGATAAATAAGCTAGGCAGGCTCGGCGAGACTAGGCGGGCTATAGGCGGCCGCCTTGGGGAACAAGACCACCAAGTGCACTTCTGCTGTGAAGATGTGTGCGTTGGGTTTCTAGTGCGCTATGACATTTTCAGGGTTTGGGAAAATAGAATCGGGTGGAAAACCTTAGGCTTGGTTCTAATTTCTGTTAAAATCATGCCTTTTTAATATTTTTGAAATTTTGGGTTTTCTGTGGGGTTTGATTTTTCGCATATAAATTAGGTGCAATTATAGGCCTATTGGTATATCAAATGAATTTAAAAGAGATCTTTCAGCGGGTCTAACGCTGGGAAAATAGGTACAACTCACATATTCCTCCAACACATCTCGTACTAGTCACCATCTAATTTAGTTTATTATGATGTGTGGTGTCTGATTCCCTTCACTGTCAAGGGTGTTCATGAGTATTATGTCATTTTCGTCGATGATCGTTCTCGATACACTTGACTCTATTCTATTAAGCATGGCTTATACTCGGTTCTCAACTGCTATTCGCATTTTTCACTCTAAGGTAGAGGGTATCTACCGAGAACCTTTCCTTAGCTCTTCCGTTCTAGTGCTCATGCTTAGAATGGTGTTGCTAAGCACAAGCACCGTCAGATATTGCGACTGCTCACACTCTTCTGATTGAATATTTTATTCCTTCTAATTTTTGGAGATGTTTCTAGAGATGACATCTTATCAACCTCCAGCATTCATCTCGACTATAACAAGTGCCCTGACAAGATCCTGTTTGGACCCTCCTGGTTACGATCTTCCAAGTTTTTTATTTTACATGTTATGTCTTGCTAGCACCTCGTGAACGTACAAAGTTGACCACTCAATATGTTCATTGTGTCTTTCTTAGGAGCACAAGGGCTATCGGTGTTATGATCCATCAACTCATCATATTCAAATTTCTTGTGCACTTTTGCTAACAATCCGCCTTACTTCTATTCTCCTACTACTCGGTCTTCATCTTCCTAAGAGTCCATTTCCTTTCTTTATCTTACTCCCATTCCTTCATCAAGCTTGTAAGCTCCAGCACCAGCTCCACCTATTGTGTTTCCACCTAGTCCACTAATTTCACACACTTCGACCTTTCCACTACACTATAGTCGTCGACCCAGAGTCCATTTTGATCCTCAGTCTGCCACACGTGATTCTTTTGTTCCCTGGCCAATACTGTTGATATTTACTTTGATGATTCACCTATATCTCGGTATGGTCTTCGTGATTGATCTTCTATTCAGGCTTCATAAAGATATGGTTTTCCCTCTACAGATGTAGTATATGAGCCTTGTACTTACCAGGAGGCAGCTGGAGTTCCTAGGTGGTAGCTGGCCATGTCTGAGGAGCTTGCAGCTCTAGAGAGCATTAGCACTTGGGATCTTGTTCCATTACCTGCTTAGGTGGTTCTAATTACATCATTAACATGTATACAGGAGTGAAGGCAAAGACCAAGTCAGATGGTTCACTAGAGAGGTACAAGGTGCTTGAGGTTTTCAACAGGCTCATGGTTGAAATTATGATCAGACGCTCTAGTTGATCACATGACCATAGTTCAAAAAATGGATGTTGTGGCGTCGATTGCTCATGGACTTCTTCATGGTGATGTACATGAGGCTCCAACGTGCTCTTTATGGTTTCAAGCAAGCTCCGTTGCCGGCTTTGAGTGCTTTGGTTCAATGATTCATGATGCTGGTTCTTCTCCTAGTGAGCACAATCCGGCATTGTTTGCTTTTTCCTCAATGTGGTCATACTTTGATTTTTCCTATGCTGATCAATGTTGGATAATAGAGATCATACATAGTTTTTGTTAAGCAACAATAAAGTAAGCAGCTCATGATGTCACATTTAGGACATCTCAATTATTTCCTAGGTATTGAAGTCAATTGCACCGACGATGGTTACCACCCCTCTCAACATTGATACATTGATACATTCAGGATTTAATAGCTCGTTCTGAGTAGGTATTGAGGTCAATTGCATCGACGGTGGTTACTACCCTTCTCAACATTGATACATTCTGGATTTAATAGCTCGTTCTGACCTTACTGATACTCGTACTGCCACTACACCTATGGTGCTTCAGTTGTAGCTACTTCCTAAGATAACCATGTGGACATCCCTTTGGTTATCGTCATATTGTGCGCAATCTTGTCGATCTCACTATCACTAGGCTAGACATTGCTCATCATCTGTTATGAATAGCACTTGTATTCATCATGAGATCAATAGGCCAGAATATATACATGTATGAGGGTACAAAAGGAAAGCCTATATAAGGCAATATCTATACAAGGCAATACAGGATACTAGCAATCTCTATACAAGGCAATTTAGAATACTAACAATCTCGATACAAAGCAATATAGGATACTGTTTAACACCGACCCCTCAAACTCATGGTGGATCAACAACACTGAGTTTGCAGAGATAAAAGCTATGAAGAAGTCTACCAACTGAAGCTCTGAAGGCACATACACTGAAGAGCCAGACCTAATCCTGCACCTATGACCGCATATAGGAAACATCAACACCGATATACTTGGTGAGTTCATGCTTCACCAGGTCTCGAGCAATACTAATAGCACCTATACTGTCAGATAAAAGAGTGGGTGTAGAAACAGCAACACCAAAATTCTCAAGTAACGATCATAGCCATATACCCTCTGCTATCAAAAGAATCATAACTCGCAACTCTGCCTTAGCACTCAAACGAGAAATTGTTGTCGGCTTCTTAGTCTTCCAAGCAATGAGAGAACCAACAAGAAAAACACAGTAGATATAAAGAGACTAACGATCAGAGCGATCACTAGCCTAGGTAACATCAAAATATGCCTAGAGCAGTAAGGAGATGGAGCGTGGAAAGAAAAGATGGCATGAGATAGTTCCATGAAGATATCGAAGAACACGAAGAAAATAACTACAGTGGAGCTGAGTGGGAGCAGAAACAAACTGACTCAAGATATGCACTGGATATAAAATGCCAGGACAAGTGGCACCAAGTTAAATAAGACTCCCAACAAGATGACGATAGCAAGTATGATCCTCAATAGGTTCACCATTAGTAGGTCGAAGATGAACATGGAGCTCCATATGGGTCTCGGCTATGTGCTGATCAGTGAGAGAAACACGATCAAGAAGATCATGAATATACTTCCCTTGGGACAGGAGGATGCCCTCAGGTGTAGAAGATACCTCAATTCAAGGAAGTAGCAAAGGGGATTCAGATCAGACATGAGAAACTGCTTACTGAGATGTGCCTTCACAAAGGCAATATACTGAGATTCATCTCCAGTCATGATCATATCATCAACATAAAGAAGGAGAAGAGTCCGACCACGAGGCGAAGTGTGAACAAAAAGTATAGGATCATGAACACTAGCAGAAAAACCTACTGCAGTGACCATAGATGAAAAACACTCAAAAAAGGCACAAGGAGCTTGCTTGAACCCATAAAGAGAGCGGCGAAGCCGACAAGCCATGCCCTCAAAAATAGAGTACCCTGGTGGTGGCTACATATAGACCTCACGTAGCTCACTATTAAGAAAAGCATTCTTGACATCAAGATGAGATGAATCACTCACGAACAGAGGCCATAACAAAAAGAATGCGAACAGTGGTCATGTGAGCCACAGGAGCAAAAGTCTCATCATAATAATGACTATTCACTTGGTGAAAACCACATGCCACAAGATGAGCCTTGTAGCGCTCAAAATAATCTTCAAAGCGAATCTTTACCTTATAGACCCCACTTAGATGTAATGGGACAAACACGTAGAGAAGAGGTATAAGATCCCGCGTGCCAATGCGCTCAAGGGCAGCAAGCTCCTCCGCAATCGCATGCTGCCATTCCTTATGAATAACAACATCACGGCACGAAGTCGGCTCGGCAAGAGCTATGTCAACAAAACCAAGCCGCTTAGGAGGCTCACGAAGAGCATAGCGAGGAGGCTCTGAAGAAGTTGGCTCAACAGAAGATGGTATATCAGGAGAAGATGGAATAGCAGAGGAATCCTCAACTCACGGACAACGAATGTCGTACAAAGGATAAGGAACAAGTCAGGAGAAACCTCTGAAGGAGGCACCGGTGAAGACAACACTAGAGGAAAGAGCCGAAGATGAAGGAGACACCAACCATGGAAATGGAAAAGTGGCAACTACAGTATCAGGAAATGTCAGAAAAGAAAGTGGCTCAACAAGACATGCTGGAGTGGAAGGGCAAGGGTAAAAGGGACGAGACTCATCAAAAGTAATATACCGAGAGATCTGCATCCATCGGCCAATAGGATCCCAACAACGATATCCCTTATGCCCAGCACTATATCCCAAAAAAACACACTCAATAGACTAAGTGGTCAACTTCGTGCGTTCACGAGGTGCAAGAACATAGCGTACACACCTAGAAAGGCGAAGACTAGAATAATCGGGAGTCATGCCACGAAGACGCTCCACTAGAATCCCACCCTGAAGAGTGGAAGAAGGCTAAGTATTAACAAGTGGCAGTGGAAACAGCCTCAGCGCAGAAGGTGGAACAACGGAAGCAACCAAAAGAGCACGAGCTATCTCAAGAAGATGACGATGCTTACGTTTAGCGACACCATTCTGAGCATGAGCACCAGAACAGGAAAACTAAGAGTGTCTTGCTTAGCAAGAAAAGCACGGAGGGCTCCTAACAGATACTACCCTACTGAGTCAGCACAAAGAACACAAATAGGAGAATCAAATTGTGTACCGATCATGGTGGTAAAAGTCCTATAGATGGATAAAACCTCACTGCGAGAAGACAAAATATATCCAGGTGTAGCGAGAGAAATCATCTATAAAGAAGAATATAATATCTATGACTTTTAAAACAAAAGGAGTCGGACCCCAAGCATCGGAATAAACAAGATCAAAAGTACGTTGTGACACGGACTTACTAGAAGGATAGAGTTGTAGCTACTTGGCAAGCTTACATCAACACAATCTGAAGAGGCATCACCAAACACAGATCCTAAAAGACCACGACGAACTAAAGATGTCCCAAACGGTGATGCCACTGAGCAAACGACACGGTGGAAGATGCAACGTAGGCGAAAGGGGTGGAGACAGAGACTAGCAGGGGCAGCGGAAGGAAGACAAAGCCAGTCAAGCTCCCAGAGACGCTGTCACGGCAGCGAGGGCTAGTACCAACCAGAAACCCCGTGCGGCGATCCAAAACACAAGAGTCAGAATCGAAGATAACACAATAGCCATGATCAGTGAACTGGCTAACGGACATAAACTACATGATCAGTTTGGGAACATGAGAAACAGCAAGAACATGAAAAGAGGAAAACAAAAGAGTGCTTCATCCTGCAATAGAAAGAGAGGTACCATTTGTGGTCTAAACAGTGATAGGAGTAACGAGAGGACTAACGAAATGAAGACTCATGGGATCAAATGTCATATGAAAAGAAACACCAAAGTCGAATCCATGATGACATACCTAATGGGGATGTGGAAGGTGGTTTCTTGCTAGAAGACTTGAATAGCAGAACCTGTTAGTGCAGAGGTAGCCATGCGACATAGCAGCGTGAGAATCTCCTGAGTAGAGTCAGAACTAGCAAAGGTCCACTGAGGGGAGGCGCACAAGCCTCCAACGCCCTTGGGAGGGCGCTCACCTCGACGAGCAATATCCTTCCTCCAGTAACAGAACTGTTCCACATGTCCATTCTTGTCGCAATAGGTACAGTGAAGCCCTCCACCCCTAACGGCTACCACTGGAGTAGGCACCACAAGTGGAGGGGCAGCACGAGGCACAACTGGTGCATGCTCAATCAAGATCAAAGGAGACAACAGCAGACCTGCACCACGAAGGCGAGTCTCCTCAATACGAATAGCTACAAGCACCTCCAACAAGATGACATGAGGGTGGCAAGTAGGGATGAAAACGGATCGGATAGTTTCCGACCGATCCAGATATTTTCGGATACGGATTCGTCGGATCGGATATTTGTCGGATAGTATCGGGTCGGATACGGATACGGATTTTTTTTGTCGGATACGGATACGGATTCGGTAGCTCACTATCCGTTGGATACGGATTCGGATAATCCGGATATTGATGGATCGGATATCCGGATATACATATGGGCTGGGCCAAAACTACTCTTCTGGCCCAAAAATGTTTCTTAATTTCAGAATTGTTTTATAATTTAATTAATCCATAAAGTAAGTTTCAATTATTAAAATTAGCAAACCAACTCCAAAAATTACGATTTTTTTTGAGAAAGTTCCAGAAATAATCTAACATTTTAAAAATTATTTTCAAGATTTTATCAGATTTTAAATTTTCTCAAAAATTCAAATATTCCTATTCTTAGTAGGAAAATATTTAAATAAGTAGCTAAAAATCATAAAAACTCATAAATACATAATTTATTATTTTTTAACATAATTCAACAAAGAATATAAATCTTGGATCATTTGTGTTATATACTTTTTCTAGAGACGTGATATTTAAGTATTATCAAACTTTTAGTGTGTTATGTGTTTGCCTCCATTTGTATCTTTGAGTAAAGATTACCTTCATTTTTGTGTTTTGATCTACGTGTATAATGTACTAATTGTATGTATGTGATAAACTAAGTCTTATATAATTTTATTTGCGACATGGTATCTACTTATTGTCTAAGTGAATGAAAATGCTTATATTTGTTAAATTTTCAATAACATTTTCATCAAATCAACTAGTTATGTGTTTTCGTTGACTTTTTATATACAATCTAAGGGGGTATCATGTTCCGATAAAATATTCGAAACCGTATCCGATTCGATTCGTATTCGATCCGTATCTGTATTCGAAATTATTCGTATTCGTATTCGTATCCGGACTATCCGTATCCGTATCCGCATCCGAGAAAAAAATATGAAAACAAATATGGTAGAGCTATTATCCGTCCATATCCGATCCGTTTTCACCCCTAGTGGCAAGCGAGCAACTGGGCAGGAATCTTCTGAAACACAGAGTCGATCCGAACGTCACCAGGAGATCGCCAGGCATCGCAGGCAAGTGTCGCGGGGGGATGGTGGCACGAGGTCGCAGGGAGGTTGCGAGTAGGTGCCAGCGCGAGGTCGCTAGCAGGAGGTTGCGGACAACGCTGACCCGGGCAGGAGGTCGTGGACGACGCGGGAGGCCACCCAAGCAGAGGCGCGATGGCGTCGACCCAGGCGAAGGCGTAGAGGAGGCCAATGAAGGTGCGGACGATGCAGACCGAGCAGCTGTGTGGCAACACCCTCCCGCACAGCAACGACCCGAGCAGAGGAGGCCGGGGGACTAGAGGCGCGAACGAAAAACTGATACAACAGCGGGAAGAGCGACGATAGCCGTCCAAGGAGAAGGTGATGGATGGCGCAAGTGCAACACCGGTGAAAAGCCCTAACCCTAAATCAGCTCTAATACCATGTTATGAATAGCACTTACATTCATCACAAGGCCAATAGTGTTGGACAGAGTCACGTTTACTAGGTGAAGCCATGCCCACGTCGTTCAGACTTCATCAACAATCGTGACCTATTCCTATAGCAACAAGCACAAGGACGTGCAGCTCTTTTAGCTTCTGTCTGGTGTGCATTGCACATCTGTAGATGTATCTCTCTCTCTTCCTCTTACACTTCCCCATATTTATTGTACACTATGTTTCATAAAGATTGTGTGTGAGTTACATCAAACCACATGGTATCAGAGCCCTGATCCATTCTTCTCAAACCTAGCTATTCTGTCAAACCTACACCATGAGTGATGATGATGCAGGCGCAACCGCAGCCAAGGCTCAGGCTAATGCCGTCATCACTCCCTGCACTCAACGACTCCAACGCTGATGCTTTCATCTCCACAAACTCATCCTATGCAATCCACTCTGCTAAGCAAGGAACCGACATCCAAAGCCTCATCCCATTCAATCTAGATATCCAAGACAACATCTTCACTAGGTGGAAGAACTTTGTCCACATGGTGCTTGGGTGATATGGCATGCGTGATGGGGAACAGGTAGGCTACTCTAGCATAAATTCAAAATTTTATACCGCATAACCAAGAAACCACTGCAAGCTATAGATCACAGAATTACCACTAGACGCGTAGACCCATAGTAGAAATAGAGTCGATTTAGCGCGTCGGTGCGGTTATAGTCATAATACCTCAGCACCTCCTTCAACGGCTCCACATGACCGTCACAGGTTGCAGATCGTCCTTATCACTGTCAGAGGTTGCGGATCGTCCTAGCATTGAAGCTTCGTAGCAATGCCTTCAAGGTATCCACACATACGGGGCAAGGACGCCATGTGTCGGAGTGCTAGCACCGGCTGCGCAGTTTTGGGCAAAAGAGGTGTGGTGGTTAGGTTTTCAGGAATTCTGAATTCCTATAATGTCTCTTAACCCTAAAGTCACCACCCCCTCCCTTTATATAGACGCCCCATAATAGTTCTCTACATTAAAGGCCCATTAGGGACTCAAAGTCCATCAGAATTCGGATCACCATCCGAATTAAGTCCTAACCCTTTAAACGTGACCCTATAGGTTCACGTACACTTGGACATGACCAGAGTACTCTTACTTGACCATTAATCGGTAGCGGTCCCTAACAGGACATGACGACTCCCAAGTATACGTAAAGATCATGTCAGACGAACCTTAACAATGCATAGTTATGTGCATTTCCCTTTGCCTCATGATATCGGTCAAACTCAACGCGAGTATGTGCCATCCTTGTTTAGTTAGCTCGACCACTCTTTCTCGATTATGTGACAGAATCCCCGACTACTGTTAACTCTTTAACCGCAGGTAGCATGGTCATGCATTTCCGGAATTCAACCACTCGAGAGGCCTAGAGATATCTCTCCCGTTGTATGGAGTGGTAAATCCCATCTTGATCGACCATGCCTCGCAACATGCTTCACGATAAACCCAAAAGCCACATTTATAACTAACTAATTATGTATGGAGTAGTGTTTGGCAACCCCTAAGTAAGTCATTGCACATCTCGAGTTATATGCGTTAACCTCAAGTCTAAGGATATCATACACATTATATATGAGACCAACTGATGACAAGTAAGATTACAATGTTTCCACAGTGTCTCAAGGTGGGTCAATCCAACTCCATGTTCTCTAACATGTGTCCATATTATTAGTTTGATATCTCCATATCTATAACTCGTGAAATATGGTCATCAACCAATACATATGCTAGTCTATTCATGTGTCCTCATATGTTTATCGACTAGGGATCACTTTTAGAATAATCATCACAAGGTCATATATAGAGTTTCACAAACAAGTCACGTACTTGCTAATAAACAATATTGACATTTTTCAAGGAACAAGATAATAAATCATTAACATAAGGAAATATAATCTCTATGATTGTCTCTAGGACATATCTCCAACAGTGCAAGACCATATCTGACAACCTTTCTTGACATTGTCATGAAGCCTAACCACACAGACCATGGAGTTTAGAGTGCCTAGAGCAAATTTTTCAATGCCAACAAGCGTGGTGGCGCCATCCACCTTGAGTCCAAGTTTCAGTCTATGACCCAAGGCGACCGCTCCATCAACGACTACTGTTGTAAGCACAAGTCGCTACCACACTCGCAGACGTGGTGCAACCGGTTTCCGACGAAATGTTGACACTTCAGATGATTCGCGGCCTCATCTGCAAGTTCAAGGTCATGGCATCCATCTCGTCGACGCAGCAACCTTTTCCTACATTTGTGCAGGCTCACTCCCGCCTTCTTCATAAAGAGATTGACATTAACCAGACAAGCAAAAAAGGAAAATCTGCTCTCATCATCACCATCGGATCCAAACAAAGGCAATTCTACTCTCATCATCGGCATCGGATCCAGTGGAAGCTCCTCCTCAACCACTGACCGTGAGAGCAATTGCAGTGATCACACCCAAGGTGGCGGGTTGGAGGTCATCAGGCCATGCAAGACACACCACAAGGCAGCAATAACTCCGGTCGTGGCCACGGCAGCGGACGTGGCAGCAACATCCCTGGATAGGCTTCTTCACTCCAGCGTTGTATGGTGCGCAATGGCCCAACATGTGGCGCGCACCATGGCAGGCACCCAATACTCCAGTTCTTCTCGGGCCTCAATTGGGCACACATACATAGACCTATCCGATGATGTTCTCCCAGCAAGGCATGCCAGCAGGCATGCCCCCTCCCTCTCCGTTCAGTTGGGATCAATTTGTGCTGATGAACGCCGCGCTCAGCAACGTCGCCATGCAGCCACTGAGCGCTGACTAGTAGTATATGGATAGCAAAGGCTCCTCTCATATCACCGGCAATAGTGGTAATCTCCAAACCATTTACTCTTCTCCTTCAAAGCATTTATCTTCTCATATTGTTGTCGGTAACGGGTCTGTCGTTCAAACTCATCGTACCCCATTCCATCTTAAGAATGTTTTGGTTTCTCTCAACATCATCGAAAAATTTATTTCTGTGCGGTGGTTTACATGAGATAACTCTTGTTCTGTGGAATTTGACCCATACGTGATGCAGATATGCATACGTCCAATACTTTCCAATTTAGTATTTTAATTAGCTAGAAAGAATTACTAAGCCGTATCAAATATCAACAGGTGAATCTTTTCCTTAAGCAATCTTCATTATTTTTACATGAGAATTATATACTACCTAATAGCAAGTCCTTGCTTGTTATTAGGTATGAAAGATTGTACAAATGTATACTGGGGCCAAATTGCATGAATGCATTATGGTGGACCCCAGTGGGAGGCGAGGGACATGGAATACACTATTCACGTGCACTATTCATTACCCTGCGCAGTGTTCATTATCCCTATCTCCTTCCATGTATACATTCCAAGGGAAAAGGAAAGAAGCAACGGAGAAGGCATGAGAGATTTCGGCCATCCATGTGCAAAGGAAAGAAGCAAAAAGGAAAGGAAAGAGAGATATTAGCAATCTTCACACAAAGATAGAGATCACCATGACTTGACAAGAAGGGATTTTAGCAATCTCCAAGGAAGGAAAGTGATCACCATGACATAGTAAGTGGAAAATGTTCCCATATTATATAATAATTTGTTTCCAGATTACTAAGATTGTTTCCATTTAGATGGGAGTGTATATGGGAGGTCTTGTACTGTTCACATGAATTTTCTCGTGCCCCACCCCTGTGTTTGTGTGTGCGCGCGCTCCATCCATTGTAAACGTAACCACTTATTTCCATATCAAAGAAATACTCTTGATTCTATGGCTTATGCTCCAATGCCCTCATTAGAATTGGGAGTTATAATTTGAAATTTATCATCGTTGTTCTTAAAACTTCGAGGTGACTGCAAGGAAGCGTATGTCTACTTTCGCGTGGTTAAGTAGACGAAGATCAAAGCGTGTTCTTGGGCGAATTCACATGTCGCAGGTTGCCGTATCGAGACAGTGGTTGGCACCAGTGTTCGTCAGGGTTCACGGGTCTGAACTATTATATTCGTCATCGCAAGATCGGGCCACCCCCATATCAATACGGCATCTCTATAAAGGATCTGGACAGCAAGCGGCTCATCATGAGATCCAGTAGCATGATGGACTTATATCCCTTCCTCGGCTTGGTTCCTACTTCCACTCTAGCAGCAATGTCACCCTCATCGTAACTCTGGCATCGACGGCTAGGACATCTTGGCTGTGCATCTCTTTCCATATTGTCCAAATATTTTCCGATTTCATGTAATAAAAATCCCGATCCTACCTCAATTTGTAAGCCTTGCCAATTACCTGGGGTAAATTTGGTTTCCACATTCCGAACACCAAGTTTTCTCTCACAGCTGCCTCCTCCACCATATCACCTATTCCCTCTTCCTACCATACAGCTTTAAAAGGCCCTAACTAGTACAATGCTATGTTGGACGAATATAATGCTTTGATGCAAAATTGCACTATTTCTTTGGTTGACTGTCTTGCAGATTAACATCGTCACAAGGAAGTGCATTTTCCGTCACAAGCTCGCTAGCACGATACAAGGCGAGATGGGTTGTCCGTGGCTTCACTCAACTAGCTGGTGTGGAATACAGGGAGACTTTTAGCCCTGTCGTCAAGCATGCCACCATTTGCGCCGTCCTAAGCATTACCACCTCCAATTCCTAGCCCATCCATCAACTTCATGTCAAAAATGCGTTCCTTCACGGTAATCTCCAAGAAACCGTATATTGTCACCAACCCTCTAGTTTTGTCAATCCCTCTCATCCCACTCGTGTCTGTAAATTGCACAAGTCTCTCTATGGATTAAAACAGGCTCCTCGCACTTGGTTTTATAGGTTCACCACATATCTTCTTTCTCTAGGGTTCGTTGCCTCGACCGATTCATCACTCTTTATTTATCACCGTGGATGGCACTACTACCGCGTATCTCCTACTTTATGTTGATGATATAATTCTCACAAACACCACCACCACTCTTCTCCACTCCATTATATCTTCCTTAAATCGTGAATTTGCCATGACTGATCTCGGAGGACTACATCATTTTCTTGGCATCAATGTTCACTGTGATTCTTCCAACCTGTTTCTTTCCCAAGAATAACATGCCTAGATTCTTGAGCGTGCCCGCATGCTCAATTGCAAGCCCGTTTCTACACCCATAGATTCTTGAGCATGCCCGCATGCTCAATTGCAAGCCCGTTTCTACACCCATCGATGCCAAATCCAAACTGTCCACTCAATCTGGCCTAGTGGTTATCGACCCATCTCTTTACCGCAGCTTCACTGGCGCCTTACAATATTTGACATTAACTCGCTCTGATCTCACCTATGTCGTTCAACAAGTTTGTCTCTTCATGCATGCTCCTAAAGAACCCCACTTTCAGCTCATTAAACGCATTCTCCATTATGTACAAGGCACCAGTCACTTCGGATTCCACATCCACAAATCTCATTCACATGATCCTGTGGCTTATTTTGATGCCGATTGGGTGGGGTGCCCGGATACCCGCAAGTCAACCTCCGATTTCGTGTTTTTCTTTGTGACAACCTCATCTCTTAGTCCTCAAAGCACCAACACACTGTATTTCGCTCGAGCACTAAAGCCTAGTACAGGGCGGTGGCTCATGTGGTGCCAGAGTCATGTTGGCTCTGACAACTTCTGGTTGAACTTCATCGTCCACCTTCACGCGCCACAATTTTCTATTGTGACAATGTTAGTGCCATGTATTTGTCCCATAATCTGGTGCAACACCAGTGCACTAAGCATGTGGAGGTCGACTTGCATTTCGTTCGTGAGTGTATGGCCCTTGGTGAAGTGTGTGTTCTTCATATTCCGAGCTCCTCACAGTTTGTTCTTCACCAAAGGCTTGCCATCTGCAGTGTTCCTCGACTTTCAAACCAGCCTCAACGTCCGGCCAGGAGTCGTTGCGACTGCGAGGGGACTGTTGGACAGAGTCATGTTCATCAGGTCAAGCCATGCCCAGGTCTTTCAAACTTCGTCAACAATCGTAACCTATTCCTATGGCAACAGGCACAACCGCACAAGGACATGCCGCTCTTTTAGCTTCTGTTAGGTAGGTGTGCATTGCACACCTATAGATCTCTCTCTCACTTCTCCATATATATTGTACAGTATTTCATAAAGATTGTGTGAGTTACATCAAACCACAAATAGGCTAGAATATATATATGTACATGAGAGTACAAAAGCAAAAGCCTATATAAGGCAATACAGGATACTAGTGTTAGCGTAATGTACTCCCCCCCTCTGGTGGTTAGTTGGTTATGTTTGGCAAGGATCTCCTAGATTAGATCTTTCCTATTCTTAGGGATATCCTTGCCATGGTTAGTTGGTTATGTTTGGCAAGGATCTCCAAAATTATATCTTTCCTATTCTTAGGGATATCCTTGCCATGGTTAGTTGGTTATGTTTGGCAAGGATCTCCTAGATTAGATCTTTCCAATTCTTAGGGATATCCTTGCCTATATGTACTTGAGCCTTGGGCTCCTCCCTTAATCAATCTACTATTTTCCCAGCCATACTCTTTCATGGTATCACGAGACCGGATCTTCCCTCTCGCCCTTCAGCGCTCTGCGCGCTGCTGCCGCTGACTGCAGTATGGTCGGGACCCTGCGCCTCGTCGTCGACCTGCTGAGCGAGCTCGCCCGCGACGCCGACGCCATGGCGGCTCGCCGAGACTTGCCGCGCCGCCCTCGCTGAAGCCAGCGGCCGAGCAGAGGCATTGCCGCATCCGTGACGCACGCGACGCAGCCGCCGAGCGTCGCGCGCCAGAGCGCAAAGCGGCCAAAGCCCGCCGACGCGCGCTGCGGCCGATCCCGCCGACCTGGCCGGCGACGACCACGAGGATGACACGGACATCTCCCGCGCCATGATCCTCCACGAGGCCGCCGCCGTTCTCAACCTCCACGCCCAGGCTGTCTCCGTGCAGAACGCCCGCAGCCTGGTCCCCCTCGTCCTCGACACCTCCGGCAACTACCCACGTTGGCGCGAGCAATTCCTACTCGCCGTCACGAAGTATTCGGCTGCGCAGACCACGTCCGCAGCCCGCCACTCTCGGCACTTCACGATTGGGCTCGGATGAACGCCGTCGTCAAATCATGGTCATGCAAAGACGGCCACCGCCGACCTTGCCGACGCCGTGATCGACCACCGCGCCACCGCCTACGAAGCCTGGATCGCCATCGAGGATCACTTCCTTGGCAATCAGGAGACCCGTGCTCTCCACCTTGACGCCAAGTTTCGCGCGTTTGCCCAAGGTGACCTCTCCGTCACCGACTATTGCAAACACTTCGGGAAGATGGCCGACGACCATCGACCTCGGCGAACACGTGATCGACCGCACTGGTCCTCAGCGTGATTCGCGGGCTCAACGAGCGACAGGGACATCGGGGTCCACCTCCGCCGCTGATCGCCCCTTCCCTTCCTTCGCCGCCGTCGCAATGAACTCCTCCTCGAGGAGATCAACATAATCTGAGACTCCTCTGCACTCGACGCCCTCGCCGCCATCGGCTCTACTCGCCGCGCACCAAGACTGACCAAAGAACGGTCCTCCTCGACGGCCCCCCAAGAAGAAGAAGAAGAAGAAGAAGGACCACGCGCACCTTCTCGGTGACCGCTGCACTGGCGTGGCGCTTCCTCCTCCGGCTACTCCTCAACGCCGCGACGATCGGCTGCTGCGCTGGCGGTGGTGGCGCAATGGCCGCCATCGTTCTTCAACCCGTGGAACAGGTCCATCCAAATGTGACCGGCCCCCGTCGCCTCCTCGCCCGGCTTCCCGGGCGCGTCGCCCCCGGCAAGAAGAATCCCAACAAAGAGCGCCATTGCCCAAGTACGCATGACTCCGCCCAACAAAGAGCCTTCACGCGTGGCCGTACAACAAAGAAGAAGAATGGCAAGTGAGACCGACCCATGGTGGGGTCTCCGATTCGGGACGAATTCTCGGCCTCCACGTTCAAAGACCGTCACCCTCACTCCGCCGGCGAACAACGACCGGTACCTTGATACAGTGCCTCTTCCCACATGACCTCCCATGATGGTACCCTCTCACTCCTCAACCCCTCGGTATCCCTCTCCCACCTCCATTGTTGCCGGTAATGGTTCGCTCACTGCTGTCACCGCCACCGGCTCGGCGCACCTTGGCTCTCTTGTTCTAAATAATGTTCTTGTTTCGCCTCGACTTATCAAGAATCTTATTTACGTTAAATCAATTCACTCACGATAACAATTGTTACGTGGAGTTTGACCCGTATGGTTGTTCGTGAAGGATCTTCTCGCGGAGCGTGATCATCAGTGCAATAGCTCGGTCCGCTCTACCGTGCGGTGCCGTGGCTCACTCCTTGTTGCCAACTCCACGTCATCCTCCTGTGGCACCGTCGCCTCGGCCACCACAGTCGCGAGGCCCTCTCCAAACTCACTTCGGCTATCCCCGGTCGTAATAAAGTTTGGAATCCTTGTGCCATGCGTGTCGGCTAGGACGACATGTTCGTCTTCCTTTTCATCCTTCAAGATCTCGGCGTCAAACAACTTTGATCTTATTCATTGTGACTTATGGACATCTCCCATTGTTAGTGTCTCTCGGTTACAAATATTACTTAGTTGTTCTTGATGATCGCCACATCACTGTGGACGTTTCCTTTACGGCTTAAATCGACACGTTTTCCACCTGTCTAACTTTTTCGCCTATGTGTCTACCCAATTCGGCAGATGCGTCAAGGCCGTCGAGTGACAACGGTACGGAGTTCGACAACTCCGGTAGCGCGCACCTTCTTCCTCACACATGGCGTTGGTTTGGGCGCATGTCGTGTCCCTACCGTCCTCGCAGAAGCGGTCGGTGGCGGATTATTCGTACCACTAACGATGTCATTCGCTCTCTTCTATTTCAGGCGAGCATGCCACCTTCGTATTGGACTGAGGCGTTGCACACTGCAACTCTCCTCCTCAACATATTGCTGACCAAGACCACGGATTTTCAACCCGCACTTTGCTCTCTTGGCGAGGCACCGTTGTACGATAATCTACGTGTTTTTGGCTGTAAATGTTACCCCAACCTTTCTGCCACTGCTCCCCACAAACTTGCCCCGCGCTCTGCCCTCTGCATCTTCCTTGGTTATTCTACTCACCACAAGGGATACCGATGTCTTGATCCTACCACAAATAGAATCATCATCTCCCGCCATGTTCTCTTTGACGAGACCGCTTTTCCCTTTGCCGAGCATACCTCCCCTCCCACTGCTACGGACTTCACCTTCCTTGATGAATTCCCTAACCCGGCGCCCCTTCCCATAGGGTCGCTAACCATGTCTCTGCGCAGTCCTCCCGCGCCACCATCTGTTGCTATCGGCCCCATGCCGACGCGGCCGCTTCTGCGCCGCCGATACCACCAGATTTCCGCGCTCCTCGTCACGGGTGGTGCATCGCCCTGCTAACCGGGCGCGTCCGTCAAGCCGTCCTCCGCGCCCGCGCGCGGCCACGATCCGCGCACCGACGGCTTCTCCGCGCTCCACGTGCGGGTCCCGCGCCACGCGCGCACCGCTTCTCCACCCAACTTCCCGGCAGCAGCCGCGCGCGGCTCCCGCCATGCGCGTCTACTCAGCGCCCAAACCAGTGCGGTCCCTCCGACAAGATCGCCCTGCGGCACCGCCCCGGTGCTCGGGTGCCATTGCGTGCCCGACGGTGAACCAAAGATAGCATGACGACTCGGGCCAAGGGCGGTTTCGCGTACCATCCTTGTACCATGTCGCGCCACCGTCCCGGTTCAAGACCTTCCGTGGCGCCTTGCCGATCGATTGGCGGGCCGCTATGGAGGAAGAACATCTCGCCTTTCCGTAACCGGACTTGGGAGTTGGTTCCTCGCGCGCGACATACCAACATTGTCACGGGCAAGTGGATCTTCAAACACAAGTTCCACGCCGACGGTTCTCGAGGCGCTACAAGGCACGTTAGGTCCTTCGCGCTTCACCTGCGTCGGGCATCGACTTTGCCGAGACATTGATCCGGTCGTCAAGCCCACCACAGTTCGCACAAAGGTTTCTCTCGCTCTCTCGCCGATGGCGATTCACCGGCTCGATGTCAAGAACGCCTTCCTCCATGGCACCTTAGCAGAGACCGTGTTTTGCGGCACCCTCCGGATTCGAGGATCCGCCAGCCCAACTTTGTGCGTCGTGCGAACAAGTCACTCTACGGTCTCAGCGGGCTCCGTGCTTGGTATGGCCCGCCGCCACGATCCGGTCTCTCTTGGTTTTGTGGAAGCCAAGTCGGACACTTCATTGTTTGTCTACCGCCGTGGTAGCGACACGCCTACCGCTTCCTCTACGTAGATGACATCGCCTCACCGCCTCCTCGACACACCTCCTGCGACAGTCATCTCATCCTCCGTGAGAGTTTGCCATGAAGGATTTGGGCAAACTCCATCACTTCCTCGGGATGCGAGTTCGTGTGATCTTGAAAGATGGTTCTCTCTCGGCGCCGAAGACATGATTGACATCTTGGATCGTCTTTGGGATGGCCGAGTGCAAACCATGCACAACGCCCGTGGATACCGGCCCAAGGTCTCTGCCGACTCGGAGCTCCGGTTCTCGACCCATCCGACTCACGGAGTCTTGCGGCGCTTTGCGATATCGACCTTCACACGCCCGACATCGCCACGCCGGCGGCAGTTTGCCTTTACATGCACGACCCTCGAGAGCCCCACTGGCCGCCTCAGCGCATCCTTCGCTACATTCGGTACTCTACACTGGTCTTCATCTTCGACCGTCGACCCGGGATGACTTGGTGGTTTATTCGATCTTGGTGGTGTTTGTCCGATTCGCGCAAGTCCACCTCGGGCTATCTTTGTGTTCCTTGGTGACAACTGGTCTCCTGGTCCTCCAAACGTCGAACACCGTGTCCCGCTCCAAAGATCGAGGCCGAGTACCGCGCCGTCGCCAATGGTGTTCTTGAGGCTTCTTGGCTTCGGCAGCTTCTTCATGAGCTCCACATTCCGCCGGCGTGCTACCGTTGTCTCATCGCGACAACGTCGGTGCGATCTACATGTCCTCCAACCGGTTCAACATCAGCGGACGAAGCACATCGAGATCGATCTTCACCGTTCGTGAGAAGGTAGCCATGGGTGCCGTCGCGGGTTCTCCACGTTCCCACGACATCCCGATTCGCCGACATCTTCACGAAAGGGCTGCCTTCTTGGTGTTCTCCGAGTTTGGTCCGGTCACGAATGTCCGTGGCTAACCACCGACGTTCCGATCATGTGAGGCGTGTTAGCGTAATGTACTCCCCCCCTCTGGTGGTTAGTTGGTTATGTTTGGCAAGGATCTCCTAGATTAGATCTTTCTTATTCTTAGGGATATCCTTGCCATGGTTAGTTGGTTATGTTTGGCAAGGATCTCTTAGATTAGATCTTTCCTATTCTTAGGGATATCCTTGCCATGGTTAGTTGGTTATGTTTGGCAAGGATCTCCTAGATTAGATCTTTCCTATTCTTAGGGATATCCTTGCCTATATGTACTTGAGCCTTGGGCTCCTCCCTTAATCAATCTACTATTTTCCCAGCCATACTCTTTCAACTAGCAATCTCTATACAAGGCAATATAGGATATTGTCTAACATCACCCATGTCCTCATCCAATTCGTTAGCGCTCTCACTTCAGTTTACTATGGTCATCTTCTCTGTGTGCTAAGATACTTAAGGACTACATATCAATGTATGTTCTTTTCATGTTTGACTCAACTCCAGCTTAACACTTACATTGATTTGACATGGGCCAGTGATCTAATTGAACACTGATCCATGATTAGCTATTGCATCTTCCTTGGTATTTCATACATTACATGGAAGTCCAAGAAGCAGATTATCATGTCACATTCTGGCACTGAGGCTGAGGTTAGTTCCGTTGGTTGTTTGCTGATCTCGATGTATCATGAGATGCTCCCACACTCTTCTATGTGACAACACTAGTGCTATTAAAATTACACATCTAACAAATTTCATTTAAAGCAAATCAAGGTTGGTTGTCAGCTGTCCTATCATTAATATTTGGAATCTGAGTATTAATTGAATTTAACCTATGGAATTGAGTTGACATAACCAAGCCTACTATTCTATGCTAAGAAAAATCAAAAGTTGCTTTGGGGCACAAAAAATATCCTGTATGTTATAACAGCTTAGTAAATGGATGTAGTAGTTTTAAGTGTGGGGAGGCCTCTTTGTGTTGTGGGGTCACATCAAAACTGGCACTATGCAACTTCAATTACAGTTTGGTTAAGATTACTTCCTGCCCTATTTGTTTTGTTTTGCAGGTTTACAGCACATCTGAAATCTTTTTCAATTTGGGTAGCTACTGAAATTTACAGAAGTGATGTTTCTTTAGTCCCCGTGCCTTCCAAGTGTCATGTTGCTCGAACATTTATACATGTAGCTATCATTTGCATAAACAAAATAATAAGATCATCCAAGCAGCATCAGTAACTTACCTGATATTCCCCAGCTTCATCCACACCAATACGATACAACTGATAGGAGACTTTCGGATTGAAATTAAATACAAAAAGGAAAGGTCCTCTCGTGAATGATATGACCTGCCGTAATGGGTAACTATGATTAACAACATATAAATTTCGACTGACAATTGTTGATATAAAATGATGTACTTACTGTCTATTGATTCATCTTGTCTATTTAAGTCATATATGTACAAATTTCATGAAGACCTGTAGTTCCTCAAGTCCACTAGCAGTGCATGCATGATCAACATTCAACAATATGAAAAGTTCTCTCTTATATGATGTCTTCTACTAGAGAAAACACTTGGATGTGTCATCTTTGTAATGAAGCTACAATAATAATAGATCAATTTTCTTTATAAGAATGAAGTCAATATTACCCCCTCTACATTCCAAAAAGTTCGGTTTTCACCCCCTACATTGAAACTAAGCTAAGTCATGCGGGATGCCAAGTTTACAGTCATGAAAACAGTTCTACTACATTGTGAGTAATCAATCAAAATTAACTTATTTTGCCAGTCAAACCTGACCAGTCCTTTCTATAAAAACATAATTTCATGTATTGAAAGGTTATTAGCTGAAGTGGAGAAAGAACAACAAGCAAAGCACCAATAAGCAATCTCATCAGTAAAATGCAACATATTTAATTGGATTTATACAAATGCCAGTATAATGGAT
Organism: Otatea glauca; assembly: GCA_036346275.1. Lineage (NCBI taxonomy): Eukaryota > Viridiplantae > Streptophyta > Magnoliopsida > Poales > Poaceae > Otatea > Otatea glauca. Next base: position 14,091,262 of record CM070716.1, on the reverse strand, counting down.
TGAAATAGATAATGCAAAATCACATGTTAGTGTACAAGAATTTATTCTTAATGATGAATAAAGTATAATTAATTTTAGAAAAAAACCAACCATTTGTTTTTGTTAATTTGTAAAGTAGGTTTGAGCTGTTATTCTGAAATATGTCCATACCATGCTCTCGTCATCACAATGATGAACGTTGAGTGAACCTCTAGAAATTATACGTTCATTTTCATCCAAGCTCATAACATCCTGGGATAAAATTGCTGAGTTAGTAATAAATCATTTCATCTCATAGGAATGTACCTACAACATTTGTCCATTGCAGAGTTAAGAAATAAAACAAGTTTCAAAGAAACATCAGATGTCCATTGCAGATTTCCAGGATGCTAAATGATGGCAGTTATTGATTGAATATATTGTGGCTAAAATGTAAAAGTGAAATATGATGCTTCACATTTCAAACTTATGCATTTTCCTATATATATTATCACCCAACTCAGCTTTCAATTCCATACTTCAAAATTATGCATTGTCTGAAATATATTACCACTCAACTCGGCTTTTAATTCCACAGACAGACAGAGCCAAAATTACAAGTTCACAATGATTTTTCTAAAATGTCAGAAAACCCAGAATGTAACAAACATAATGTCAAGTTAGGCCACCACTCTAGAAGAATTATGACACACCAAGGCAGAAAATTCTCTAAATCCCGGCCCCCACACTTGAAGGCCTAGGCACTTGTAGCAACTCACGTGGGTGTCATGCTTGTTTAACATAAAGGTTCAACCAAGAGTTTCTACGTTTGAAACCTCAAGCATTATATGCTACTATACACTTAAAACCTTCAATGTTGTAGGCCCATATATGGGTCACACAGATCACCTCTACATGGGTCAACTTTTCCAAATATTCTCTCGTAAAGTCCCTAGGTTCACCATACTTACGTGAATAAAATTATCCTAGTAAACAGAAAAATAGTGAAATGCCTTTGTTTTTCAGCCAAAAAGGCACAGAAGAAAAAGAACTCCATCTGAATTGAAGTCAAACCTAATCTAACGAGCATCACTTTTGAAAAAGAAGAGTAATTTCGCAAAACTACAAGTATTTTGGTATAACTATGAAAAAACTACATATTTCAGTTTGCAATAGCATTTTGTTTCATACAAATTGCATGCTACTTTTATGCCAATGTTATTTGTTGGGAGTAGCTAATTACCTACTGGTCACTATGTCACCTTGTTTATTGAATGTCATGTATCCATTATCACCCTAGGTTGGGACATTAATAGTTGGACATAATTATACTACCAACATTGAGCTACCGTAGCTATGCTTAGACATGCTTAGTTGCACGATGGGCTCATATCACATGATGAATATTGATAAACTTGACTTATTGAGGTATTTTCTAAATCTTGGTTCTTATGCATGCGATCGATCCGGGAAAGGGATAAATTTTGAAATTTACTAGGTCTTTCCCACCCCGATTACCTAACAGTGGTGACCCAAAGCGCATATTGACAAAGACGGCAAAACGAACCCAAGAGATTATTCCTTCGTCACGTTTCGAGCTGGAAATATAATTGTTGGGCCATGCACATCAAGTGGTACAATGCTTGCCAGACCTTTTCTTGAGGGAGCATGCCCCCCAAAAATTAAACACCTGTTGAGCCAAGACTAGGGATCCTCCTCACCATCGAAAGTCAGAAAGTTGAGCTTATGATATCACAGCACAATTAAAGTCCAGATCTTCTTGGCGGATGGCTACACCGGGTCGTCGAGTAGAGTCAACCGCCAGAGCAGCTTTTTGGGCTGGGTTAGTTGGTTGTACGTTTTCCAGCTGGATGATAGCAAACTGGTGCACTTGAGACTGATTCCGTAGGTCGCCAATATCTCCTAGGATCTGTTGTTGTTGTTGTGGAATTTGTGCCAGTTGCTGACCGATCTCCATGGTGGTTGGGTTTCCCATGTGAAGCGTAGGCGCTAACTCTGATACCAAAATGACATGGAGTTGGTGTGGATGTTTAGGTGAGGCTTAAGGTGGAAGAAGTTTGTGGATTTCTGGTTTGAAACGAATAGGGTAGCGAGAAGGCGGAGGCGAACTGTCACCCTCCTAGCAATGGAGAGGCTCTTCCCCGACCGTGACAGGAGGCTCTGAAATTGCCTACTAGATGAAAGTGCATTTTATTATTTTTTGCTTAAGACAATTACATTGATCAGCTCCTACTTATAGGCACCCTGATAAACATGTTCCTAAACAAACTCTTAGAGAATACAATCCTAATCAAACTTCTCTTTCCTAAACAAACTCATCTTCCTAATGCTATGTGCCCGGACTTGTTACGCAAGCCCAACTAAGCCGGACTAATTCTCCTAAGCACCAACCAAATCAGAACTGGAGTCCTGCTGTGCGCCACAACACATACACCGGTAAACTCGGTTCAGTTTGGTTTTTCCGCTTCAGTGTCAACGTGAACAGCCCTAGCAACAAGAATTTTATACGGGAGTGATAAAACTAGGCAAAGAGAATTAACATTCAATAAACCATGAAAAATTTGAGGTTTAAAAAAATAAACATGTAATATTTGTAATGCATTTAGGGATAAATAGTTGCATCCATACCTTGTCAAAGTTGAATACATGTTTATGAACACCCTTGTCCAATAGTTCCCATTGTCGATTAGCTAGGTGGAATGAATAGTCATTGCTTGACATAGGAAACTCAACTCTCTGAAATCAATCAACAAAAATCTTGAAGGTTTCGTGCACAAATTGAGTAAACTAAAATGAAACAAGTTCATAAAATTGAGAATAAATACAGGCTGTCAAAATTCTAAAGATGATGTAAGTACTTGCTCACCTTTGGATGTGCAAATTCATTGCCCATGAAGTTGAGATATGCACCTCCGCTCGTTGTAAATGTAATTAATTTGATTATCTGAAACACGTTGAGGGAGATTGAAGATGTATTTTTGTTGCTGAAAGTAATTGGTAGTGCTTAACCGCAAGTCAAGGTTGTTAAATAAAATACATGTAGAAATGCCATCAACATAAAGGTCCCTCAGCTCATTACTTATTAACCTTACCTAGCTTTCCCTGAAATCAGTTTTGAGTCTTTGAGATAAAGAGCACAATACAGTGGAGGGCCCTTCCTGTTCAACTCCAACAAACCAGGAGAAGCCCGAGTAGTATATTCTCATCTCCAGCTGAGCTGCTTACTGCTAGTCTACTAAAAGTGAAGTAGTAGCTTGCTTAGGCGATCAGGTTAAAGTTGGGTTGGCCTAGGTGACCAACTTGTCAACCAGCGAGAGCGACCAAGTTGCAGCAGCAGCAGTGAGAGGTGGAGGAGACTAGAAAGTGGAGAGGAGGAAGGGAGATTTACTTGAGGTATAGGCAACGGCAACCGAGGGCTGTGCAAGGGAAGGATGAACATAATGTTAGACAATATCATGTACTTACCTTGTATAGAGATTGCTAGTATCATGTATTGCCTTATATTCGTGTATTGCCTTGTATAGGATTTCCTTTTGTACCCTCATGTAACACTATATATTCTGGCCCATTGGCCTCATATTGAATACAAGTGCTATTCATAACATGGTATCAAAGCCATAGGTTCTAGGGTTAGGGCTTACCGGCATGTGCACTTGTGCATTTGGTTGCCTGGGTGCCTTTTGCTCCCGACGGCCCGAAGCCTACAGCTGCATGTCGTCCTCGCGACACCACCGGCCTCCCGCCGCACGACATCCACACGGCACCACCGGCCTCCCATCGCTTCGTCATCTTCCTCCCGGCTGCTTGCTTGAGGTCAACGCCATCACCTAGCTTGGTCGCCGCTCCTCTCCGCGTCGGCTTTCCTCGTCGCCCTCAGCATCGACTTGCTTCGGCCGCAGCGGATCGACAGATTGGCTGAGCGTTGGCTTGCCTCAACCGCAGCTTCTTTACCTCCGTCGCCCATACGCCCGCCGCCGCCGACCCGTCCGCTGCCCGTGACGTCGACCCGAGTTCGGCCTTCGCAGTCCGCCTCTAGTTCCAATCGGATTTGAAACGGATTTAACCGGATTTAAGCCAGTTTTTCAGTTCTCGGTTTCCAAAAAAATGTCTTCAGGTTCTTCTTTGGGCACTATCTCTCTTCCTCGCTGCCCGATTATTTTCGATGGTCTTAATTATCGAGAATAGGTTCTTATGCGCCTTCACATACGTGGTCAGCTTTTGTGGGAGTATCTCACCGACGAGCTATCATGTCCGCCTCGTCTTGCTCCCCCCTGCCACGCCTGTTATTCTCAAGGAGGCCGATGATGCTGCTCAACAGAAGGCCTCTGATGACTGTTGATGTTGTGGAGTCTTTTAAGACTCAATTTACTGCATACAAAATATGGATTGATGAAAATGCTCGTGCCTGTGCTATTTTGGTTGCTAGCAAGGAGGTGCATCTCACTGGTGATATTGTCGCTTTGTCTTCTGCACAGTTGATGTGGGCGCATCTTCGTGACCACAATGAGCTTGTTGGCGATTCTTTGTACCTTGCTATTGTGCGACAGGAGCAGTCGTTGCAGCAGGGTGATTCTACAGTGGATGAGTTCTATGCACAGTTGTCCTCGGTGTGGCATCAGCTTGATTCTCTTGGACCGGAGGTTTGCCGCACCTGTCAATACTGCCAGCGTCAGCACTCTTACTTGGAGCTTGTCGTATCTACGACTTCCTGACAAGTCTTCGGGCTAAATTTGAGCAGATTCGTGCCCAGCTGCTTGCTCGCCATCCTCGTGTGACCTTGTTGGAGGCCCTTACAGCTATTCGTACTAAGAAGACTCGTCTTCGTGGTGCGGGCCTGCTAGTATCTCCTTTAGTTCTGGCAGTGCCTCATGCTGCTCCTCCAGTGGTGCTGGCTTTCCTGACACTGGGCCACACCACCCTTAAGCCAATTCACCCAACCAGCTACCCATCCACGATGACTAGTATCAAAGTCACCCGACCTGCCAACACAAGCCAAGTCAATGGCACAAAGCAAGCCTGGCAGCGACTGAACGTTTAGTCTAGTCAACGACTTAATAACAATGATTGGCTCAGCAACAATAAAACAGCGACCATGGCAGAATTTACAAATCCGGAAACAGGCTTATCTTGAGACGCCCAACGATTTGCCGGAAAAGGCTGAGAACAAGGCAGCTCTGAATTTTAGCCGAAATGGCTAAAGACAGAATCAGCTGAAATCGGGTGGTGTAACTGCCGTACAGAGGAGGGAAGGTTGAGGGGGAAGGCCTTTAGGAGTGGGAGGAGATCAGGGACTGGGAAGAAGAAGCTTGGGACAAACTCTGATTTAATTCATTCTTATTGCTTAATTCCAATGGTAGCACGCTCTTTGACAGAGGTTGAGCTCCTAACAACACAATCTAATCTTTCCAACCTAATTAACTAGATAAGATCCTATCCCACCTCTAACTAAACCAAACTTGATGGCTAAGCAATCTGCAGCCGGCCCTAGCTTGTTGTAACTGTTGTTGCTCCTGTTAGTGCGCAATATCCTGGCCCCTAATGGACTCACGTCTCCTGTTGGCCAGCCGGCCGGCCGGCCGGAGCACATGGCATGAATTCACTTAGGATTGGCCGCAAATCGAACAAAATTGTAACAACTACTCCTAAAAACAACCAATATTTAATATCCTACCTCTGGCTGGTTTGAATCAGAAACCAACTGGAACCGACTAAATCTAACAGGTTTAAAGGGCTTAAACAAGTTGGGGAGTTCTGGATGTATATCTACACTTTATTGGGACCTGGCTGTTTCCAGCCTTTTTCCGTCAAGGTTTTTTTTCCCTTTATTTTGTTAAGTTCCCATGGCTCCATGTTCTCTATCATGTGATTCATGTAAAATGCTGTTCATACATTCCATGATTCCATCAAAATAGCACACATCCAGGCATGCTGGCCAGATTTGGATATCCCAATCAACAGAAAATCCATACATTGGAGTGTAAGACAGTCGCCTAACTTGGAGACAGAATAAAAGTAACACTGAGTAGATCAACCGGACACAAATATTGAAACTACTGCACAATCCAAACTACAACTTCTGCCTCATTTGTACTGACACACAGCAGTGTGTTCTGCTAAATAATAAATGCATAGAAACTAACATGGTGAACCCATTACATTTATGTAAATTTCCATCATTTGTTCTTAGATCCCTTCCATATTTTATGCTTGTTTACGATATTAAAAACAAAGAAACTATTACCATTATGGTAATGGCAATCATGTTAATTGATTGTATGTCATGTGCATGATGTGGGTGGGCCTGCGATCGGCCGCACGCATATGCATGATGCATCTTTGGATGCTTATCTTTAGATTAGTTACATGCCTTAGATAAAGATTGCATTAGTTAAAGATAAGATATGCATTAATTAGGGATAAGATATGCAGATTGAGTTGGTGGGAGTTGTCTCTATATAAATGAGTTCATTGTATCGTTATTTAGGAAGCAATCAAGATGAATTAATCTAGCCTCCCCCATGATTCCTCACCCTCATCTTTAGTCTAATCTCTCATCCTACCATTATTTAGGAAGCAATCAAGATGAATTAATCTAGTCTCCCCCATGATTCCTCACCCTCATCTTTAGTCTAATCTCTCATCCTACCAAGCCGACGCCACCCTTCCTCTCAGTGGTGCTTATCCTGTTATGAACTAAGGTTCATGACGTTTGGTATCAGAGCCACTCACTATGGCTTCCGATGCTAAGATTTCTAAGGTTTTCAATGAGTTGAGGAATGATTTCGCTAAGATAAAGGCCCTCTTGTCGAAAGTTCAGGCGCAACTTGTGTCAAAGGAGAGGCAGCGTCACACGGTGCTAGCTACATCTCCACCGGTGGCACCCCTAACACCGGTCAAGGAGGAGTCGTAGCGTGTTGTGATTTTTGTGCTGCCATCGCTGCCTGTGGCTGTGCCAAGAGTGCCCTCGGTGAGGAAGAAGACGGTTGCCAAGCTGCCTACTCGACATGTTCGGCTAGCGTCGTGCCTTTGGGGGTGCGGTGCACAATGAGTGTCGTTTGAGGGATTGCGACGTCGTCGCATCTCTACCATCGTTGTCACTTCTTGTGGCAGGAAGCACACCAATGGTGCCCCATGCCGACGGCCCTCACCATCGGCAACTTACTCGACATCAGGCAGCGCTAAGGCCCTCATGCTTTCACCACCAACCATCATCAACACCATACCGAGTTCCCTTGCAAGGCATCGTAATTGCTCGCCGAAGTGGGGCTACAAAGGGCTGCAATCATGGCCACCACTGCAACTCGAGAACGAGCAGCATGTCCGAGAGGGGTGTAATGTCATGTGCGTGATGTGGGTGGGCCTGCGATCGGCTGGCACGCATATGCATGATGCATCTTTGGATGCTTATCTTTAGATTAGTTACTTGCCTTAAATAAAGATTGCATTAGTTAAAGATAAGGTATGCATTATTCAGGGATAAGATATGCAGATTGAGTTTGATGTGAGTTGGCTCTATATAAATGATTCATTGTATCGTTATTCAGGAAGTAATGAAAATGAATTAATCTAGTCTCTCCCCCAAGATTCTTCACCCTCATCTTTAGTCTAATCTCTCATCCTACCAAACCGACGCTGCCCGGCCTTCCTCCCGGTGGTGTTTACCCTGTTATGAACTAAGGTTCATGACATTGTATAGGTAGCTAATAGGAGCTATACATATGAAATTAAAGAGGTGGTGCAATCATGAATGGATGTACATAAAAACAAGTAGGAATGAACTCATACTTTGAGCAATGAGGAAGCCCTGAAAATCAAATCATGGTCGATAGAACCATTGGAGCACTTTCCTGTATTAAGAATTATTTCAGCAAAAGACTTCCGCCCTGATATTGACTGTATCAAAATATCAGATGTGAGAATCCAATCATAAAGGCCACCAAGAAAAATAAAAAGAATGCACCTCTCAGGTGGCTTTTGGCTTTTAGTTATTTTGAGGCTTATGGCTTTTGAAAAAAGCCCAGTTAAAAGAGCCACCCATTTATTTAGGCTTTGGCTTTTAAGCTAGAAAAAAGGCCCAAACATGCAAGGCCTTAATAATTTAAAATATATATCTAACAAATTAAATGCATCCAAGTTAAACTTAGGGACATATCTCCAAATTAACCATCACTAAGCAATTGTTGTGGATTTTGCACGATATCAACATGAAAAAATCCAAATAGATTATAAAGGTAGTTGTTAATTTAGCATACCTCCATTTAAAATTTCAAGTTCAAATCCAATTTGTGCTAAGAGAAACAAAGGGAAACGCCAAAAAATTGTAAGGTAAAGTTAAACAGAATCTTGTTAATTTCGTAAAAGTACACATATTTTGTCAATACTATAAAAAAGTACACATTTCATAGAACTACACATATTTTGTCAATACTATCAAAAAAGGTACACGTGAGCCAGGTCAGGTGGTTTATGGCAGGGGTGATTCGCACCAGTTTTCATGGTTGGAGGGGAAGTGGTCGGTTTTGGTGTTGAGGGTGAAATTTGGACTTCGGATTAAGTTGAGGAGGGTAAAATGGACTTATTCATAAAATGAGAAGAAACATTTTAAACTCAAAAAGAAGATTGAATTTTTCTCCTTGGAGTAACTTTTCTATCAAAATTAGGAAGTAGACATTTTTATGCTATTTGTTTAAAACATTCCTAAACGATACTCCTACCTCCTTGCACAGAAAGCGTTGTGGCCCAAAAGCATTCATTAGCTGCCCCAATGCACCTACTGCCTGTCTGAGGTCAGTGCCGAGCACGCATGCTGATCATGCACACTGAAATTGCAGATTGCATATCATTGCATGAGGCTAGCCTCACTCACATGCATGCATGAGCACTGCATCTCACTATAGTTTACATGCACAAGCCGCTGTAACATCTGCCCGACTGCAGTATTGCCATTCTCGCTTGCATGCCAGAATGATTCTATGCTCTATGTCTAGGTGAAGGGTATTACTGTTTATAATGTCAACAGATGGAAAATAGCCAAAGATATACGTTATCCATGTTAAAGTATGGAGGGACATGCATTTATTTTTCTTCTGCAGAGTAAAGTTGAAATAAACAACTTATCTAGCTATAAGGTACTTTCGCAAATCCAGAACTTCAACACATTTTTAGGGGCAAAGTCAGCCAGATATTCAAAATATGCACCTGGGTTTTCTCCGAAACAAATAAGAAAAACTCTGGGCTATAGGATGGTACAAGCAGCATTCTTTTTAGACACACACACACACACAGAGAGAGAGAGAGAGAAATAGAAACAGCATTCTAAATGCACAATTGTACAGTGCTACATGCCGTTCCATGCCCCCAACAATTGTCATACTTTTTTTTGGAGAGAGAGAGTAGTAGAAACATCATTCTAACTAGTACAGTGCTATGTGTCATTCCATTCTCACAAAAAATGTTGTTTAGCATAAGATTACGCCTTGAAAGCAAATAAAAATAAAATAATAGGCTGGCTATATAGACAAATAAAAAACTACACATGCAGCCATATAGCAGGTTCACCTCCATTTATACCAAGAATGAAGTATTGATCAATTCAATCAAAAGATATTAGATAAGGATAATAGATGACAAATGCAGTTTGCTCACTATCATGTTGCAAAATTTCCAAACATCTGCCCAAGATCTGTAATAGCTTATTCCAAACAAATGCAAAGGAAACTGAAAAACAATGAGAAGCATAAGGCTAGCATATTTTTTTCTAGAAAAACTAGAAATTCCAAAAACACACAAACTATTAACAAAAAATTATCTTTACTAATATATAAATACGAGTTGGTGGTTGTTGTCCATCCTCCCTCTCACTAAGAAAAGCAGCGTGACGATATATGGGCCGTGGGTCACTAGACGCTCTCCCCATCTCTCGCGAATAAAAAGGAAACCAACTGCATCTCACTCTTTCCTCCCACACCCGCTCCCCCCGGATAGGCCATTCCCCACTTCTCCCTCTCCGTGGCAACTCAAGAGTGCAATTTTATTTTTGTAAACGCGTGACATGATTTGATTATTTGATTCAAAATGTATTCCGTTGCAACTCATGGGCACTTGATATTTACTAATATATAAATATGAGTAGGTGGTTATCGCCCGTCCTCCCTCTCCTAAGAAAAGCAGTGCGACGATATATGGGCCGTGGGTCACGAGACGCTCTCCCCACCTCTCGCGAATAAAAAGAAAACCAACCACATCTCACTCTTTCCACCAACATTTGCTCCCCCTGGATAGGCCATTCGCCACTTCTCCCTCTCTGTGACAACTCCAGAGTGCAATTTTATTTTTGTAAACACGTGACATGATTTGATTATTTGATTCAAAATGTATTCCGTTGCAACGCACGGGCACTTGACTAGTCTTCTTATAAATTTGAGTGCAGAAGAACTGCTAAGAAAGCCCCCACATCATCTCAAATGCCTCGTGCTGTCCGATAAGCATCCAACAAGCCAAAATGCATCTTTAGAGTTCCGAGTATAGACCTCACTTCTAAAAGATTATCATTTAGGGATTAGCTCAACCATAAACCCATAAATTTCTAGAATCCTCACCTTTAGAGTCTAGCCTTGCAGTATATATTTTAAAAAGTAAGACAATTTTACATACTAAAATAAAACATACATTTGCCAAATGTTCTCAAATCAGCTATAAACCCATTGCAAGCAAACACAGGGTTTATTCTAGTTTGATTACAACTCCAAACAGCAAGACTAGAATTCCAAATTTCATGAGCAGATATGAATGCATGGTACATGACAAAGACAATGAAGCATGACTTGCAAATATGCCCATGCACATATGCACACCAAACTCACAGACACAGCATTATGATATGCCTATTCAACAATTTATGAACTGAGAGCACCTACGGATGTCTTATATGGTAGGTTTTGGCAAAAACAAGATGCACAAGAGAAAGAATTGAATAAACATATAAATGGAAATAAGATACAATGCAATATACAAGAACAATTATCATTAGAAGTTAACCAAACAGGCCAAGTATCTGAGCAAGTGATTCAGTCTGAAAACTAAGATTTGATTTGCATAGTGATTTAGACGTTCTTCCCTTCTTTCTAAGCATAATACACAAACATTATATAACTGGCAAGACCAGAACAAAAAATATGCAATAGCATCACCTGGTTATGATTTTCAACATAAGATAGCATATTATGGTTGCTGCTGATTAGTACTTTCATAATCTGCAAAATGACCCGAGATAGTCATTAGACAAGAAATATAATACTTCAAGATAAAAAAAGCAAGTGAAAATATTATTGAAGTGTTGGAAATCATTGTCTTAGCACTGTAGAATCAAGATGAAATTCCACAAGGAAACTAAAAGGACCATTCATCACAAAGTCCAAATACACATTGCCACATAAGATGATAGCATGCAAACCTTATTCATGCTCCATTCTCGCTCAGGAACATTTTCAAGATGCCACAACCACATTTCTGGAATAGAAAGATTGACCCAGTAGTCAAATCCTAATCCGCCTTGAGTGGTTGGCTGACATAAACCAGGATAATATGTTGCCTACATAAGCAAAACAATATAAAACTTGTATTAGCAGCACTGGCTGGATTAACAAATATCAGTTGGTGGACTTTCCAAAAAATTATCCATTGACTAGTGGGTAAGGATAGTAACCCACAGTCACTTAAGAAAAGCATATATGCCTTGTATTCTTTTTAACTCTATTACACGGACCACTCAATGTTAACATCAGTTATTACCTCAGAAAAAGGCTAACACCAAGTTCAACATGGATTACAACTACTATATCTCAATATGAAACTGCAGTCTAAAACCAAGAACTATGTTTACACGAACATAAATTTAAAGGGAAGAGAAAATCTAGTACTCCTTGTATTCTTTTTAACTCTATTACACAGACCTCTCAATGTTAACATCAGTTATTACCTCAGAAAAAGGCTAACACCAAGTTCAACATGGATGACAACTTCTATATCTCAATATGAAACTGCATGTCTAAAACCAAGAACTATGTTTGCACGAACATAAATTTAAAGGGAAGAGAAAATCTAGTACAGAAGTCACTTACATCCTCTGCTATTGTTATAATATCTGGATGAAGCTCATGTAACATCTCATTTGCTAGAATTAGATATATCAACGCATCCTTGTCAACATGTTGATTGCAATACCTACAATTTAACATTCTGATGAGCATAAAGAGTTTGGACAGAAGTGACAAGTATATTACATAAATCATAGTTAGTATTGTTTAAAGAAAATAGGGAACACATCAAAAGAGCTTGAAAATTGAAACAGTGAATAGCATTCGCAGTTTCACACTGCACCACGAAATACATGACTCCAAATAGATCACAAGATACACAATCAAGGACCAAAAGAATTACATCCATCCAACATTGTCTAATCAATACGGCATTGATATGTTGTTTGATTTGTTTTGAGTGTTTAGCCAAAAGCATAGTTACCGGATTCGCAGCAACTGCTGTCGAACCCCAATCTCGATCGCATGAACCAGATCGGAGTTCGAAAGTGATCTGATTCGCGAGGATTCGCGATCTGATTTCGCTGCTAGGTGACGAACCCAAAACAGATAGAGAAGGGAGAGACACATGGCAGGAGTGAAGGATTCCGGCACCTCCCTTGATGTCACCGTCTCCATCACAGCCATCGTCACCGTCTCCATCGCAGCCGTCGTTGAGAAGGAGCAGCGATGAGGTGGCACAATAGGAGAGAAGCAGGGACAAGGCAGCTAGTGGGAGAGGAGCATGGAGGCGGCGGCACAGCGGGAGAGGAGCACGGAGGCGGTGGCGCAGCAAGAGGCATCGATGCAGTAGTCGCGACTAGCGACTCAGGAGATGGCGGCGTGGTGAGAGGGTTGCAGCAGGAGTTTTCTTATGGCAAAAGGGTATCATGATGCGCTATTTGGGTCAAGCATGACCAGCCCATGGTCTCATCCCCTCTTTTTTTATTTATTTTATGTTATTGATAAAGGATCTTCTATAGCCATGTATTCCTACATTGCCTAGAGGTATACCCATCTCCGATTCATGAACCCCATCTCCGATTCCCGAACCAGTGAGGTATATCCCTTAATGAACCCTATTTCTACATAATGACAAACCACGAACCCGAATCCCGAACCCGACGAACCACAAATCAGGTACCTATGGCAAGAAGCATAAAATAACTACAGCTTCAAGACTGGGGATGATCAATAACAACTAAGGGCTGCAACTGATCCTTCGCAAATAGCAACCATCCATGAACATGGCACGAACTTCTCCCACACACAATTTGTCTCAATAGATTTCTCCAAATTGAGTTTTAGTGGTTAGACATGTTGAAAACTAACCTAGCATCTGATTATATTTAACCTAGCCATGATTATGGATCAATTATATCTTATCCAAGGTTGTCAAGATCAGGATCCTAGCAAGATTTTGTTTTCATGTTGACAGGATAGAGATCATAGGGTTGTGACAGGGTAGGATCGTACCTCAAAAATCGCAAATTCTAAAGATTATAAGATCTGTAGTCTAGACCCCTGTTTTATTGTCCTACTTAATTTTGATCCTACATAGGATCAGGGTCAGATGGTCCCACATGATTGTAAAATCCTACGGTCCGGATCAATATCCTGACAACATTTTCTTATCCCACAAGTGTTAAGTACAGAGGTTGATGACAGAAAATGGATAGAAAAGGAGAGGGGAGTGGGGGTGACAAGGAAAAAATTCATTTTTAGTTGGCAGTGATACTGCTATCCACACCACATGTAGTACAGAGTACAGACGCTCCTGGTGCCAAATTCACGTTAGCTGGATAGACAAACTTGTCCCACTTCCATACAATAGAGAACAGCTTGGTAAAATCCAATACAAGAGTGTCAGATAATGTTAACAAAAAAAGTAGATAGCACTTACTCTTCCATGGCACCAGTAAAAGTAGAAAAACCATTATGAGTATATAACATAGAAGACAGTGAGTGAAACTGGAATCCATCAATATGATATTCTGTGACCCACCTGGTAAGATTAGTAAGAGATCCATAATTAACTAGGTAGATTGTAGAACAGAAAAACAAATTCATTTACCATACTATTTTGCAAAGTAAGAATGCAGTATGAACAGAGCTTTTACGGTTTTACCAATTTAAATTAGACAATAAGAAGTGCAGAACATCAACATCATCATATCTGAACATTCTGGTGCCCCAATATTTGTGATGTCCTCTTTTTCCTGCCAAGGATCCATTGCAACCAGGATGTTGTAGTTGCAAAGAAGCATACAAGAACCTCAGACAAGCATAGGGATGGAATGAAAAAAATTCAAGGTGCACATCATAGAATATTTACTAATAAGACATAGTAGCGCGCATGAAATATAAATAATATATATTGTCAAATCATATTCAGCAGCCAACATTAAGGCTAGTCATGTTGGTCTAAATGCCCGTAGTTGCTATTCAACATTATTCATACTTCACTTCTACCATCCATTCAGCAGACCATAATAGTTGTCTTAAAGGGCACAAATCAGATCACATAGCCACCAACAATCATTAAAATCTTGTAAATTTACAATATAAACTATTGAGTTTAAAAGAAAGTGTACTGACCAATGTGGTTAGATTGGCTTACTTAGTTCTTCGTGCTTTAAGCTAGCTGTTGACTGTGCTATCATTTAACTCGTGATGTTAGACCAGATGATTTACTGGGTTCTGCTCAATTCAAAAGAACAACATGCTTCCACCATAGTAAGCAGTTTAACCCATCTATAGGTGTTCCATACCAAACTCAAAATTTTGGCTCATGTTGACAAGGATCATGGCCCTTGTTGAGTCCCATCACGTCAAACTGTAGTCAGGGTCGCACGCGTGCTATAGAGCAAACATGGTGCATTTAAACTCCCCATTCACAAATTCAAAATAACATATTAATGTCTTCCAAATCTATTCTTCCCATGATTGGTCAAGAACACAACATAAGTTTACAAAGTTTCAGAAAAGAAAAAAAGAAAGTTTAAGTTATAATACCGCTGTGGAAGTAACAATCGTTGGAGCCATCAAAAAGGGATAAGCCAACCAATTCGTCTGCCGATGCATAGGAGTGGACAATATCAAGAAGCACCACTAATCCAAGGCCTGAGCAAACCAGAGATGAGAAAAAAGAAAAGATGTTCACGTTAAATCAGTGTTCAACTCTTTCAAAATATTTTATTGTAAAACTATGTGAAAAGTTGATACAAATATGTCACTTGATGTTGCAAAATTACATGCATAAGGAAACATAATGCATGAAAACCACTGAGATGCTCAATCACACACAAGCAGTATAAGAAAAGAACTTCCATAGTAATTGTCAACTGGACATGTAAAGGGCAATTTATGTCAAAAGGAAGAAAAATTGAAAATGTTTGAATTGTAGTTATCTGTGTCAACTACAAAAAACTGAAAATGTTTGAATTCCCCCCCCCCCCCCACCCCCCAAAACAAAAGACCACCATATAAATGCACACGATATTTTGAAGGACCATGTGGAGATCCATCCATGTTTGTGATGAGTATTTAACTTTATTTGAGCAAGGTGTGCTCAAGTTTGAGTTTGATTTGGATTGATTTTCAAAATGAAGCAATTTGAGTTGTCTCTGCCAGGAGTGGCAGTACCGGCCGTATGGGCGCGGTAGTAATGAGTTGGATGGTTTATTGTATATCATTGTGGGCATTGCTATGTGATGTGTTTCCTTGTCTTTGATGGTTGCAGGGCGACGGTGCTAGGTCATGGTGAGGAGGAGGATGACCGGGACTAGGCGAGGAGCGTCGGAGGTCCAGACGGTTTGGAGATCGCCGGAAGATGATCGGAGACGGAGTCCGGGCAAGTCAAGAAGACAAGGAAAGGAGATGATGCTAACTAGATGTCGAGTGGATCAATGAGAGCCGTTGGTTTGAGGTCTAGTTGATAGGTTAGCAGGTCTAGGTAGTATGCTTTGAAAACCGTGCAAGAAAACCCGGTATGTGTGTGGGTTTTGGGTTAGCCCTTCCATGGCTGTGTGTGTGGGTTAATCCTAACCCTTAGATGAGTGCTCTAGGGTTGAGGGACACATCCAAGGGTGGTAGGTGGCCCAAGAGTAGTATAAATAGGGGTGGAAGGGTAGCCGCTTTCCCTTGAAGGTTTTGAGATTTGTGAATGCTCCTTTGAGCTTTGCCCACATGAAAGTGAGGCTTTGTAACCTCTCCTTCCAGAAATGAAAGTTTTATCCATCCATCTCTGAATTTATTTTGCGCATTTACATT
Source organism: Otatea glauca (assembly GCA_036346275.1). NCBI lineage: Eukaryota > Viridiplantae > Streptophyta > Magnoliopsida > Poales > Poaceae > Otatea > Otatea glauca. Next base: position 14,074,937 of record CM070716.1, on the reverse strand, counting down.
ATGTCTTTACTTTACGCAATTTAAATTCAGCATTTACTTTCCCGCAATTACATTCTCGCAATTTACTCTCAAGCAATTTGGATTTGCCTCCCCTCCTTCTAAATGCTGTTGATCTTGGATGTTTTGAGTGTGTTCATATGGTTTTACATCTCTTTTGCACTATTGGATTGAGTAGAGAACATCTTTTATTTCAAGTTCCAACTTTGTTCAGGACTTGTTTTTTGCGCAGCATTTAGTATTTGATTTTTATAAAAATTTAGAAAAATCCTTTTTAAGTGATTCTTGTTGGAGGAGGTGCGGGACTCTGATATCCACCTGCAGAAAAATTTTGGAGTTCACTTGTTGCACCGTTTGGGCGCCATGAGGTGAAAACCGAACCCCAAACTTCCTGTTCGAAGTTCTTGACTGCCTGTGTTCTTCGATTTGTCCTGATTTTTCTGTAAGGCTTTTTGAGGAGAAATTTGGTGGAGTTCTTCACGACGCTTCTGCTCATAGTTAGAAAAATTCTCATAATTTTGTGAGCTGCAGAAACCCACCATCCTCCTGTTCAATTGGAGGACAATTTCTGGAAATTCTGCTTTTGCTTTTCTAAAAGTGACTTTTGTGATTTGAATTGATGTCATTTCTAAAAGCAAGAGTTGGATTGATTCCTCTTTATCTTGGACACTAGACAACCAGGATTGTGACTCAAAAATCCCCACATATCTTATGGTACTTATCTATGCAAGCTAGGGGTACACATCGTTGTCTAGTTTTTCGGGTTTTTCTCGATTTCTTTTGAGCGATCTTGTCGAGGTTTTTGTTGGAGTATTTTGGGAAAATTTATTTGCGACCATTCCCCCCCTCTGTTCACCATTTCGATCTTTCATATTTTAAGACTATTGTGTGAATTTCCAGTGTTGTTGAAAGATAATGATCTTGAGAAGTGACTAAGTGAATAAATAGGTCCTCCCTCCCTCCCTCAAAATAATGATCTTGAGAAGTGAATAGATCCCTCCCACCCTCCTAGACCAGCATATAAATGTACAAGATTTCTTTAATACTATTATATGAATTTCCAGTGTTGTTGAAAAATAATGATCTTGAAAAGCATACCATGTGCCTCATCCACTAATTTCTTGAATTCATCTGGGGTGCCAAATCTGCTACTGACTGCGAAATAATTGGAGACCTGCAAGTGAAATGCACTTTTTTGAGACAACTATAAAGAAATAGAACCTTCGTACAATTTTATAACATAATGGAGTAATCGTTGTACTCTTTACACCACAACAGAGTAATATTTAGATTATAGCATCAGATGACAATTCTACAAATGAAAAAATCCAACATTTGCAATGATTTTAACAATATAAATTACTCCAACAAGAACAAAGGATTCATTACTGTCATGTATTGTAGTTTCTAAAGTTTCGCATTGTTGAGAATTATTATCTCACTGTATGGTATCTCAGCTTTATACTTGAATATGAATAATTTTGTACGTGCGCACTTGTGATATGAATCAAGGTGGGACAATATCAAATAATCTAGTATCCTCTCAAGATCAAGCAAACCAAGATGAAAAATACACTTTGGAGGTTCAAGTGTTGTAAGTTCGAGTTAGATGACGATCAACTAATGTTGGGATCCATGATTGGGGGATATCTCAACAAACCATCAGATGAAAACACCAAGAAAATTGGAGGGTCCCTTGCCGGAGGTTCAGCAGGAAATTCTTCATAATTCTGGACAGTCACATTCATGGTCAATTCTAGACCAATCAAAAGGCTTCAAATGTTCAAATTATAAACCACTAGAATGTTTATTAAACCTAGAAGGCATCAAATAGTGAGTTTGTCTGGAGTTCTTATACAAAGTTATGGCTTGCAGAAGGTTTATTGCACAGGATGTTTAGAGTTTAGACAGACAGAATTTGGCCGACAGACAGAAGATATCCAACAGCAGCAAGATACAGCTAGAAAGTGCTACTCGAACACCCGTGTCCAAAAAAATTTGCCGAATCAGACACCTCGAATCCAAGTCGGATTCTGACACCCAATTACACACATGTAATGCTCAATGCGGTGTATCATAATGGGTCTATCTGATAACATATTCACCAACATGGTATCCATATAATTATGTTTATATCGTATATCCATGATCCGCAAAACATGATCATTACACAAGTCATATGTTTGTATATGTAAATAAGCAATTGATGTTCCAATCAATTAAACGACAAAGGACAATTTATAATAATAATACCACAAACAGAGTCTCGCGATCAAGTCACATACTTGATGATCGATAACATGGTATTTATTAAAGGAACATGAAAACATTAACATCTAGCAATATCTCAATGATTGGCCACTAGGGCATATTTTCAACCATAGTTACTAGAAACACGGTTCGTTCAAGTCGTTGTACGGAATTCGCGTTCCCGGTTCGCCACTTTTTCTTCCAATTTCCACTGGCAACACGAACCCCATATCCTAAACCGATTCGCGATTCGTGGGGGGTTACAACGAATCCGGTAATTATGTTTTCAACAACCCGGCTGTCAGAAAGAAAACTTTACCCAATGCGAGAAAGGGATGGTTTACCCAACCACAGCCATGTATACATGAACCTACATGACCACACACTTAGCGGGTTGGAGGACCGAGATTGGAAAGCATCCGTTATGGGGTTTTATTCCGCATGGAATCCCCATTGCTAAGAAGCAGTTTAACTCAAAATATTTTTGCTACAGAATCAGATTCCAAAGAAATCTTGCATATTAATATAATATAATATTTATTTCAGCAAAGCCTCACCTTATAGCCGACAGAGGAGTAATCCTTGTGCTCCACAACTCCAATTAATTGAACAGCATTATATCCAGCATCTTTTATATGAGGTAGGACCTAACGAAAGAAAACGTTAGAGAAGTGAAGTCACCACAAACACCCAAAAACAAGGGATAGGAAATACATTGGATGTGAACTCCTGAAATGTTGATATTTTTTGCTCAGATCCACTTATTCCAACATGACATTCATATATCCTAAGAGAACCATTTAAATTTGGTCGTCCAAATCTCCATTTGTAAATTTCTTCCGGAGGAGGTTCCCAATGTACTGCATAGGACTGCTTCCCTTCAGCATCTACCAGGAAAAGAAAAAAAACTAAAATATTTGAATCAACATTTAATCTGTGTTAATAAATTAAGCATAAATGAATCGGAGCAGTGAGCTAGACAAGTAAATTCATATTAACAAGATAGCTAATAATGTTCTTGCGAGACAAGCATTAATGCATATATAAGTACAGCAGCTATTTAAAGTAAACTCATCAACACTGCACATTAAAAGAAAATGTTTGCAAGAGAAATAGGGAAAATGCCAAATTCACTGTAATGTCAGTATGTCACAATACCCCTTTGGAAGTCTCATGATATTAATCATCAATGAACTTAATATTCACTAACGCTCTCACGGTTTCACCCTCTCACACTCCCCCCACCCCACAAGGGACAGCTACCCTTATTAAATTACGAGTTTTCCTCAACAACATTACAGTGTTCCCCATGTTTTTATTAAATCCATACCCCCCACCACCACCCAAGGAAATACTGTCTTCTCTCAAAGATAAAATAGAATATTTCTTTCGGGATAGCACTCTTTTATTACATAGCTTTTCCTCATCCAACCAAGTATTACACAAAAAGGTTATGACGCAAAAACCAATCATGTACACTGTTACTGACTTACTGTATAATTTTAGCGATAGATGAATGTAACTTTTCAATCTCCACAGTACAACCTATATTGATTACGATTAATAATGGAAGCTCATCATTACACAGATAAGTTGGGTGAACCTGGAAGAACATATGTAGCCCAAGCAGGAACACGTTCTAAAGCGCCATCAGGAGTATTGAAATAAAGCCTGTACTTGTCTTTATGGGAAATGGCCGGAACATATTTCTCTGTCCATGCTTTTCGTCCTTTCCTCATTTCAACCCAGTAAGCAAGCGGAGTTGGCTTTGCTTGAAACTTTTCAAATGATACTCTATCAGTTACAACATTGAAAATGTCAAATTCCTGCCCACTATCAATGATATCGTAGGAAGGGGACGAACTTGCCAAGTCATCCTTCTGCAAGGCTTTCCACTCGTTATATCTTGTTTCGGCATCAGGTATTTCACCTAGCTCCTCCTCAGTTTGCGGACCATTTGGGCCAAACATCTGCTCATATAGCTTAACAACCATCTCTAATCGAGCCTTGTGCGACCTAACTTCTCCAGGCTCCCAATATTCTTCATTCATTCTACAGATTAAATCTTCAACATCAACACCATTGTCACCTTTATCATAATCATCCACATAGTTGTACTCCTGGAAAAAATACTCATCTGGTTCTTGCCCTTCTCTGAGCTTATCTTCAAGTATAACAAACCAATATCCAAAATCATCATGTCCCAAATGGCCTTCTCGTGCACAGTTTTCAGTTGCTGACCACTGATTAAAATCACCAAGCAGGGAACAATACCGAGCACCTACATGACAATCCTCCTTTCAATAAATAAATGTAACAAATGTTAAGTTTAATGTTAAAACACAAAAAACCTACATCAAAGATGATGCAGCAATGCCCAGAAGTATATCAATTATAAATCACACAGCAGCATCTCAACAGTCAAGTAAGATGACAAGTTCAAAGTGGCTGACACAACATGTTCAGTCTGACAATAAAACAAGGTGAAAAAATTAGTATGTACATACAAAAGAAAACCTAGATGTGGGAAATAACACAATTACAACAGCCCAAAACTATGTACAAACTAAATGAGTTATCACTTAAATGACCATTTTAAGCTGTCTAGAAGAAATAAAAACTAGGTCTTCTGTTGTCTTTGCCGACACTTAGGCTGGATGGACCAATTTATACACTTTCTATTCTTCTTAAATGAAATAGCAGAGCTACTGTTTGCTCGTTAAAAAAAAGATATTTCATTGATTTTATGATGATGCATGTTGCGATGTAGAATTGTAGACAATCCAAATATACATGGGATAAACGATGGCCCTTGTTCGTTGAAGAAGGTTGAACTGCTCCAACTGCTTGAAACATAACCACAAAAAGCTATTCTCATTTTGTGCAGAACAGCAACAAGGTAAAAAAAAGCCATGAGATGAGACATGTAAATAGTAGGATTACAATTGTCACATCATCAGCTGAAACATAGCTAAACCTACCATTAAACTTTACCATCTTCCATACCCATGAATCGAGATTCAAGGTTACCATCTCTGGCCACATAACAGAACCCTACCAATACAAACTGTCCCAAAAAAAAAAGACCCGTACCTGGGGCCCATTCCATGAAATCCACACGGTGCTGCCGATGTCGATGCATGCCCATTAACTCAAACCTGCCAGAAAAACATAAACAGACCACTGGCCACATCACCCCACCAAAGAATCAGAACAGAACAAGATTGAAACAGCAACATGGTAGCAGCTTACCCAGAGGACGTCTCTTTCAGATCAATAAACCGAGAGTGCAGCTCCCATCTGCGGTCCTTCAAAGCCTTGTGCCTAATAATAACAGTGCAATAATCAAATAAGCGCTTCCGTTTTTTCCTAATGGATAAACAAAACTCGCGAAGCAGACCCTACACTACTAGTTTAATAATTAAAACCCCAAAAACCTATATTTGCATATCATTTTCGTCAAATATCTCAACCAATTCCCAACTCCCTTGTTTCGATAATGCGGGAATTGGATGGAAATGCGTACTAAAACCCCATCAATGGATCAATTCCAACAAATTTAGTACAGGGGGAACTGGAGGTTGGACTGGTAGTTTGTAGGAAGACGATTCGGAAGCCCATTCCCCAACCATACCACGCGGTCGGCGAACGTACCGGTCACGGAGGAACTGGGCGAAGGCGCGGTCGGAGAGGCCGATCTTGGCGAGGAAGCCCACGGGGTCCACGGCGTCGCCGCGACCGGGGCGCTGCGTCCGCTGCTTATGCTGCCGAGGCCTGGGCGGGCGCTCGCGAGGGCCGGAGGAGGACGAGGAGGAGGCGCAGCTGCAGTCCGGCCGGTGGCGGAGGCGGGGGCGGCTGCTAGATGGGATGTGGACGCCACCAGGGAGGGGCGGGCGGCGGTGAGCGGGGACGAGGGGAGCAGCAGGTCGTGCGGCCAGGAGGAACAGAGGGCAAGAAGCCATTCTTGGGGGTTGGTGTGGTATGGTGGTGATGCTGGAGAGGGAGGAGCCGCGCCCGCCGGAGGAGAGGACGAGTGGGAGGAGGTGGGTGTGGCCGTGTGGGTGTGGGTGGGCCGGTGGGGTTTTGGAGAGGGATAAGCTTATTGACAAGATTTTTTTTTAACAGGAACCAGCGAGCTGGGGATTCAGCAATGCTCCTCGTGCTGTACCGATAGGACGGGCTTCCCTGCTGCTTTGGATGCGCCCTTGGTCCATCCGTGCTCTCTGTCCCAACTGCGATTTAAATCGTTGCATATGGACCATTGATAGAAAAACAACGATTTAAATTTTTTGAAAATACTGTGTAAATATAATAGACTGATTTTTTACCTACTAACAATATTTTTGAGCACTGTTGGAAGATCCGGACCATTTGTTGCCTCAATCGAATAGTCCAAACAGCTTGGTGTTAGGTGCTGTCACACAATGACGTTGAGTTGTAGTGACGGGATTGTCACGCAACGATGTTGACATATTGATGGCGCGTGATTTATGGTAAACAACTGGAGTGGTAAATGATTTAGATTGAGACAAATGGCAAAGGGCAATTTGCCAAGGTGGGTCAGTACAACGGTTGGGTTGTGAAAGTCTTGGCTCAGTCAATTAAGGACTTAACCTTGCAAGTCTTTGAACTAAGTCAAACATGCAACCACATGTCTGGAATGGGACGGACCTAACAGATTAATTTGCAAGATCTTAGCTTTGGTACTATTAGTGGTGGTGTGAGTCTCGAGTTATACGGTTCAATTCACATGGCGCAAAAGGTGAGCCCTATTGTGGTGGTTATAACACTTCAGTGTTGAAATCTTAGTGGGTAGTACTAGATTAAGACTGGGCATTGTAAAGACTTTGTTATAATCGTTGTGAAGGATCGAGATGGCGAACAGAGAGGGGTGAATGGTCGTAAATAAATTTTCCCTCAAAATACTCTAACAAAAACCTCGACAAGATCGCTCAAAGGAAATCGTGAAAAACCCGAAAAACTAGACAACTATGTGTACCCCTAGCTTGCATTGATAAGTACCATAAAATATGTGGGGATTTTTGAGTCACAATCGTGGTTGTCTAGTATTCAAGATAAATAGGAATCGATCCAACTCTTGCTTTTAGAAAGGACATCAATTCAAATCACAAAAGTCACTTTCAGAAAAGCAAAAGCAGAATTTCCAGAAATTATCCTCAATTTGAAAAGGAGGTTGGTGGGTTTCTGTAGCTCACAAAATTTTGTGAATTTTTCTCCCTATTAGCAGAAGAGTCATGAAGAACTCCACCAAATTTCTCCTCAAAAAGCCTAACAGAAAAAAACAGAAAAAATCGAAAAGCACAGTTAGTCAAGAACTTCGAGCAGAAAGTTTAGGCTCGGTTTTCACCTCATGGTGCCCAAACGGTGCAACAAGTGAACACCAAAATTTTTCTGCAGGTGGATATTAGAGTCCCGCACCTCCTCCAATAAGAATCACTTAAAAAGGATTTTTCTAGATTTTATAAAAAACAAATATTAAATGCTGCGCAAAGAACAAGTTCTGAACAAAGTTGGAACTTGAAAGAAAAGATGTTCTCTACTCAATCCAAGAGTGCAAAAGAGATGTGAAACCATATGAACACACTCAAAGCATCCAAGATCAACAGCATTTAGAAGGAGGGGAGGCAAATCCAAATTGCGTGAAAGTAAATTGCGAGAATGTAATTGCGGGAAAGTAAATGCTGAATTTAAATTGCGTAAAGTAAAGATAAAATGTAAATGCGCAAAATAAATTCAAAGTTGGACGGATAAAACTTTCATTTCTCAAAGGAGAGGTTACAAAGCCTCACTTTCATGTGGGCAAAGCTCAAAGGAGAATTCAAAAACCTTCTAAGGGAGGAGGCTACCCCTCCACCCCTATTTATACTACTCTTGGGCCACCTACCATCCTTGGATGAGTCCCTCAACCCTAGAGCACTCATCTAAGGGCTAGGATTAACCCACACACACACAGCCATGCAAGGGATAACCCAAAACCCACACACATACCGGGTTTTCTTGCACGGTTTTCAAAACATACTATCTAGACCCGCTAACCTATCAACTAGACCTCAATCTGACGGCCCTCATTGATCCACGCGGCATCTAGCTAGCATCATCTCCTTTCCTTGTCTTCTTGACATGCCCGGACTCCGTCTCCGATCATCTTCCGGCGATCTCCCAACCGTCTGGACCTCCGACGCTCCTCGCCTTGTCCCGGTCATCCTCCGCCTCACCATGACCTAGCACCGCGCCCTGCAACCATCAAAGACAAGGAAAAACCTTTCACATAGCAATGCCCACAAAGATATTCAATGATTATCCCAAAATCATTAATCAATCATAATTGCTCTCAATGGTCCGGTGCTACTACCCCTAAGCCGGTAGCACTAAGAAGAGCACGCAACACTCAAATTGCTTCAAATCAAATTTAATTCAAATCAAACAAAGCTCAAAACTCGTCAATTACTCATCACACACAAGGATAGACCTCCACATGGTTTTTCAATGTCCCCCTTGATGAGTATATTAACAAACACATGAAAAGGCATAAGTTTTGAGTTTGAATAAGAGAGAAGAAAGCAATTTGAATGCAAAGCCAAACTTGGTCCAGAATAAGAAAATAAAATTATGACCAAGTTGGCAGAAAAGGGATTTTAGAGCTAAACTTTAGAGAGAGCAAGTTTTCAACTAAAGCTCTAAAAGATCCAATAAAACTCACAAGGAACACTCGAATATGCTTGTGATCATAAAAATTTGCAATTGTCACAAAGATGATAAGAACCAAAGTGGATTAACATTTTTCCTTTGAAGATGCTTTTTCTACATGTTCTCCCCCTTTTGGCAATATAGGCATAAAAAATTTATTTTCTCCCCCTTTATATATGTATGCATGAAATGCATCCTAAGTGAGCTTTGAGAATTATCCAAGTGATCATAAATGCAAGATATGACACCAAGCTAGTCAATTTAGAAAATGACTGAACTAGGATGTCTCCAAGAATAAATTCATTTTGCTCACAAGCTTTGTTTACAAGATTTTATTTTAGCAAGATTTGAACAAGTGCAAAACTTAGCAAAAGTTTCAAAGCTAGAAGCAAACACCACTCATAGGATCAAATGGAAAACCTAGAGTTCAACCTACTCAACACTTTGGGGAATCTTGAAGTGCATATAGAGTCCTTCGAGCTCATTTTTCAATTCATACAAATTCTTCTTCTTTGATATTTTGAAAGACATAGCGGGGTGCAAATGTTTGACATTATTTGCATTCTTTACCCACTTATGTTTTTGTTATTTGCATTTCTTAATGATTGACTCAAGCCATGTTCGATCACCCCAAGAGTAACTCTTAAGAGAATGATCTTGGTCATACACGATATATTCCAAGTTCATCCCAAGTGCAATGGGAGGCAGTCTCGAGAATATATAGTGTTGAGTTCAATTTTGCACAAAAGAGAGTCAAATTTTTCTTAATTTAGCACATATGAGCAATTTTGAAGGGCTAAAATATGGATCAAGCAAGTTTCACCCAAGTTGCTATAGGGACTCTAGAGAACTCCATAAATTCACAATTCATGGTAAAAACCTCTAGAGAAGAAACTTAACAAGAAAAATCAACATGTTTTTCATTTAAGATTTAAATTTTCAAATTTTAACAAGCTTAGTATGATAGATGAACTTGGATAGACCTAAGTTAGTGATTTTCTTCAAAGATGTAGCAAGGTGCATTACATGAAATTTGAATCAATTGCATAATAGACAAAGCTCATAAAACAAAAGAAAATACAGCCTATATGTAATGCATGAACAGATTTTCAAACTCCCCCTCAACATGTGAGTCAATTTTAAGCACAAATTGAGTTATTAGCAGAGTTAGGCATAGAAAAAACCAAATGAACTCAATTGAAGCCAAAAACTCAAAAAGAGGAGAGAAAGATTGAAAAACTGCAAACTGAATGACTATAGAGTTTAGAAAAGATAGCAGAGAACACTAGGCTCAAACTCGCTCTCATCTTCCCCAATGGTGACAAATGACACCAACTATTGAACTCCAACACAGAGCAAACATGCACTGTCTACCTGGAGGCCCAACACCGTTAGACCTATAAGTCCGTGAGTGAGCTCAACCAAGAAGAAGAAAAGAATAGCATCCTGAAGCATAAGATGAGAGGTCCATGCCGAAGCATGCCAGACATCTAGGTGAAGTGAACTAAGAACTCTAAAGAGAAAAACCCATAGCACCCAGAACAAAACAAAAGAAAGAAGAATCGAAAGAAAAATAATATAATACATAATATACAAGCTAGCTCCCCCTCACAGAAGGCCGTAAGGGCACACGACCCCAAGCTCACTCCTCAGCGCAACAAACCTGGAGCTATCCAAAGGCTTGGTGAAGATATCGGCTAACTGAAGGTCACTCTCTACAAGCTGAACCACGATATCCCCCTTCACTACATAGTCTCTAAGGAAGTGATATCTAATATCAATGTGTTTGGTCCGGGAATGCTGCACTGGGTTTTTAGCAATGCAAATAGCAGAAGTGTTGTCACAGAAAAGTGGCACACTCTATATATCTAACCCAAAATCCCGCAAGGTCGATCTCATCCAGAGAACCTAGCTACAAAGAATCGGTCTGCGACAACATACTCGCCTCGTGTGGGTGTGCAACCCTGCATCGCTTCCTAGATGACCAAGAAACAACAGAAATGCCAATGAATTGGCAAGTGCAAGAAGTGCTCTTCCTATCTATCCTACAGCCAGCAAAGTCAGCATCGAAAAAGGCTCTAAGAGATAGACAAGAGGAGGAAGAGTACCAAATACCATAATCAATGGTAGCGCGAAGGTACCGGAAAATGCGCTTCACCGCCTGACAGTGAGAGGCACGAGGAGAAGCCTGAAATCGGGCGCACATACACACGGCAAAGTGTATGTCCGGCCTCGACGCAGTGAGATACAAGAGGGAGCCAACCATGCTACGAAACACCTTTTGATCAGCAGGCTCACCATCCTCATCAGGCTCGAGGACTGCAGTGGTGGCCATAGGAGTTAACACCGGCTTTTCGTCAGACATGTCGAAGCGCCTCAGGAGGTCCCGGGTGTACTTGCCTTGATGCAAGAAAGTGCCCTTTCGAGTCTGCTTGATCTGGAAGCCAAGGAAGTAGCTCAACTCGCCCATCATACTCATCTCAAACTCTGTACTCATCACATCAGAAAACTGAGAGACAAGAGAATGAGAGGAGCCACAAAAAATGATATCGTCCACATAAATCTGGACAAGAAGAAAATGAGACTCATGGTGTCTGATGAACAGAGTTTTGTCTACTATGCCCATTTTAAAGTCATGGCTGAGAAGATAAGACTTGAGCCTCTCATACTATGCTCTGGGGGCTTGCTTGAGTCCATACAGAGCTTTGGAAAACTTATATACATGACTCAGAAACTTGGAATTCTCGAATCCTGGAGGTTGCTTGACATAAAACTCTTCCTCAATATAGCCATTGAGGAATGCACTCTTGACATCCATTTGATAAAGCTTGAAGCCTTTGGATGCAGAAAATGCAAGCAGGATTCGAATAGCCTCTAGCCTAGCTACATGGGCAAAGGTCTCCTCAAAGTTAAGGCCCTCAACCTGAGAAAAACCCTGTGCAACTAGTCTAGCCTTGTTTCTAACTACAACCCCATCCACACTCTGCTTGTTTTTGAACACCCACTTGGTCCCAATGACATTATGACCAGATGGAGGCTCGACAAGCTGCCATACCTTGTTCCTCTCAAAGTTCTCAAGTTCCTCATGCATAGCATTAATCCATGACTTATCGGATAATGCATGAGAAACATCCTTCGGCTCAAAGGATGCAACGAAGGCAGAGTGGAGGCAAAAGCGGACAAACTGATTTTGAGCGAGTGACCGCTCAAACAGATCACCAATGATCCGATCGGTGGATGAGCTTCTGGATATGTCGGGAGGACTGAGGTAGTGGCCTCTACCTCTTGAACAGAAGAGGTAGGAACAGAGCCACTCGCTGAAGAAGAGTCGGAAGGCAAGGGCTGATCTCCCTGAGGTGCAGAAATGGAAACAGGAGGCACCTCAAGTGTAGAGGGGACTGGATCCGGTGGAACACCATCATCTCCATCATCCTTATCTTCTACAAAGATGGTCTCGGAGGGATAAGAAGAGCCTGAAACATCAGGTCTAGCTCCTGGGCTAGCCTCATCAAGATCACATCACATGTCTCTATGATCCTATGCGCATCAATACTCCAGACCTTATAGCTATGAGAAGAAGTCGAGTAACCTAGAAAGATACCATCAGAAGAGCGAGACTCAAACTTATCTAGGTTACCAGACTTCAAGATAAAACACTTGCAACCGAAACGCGAAAATGAGATACACTGGGCTTTCGCCCATACCTCAACTCATAAGAAGTGCGATGCAAATGTGCTCTAAAAAACACGCGATTAGAAACATGGCAAGCAGTAGCTATAGCCTCAGCCCAAAACTTCGTAGGAGTACTGTACTCTTCTAGCATCGTCCTGGCCATCTCAACTAGGGTCCTGTTCTTCCTTTTCACTACGTCATTCTGCTGAGGGGCGTAGGGAGAAGAGAACTGATGCTCTAAACCATACTCCACACAAAAACTCTCAAAGTAGGAATTCTTGAACTCCGTGCCATTATCACTGCGTATAGCTCGTAATGCACCTGGGAGCTCAATAGACAACCTACTGACCAAACCCCTGAAGTGAGAAAAAGTCTCATCCTTCGAGGCCATGTAGAATACCCAAGAGTATCTAGAAAAATCATCAACGATGACAAGAACATACCACTTCCCTCCTGCTGACTTACAGAGTCCTGATCGGTTTGAAGATTCCGATCGGTTACAAGATTCAAGTCAGTTAATAGGATAGAGTTTACATCTTTATCTACCCTATTAACAACTCGGATTACAACCGTATCTATCATATCTAAATATAAGTTCAACTTCCTTTAGGATATGTCCCTTGCACCTGCAATGAGGCCCGACGCGGGAGTATCTTCCGGCCTCCTCTTGGGCTTGTCATGAGGGTACTCGGGTTCTTATATTCCACAGTAGCCCTCGAGTCCTTTGCGATCAAGTTGCCTCCTTCCTGGTTGCATCCCAACTGAGTCATGCTTCACGCCGAGTGCTTCCAGATTCTTGATGCGACTTCCGACTAGTTTTCCTTACTGGTGAAAGTGCCTGTTGTAGGCAAAGAGATCGTGAAGGACTCAATGGAGCTCCACGCGTTAAACTTTCCGAGTGGTTCCTAGCTCCATTATTGGAATTCTGGCAGTCGGCTCATCTTGGGACATACTGTATCCCAAACGATATGCGTAAGTCAAAACGCTTTTCCCGCCGAGGCAAAATTCAGCGCCACTCCTTTAAATTCATTCGTCGCCAAAGTTGTCGATGTAAATCGTTGAAGCGTTGGCTCACACATCGCATCCAAATTTAGTAGCCCCAAATCATGTATATGCGTAACTTAGGCAATGTAAAAACAATTCACTCGGATGTGATGTCTGATTGGTGTACATATAATTTTAGAGTTTTTTACTCCTTTACTTATTGATTTTGAATTCATCCGAGTGGTTTGACTCTTTTTGTTTAAGCACTCTGCCCGACTAGTCTAGCCCCCGAGCGTTGGGAGTCGGCTCATGGCTCTTTTTCCCAGGCACGTGTTTTGGGTGACTAAAGTTCGCCGTTCATGGGGTCAGAGCTTCACAATTTGGAGTTATCGCACTCGGATTCACTCGCAATCGTTAAGCAAAAGAAGAAAAATACAACTCAAAAAAGATGTGCGCATGCGCACGCTATTAGGTGTAGCCCCCGACTTACTGCTTAGTTGTGGGTCAACTAAGTAGCAAGTTAGGAAAGTCAACAATTTTATTTATAATGACATAATTGAGTAAAAAGCGACTTAGCTGCTTTATGCTCCATATGTTGCTGACGATCATGCCATCTTTGCTCGTGGCGCAGGCGTAGGCTTGTAGATGAGGCTGTAGGCGCGCTCGGGGCGCAGGCGTAGGCTTGTAGATGAGCTGTAGGCGGCGCTCGGGGCGCAGGCGTGGCTCATTGCCGTGCCGAAAGTGGCGCTCGGGGCGCAGGCGTAGGCTCGTGGCCGTGCCGAAAGCCGCGTGGGAGTGCAAGTGCGCTTCACCTACCGGTTTTTCCTGATTTCGCTAAATTGCGGCCGCCGTCACCATGGCCTTGATCTGGGCCACGATCGGGGCCACCGGGCTATCCGATGCAATCATCGGGTCCAGTTTGTCGAGAAGCATCTTGGAGGCGACGGCGTTACGATTGGCGTCGCGAAACGGCTTGATCTCCCAACCTGGATTGCAGGAGGTCCTCGCGGACATTGCGACCGCGAGATCGAAGCGATCGCACCTGCACCTCCTTACCCTTACGAAGACGATCTTCCCCCGCAGCTTCCTGTTCTTCTTGTTGGCGTTGGAGATCGGTCTTCTGCTCTTCTATCGCGAAGATGCCACGAAGATCGCAGCAATTCCTCGCGACGCTGACTGGTTTGTCGGCTAAGTCAAAGTGACATACCTGAGATGGGTTGGCCTGATCTTTACCAGATCGGATCTGGTTTTGGACCAGACAGACAAGCTCTCCGCGCGCATCTACGACGAAGTCCAGGTTTCCGAAGCGGAAGGCCTGGCCGGAGACGAAGGTGGCGACGAATCCACCGATTGTCGCCATCGAGTGCGTGGAAAAGATTATAGCGCTTCCCCTACCTGGCGCGCCAACTGTCGACTTTTGTAGTCGACAATGAATTTATGGGGTAGGCGCTCGATCTCAAACTCGAAGGTCACACAAGACAAGGGATTTAGACAGGTTCAGGCTCTCGCGGAGGAGATAATACCCTAATCCTGTGTGCTGAGATTATGCAGATCTCTTGGGCCTAAGATTGCTCAAAGTGCTATGTGCTCTGGGCGATATGAGGTGTGCTATGCTCTATGGCTTGATTGCTCTAGGCTTGGATCATCCGATCCCTATATTGTTGCCCGCCCTCTCCCTTATATAGCGGGGGTGGGGCGGCTTACAGAGTCCTGATCGGTTTAAAGAATCCGATCGGTTACAAGATTCTAGTCAGTTAATAGGATAGAGTTTACATCTTTATCTACCCTATTAACGACTCGGATTACAACCGTATCTATCATATCTAAATATAAGTTCAACTTCCTTTAGGATATGTCCCCTTGCGCACGGCAGCGGGGCCTGACGCGGGGAGTATCTTCTGGGCCTCCCTCTTGGGCTTGTCATGAGGGTACCCGGGTTCTTATATTCCACAATGACCCTCACGATCCAGGCTATGACCAAAACACGACCGACGCGAAGCAATCGCTGAATCAAACTCCGAATTGTTATCAACCGTGCTTAAACCCGATTGACCTGATCACGAGGATCAATACCTACAAGTAATCGAAGAACAAGCAAGAACAAAGCAAAAGCAATCTGAAATTGCATATATAATTGAAGTATTGATGTGGCATTCCGAAGCATGGTATTGTTGTTGATCTCGCCGAACAAGAGAATACCAAATAGTTTCACCAAGAAAAACTATGACTAAACAAAACCAAAGTAATTTTCGGGGACTCCCAAGCTATATATAGGTAAAAGAAGAAGGGGGATCCACCCAGCACAAAGGAGTGGCCGAATAGGACTCTTACGAGGCACAAGGCCCAAGTTTGACTCGGACTGGAAAGTTAACCTGATTTGTTTTGATGATTGCGAAGGGCTCCAAACGAATTTTTAGTTGGGGTCAAATCCATTGGAAAGATCTCGAAGTAATCTTTTAATCAAGTGTAAGAACTCTCCAATCGGATGTCGTATGCAAAATTTAAGCTCATTTTACTTCAGACTGGTATCTGAATGCCGAATTGGATTCTAGAACGTGATGTATTTGATATCTCTCTCTTCTTGGCCCATAGATGACATGTTGGAGTTGATCCAACTAGGTGTGGTCGTATCCATAGTAATGATGTCCTTATCATCCTCCCCTTCTTGAATTTGAGTCGTTCTCGACTTAAGCTCACCTTTTAGCTCGTCCTCAACACCCAACATCCGCATATAGGTCCTGCATTTAACTAAATAAAATAGTAGCTCTGCCTCTTTATATATTTTAAAGACAAGAAAGATATCTTGACAATTATCCACATAGCTCAACACATCTTTCTAGCATATAAAGGTATGATGAATGCTAGCACTCTTAGATACTTCCTCCTATCCTTGAAGGAAAACCATCCTTGGTTTTGGACAAGCTGGAAAAGAAACAAACAACAAAAAGAACAACGTGTACGCAGCATATATGTATATATCCCATATTTCATTGTTCTTTTGGTTTCGTGTAATGCTATTTACATAACAGCAAATGAGGAAATTAGATTTAAGCAAAACATATTTGCTCACAATTTTGCAACTCAATTTGTGACTATAAGTGAAGCATATAATATAAATATTAACATGATTCAGTTTGCAATTTAATTTGCAAATATAAGTAAAGCACATATCTATCTATATCCTTGGATAAAGAATAGTCATGTTTTGTAAGCCTTGTTCAATAATATATATGGTCAAAACTACTACAAGTTTTGGTAACAAGCATAGCGCATTCTGTGATCAGATTGTAAACAAGCAATATCAAACCATTCCAACAACGGTGAGATAATTTTAATGTGCTTCCACTCATTAACTACGATATGCTGATTTTTAATACAAGTCAATGTACTAAAATTCGAACAATGAGGTAGCAAGCTATGTGTATCACACATATCAAGAAAATTTGATAGTACCACACATAAAATAAGCTATTACATACAACTAGGATTGTCCAAAATAGCAAACTTCAATTCAGCAAGTTTATCACAAGTTAAGCATATTCTGTAGACAAGAAACTTGCCATCTATGCCATAATCCCCAAATAAATTGAATTTAAAACAATAAGCATATGTGCTAAATAAAGACTTAAGAGATAAAATTTCAGAAATCTTATCCATAGCACAATTCAAGCTAACAGGCTAATTTAACATGATATAACACAAAACAGTGATAGGGGATAATCTAGTTATCACTTCTTTATGCGTAATCAGCATCACGTGATCAAAATTATAAGCATGCAATTCATCACATGATTCTACAATTGTGGCACAAGATGGTAAGTTACTAGAATTAAGTACAGCAGGAATATACTCACAAATTTACTCTCTTTGTTGCTGTAAAATCAGATCTGTACCATGGTCATTAGCGTCCTCCTTAGAAGAAGTATGTACCTCAAAACCTTCACTTGATAACACAGGTTTTTTAGTTTGTAGCTCCCCTTCTTCAGAAGTAACCAGCATATTACATGGAACAGCAACAACAGAAGTAACAAAAGTAGATTAGATTACGTTAGTAGAATCATCCTCACATGTGCTATCCTCTACTTCACTCGAATTTTCTGGTATTTCTTTCGTATGCTCGGGGTGTATGCTCTCATTATCGTTTGGTGCAGTGCATGCAACAAGAGTAGCATTTAACTCTGTAGGAACTTAAACTGTGGTTGATTCTCTGTATTTTTCTTTCAGCTTTACATGAAAAATTAAGCAAGTTTGACATAGAATTGAATTCTTTACAAGATATCATGATCTGAATATCAAAATCTAGTCCACAATAAAAGCTGTTAATTGTAGTATTTTCGGTCTCTTCTAACTCACAATGCAAAGATCTACGCTGAAATTCTTGGTAGTACTCATCCACAGTTTTACTACCTTGTTTTAGACGTTGCAATTCATTCCGTAATTGGCGAGAAATATATGAAGGAACAAATCTAGCTCTCATAATTTTCTTCAATTTAATCCATGTGATAGGGATATCCTAATTTTTACGCATATAATCATTCCACCAAGTTTAGCAAAATTAGTAAATCCACTAGTAACAACCCTAACCTTATCATGCTCAGGAATCCATTTTTATCAAATGATTGTATTACAGCGAATTCCCAAGTAAGATAACCTTCATGATCATATTTACCACTAAAAATGGGTACGGTGAACTTACTTTTGTTACACGTGCTATGTCGTCATACCTCCCATGGTGGTGACGCTGTGCTCGTACGTTCTTCGTATCTCAGAGTGTGAACTACCTCTTCTCCTATAATGCTATTAGCCCAAGCACTACGACGTTGAGAATCTGCTATTGTTAGTGAAGACAAGAAACAAATCACAAATATATGTTCCTATCAAGTACTAGGATCTGGTGATTCAAAGTCTCTCACACTCAAGTTTTTACCAAGTTCTTACCAATTCTTACCAAGCAAACAGGTGGTAACCAGCGGCTGGTTCGTGATAAACACACTCAAGCTTGGCAAAGCGATTGCAAGGAGAACAATACCTATTTGGCTAGTAGAAGGTGGAGCTTTCACAGGTAATATTTATGTCTTATGCAATCTGATAATTCTAATTATTGTAATGATAAGTAATAATCTAAACTAATTCACAAGCCCTAGTTGCCGATCTCAAAGATATAAGCGAATTTCAAGATAGAACTTAATGCAACCAATGGAATGAGCTAAATAAGAGAAAATTCAGCACCAAAGCTCATGTTGCATAAGTTATGGAGAGATACTAGCTAATTGCTTCAGAAAAGGTAAAAGGGCACAAGATTGCTCACTAATTAATATAATTGCACAATCTAAAAATAATAAACACAAATTAGGGTTTTGCTCAATGCAGTGCTGCCGACCACTATTCTGTTTTCTTTTCTTTTCTTTTTTGGCCTTCTGGCTCTTTCCTTCCTTTTTTCTTTGTTTTAGTGACTTTCGGCAAACACTGGTATTAACAAAGTTTTGGAATCCCTAACCCGATGTCACAAGATAGTATGATATGATAATTCAAGATTATGCAATGTATCAAGTAAAGCAGCCCTAAGCAATATAAACAAGCTAGTCTCAAATAGGATCAAAGTATTCACAAGGGATGAATTGGTTCCCAATGTAGGTGTACTGATATTTTTGAGATTTTATGCTTTATAGTGCTATTGAACTCAAAGGAACAAGCTTAATCTCAGAACGATCCAAGAAACCCTAATTCAGTGTTTCTAGGGCAGTAGAGTTATCGCCTAGATTAAAGTTTGAAAACGACCGAATTTGGAAGGTTCACTATGGAAAGAATTGAAGCTTATATCCTCAGCTTTCAATAGAGTACAAGAACATGAAATTTGGAGATCGGGTGTGAAAGTTATAGCTCAAAAACTGAACACCACAGAATAGTCCCAATTTCAGCCTAACTAGATCGATTCTGAATCCGAATTAAATTCGGTTTGAAAGAGTATGAATCACAAAGGACGCCCAAAAATGTTTTTGTAGAGGACTCTTCAAAGATTCAAGAAAGTATAAAAACTTCTCAATCGGAGTTCGAATGTGAGGATTATGATCAAAATACCGAATAGATCTTGATTGAAAGTACAACTAGCTTCACCAAATTTGATGTCTAGATTAAACATATTGGGTTATGTAATTAGAGTCCGTGCCCAACTAGGTTTCTGTGAAGCTCATTCCAAGGTTTCAAGAATGTGAAAAAACACTAGAATCTAAGCTCGTATGCGAAAGTTATGAACAAAATAATGTACTGGACATATTGAAATAAAAGCTACGCGAAGGAAAAATGATCAACAACTAAAACAAGGTCTCTAATGGATCAAAACCTAACAAAACTCACTAAAATACCAGATTGAATCTAAAGGTCGAATTTTCATGGAGTAATTTTCAATTTAGGATAGAAAACAAAAATTAATGTAATGTATTGAAATTCTCACCGATCAACAAAAGCTTTGATACCACTTGATGAGGCTTAATGGAGGCCCGATCTTTCGATGAGATGGATAACTATCGATTAGTAGAGATGACCCTCACGATCCAAGCTATGACCAAAACACGACCGACGCTAAGCAATCGCTAAACCAAACTCCGAATTGTTATCAACTGTGCCTAAACCCGATTGACCTAATCACGAGGATCAATTCTTGCAAGCAATCGAAGAACAAACAAGAACAAAGCAAAAGCAATCTGAAATTGCAAATATAATTGAAGTATTGGTGTGGGGTTCTGAAGCACGGTATTGCTATTGATCTCGTCGAACAAGAGAATACCAAATAGTTTCACCAAGGAAAACTACGACTAAACAAAACCCAAGTAATTTTGGGGGACTCCCTAGCTATATATAGGAAAAAGAGAAGGGGGATTCGGTCAGCACAAAGGAGTGGCCGAATAGGACTCTTACAAGGCCTAAGGCCCAAGTTTGACTCGGACTTGAAAGTTGACCTAATTTGTTTTGATGATTGCGGAGTGCACCGAACGAATTTTTAGCTAGGGTCAAATCCATTAGAAATATCTCAAAGTAATCTTTTAATCAAGTGTAAGAACTCTCCAATCAGACGCCGTATGCAAAAGTTAAGCTTGTTTTACTTCAGGCTGGTATCCGAAAGCCAAATTGGATTCCAGAATGTGATGTATTTGATATCTCTCTGTTCTTGGCCCATGGATGACGTGTTGGAGTTAGTGCAACCAAGTGTGGTCGTATCCGTAGTAGAGATGTCCTCATCATGGACTAGTGCGGTATACACAGAGGGTCCGAATTTGCATATTCGAGTCTCGACAGATGTGGTATCAGAGCCATACTGATTGTAGGTCTTGGCCCTACATAGTCTTGTTGTCTCTTATGTGTGTCCAAAATTATTTTCTAAAAGAAAATTTTTAACTTGACTAATGATAAGATCTTGACTTATCCCCTAAATTCTTGTCTCTTTGGGAATTTTCTGCCGATTCTCTTTACAGGAATTTCTGCCGATTTAAGTGGAGGTCTCACCCAAGTTCCTTTATCAGATGAGGATGGCTCAGACCTATGACAAACCCTGCCATGGTACAACAATTTTACAACAGTGGCTATCAGCCACAATTCAATATCTCATTAAGTCAAGATTAACATTATTCATCATATGATATGAATCCCATCGTACACTAAGCATGTCTAAGCATAGCTACGGTAATCCAATGTTGGTAATATGATTATGTCCAACTAGTACTGACCCAACCTAGGGTTAACAATGAATATGTGTCATCCCAATAATTAAGGTGGTATAATGTCAACTAGGTACATAGCTACTCCAGGCAAATAATCATTGTTACACAAATAGCATGCAATTGTATAAAATAAATTACTTTGCAAACATAGGATTAATATGATCAAAGATTACGACTTATCTTGCTGATCTAGTGCTGAGTCTTGGTCTTCAAAGTCTCCGTTTGCTCCCTCGGAATTAACGTCTATTGGAAAAGAAAGCAATGAATCTAAATAAATATAAAACAGAGACTCAAATAAGCTCAAAAATAAAAATAAATGGCTCTGGAATGTACAGCTCGATTTTAGAAAAATTTAGAAACTTGAATCACCTCATCGGAGTTCGTATGAGAGAGAACGGGCCTCCGAAAGATTAAATTCAGAGAAAAATGCTGAAAAAGAGAAAACCCGAATTTTTTGATTTATTTATCTACTTGAAAATTGATTATTGATGTCATGCTGACATCAGCAACCAATTTCCCGAAATAAAAATAAATCGGAAAATCCTTAATTCGCTGACATGTGGGACCCACGGTCTATGGACTGAGTCCATGACTTGCACTAGTCCACGGTGGACCGGGCTCACGAGAATAGGAGGTGCTGACGCCATCGCCGACGTCACTGATGACGAGGCGACACGCGGCGATAGGGCTGACGCGACGCTGACGTGGACGGGCTGACGCGGCAAGACACATGTCACGCATCCAACGGCGACGGCATTGGATCGGATGGCGAAAGAACAAAGCCGAGACGACAGGGACGTGGCCAGATTCGAAGCGCACGCGTGCAATCGAATGGCTAGGGTTCATTGGCGAAGAACGACGGCGGGGCGGTGGCGCATCTCACCGGCAGTGGAGAAGATGACGCGGACTTTGGCGCTACGATGACGGATCAGGCTCGAGTTGCACTAGATCTGGAAGAAGGATTTGTGGGCAACACGATCGTGCAAGCGGTAGCGACGGAGATGGGCCGACGGCGAAGATCCACGTGGCGAAAGTCCACGGTTACGTCGGAGAACTCCGGTGAGCAAGAACTAGGTGATGGCAGCGTCTCGGGCGACAAGAGATGGGGCGAACAAAGCGGCGATGCGAGGGGAACCTTGGAGGGGGTGCAGCTCGAGGTTTTATAGCCTAGGGAGGCATGCGGGGCATGGAAATCGAGTGGCGGTTGCAGCGCGTCGTGCGGGAGGCAGAGTCCGACGACGGCTAGGGTTAAGGCACGGTGAGGCAACACGGCTGCATCCCAGCCGTCCACGTGTCGCCCATCCGACGGTGGTGGCACGTGGGCTGGCTGGGCCGGGCGAATGCGCGAAGCGGGCGGGCAAGCCAAATTTGAAAATAAAAATAATTTCCAAATTAAGAAAATTCCAGAAATTTGAATAAAAGCTAATAAATTCAAATAAATAGAAAATAAATTCATTAAAATCTCCAAAAATACAAAAAATTCCTTGAGGCATAATGAACCCAACTAAAACTAAAAATCTTTTGTTTGATGAATAGTTTAGTCAAATTAAATGTTTCATTAATAGAAAATTCAAAATAAGCTTGATTAAATTGGGAAAAATGATGCAAATGGTTCATTTTGAAATTCAAACATTCCAAAACTAAAATTTTTTGGATGTTACAAACCTCCCCCTAAATAGAATCTCGACCTCGAGATTCAGGTTGGCTAGAGAATAGGTGGGAAAACTTTGACTTTAGATACTCTTCTCGCTCCCAAGTATCTTCCTCTTCTAAATGATTGCTCCACTGGACCCTGCAAAAATGGATGGTCTTGCTCCTCGTGATACGCTCTGCTACATCCAAAATTTTCACTGGTTGCTCCTTGTAGGTGAGATCCTCTTGCAAATCAATGGCTTCCAACGGCATTTTTTCCTCTAGCACACGCAAGCACTTCTTTAGCTCCAACACGTGGAACACGTCATGGATTCCAGCAAAAGACTGAGGCAACTCAAGCTTGTAAGCAACCTCTCCTCTTTGTTCCAATACTTTGAACGGTCCAACATATCTAGGGGCAAGCTTTCCTTTTACTTGGAATCTCTTAGCTCCTTTGAGAGGGGTGACTCTAAGATACACATAATCATTGGGCTCAAAACTCAAATCTCGGCGACGATTATCTGCATAACTCTTTTATCTGCTTTGAGCTATCTTCAACCTATCTCGAATTAGTTGAATTTGCTTTTCGGTTTCTTACAGTATGGCAGAGCCAAACAATTGTCTTTCTCTAGTCTCCTTCCAGTTGAGAGGGGTTCTGCACGTTCTTCCATATAAGGCTTCAAATGGCGACATTTGCAGACTGGCTTGATAGCTATTGTTGTAGGAAAACTCTGTATAGGGCAAACACTTGTCCCACTTGGCACCATAGGTTAAAGCACAGGCTCTTAACATGTCCTCAAGAATCTGATTCACACCCTCAGTCTATCTATCGGTTTGAGGGTGATAGGCAGTACTGAATCTGAGATGGGTTCCCATGGCTTCATGCAGATTCCGCCAAAAACGAGAGGTAAACTGGGTTCCTCTATCAGAAACTATCTTTTTAGACACTCCGTGAAGATTGACAATCCTTGACATATACAATTCTGCCAATTTATCTCCTGCATAGGTAGTCTTAATTGGAATGAAGTGAGCTACCTTAGTTAATCGATCCACTATTACCCAGATCGAGTCATAACCTGCTTGGGTCTTAGGAAATCTGGTAATGAAATCCATACCAATTTCTTCCCACTTCCACTCTAGAATCTTTAATAGCTGTAGCAATCCTGCTAGCCTCTGATGCTCTACTTTGACCTTTTCGCAGACATCACAAAGAGCAACATACTCTGCAATCTCACGCTTCATGCTAGGCCACCAATACCTTTACTTGAGATCTTGATACATCTTGGTACTTCCAGAATGAATCTATACCCCTTATAACGCACCTAAGCAAATTTTCCTACGTCCACTCTAAATAATGCACTTCATTAGAGATGGTCCAATGTTCGTGCACCCAGCAAAACGTCTCCAGAAACTTGCATTCATCAAAATGAACGTTTCAGATCTTTCCTCAGTCTTACTCACCCACATCCGATGGCCATTATTTAGTGTGTCTAATCATCCCTGTGGCCCACAACAGACCTCCCCCACCTACATATTTGGAAGGAGAGCGAATCAAACAAGGAAATAAATAAGGAGGATCCGCATGCAAGGAAAGCAGACTTGAATTTTTTACTAGCCAAAATTGTACGTACTACATATTTGGAAGGAGGGTGAATCAAACAAAGAAATAAACAGGAGGATCCACATGCAAGGAAACAAGACTTGAATTTTTTTATTGTCCTGGCATTGTGATCGTATTTTTTTTTCCGGATATGACCCTTCTCAAGACTTTTTTACAGATCTAGCCCCACAGAGCCTAATTTCAGCGCACGAAGAGCGTTGAATTTTTGTTTTTATTTTTTATCCAAGGAACCAAGCGTGCGTGAGTCTTTGCTTAATTTTTTCAATTTTTCTCGAACGGAACGGTATGCGCGAAAGCACTATTTAATTTTTATCTTTTTCCTTGCGGATCCAATGATCGGCGAAAGCACGATTTATTTTTCCATATTTTTCCGAAATCATCCCTGTGGCCCACAACATACCTTCTCTCACCTCCAGCATCAACAAGGAAAGGGAAACAAACGTCTTCAAATCAAGGAAAAAGAAACAAAAGTCCTGGAAAAGGAAAGGACCATATATTACGTGCTGAGAAAAGGAAATCGCGGGAAAAAAATTCTAGCACCTCTCTGCTGATTTTTTGTCTCAAAGCTACAATCGCAAATTCATCGCCCGAGAGCCTGATTCAGAAAAATTATAACGATGATACTAATATAGTAAAAAGTTCGAGCCCGAAAGGCCGTAAATAATATCTGCGCCATCAGCTCATTGAATTTTTCCGCTCGAGGCTACAATCGTAAATTCATTGTCGCGAGAGTGATTCAGAAAAAAATTATAACGATAATGCCAACACAGTAAAAAATTCCCGAAAAATAAAAAAACAATCAAGCGGTGTTCGTCCGCTTAATAATTTTGGCAAAAAAAATACATGCTTGGTGGCCGCTGAAAAATTCAAGCGTGGGAGAAAAAATGAAAAAAAATTCAAGCGGTGCCCGTCCACTGAATAATTTTGGAAAAATATGGAAAAATAATCGTGCTCATGAGATCATTTGGATCTGCAGGAAAAAGATAAAAATTAAGCAGTAGGCATGCCATGGTTCCGCGAGAAAAAATTGAAAAAATTTAAACAACACTCACAAACCGCTGGTTCTGTGGATAAAAATGAAAAAATCAGCGCTCTCTGTACGCTGAAATTAGGCTATATGGGGCTAGATCCGTAAAAAAATCTCGAAAAAGGTTATATTCGGAAAAAATACGATCACGAGTCAAGAACGATAAAAAATTCAAGTCTGGTTTCCTTGCATGCAGATCCTCCTGCTTATTTCCTTGTTTGATTCGCTCTCCTTCCAAATATGTAGTACATACAGTTTTGGTCAGGACAGTAAAAAAATCAATTCTGGTTTCCTTGCATGCGGATCTTCCCTATTTATTTCCTTGTTTGATTCGCTCTCCTTCCAAATATGTAGTACGTACAATGTGATCACAAGATTATTTACTATTAAGTGTTATATTCATACTTATCTTCTCATTTAATTGATAAGCGGATGTACTACCGTCGTAGCGTTAGCACTGGCATTATACTAGTGGAGTATAAAGTCTCATGCTCTTCTTTGAGTATCAACTCCTTAAGCTCTTTCTGATCTGGTACTCAAATATGCTTCTCATACCAAATGGTACCTTATTCATCTTTAGTGAAACTTGGGGCTTTTTCTTTCTTCATATTGCTCTTAATCTCCTTTATATCGGTATCATCCACCTGTGCTTCTCGAATCTGATATTCCAATGTAGGGTGTACTTCCAAGGTAGCCAAGTAACCTTCTTGAACCACTTCCAGACTATGCTTCTGAAATTACTCATAGAGTGCTGGCTGACTTTTCTTAATCATCAGCGTATGGCAATAGCTCTTTCTACTCAAAGCATCGGCTATGACATTGGCTTTGTCTGGATGATAATGAATCCCAATGTCATAGTCCTTGATCAATTCGAACCATCTTCTTTGTCTCATATTGAGGTCAGCTTGTGTGAAAATGTATTTTAAACTATTGTGATCAGTGTAAACCTCAAAACGATTACCAATGAGATAATAAGGCCAAATCTTTAGAGCATGCACTACGGCTGCCAATTTCAAATCATGGGTAGGATAATTAGCTTCATGTGGCTTTAGTTGTCGCGAAGCATATGCCACAATATTCTTATCTTGCATTAGCACATAACCGAGTCCTTGTCGGGATGCATCACAAAATATCTCATTATTCTTGTTGATATGTGGTAGGATAAGCACTGGGGCAGTGGTCAAACACTTCTTCAACTCTTGGAAACTCTGCTCACACTCTGGTGTCCAAACGAATTTCTCCTCCTTCTTTAAGAGCTGAGTGAGCGGTCTAGCTTTTCTAGAAAATCCTTCTATGAAACGGCGATAATATCCTGCCATTCCGAGAAAACTTCGGATTTGGGGTACTGTCCTAGGTGACTCTCAACTTAGCACATCATATACCTTGCCAGGGTCAACAGCGACTCCTTCTGTCGATATGACATGTTCTAGGAAAGCAACTTCTTTCATCCAGAGCTCACATTTGCTGAACTTTGCATAAAGCTGGTTTTCTCTTAGCTTCGTTAAAACTTGGCGCAAGTGATCCTCGTGTTCTTCACTTTTGGAGTAGACCAGAATGTTATCGATAAAGACAACGACAAACTTATCCAGATATTCCATAAATACTTTGTTCATCAGGGCAATGAAGTAGACAGGGGCATTGGTCAATCCAAAGGACATCACGGTATACTCATAATGGTCATACCGAGTTACAAAAGCTATTTTGGGAATATCCTCTTGACGAATTTTCAACTGATGGTAACCTGATCTTAAGGATCTGTTTGGTAGAGCTTCAGATCCCAGCTTCACATGAGATCTGAAACTTGTAGGTTAAAATAAAGTGAATTAAGTTTATGTTTTTGTCTAAAATTTGAAAAAATGATAAATCTAAACACTCTTAATATACTCACAGATCCAGCTCCACGGATCTGATGAAACTAGGAATACCCAACTACACCAGATCCACGAATCTGATGGAGCTGAAGCCCTATCAAACACACCCTAAGTCAATCTTCGAAACACTCCGGCTCCTTGTAGTTAGTCACACAAATCATCAATCCTTGGCAAAGGGTACTTATTCTTTATGGTGACCTCACTGAGTGAGCGATAATCTACACACATTCTTTGAGTTCCATCTTTCTTTTCAACAAGGAGAACTGCGCTCCTCATGGCGAAGAACTTGGTCGGACAAAACCTTGGTCTTGCAGCTCTTTAATCTGTCTCTTTACTTCAGCTAACTCATTAGCAGGCATTCTGTAAGGTCTCTTGGAAATGGGTGGTGTTCCAGGAACTAGCTCGATCATAAATTCTATCTCGGTCTGGTGGCATCCCAAGAAACTCATCTGGAAACACATCAGGAAACTTTCTGGTGACTGGCACATCTTCCAAACTTATTTCTTTGGCACTGCAAACTTTTATTCCTTCAGACTGATCTGAAGCCGCTTGAAACTTTAGCTTAGCTCCATCTGGACTGGTTAAGGTGATCATTCAATTTCCACAATCTAAAACTGTTTGGTTCTTGGAGAGCCAATCCATTCCTAGTATCACATCTAGGGACTTGGTGTCTAGGACAATGAGGTTGGCTAAAAATTCTACCCCTCCAATTAATATCTTAACTTCGGGACAGCCTTGGTTCGTACTCAAATCAGAACCAGGTGATTGCACTAATAAAATAGTTTTAAGATGCTTTGTCTTTAATTGATGGTTTGTAGCAAAACTCCGAGAAACAAACAAATGCGTAGCTCCAGAATCAAACAAAACCATGGCAGATGCTGAGTTGGCTAGGAGCTTACCTAGTATGACGTCTGGTGTAGACTAGGCGTCCTCAGTGGTGACGTGATTCACACGACCTCTTCCAGCAAGCGGTGGAGTCCTGGTGGCTTGGTTGGGAGTCTGGAGCACTCCACGTCCTGCTCCTAGTGCGGGGGGTCTTGGCTGGTGTAGATCCCAAATTGAAACGGACTGGCGTCACAGCTTGCTTCCTTGGGCAGTTGTTAACATAGTGCCCCGATTCATGACAATTGTAACAAGTGACTCCTGCAACTGGATTGTTGTTCCTCTAAGGTGGATTCTTTGTTGGTCTTTGAAGTTGCGATTGCTGAAGAAGGCGGGCGAGGTCTTTGGTGCGAGTGTCTGAATGCGATCGGAGGAGTGAAACAAGCAGGCTGTTGAGCATTGGTTCTAACTCTTTGCTGGTGATTCTGATAGGCTCCATCCTGCATCATTTTCCTCTTGCGAGATTCCTCTAATTCACGGTGAGATTCCTCAATAAGCATAGCTTTGTCCACAAGATGCTGAAAATCTGCATAGTCATTGCCAATAACTTGCACCTTTAAACCGGGATTGAGCCCACGCTTGAACTTCTTCTAGCGAGCGTCATCTGTGGCTACATCCTCTGGAGCGTAGCGAGCTAGTTGATTGAACTTATTGAGGTATTCACTCAGTGACATCCCTCTTGCTTGAGCTCTCGGAACTCATTCTTCTTCATCTCCACTTTTCCATCTGGGATATGGGAGTGGCGGAAAGCAATGGAAAACTCTGCCCAAGTAATAGTCTAGGGGTCATCATGGGCAGCACTGTAGTTCTCTCACCATTCAGCAACGGTGTCCTCCAGCTCATGAGCGGCGTAGAGAACCTTCTCACGATCTGTGCACTGAGCAATTGCAAGCTTCTTTTCAATGGAGCGAATCCAATCATCTGCGTCCAATGGTTCTGAAGAGTTGGAGAAAGTTGGCAGACAAGTCCTGATGAATTCTACTAGCTTGGACTGTGGACGAGCTTGAGGGGGTGCAGCGACAGCTTGGTTCTGCTTGTTCAATAGGTTAGGTTGAGCAACTGTAGTCTGGTTCTGCTGATTCATCATGTTGTTCATATTCTGCATCATGGTATTCATAAGCTAAGTCCGAGCTGCCAGAAAATATCCCATGTTATGATCTTTCACTGTAGGTGGTGGCGGTGGTGCATTGGAATTGGGGTTGGCGTTGGCACTCGCACTGTCATCCACTGGCGAACTGCGACCGGCTCCAGAACGGGTGTCAACTATCTGCGATGCAGCACAAGGGTTTGATAGGTAAGAGGAAAAGCAGTAGACAAGTGGTAAGGTCATCTAGGGGAGAAGGTAATACCAGGGACAAAAAGACACAGCCGAAAAGGCTACAACTCAGAGATGCAATAAAACTTTCAACTTAAGGTATAGCTGCAACACCATGCTTGAGGCAAGTGTACAACATACCAGGCACACAAGAAATGAAAATCCTAGTATACGCGGACTATACGTCACTAAACTAGAAAAAGGGAACATGCTCAAATATCGTTGAGCGCTAAAATCCTCTTATATGGTAGTCTTCTCGGACATACTCTGGACAGCTTGATCATCATCTTCCTTTATTTGATTCTTTGCAGATGCCTTGAGGTTTTGGGAAGTTTCATGAGATAAGATCAATTTAAACTTTCAAAATAATATTTCAGCAAAGAAGAGGAGTAAGAACCTAAGAATAAGATGAGAGGAGACAACCTATTAAATACCAATTTGTTGGTTTGATTTAGAAAATAATTTTGAAGACCATGCTAACTAGGATAGCGACCTATAGTCGATATTGCTCTGGTACCATCTCTGTCGGGACCTGGATTTGCAAATTCGAAACCCTCTGTGTATACTGCACTAGTCCAGGATCACGCTAGTGCACACAGTGGAAACATAGATGAAATATCATTCCATACAATGAGTTAACTAAGAAAGAGCAAATTATTATTAAATAAAGCATGAGACCTTATGGTCAAAGTTACACCACTATGCCTTAAGGGCTTAAGAAACAAATGAACTATTGCATTGGAAAAGATAACTTGAGCCATTCGATATGCCACAGGCAATAGTTTGGGGAACGCCTTCCTAATCCACATAGTCTTCATAATATTCATCCTCATGATAATCAGTATTTCCTGACCCTTCCTCAGCAACTGATCAACAAAGGCGTATAGCTATGAGTACAAAAAGTACTCAGCAAGCCGTAGGGAATTGATGCAATATATTCATGCACGGCTTAACAAGGATAGACATATGGTTCATTTGCAGAAAGTAATAACTTTAATTGAAATTCAGTAAATAGATTGAAAGCATATTAATGAAAAAGATAATAAATAACTGGTAGATCAATGGTAGACAACATGAACAGAATGGCGAGGCATCACCCTACACCATCTAAAACAAGTATCAACCAATAAATTCAACAGTATTAACTTTAGACAACAAAACAACAGTGAACTCTTCACATCCCAACAATTCCACTTTCCAACATTTCACGAAAACACTCTATACCTTGTGTGAAATTCACGGGCATCTCCATGACCGCGGATGCGGCTATTCGAATAGTTTTACACTCTGCAGAGGTTGTACTTCTTTACCCACAAGACATGATCATCTTTTTGTGCAATCGATATTAGCACACTTCCTTTGGTGTGCCACAGAGAGATCATGACAAAGCCTTTACAATGCCCTGTCTAAACTCGGTACTGCCAACTAAGGTTTCGCCCATCGGGGCCCCCTCTTGAGCCATGTGAGTCTACCCGTTCACTCTGGAACCCACACCACAAATTGGCAGTACTTAAGGCTAGACATTGCAAATTAATCAGCTAGGTCTGTCCCATACCAAACTTATGGTAGTACAGTTAGGCCCAGTTCAATGGCGCATAAGATTAAGGCCTTAAGTTGTATCAGGCAAGACAACCACATCCCAATGTGTTAGAAAGCACTCCCTTTACTACACGATCACTTGCCTGAAGGAAAACAACTTTGTTCAACAAGGACCAATGGCAAACCCTGCCATGGTACAACAAATTTTACAACAGTGGCTATCGGCCACAATTCAATATCTCATTAAGTCAAGATTAACATTATTCATCATATGATATGAATCCCATCGTATACTAAGCATGTCTAAGCATTGCTACGGTAACCCAGTGTTGGTAATATGATTATGTCCAACTAGTACTGACCCAACCAAGGGTTAATAATGATATGTGTCATCCCAATAATCAAGGTGGTATATGTCAACTAGGTATATAGCTACTCCCGGCAAATAATCATTGTTACACAAATAGCATGCAATTGTATAAAACAAATTACTTTGTAAACATAGGATCAATATGATCAAAGGTTACGACTTTCCTTGCTGATCTAGTGCTGAGTCTTGGTCTTCAAAGTCTCTGCTTGCTCCCTTGGAATTAACGTCTACTGGAAAAAAAGCAATGAATCCAAATAAATACCAAACAGAGACTCAAACAAGCTCAAAAATAAAAATAAATAACTCTAGAATGTAGAACTCGATTTTAGAAAAATTTAGAAACTTGAATCGCCTCAAGCGGAGTTCGTATGAGAGAGAACGGGCCTCCAAAAGATTAAATTCAGAGAAAAAGGCTGAAAAAGAGAAAAACTAAATTTTTTGATTTATTTCTCTACTGGAAAACCGATTATTGACGTCATGCTAATGTCAGCAATCAATTTCCCAAAATAAATATAAATCAGAAAATCCTTAATTCGCCGACATGCGGGACCCACGGTTTATGGACCGAGTCCACAACTTGCATTGGTCCATGGTGGACCGAGCTCACGGGAACAGGAGGGGCTAACGCCATCGCCGACGTCACTGATGATGAGGTGACACGCGATGATAGGGCTGACGCGGTGAGACACATGTCACGCATCCAACGGCGACGGCATTGGATATGACGGCAGAAGAACAAGGCCGAGACGGCACAGACGTGGCCAGATCCGAAGCGCATGCTTGGGATCGGATGGCCAGGGTTCATCGACGAAGAAGGACGGCGGGGTGGTGGCCATCTCACCGGCAGTGGAGAAGATGATGCGGACTTTGGCGTTCCTGAATGGAAGTGGGAGGAAATCGGTATTGATTTTATTACTGATTTACCTAGAATCCAGAGTGGATTTGATTCCATATGGGTCATCGTTGATTGTTTGACCAAAGTTGCTCATTTCATACCAATTAAGACTACTTATTCACGAGATCGTTTGATAGAG
This sequence comes from Otatea glauca, assembly GCA_036346275.1. Taxonomy (NCBI): domain Eukaryota; kingdom Viridiplantae; phylum Streptophyta; class Magnoliopsida; order Poales; family Poaceae; genus Otatea; species Otatea glauca. The sequence continues at coordinate 14,042,320 of CM070716.1, read as the reverse complement.
ATATACGTCAAGAATTTTGTGTGTTTGCATGGAGTGCCCAAGAAGATAGTATTATATAGAGGTACCCAATTTACCTCGATGTTTTGGAATAAGTTGCATGAAACAATGGGAACTCGTTTGAATTTCAGTACAGTGTATCATCCGCAGACAGAAGGTCAGACTGAGAGAGTTAATCAGATTTTAGAGGATATGTTGAGAGCTTGTGCTTTAGCTTATGTGAAGGACCGAGATGGCGAACAGAGGGGGGGGGGGTGAATGGTCGCAAATAAATTTTCCCCCAAAATACTCCAACAAAAACCTCGACAAGATCGCTCAAAGGAAATCGTGAAAAACCCGAAGAACTAGACAACTTTGTGTACCCCAAGCTTGCATGGATAAGTACCATAAAATATGTGGGGATTTTTAAGTCACAATCCTGGTTGTCTAGTGTCCAAGATAAAGAGGAATCAATCCAACTCTTGCTTTTAAAAAGAACATCAATTCAAATCACAAAAGTCACTTTCAGAAAAGCAAAAGCAGAATTTCCAGAACTTATCCTCAATTTGAACAAGAGGTTGATGGGTTTCTGAAGCTCACAAAATTTTGAGAATTTTTCTCCCTATGAGCATCAGAGTCATGAAGAACTCCACCAAATTTCTCCTCAAAAATCCTTACAGAAAAAACAGGAAAAATCGAAGAACATAGTCAGCCAAGAACTTCGAGCAGAAAGTTTGGGGCTCGGTTTTCACCTCATGGTGCCCAAACGGGGCAACAAGTGAACTCCAAAATTTTTTTGCAAGTGGATATCAGAGTCCCTCACTTCCTCCAACAAGAATCACGTAAAAATATTTTTCTATATTTTTATAAAAATCAAATACTAAATGCTGCGTAAAGAACAAGTTCTGAACAAAGTTAGAACTTGAAAGAAAATATGTTCTCTACTCAACCCAAGAGTGCAAAAGAGATGTAAAACCATATGAACACACTCAAAACATCCAAGATCAACAACATTTAGAAGGAGGGGAGGCAAATCCAAATTGCGTGAAAGTAAATTGCGAGAATGTAATTGCGAGAAAGTAAATGCTGAATTTAAATTGCGTAAAGTAAAGACATAATTTAAATGCTCAAAATAAATTCAGAGATGGATGAATAAAACTTTCATTTCTGGAAAGAGAGGTTACAAAGCCTCACTTTTATGTGGGCAAAGCTCAAAGGAGCATTCACAAACCTCAAAACCTTCAAGAGGAGGAGGCTACCCCTCCACCCCTATTTATACTACTCTTGGGCCACCTACCACCCTTGGATGAGTCCCTCAACCTTAGAGCACTCATCTAAGGGCTAGGGTTAACCCACACACACAGCCATGCAAGGGCTAACCCAAAACCCACACACATACCGGGTTTTCTTGCACGATTTTCAAAGCATACTACCTAGACCCGCTAACCTATCAACTAGACCTCAATCCGACAGCCCTTATTGATCCACGCGGCATCTAGCTAGCATCATCTCCTTTCCTTATCTTCTTGACTTGCCTGGACTCCGTCTCCGATCATCTTCCGGCGATCTCCCAACCGTCTGGACCTCCGACGCTTCTCGCCTAGTCCCGGTCATCCTCCGCCTCACCATGACCTAGCACCGTCGCCCTGCAACCATCAAAGACAAGGAAACACATCACATAGCAATGCCCACAATGTTATGCAATAAACCATCTAAGACAAGTTGGTAGAAAGAATTTAGAGCAAGACCATGAAAAGAACAAGTTTTCCACAAAAGCTCTAACAACCAATCGTAAGTGCCAAATGTGATTATGATCCATAGAAAATAGCAAAGATTTACAAAGATCATAAGAACCAACAAGCTTTCACATTTTTATCTCTCTTTTTTTTAATGATGCCTTTTCTACATTTTCTCCCCCTTTTGGCAATATAGGCATCAAAATGGAATTCTCTCCCTCTTTTTATGTATGCTAGAAATGCAATCGAAAGAGCTTTGAAGATTATCCAATTGATCAAAATGGAAGGATATTACACCAAGCTTGTCAATTTCAAAAGATGACTAAACTAAGACATGTCCAAGTGCAAATACGAGCTTAGTTTTGAATATATCATTTTTAGCAAGATTTGACAAGTGCAATACTTAGCTTTAGTTTAAAAAATAGAAGAATAGCCACTCTAAGGATCAAAAGGAAAACCTAGAGTTCAACCTACTCAACACTTTGGGGAATCTAGAAGAGCATACAAGGTACTACGGGCTCATTTATCACTTAATGCAAATTTTGATTCATCATCATACAAGACATAGCGGGGTGCAAATGTTTGACATTATTTGCATTCTTTACCCACATATGTCTTCGTTTTTAATTTATTTGCATTTTCTTTTGACAACCAATTGACTAAAGCCGTATGCGACCATCTCAAGATGAACTCTCAAGAGGATGGTTTAGGTCAAACACGACGTATTCCATGTTCATCCCAAGTGCAATGGGAAGCGGTCTTGTGAATGCAAGGTGTTGAGTCGTATGTGCACAAGAAGAGTCAATTTTGTTTAATTTTCATTTTTAGCACAATGATTTATGAGCAATTGAAAGACTCTAGCATGGATCAAACTAGTTTCACCCAAGTTACTATAGGGACTCTAGAGAACTCCAAAATTTCTCAAATTATGGCACAAACCTCTAGAGAAGAAACCTAGCAAGTAAAAGCAACAAGTTTCATCAAGTTTTTCATTTAAGGCTTATTTCATTTTTAATCTTAGCAAGTTAAATGAACTTGGACATATCTAAGCTAGTGATTTCCTCCATATGATGTAGCATGGTGTAAAGCATGAAGAAGAAATCAATTGCATAATAGACAAAGCTCATTAAACAGGAAATGCAGTCTAAATGCAATGCATGAACACATTCCCAAACTCTCCCTCAATAAATGAATCAATTTTAAGCTCAAATCTGGTTAAAGTTGAGTTATTATCAAGATTAGGCATAAAGAAAACACGAATGAACTCAATAATAACTAGAAAAACAGAATGAGGATAAGAAGTCGAGAAACTGCAAAACTGGATGGCTATTGAGCATAGATAAGATAGAAGAGACCCACTACGGCTCAGACTCGCTCTTATCTTCCCTAGAGACTGACATAGGGAAGCTGACTCTAGATCCCAACTAAGGAGTGCACATGACCACATCTACCCGGAGGCCCAATACCGCTAGACTTATAAGGCGTGAGGGAACTCAACCTAGAGAGAAGAGAGAACAGCTAATCACGCATGATAGCAACCTAAAGCACAAGATAAGAGGTCCATGCAAGGCATGCCAGAAGTCTAAGTGAGTGAACTCAACTCAAGAAAACAAGCCCAAAGTCACCCAGAAGAAACACAAAGAAAAGAAAAGCTGAAATAAAACATATAATACATAATATACAAACCAGCTCCCCTCACGAAAGGCGTAGGGCTCACGACTCGAGCTCACCCCTCAAGACAACAAACTGAGCTATCCAAAGGCTTGGTGAAGATATCGCTAATCAAGGTCACTCTCTCGAATCGAGCGCGATATCTCCCTTCTCCACATGGTCTCTAAGGAAGTGATATCTAATTTCAATGTGCTTGGTCAGGAATGTTGCACTGGGTTTTTAGCAATGCAAATAGCAGAAGTGTTGTCACAGAAAAGTGGCACACTCTCTATCTCTAACCCAAAGTCCCGCAAGGTCGATCTCATCCAGAGAACCTCGCTCTGACAAGAATCGGTCGCAAAGAACATACTCGGCCTCAACAAAGGGATGTGCAACCCTGCATCGCTTTCTAGATAACCAAGAAACAAGAGAAGTGCCAATGAATTTGCAAGTGCTAGAAGTGCTCTTCCTATCTATCCTACAGCCAGCAAAGTCGGCATCGGAAAAGGCTCTAAGAGATAGAAAAGAAGAAGAAGAGTACCAAATACCATAATCAGTGGTAGAACGAAGGTACCTGAAGATGCGCTTGACCGCCTGGCGGTGAGAGGCACGAGGAGAAGCTTGAAATCGAGCATATAGACACACAACGAAATGTATGTCCGGCTTCGAAGCAGTGAGGTACAAGAGGGAGCCGATCATGCTCCGAAACTCCTTTTGATCAGCAGGCTCACCATCCTCATCGGGCTCGAGGACAACAGTGGTGGCCATAGGAGTCATCACTGGCTTCCCATCAGACATATCGAAGTGCCTCAGGAGGTCACGGGTATACTTGCTTTGATGCAAGAAAGTACCCTCCCGAGTCTGCTTGATTTGGAAGCCAAGAAAGTAGCTCAACTCGCCCATCATACTCATCTCAAACTCTGTGCTCATCACCTCAGAAAACTGAGACACAAGCGAATGAGACGAGCCACCAAAAATGATATCGTTCACATAAATCTGGACGAGAAGAAAATGCGACTCATGGTATTTGATGAACAGAGTCTTGTCTACTACGCATATTTTGAAGTCATGGCTGAGAAGATAAGACTTGAGCCTCTCATACCATACTCTGGGGGCCTGCTTGAGTCCATACAGAGCTTTGGAAAGCTTGTATACATGACTCGGAAACTTGGGGTTCTCAAATCCTGGAGGTTGTTTGACATAAACCTCTTCCTCAGTATAGCCATTGAGGAATGCACTCTTGACATCAATTTGATAGAGCTTGAAGCCCCGGGATGCAGAGATTGCAAGCAGGATCCTAATAGCCTCTAGTCTAGCTACAGGGGCAAAGGTCTCTTCAAAGTCAAGACCCTCAACCTGAGAAAAACCCTGTGCAACTAGCATAGCCTTGTTGCGAATGACAACCCCATCCTCACTCTGCTTGTTTTTGAACACCCACTTGGTCCCAATGACATTATGACCAGATGGACATTCTACAAGCTACCAGACTTTGTTCCTCTCGAAGTTTTCAAGTTCCTCATGCATAGCATTAGTCCAAGACTCATCAGATAATGCATGAGTCACATCCTTCGGCTCAAACGAGGCAACAAAGGCAGAGTGAGGGCAGAAACTGGACAAACCTGATTTTGAGCGAGTGACTCGCTCAAATAGATCACCGATGATCTGATAAGGTGGATGAGAACGCTGAATATGACGGGAGGTCCGAAGCGTATGGCCTCTACCTCATGCACGTAAGAGGCGGGGAGCAGAGCCACTAGCTGAATGAGAGTCAGAAGGCAAGGGCTGGCCTTCCTGAGGTGCAGAAATGGAAACAGGAGGCACCTCAGGTGTAGAGGGGACTGGATCAGGTAGAACACCATCATCTCCATCATCCTCATCCTCTACAAAGATGGTCTCGGAGGAAGAAAAGCCTGAAATATCGGGTCTAGCTCCTGGGCAAGCCTCATCAAAGGTCACTTCACAGGTCTCTATTATCCTATGCGCATCGCAACTCCAGACCCTATAACTACGAGAAGAAGTCGAATAACCCAGAAAGATACCATCAGAAGAACGAGACTCAAACTTATCCAGGTTACCAGACTTCAAAATAAAACACTTGCAACCAAACACACGAAAATGAGAAACACTGGGCTTTCGCCCATACCTCAACTCGTAAGAAGTGCGATGCAAATGTGCTCTCAAGAATACACGATTAGAAACATGGCAAGCAGTAGCTATAGCCTCAGCCCAAAACTTCCTAGGAGTATCAGACTGTCTAGCATCGTCCTGGCCATTTCTACCAGGGTCCTGTTCTTCCTTTCCACTACGCCATTTTGTTGAGGGACGTAGGGAGAGGAGAATTGACGCTCCAAACCAGACTCCACACAGAAACTCTCAAAAAGGAGTTCTTGAACTCCGTGCCATTGTCACTGCGTATAGCTCATAGGGCACCAGGGAGCTCAAAAGACAACATATGAACCAAACCCCTAAAATGGGTAAAAGTCTCATCCTTCGAGGACATGAAAAACACCCAAGAATACCTCGAAAAGTCATCAACAATGACAAGAACATACGACTTCCCACCCACTGACTGCACTCTAGCTGGACCAACAGTGTCCATATGTAAAAGCTGTCCTGGTGCATCAGTCGTCACAACAGTTACTGGGGGATGAGAAGCAGCAACCATTTTGCCATGTCGGCAGGGAGAGCAAACTAAGTCTTTGACCATTTTGAGTTTGGGCAAACCACGAATGAGTTCGTGGTTGCTAACTCGGGTCAAATGATCAAATCCAATGTGACCAAGTCTCCTATGCCAGAAGGAGAGATCACGGCACTCAGAAGCAATCAAACACCGAAGAGAGTCTCCAGAAGAAACAAAAAAATCAGCACGAAAGACTCTCCCAAATCTAGAAATCCCGCAAACTAACCCTCTTGATGAATCGAGGATTCTTCAGGCATTACTCTTAAAACTCACCTCGAAAGAGTCATCAATAAGCTGAGAAACAGAAAGCAAATTGTATTGTAGCTTACTTACTAAGGCAACATTTTTAAGAATGAAATTGTCATTAATGCAAATGGTACCTTTAGCGATGACTCTACCTGAAGAGGCATCCCCGAAAGTGATCAACTCATCACCGGAGGCTCAGACTAGGGAAGAGAACCATCGAGAATCTCCAGTCATATGACGAGAACAACCGGAGTCGACAATCCAAACATCTCCCTTCCCATCCGATTTAACTCCGATCAAGACACAAGAGAGAAAGATGACCCAGTACTGGGATAGAGTGAAGACATAGGAACCCAATACTGAACCATACGACACCTCAGAGTACCAGTCACAGAAGAAGACTGGACTAGAGTGTCTCTCTGACGTTTAACCCAAACAAGATCAGTAGCAACTCTAGTAGATGATCTAGGAGATGAAACTGGGTTGGCATGCCGTGGTGCAAAAGCCGAACCACCCCAGTGAAGCTGCCTAAAACTCCTACCAGAAAACACATCACGCCGCTGATATCTACCTCAATGAGAAAAATGAGGAATATCAAGAGGACGGCGGAAAGACTGACTATGAACAGCTCCAAGACTAAAACTCAAAGAACTAGTATGAAAACCGAGTCCTGGACGCTGCCCAAAAACAGGCGACTCTCTAACCTGTCTAGAAGCAGTGTGTGCCTTAGGAGCACTCAAAGTCTGGGGATGACCTTGAATACCCTTAAGGGCAGCAACACGGTCACGCCGATTGATCTTGGCGCGCCTGAAGCAGAAATTTACTAGGTGACCATCCTTCTTACGGAAGGTGCATGTGTACTTCGCCTTGCTAGAGGCAGAAGCAATAGGAGTAGCACCCTTCTGGTCAGAAGTCCTATGGACAACCCCAGCAAACCTAAACACGGTGGTACTCACTCTAGGAGCTACCACAATTTCATCACTCTTGGAGCCGCGCACAATGGTGTGAGGATGCGCCCGAGCATGCTCCAAGGGATCAAATCCTAGACCTTGATTGAATCTACTAATCTTGGATTGGTCTAGAATAAGATTGAGCTTCTTCTTGCCTCCAACAAACTTCTCGAGAGTGCTCATAAGATACTGGCAATCTCGAAAGAAAGATGCACAAGAAGAGCAGGGGGAAGAAGAAGAAGAAGAACCAGAAAGATGAGCTCTCTCAGCACGTGCATTTCTCTCCCTCAGCACGGCTGCCTCAATCTTGAGGGCCTCACAAGAAACGCAAGACGCATTTCTAATTCTATAAGCTTGGTCTTCTAATTTCTTTCTAAGCTCGACATGGATTTTATCCAAGTCCCCCTCAATCACAGAACATCGCAAGCAACTTTCTTGTGACTTATCTAGTAAGTCCTTAGCAAGTTTAGCGCACTTGACATTTAAGGATTCATTGTCAAGTTTTAGTTTCCTACAACCCTCACATGAGCTGACTGGGTCCTTAGAAGCATGCATTTCAAGTTCATCGTTTCTAGAAGAAAGCTTCCTAAGGTGATCGCTCATGGCATCAATTTCGGCAAGCAATTTAGGGCAATTAGCACAAGAAGGAGTAGAGTGAGCATGAAGAAAACTAGCATCAACAGAATTATCGCTAGCATTCTTCAACTTAAGACTTTCTAATTCAGTCAACACACTATCATGCATAGTCCTTAAGTTCTCCAACTCCACAAGAATAGCATCACACAAAGAGCAATCATCAGTGACTCGGGAGGGAGAAGATCTAAGTGAAGCTAACTCCCGAGTCAAGGTACCTACTTCCTTCTCAAGCTCTGCACACCTAGCTCTAGCTCTAGCATGAAATTTTCCTAATTTGCGTAAAGCTTCGTTGAGTGGTCATAGGAGGGTACCTCGTCGAGTCAGTCAGAGAGCTCGGAGTCGATGATGTCGTTTGCCGGCCATGAAGCACATCTTTGGAGAAGTCGTCGCCGCCTTTCTTCTCTTGCGGATCATCCTCGCCCTCGTCGCTCCATGTCTCCATGTCGGAGATGTTGATGTCATCAAGCGCGGCGAGGATGCGGTGGAAGAGCTTCTTGTTCTTGGAGGACATCGATCTCATGATTCTTGAGGCGGGAATAAAGCCCGTCAAGACTCAGAGTCGACAAGTCAGTGGTGTCCTTGATGGTGGTCACCTTCATCTCCCAAACACGCAAATCAAGTGCGGTCAAGAAATGTCGAGCATTATCCGAGTCAGGGTATATGCAACCAACTGCTCGAAGTTCGCTCAAGATCTTGGTAAAACGACCGAAGCACTCATCAAGACTCTCACCAGCGTGCTATTCAAACTTGTTGAACTCACGCTTGAATTGGTCCTGTCGAACCGTCTTAATTTGGGTAGTACCCTCATGGTAAGTATCGAGGGTCACCCAAATCTCATGAGCAGAACGAAGGTGAGAAATCCTGTCATACTCACTGCGGCTAAGACCCTCTATGAGGATGTTCCTTACCTTAGCATTAGCCTCAACGTCTGCCATATTGCCGGCCGTGACGTTTTCATCCGCAGGAACCTCATACGGGAGTTTCACCTTCTGCCATATCGGGAAGCCCTGGGCAGTGATGTATGACTCCATCCGCGATTTCTAAAATGGAAAATCAACTCCAGCAAAAATAGGAGGCTTAGTGGAATACTTGTCCATTGCCATGGCTCTTAAGACGGTCAAGATCTATGGAAGAGCAAAACCGGCTCTGATACCAATTTAAGGACCGAGATGGCGAACAGAGGGGGGGTGAATGGTCGCAAATAAATTTTCCCCCAAAATACTCCAATAAAAACCTCGACAAGATCGCTGAAAGGAAATCGTGAAAAACCCGAAAAACTAGACAACTATGTGTACCCCAAGCTTGCATGGATAAGTACCATAAAATATGTGGGGATTTTTGAGTCACAATCTTGGTTATCTAGTGTCCAAGATAAAGAGGAATCAATCCAACTCTTGCATTTAGAAAGAACATCAATTCAAATCACAAAAGTCACTTTCAGAAAAGCAAAAGCAGAATTTCCAGAACTTGTCCTCAATTTGAACAGGAGGTTGGTGGGTTTCTGCAGCTCACAAAATTTTGAGAATTTTTCTCCCTATGAGAATCAGAGTCATGAAGAACTCCAGCAAATTTCTCCTCAAAATTCCTTACAGAAAAAACAGGAAAAATCGAAGAACACAATCAGTCAAGAACTTCGAGCAGAAAGTTTGGGGCTCGGTTTTCACCTCATGGCGCCCAAACAGTGCAACAAGTGAACTCCAAAATTTTTTTGCAAGTGGATATCAGAGTCCCGCACCTTTTCCATGAATAATGACTTAAAAAAGAATTTTCTATATATTTATAAAAATCAAATACTAAATGCTGCGCAAAGAACAAGTTCTGAACAAAGTTGGAACTTGAAAGAAAAGATCTTCTCTACTCAATCCAAGAGTGCAAAAGAGATGTAAAACCATATGAACACACTCAAAACATCCAAGATCAACAGCATTTAGAAGGAGGGGAGGCAAATCCAAATTGCGTGAAAGTAAATTGCGAGAATGTAATTGCGGGAAAGTAAATGCTGAATTTAAATTGCGTAAAGTAAAGACATAATGTAAATGCGCAAAATAAATTCAGAGATGGATGGATAAAACTTTTATTTCTGGAAGGAGAGGTTACAAATCCTCACTTTCATGTGGGCAAAGCTCAAAGGAGCATTCACAAACCTCAAAACCTTCAAGAGGAGGAGGCTACCTCTCCACCCCTATTTATACTACTCTTGGGCCACCTACCACTCTTGGATGAGTCCCTCAACCCTAGAGCACTCATCTAAGGGCTAGGATTAACCCACACACACAGCCATGCATGGGCTAACCCAAAACCCACACACATACCGGGTTTTCTTTCACGGTTTTCAAAGCATACTACCTAGACCTGCTAACTTATCAACTAGACCTCAATCCGACGGCCCTCATTGATCCACGCGGCATCTAGCTAGCATCATCTTCTTTCCTTGTCTTCCTGACTTGCCCGAACTCAATCTCCGATCATCTTCTGGTGATCTCCCAACCGTCTGGACCTCCGACGCTCCTCGCCTAGTCCCGGTCATCCTCCGCCTCACTATGACCTAGCACCGTCGCCCTGCAACCATCAAAGACAAGGAAACTCCTCACATAGCAATGCCCACAATGATATGCAATAAACCATCCAACTCATCACTACCGCGCCCATACGGCCGGTACTTCCACTCCTGGCAGAGACAACTCAAATTGCTTCATTTGAAAATCAATCCAAATCAAACTCAAACTTGAGCACACCTTGCTCAAATAAAGTGAAATACTAATCACAAACATGGATGGACCTCCACATGGTCCTTCATTATGCTACTTCGTGGGATAAAAGTTTGCCGTATGCTAAGTTTAGTTATAATAACAGTTATGAAGCAAGTTTGAAAATGTCACCATTTGAAGCTTTGTATGATCATCCCTTTCATACTTAGTTGAATTGGAATGAGACAGAAGAGCATCTTGTGTTTGGGCCTGATATTCTTAAGGAAGCTAAAGAGCAGATTGCTATGATCAGAGAAAGGCTGAAAGTAGCTCAGTCGAGACAAAAGGGTTATATTGATAATCATCGATGAGAGCTGAGTTTTGAGCAAGATGATTTTGTGTATCTCAGAGTTACCCCTCTTAAAGGAGTTAAAAGATTTCAGACTAAAAGGAAAGCTTGCGCCAAGATATGTTTGTCCATTTAAAATCTTGAGCCGTCGTGGAAAGGTTGCGTACCAGTTGGAGTTGCCACAGTCATTGGTAGGAGAGCATGACATGTTCCATGTGTCACAGCTTAAGAAATGCCTTAGAGTGCCAGTAAAGCAGTCACCGTTAGAAGCAATTGAGCTACAGGCAGATCTTACTTACAAGGAGCAACCGTTTAATATTTTGGATGTGATGGAGTGTAAAGTAAGAGTTTCCTAACCTATTCTTTAGTTAGCTCTGAATCTTAGGGTCGAGATTCTGTTAAGGGGGGAGATTTACAACATCCCAATTTTTGGCTCATTTGGATTCAATATGTTTTTGTTGATTTTTTTGAATTTTTTTGAATTTTCTCAAATTTATTTGGATTTATTTATTACTATTGAATATGGCCTATTATGAAAATTATTTAAATAATGGGAAAATTTAAATAAACTTTTGCCAAAAATATTTCATTTGGGTTCCAAATGTCCCAAAGTATTTATGAGAATTTTTCTAGAATTTTTTCTGATATTTTTTACTATTTTATTTTAGCTTAAACTATTCTTGGGAATTATTTTAATTAGAAAAACTATGGAAAATCTTTAATAGTTTTGGGCCGGAAGCCCAATTGGGCCCAGCCCATCTTTTTTGTGCCAAGCGGGCTGCAGCCTGTGGTCGCAAACCTTAGAATCCTATCCATCTGTTTGGATCAATGGCTGAATGTGATCGTGGAACCCTAACTGCCGTGATCCGTCGGATCTGGATCGGACGGGTATGGGGATTCGTGTCGTTTCGGAACCCTAGGTCTTTTGTCCATTGGATTTGGACGAGTGTGCACCTCAGATCGTGTGTAACATCTTGAAAAATAAAATAATACGAAATTAAATATTTTTAATTTGAATATAATTACTTCTGATTTTTCCTGGCATTATTGGAATTTATTTGGATTTTTCCTTAGATTTTTGTATTGAATGAAAAATCAAACAAATAGAATTAAAGAATGGATAATGGTAAAAAGATAAAAATGTAAAAGTAAAATTTTGGAAAATTTACCATGGAACCCTAACCATGCTGGTAAGTCAGTAAAGTCAACAAGTAAAAATTTTATGCACACAAAAATAAATAAATAAAATGAGTGACATCTCTTTTGACTAGAAACAGTGTAAGTCAGAATTAATGTAAAATATTAGTAGATTATATGGCACCATAAAATTAATATAACACCCACAGAGAATAATTTATCTCTGGTAAAAATTTCAGGAATTTATCATGTAATTAAGACCTCCTAAAAATTCAAAAACAGAGGCTTTGAAAATTTGAGAATTATTATGTCAGAATTTTTATAAAATAATTACTAAATATTTTGAATTGAAAGTTTTATAGAGACACCCTTAAACCAAACTAAACTCCTATAAAAATTTTGGAAAATAATTAAGATGAGTTACACCCTTAAAGAAATCAAAACCAGAAAATGAAAATTCTGGCTAATGCACAGTGTCAGAATTTTAATTAATTAATTATAAGATATTTTCGTCCGAAAATTTTACTAAAGGATAAACACTACCAAGAGACTCTAGTAAAAAAGTTTCACAATGTTTAAATTTGATCTCATAGCCATTTTAATGCAATCACCGACATGTCCTGGCCAACCTTATCTCTTCATTTCGTCCTCTGTCCCTGTTGTGTGGGCCCAAGCTGCAGCGACTCCATTCACTGGAGAAACCCTCAACCACTGCCAGTGGTCCCCGGCCCCACTCGGCAGTCTCTTCTCCCTCTCCTCTTCTCCCCTCTGCCGACCAAGTCTCCCGAGCCTTCGCCGATTCAGTGCATCACCGCGCCACCCCCCGCTCGATCGCTGCCACGGCTTGTCCTTGGCCTCTCCCGCGCCATACCCTGTCAGCCTCATGTCGTCTTTGAGCCGGTGAAAGACCATGCGCCATCTCATCGCCAGGCGCAGAATCGGCCGCAACTCCTCTCTGTCGTTCACACCCTGTACTGCCATCCATTGCCAGCAATAAATACTGGCTTAGCGTCGCCATTGAGACTCCCCCATACTCACTCTTTACCATCCACTGAACCAGGCACGAGACCGAAGCTTCTCTTCGTTTTTCCGCAGAACCCGAATGAGGGAAATCCAGTGATTATGACAGCCGGTGAGGAATCATCTAAATTACTGATGTCCAAAGCTTCGTAGCACCCCTGCCAATGCTCATTCATCCTCAATCTCAGGAAAGATCCCCAGAATTGCCGCCGCACCGCAGTCACCTTCTCCAAATCCGGTCACTCGGTGGCAGACCCCGTCGGGCAAAAACCGCGGTGACTAGCAGGTAAAATAAGATCCTCTCGTCTCCCTGATACTTAAAACACCTCGTGCCGGACCTAGACTAGCTTCCCTTACCGGCGTGGCTCACCTCCGCCGCCGTCACCATGGGCGCCCGGTGGTGACCTACTTTCCGGTCGCCTCCCGGCGAATGAGTACCACCATTAGGTGCGCCATGACCCACTTAGGCTTTAGGTGCCACCCATTCCGTCGGCCCGGAGACGATTCGTCGCTGGCGAGCCGAAAACCGAAGGCCTCTGTTCTCTCTCTCTGCGCTGTGGGCCCATCTCGTCGATGACGAATCGAAATCAATCCAACCAAGAAAGGCGCTTAGGTTACGTGAAAGCGTATTTTCATTTTTTCCAGTATTTTCAATACCTGAGATAATTCAATTGCTTGTAGATTTTGTATTATAACTCCAAATTGGGTGAAATAAATTTCTATATTCATGTAAAATCAATTACTTTCAGAATATGCAATGATATTTTGAAAATGAACATTGGGTGAATTTGAAATTCATATTTGAATAATAGGTCTAAAAGATGTACAATAAATAAAATTCTGCAAACAAACTTGGAATTGAAGGAAACCAATTTTAATATAATCCTTATGCTTCCAGAAGTTCAAATATATAAAAATATCCAAATTTTATTTATGTTTGAACTACTTTTTATTTAAGATTGCATTCAATACACTAGAAATTTAAATATACATAACTTGTATGAAAGAAAAATGAAATAAGTGAAATTTATTTCCGAATACTAGTATGGCAGTAGAATACTTGAAATTGCCAAAATAATTAAGAAGTGAACTTGAATTGAACTATCTTGAAAAATATGAAATAACCTAAGTACAAATGTACATACATATGCATAGAAAGTCAAACAGTTAAAATATGGATAAAATGAATTCAAATAATCACCAAAACAGTTTTGTTATACCTCTGGCATTACAAGGATCCCAAATGTGTAAAAATGTTTAAGGTTTACAATAGAAAACAGTAAATGTTTAATAATCGAAGTATTAATACTTGTATCATTTGAATAGTTATAACTTTCGCAAATGAACACCAATTTGGCAAAACCAGTCCCTCATAGCACGAAAAATAATACTCTTGCTGTTTATACAAAAATATCTTATATTTGTGCAAGGTTGAAATAAGATCGTGTTAGACCCTAATAATCTCTTATATGGAAAAACATCTTGGATAAAAGCCAATCATTGCAAATTCAACTTTAAAACACTCTTAGTGTCATACCGTGTTAATAATTAAAAAATGGATAGATTATCTTATAGGGTGTAGTTGCAATCTTATACCAAAAACTGAACCTTTGTCGTGTAGTAATGGAAACACTCAAGCTTTTTCCTCAGCCCGTAGAATACTTTGTCTAAGTGCAAAAATTATGAAGATCAGTTTAGAAATGATATTTAGGATATGTACTATCATATTTTGGAAAAATATTTTATTTACAACTTACTTTTCAACTAAATCCTGCTAGTTGAATACCCTTAAAAATTATGGTTGTCGTAACCTTAATATCATATAAGCTTTTTCAACAATGAATTTGACATCTCGTCTAAACACTAGAATGTATGAAATCAGCTTAGATATGTTCTTCAAAGTATATGCTATCCAATTCCGAAGAAATAACCATATTTCATCATGCTTTCCACATAAATCATGTTAGTTAAATAACACTAAATATTATGTTTAATGAACTTCATAATATGAATAAGTGAACCTTGTAATAATGAAGAAGTTGTAGCTAATATGTTTGTATCACCAGAACCTTCTTAAAAACCATAAATAAATCCTGTAGCCTAGCTTAATAGATCTAAGATATTCAAATCACTTCTTATGCGAAATCGCTTAAGATTAAGTGCTTTTCGCATAACCACTTTAACTAGTGTTTTAATTCTTTTAATCCAAATTTTAGCATCTATAATTCGAAGTTATAAATACAAGAATTCATAATTTTAGCCTCTTGAATTCGTAATTCAAGAATAGATAATCTATAAAAGAAACCATGTTTTGTTTGTCATAAAGCCATTAAGTTTAAGAATAATGTAATTACCTAAATAATTCAAACCCTAAAGCGTCCCTGTTTTCTACAGAGAATCTTTATTTGATTTTCTGTCTGTTTTCTTTTTGCCCTTATTGAATTTTATTATTTGCTATATTTTTGATTGATCGACGTGTAGAATCCGACGTCCCATCCTCCGTCGTTGCCTCCGTCAGCTGCGACCGCATCTTCATCGTAAGCAATAAATAAGCAAGGCAAGCACCTCCTTTGACCATCTTGATCTCAAAATTTAATTTGCATTGTGTTTATTAAAATGTTTCATGCATGCGTTTACTTTCTGTAAATTCGCTATTTTGTGGTACTGGTAGTTATACCTGTTGTCTCATGAAACTTCCTTGATAAGTATGGATATGTGAACCTTGATAACCATAGATTAAGCATAGACATTATCTAATGTTATCATGGGTATATTTGATTTCATAATTATCCATACTTAGCCATGCTTTTAGAACTAAAGAGGTTGATGATCAGATCAAAATTTATTTATTGAGAAATGAAAAATGCTGCAAATGAAGCTGTTGGCTATGGGTATTTTGATTAAAAACCCAAAATAAAACTATGGTTTTGATGCGGGCGATTATTGGCAATAGCCGGAGGTGCAGCAGGATTTGCACATAGTGTAGGGTGGAGTATCACCCGTGTCGGATTAAGGACCGAACATAGTGTTTTATGATCCAAGATAATCCGTACAACCACAAGTGTTGGGATGGGGCAGTCTTAAACCAATTAAGTTATCTAGTTTAACTTGGCATTTATGGAAGGCGGGAGATTGCACAGGCATTCCTTTCCTGGTCTGCTTGTAGGGGTTTCTACATACCAATGCAACGGTGTACGCCTTGCCATGAACAGAAACGTGGTGTTGGGTGTGATGTGAATGGATCTACGTCTTGGGTGTGTGTTTCTGTTTCTATGGTGTGGGCTTAACGTCCCGGGCTGGTGCAAAGTTAACCTAGATAATGTAAAGGTTTTCGTCATGAACATTCTGGCCACACGCCAAAGGTGCATGAAATATGTGGTAAAAAGAAAAGGTCATGACTTGTGGGTAAAGTTGTACACCTCTGCAGAGTGTAAATCTAATCGATTAGCCGTCCCCTCGGTCATGGGAAACTTGGTGAACTTGCACTAGTTAAATATTTTGGTATTTTCAAAAATTGGATTTTGGTTTGGAACCTATTTAGCGGCTGTTGTTTTTCTTGTCAAAGGACCGGCATTGTTGGATTCCATTTCTGGATTATTCGATATTCACGAAGGGTTGTGAGTATTACTTATGCTTTACTTATTTCATATCAGTCAACTTGCTCTTACAAATTTCGTTTACAAATAACTTGATTTTACACTATCAATTCTGCTTTATGCAAATTAACTGTAGTAGCCCCCTTTGAAATGGCCTGCATATATTATAGGTTTTGCTCAAGTCTTGCGGAGTACGAAAGTACTCACCCTTGCTTATATGTTGTTTTTAGGTGGATAAGTTAGCAAAGCTTGGAGGTTTCTTTTGCCACAGGTCGCGAGATTTTCTTCATCGTGATCTTTCTAGGGATTATGCCTTGTCAGTTGCCTGTGGGTTTTGGATGGGCACACTACGAGACTTTGCTTCTTTTGCTGCTGAAATCTCTGAGTTGTAAAGTTTTCTTTGTATAATAGCTTCCGCTTAATAATATTCGTTGTATGGTTGTGATTCCAATTGGTGTGTATGTGCGTACTAGCTACTGATCATGGGACTAGTACGGGATGCACATTAGATTCCCATTTTTGCAGGTTTGCGAAAATGGGGGTCGTCACATCGTGACATGCTTGGAGTCTCGCCATCCGTCGGATCTTGACACGTGTACGATCTTGGGTCGTTGTTCTCACTGAGTCCGTTCCGGACTGCACCACCACATTGCCGCCACGTCCGAGTTGCTCTCCACCTCGTGCACACCTCCCTATCCCTTTAAAAGCAGCCTGAGACCCCGAGTCGTGTTCCCCATCCTTTGCCGTAATTTGGTATTTTCCAATTTTCTTATTTTTTTGATTTTTGAATCTTTCAAGAGTCTGTTCTTTCTCAAATGAGCTCTGATTGAGGCCATTCAAATTTCTAAAAATTTGTAAAATTTAGATCTATTTAATGGTGAATTTTATTTGATTTTTATAGTTTTTTCCTATCTATTTTGGTGTTTATTTGGTATTTTCTCTCGATACGCGTAGATGTTGAAGTGCTCAGAGCGTTCGAGGAGGAATCATTGAACCAAAACCAAGGTCCAGAGCAGGAACAAGAACTTTTGCAAGGCAAGTTGTGCTTTAATCATGTTGAACCCAGTTTTAAAAATTGCTATGTTTATTAAAATTATTGCATGATATTTCATGTGTACAATTGATTTCAAATTAGTTTGGATTCTAGTTATTCAACCCATTTGGATTATACCCTATCTTGTCATTTGTATGCCATGATTATTTGTCGTCCTAGGATGGTTCATTACTAATTGGTTGCTATTAGAGATCAACATGGGTTGGTTAGACCGTGCTTAGTTTTACTTAGCCATGCCACATATAACTCATGTCTTTTGGAATATAAAATTAATCTTGATTAATAGAATATGGAACATGTTTATGGAATTAGTGTGTTAATTGTTGTCACACAATGATGTTGAGTTGTAGTGACGGGGTTGTCACACAACGATGTTGACACATAGTGCATGGTAAACAACTGGGGTGGTAAATGATTTAGATTGAGGCAAGTGGCAAGGGGCAGATTGCCAAGGTGGGTCAGTAGAACGGTTGGGTTGTGGAAGTCTTGCCTCGGTCAATTAAGGACTTAACCTTGCAAGCCTTTTAACTGAGTCAAATATGCAACCACATGTATGGAATGGGATGGACCTAACTGATTAATTTGCAATGTCTTAGTTTTGGTACTACTAGTGGTGGTGTGAGTCTCGGGTTATACGGTTCAACTCACATGGCGCAACCTGTTGTGGTAGTTATAACCCTTTAGTGTTGAAACCTTTGTGGGTACTACTAGGTTAAGACATGGCATTGTAAAGGCTTTGTTATGATAGCTCAATCGCATACTTTTGTATGGTGAGTCACGACAGATGTGGTGAGTTGTATCTTTTTGGGTAAAGTGCATAACCTCTGCAGAGTGTAAAATCTATTTGGATAACCGTGCTTACGGTATTGAGCAATGCTTGGGAATTATAGTCAAGGGTTAGATTTTGTAAAATAAAACTTGGAATGGGAGGCTGGATGCCACTGGAAAGTTTGGAATATGTTAGGGCTGGATGCCATATTTTCTTGTAGAAATATATGGAAGTTACTTATTACTTTTATTTGTTTTACAGTCATTTTAATATGTTTATTGTATTATTTATAAATGCTTCTTTACTGCAAAACAACCATATCAGCCATTCAATTGGAACAAGCCATTCAATTGCATTCTTTACACAACTTGTTGAGTGTTTTAAGTACTCACCCTTTCCAACAACAAAATCACCAGTTGAGGAAGTGTCTACACCAGCTTTGGAGGAGGAGTATACAGAAGAGACAAATGTTTAGGGTGCGATCCTTGTCAGTTGCCTGTGGTATACTAAGGGGTTATCTATGCTTTCATTCAGTTGCAATTTAATTTGTTATCTAAAGTTTAGCCCTGCATGGCAAAGTCATGTAAGGTTGACAAGAAGGTCAGTCAACATGTTAATAATTAATATATGAAGTCTTTTATTATGATTCCGCTGTGTATGATTGTGATATTCATGTTGAGCCTATGTGCACTAGCGTGATCCTGGACTAGTGCGGTATACACAGAGGGTTCGGATTTGTATATTTGGGTCCCGACAATACATGATCCTTGAAGCCAAAATCAAGGATGAACCGGTAGGTTTCCTTGAGCCACACATGGTCTCCATGCAAAGGATGGACAAAAATTTAGAAGCCGTCGAGGATTACATGACAAGTGCATTGCTGGATCAAAGCGATAAATCCTATATACTTTTACCCCACAACCCTGGGTAAGTGCTGCACTAGTTGCTTTACTTGTTGATTTGTACTTTATATGCAACTCGAAGATAGGTTGAATGACCGTGGCGACATAGCTGTGTTGGTTTTACTATGTTCTTATTGTAATTGTACTGAGAAAGAACTCAGTAATCTACCTTGATTCCTTAAAGAGCAGCACCCATGATTTGAGGCTTGTCGCACAATTAATCAACACTAAATCAAATTTCCTCCATAGAGAACTCTATTGTAGGTAGTTTAAGGTGTACGTTGCTCGTGGAATGGCTGAGGCTAACTTTTTGGAGTCACATTGGTCATTCAAAGTATACAGACCTCGTGGAGGACCATCCAAGGGAGGGTCGCAACTGAACCACGATTTGAAGTTTTCGGTATTCGCTAGTATACAATAATCCTATATCATATTCCGTAAAAATTCCTCTCGAACTAACCAATTCTATTTTTGAAGTGCCACTAGCTGCCAAAGGGAACTAACCTATTTGGATTCTACGTTTGCCACAACATGCAACTCATCATGGGTACAACGAAGACCAATGATCTGGAGGTTTGTTAATCTTGCAATATTTGTGTCATACTTATCAATTTATATATATCCACGACTTTAATCTTTCAATCAATAGGTTGTGAAATACGCTACAACTGCATTGGAATAGGTCGATCTGGACAGAATTCAAGGACAACTCATTTCCTTCTTCTGCGTGAGGTCATAAACTCAAGAGGCTAGTTCCACTCTGCCTAACCTAATGAGTTGTAGTGACATATATGTAGAGAACATTGTGCTATGAATTTGTGAATAGTAGTGGCAAATGTGCACTTGTGCATTCAATTAGTTAATATATATGAGTTGATTTCTGAAATGGATGTGTTATGGTGAAATCTGTAATCTACTTGTGCTGTGATGTAATCTGAGTTGATTTGTGATGGTATATGTGTAATCTTTAATCTTCTTGTTTCAGAGGGCATGTCTAGCATTTCCTAAGACTAGCCAATAAACAGAAAAAGCTTTAGAAATACAAAATAATATCACTGATGGTTCCTTAGAAAAAACCATCTGTGATAGATCTCATTTCATGAACGGCTAGGACTATGAACCGTCTGTGATAATAGACTATCACAACCGGTTCTTAATATAGATCATTTGTGATAATAGGCTATTACAACACTTTGTTCAAGAACTATATGTGGTATGTGTTTCATAGATGGTTCAGAACCTTTGTGGTGAGCCGTTTTATGACAGACACATGCTTACCAACGGTTCAGAAAACTATCTGTGATGGCGTTTTTTTGTAGTAGTGGAAATATCCTCCCAAGGTACACTAGAAATAGGAAGAGGCATATATAAACCATGTGGATTCAATCGAGACCTAGCTTTTTCGCATGTAGTGCTGCAAGCAACATAGTGCTCGACGTCACGTCTCATCTTTGGCCAATAAAAGTGTTTCACAAGGGCATCCTCTATCTTCTTGATGCAAAAATGTCCTATGAGTCCTCCATGAGCCTCCTGTAGCAACAAAAGACGAACGGAGCTAGCTGGAATGCATATCTTTTTAGCTATAAACAAGAACCCTTCATTTAAAACAAACTTTTTTTCCAACATTTACCATCTTTACAATTGAACATTGCATCTTTTAATTCATCATCAGAAGTATATAAATCTTTTATTGTCTCTAAGCCCAAAATTCTATAATCAAGTTGAGATAACAAAGTATACCATCTAGATAAAGCATCAGCAATAACATTTTCCTTCCCTTTCTTGTGTTTTACGACATAAGGAAATGGTTCAATGAATTCAACCCAATGAGCATGTCTATGGTTCTGTTTAGCTTAACTTCTAATATGTCTCAATGATTCATGATCAGAATGAATAACAAATTCTTTGCGCCATAAATAATGTTGTCAAGTTTCAAGCACACGCACAAGAGCATATAATTCTTTATCATAAGTTGAATAATTCAGACTTGGCCCATTCAATTTCTCATTAAAGTAAGCAACATGTTTACCCTTTTGAAGTAATACACCACTAATTTCAATTCCACTAGCATCACACTTAAGTTCAAAAGTCTTACCGAAATCAGGAAGTTAGAGTAATGGTGCATTTGTGAGTTTTTCTTTGAGAAGGTTGAAAGCTTCTTCTTGCGTTTGTCCCCATTTGAAGGGGACACCTTTCTATATCAATTCATTAATGGGTGCGGCGATGGTGCTAAAATTCTTCACAAAGCAACAATAGAATCCAGCAAATTAATGAAAGCTCTGCACTTGTGTGACCATTTTTGGTGTCGGTCAACTCTTAATAGCTTCAATCTTAGTTTCATCTATCTCAATTCCCTATGGAGTTACAACATAGCCAAAAAAACAAACTGGATCGGTGCAAAAGGTGCACTTTTCGAGGTTACCAAACAAATGCATTTCTCTCAAAATAAAAAATGGCACATAAGTGTTGAAGATGTTCATCAAGTGACTTGCTATAAATTAATATATCATCAAAGTAAACCACCACAAATTTACCAATGGAAGCACGTAAAACTTCGTTCATTAATCTCATGAAAGTGCTAGGTGCATTAGTTAAACCAAAAGGCATTACTAACCACTCATATAACTTGAACTTAGTTATAAATGCAAATTTTCATTCATCTCCAAGTTTCATTCTAATTTGGTGGTACCCACTACGCAAGTCCACTTTAGGGAAAACAGTGGAGTCACTCAATTCATCAAGCATATCATCTAACCTAGGATTAGGATGACGACATCTAACAGTAATATTATTAATCGCTCTACAATCAAGACACATACGCCATGATCTGTTTTTCTTAGGAACTAAAATCATAGGAACAACACATAGACTAAGGCTTTCACATGCATATCCTTTGTCAAGCAAGTTTTGTTCTTGACCCTGAATTTTCTTGGTCTCCTCCGGATTAATTCTATATGGTGCACGATTTGGCAAAGAAGCTCCTGAGATCAATTCAATTTGATACTTAATTCCTCTAATAGGTGGCAGCTCCTGAGGTATTTCAGATGAAAACACATCAGCAAAATCCTACAAAAATGTTAGTAACAGCAGGAGGCAAAGATACAGACAATCCTCAAGTGAAAACAAAGCATCTTTGAAAAGTAAAGCATAGCAAACAGAATTATCCACCTCCAAGTCATTAAAATCAGATTTATTAGCTAAAAGAACAACATATTTCAATTTAATCTCATTCTTTCTAGCATTTGTTTCTCTAGCTTCTTTCTGTTTAGGTGGGAAGCATTCTTTAGCTACTATCTGATTCTCACTTTTAGCATTCTCCTGATTCTCTTTTTTAGGTCTATCTAGTTCATCTTTTAAAATTGCAACAGGAGACATTAGAAGAAAAATAATTTCCTTTCTTTTAGACATGAGAGTATATTGACTGGTTCTACCAAGATGAACATTATCTCTATCATATTGCCAAGGTATACCCAATAACAAAGAACATGCTTGCATAGGAATGACATCACAATCAGCATAATCATGATATGAACCTATAGAAAAGTGTATTCTCACAATGCGTGTTACCTTCAGCTTACCACGAGAATTAAACCATTGAATGTAGTAAGGACGAGGGTGCTAATTGGCGGTCAAGCAACCATATCCATAGTTACAAGATTGTTTGATACAGAGGGTTTGCCTGATCTTCACGGCTTGTCGTGGTTTAATAACTTGACCAGCAAAGTGAGGCCAACAATCCGGTTGAACGAAAAGCCTGCTTCTCACAAAATTCACTAGTTGTGGTGCTCTTGATCCTCTCCAAACGAAGTGAGGCCAACCAGTTGCGAACAACTGACCTGCACATCACAGAATTTGCTCGAAAACAATCGTGATCCTCATCTACTCGACCACCAGGAAGTAGACGCAAAGAATGTGTACACCAGCGAGGGGTGCACAAGTACTCCAGGGTACGCTCAACTTCTCTCTCAATTTGCAGGTTGCAAATGGGAAGAACAAAGCATAGAAGCTATTGTGTTTAATCTGAATAATGTGATCTAAGCCTTAAGCCATAGATTACATGGCTATATATAACCCCTTGGATGTCCTCCTTACTGATTTGTACATCAATCAAACTCTATTTCTAGTTTCCTAATTAGACTCAACTAAAAAGGTAAAAACTAATATATAGATTAACTTTTGCCAGTTTATTTCAGAGATATCGGAGCAACCATAAGGAATCTGCATTCAAGAGTATATCCATTGCGACGGGCTTGAAAAGTCCTTTCAAACAAGTACTTATTTGCTTGATTTGGACTCAGTATGAGAAAGTTATGGCCATTCCAAATTGGGTCTTGCTGCTTGTGATGAGTTGAATCCGAATTTGGGCTTTCCAAAAGTGCACCTTAAAACATGCACTTCCTATCGATGCACTTTATAAAGATGCACTTTCCAAATATGTACTTTCCAAAGATTCATTTTTCAAAGATGCACTTTACAAATATGCACCTTCCAAATATGAACTTTTCAAATTTAGCGAAACTTCCTTTCTTGTGCTTGGGCTTCCGAATTGCTATTTTCCATGTGGCACAATTCCTAATGCAGCTCTCTAATCCCACACCTCCCCTTGTACTTGCACACTTGCCATCATTTCTGAATATAAGTGAAGCTCTATCTTAGCGTAGGTTAGCAAACTCATCTTTCTCGTCATATCGTCCTTTCCAGTAGCTCGATGTAGATTCTCGAAAACTTCAAACCTAACACAAATGTAGGTGCCAAAATTAAATAACATGTCATTCTGAACTAATGGATATTCAGAAAGTAAAACATGCACCTGATCTTGTATAGCCTTTGCACTAGCTCTTGTTATAGGACCCAAATATCGATATTTAGATTTAGCTTCATCACTTTGAGGAACTGGATTAGCAGTGTTTGATGGAGGGTCCTCATCATCCTCCCCTCTTGGAAAGGAGTTGTCCTCAACTCTGAACCATCGTCGTAGCCACCAAAGAACGGTGAGAGATTAGCAACATTAAAAGTAGAACTCACGACATAGTCATCGTTCAGAAGCTCTATCTTGTAGGCATTATCATTGATGCATTTCAGCACCTTAAATGGACCATCTCCTCGCAGCATGATCTTGGATTTGTGATTCTCCAAAAAGCGATCCTTGTGTAGGTGCACCCAAACTAGATCACCTGGTTAGAACACCATCTTCTTGTGCTTTGTGTTCACCTTGTCAGCAAAGTAGCATGCATTCTTCTCGATCTCCTCCTTTGTCTTCATATGTATCTTCTTCACGAACTCTGCACATCGTAAAGCCTCCATGTTGATGTGCTCCTGGCTCGGAAGTGTTAGTAAATCAAGTGGCGTTATAGGTTTGAACCCATACATGACCTTGAACGGGTAGAATGAAGTAGTCGAATGCACCGCACGATTGTAGGCAAACTCCACGTGCGGAAGGCAGTCCTCCCAGTCTTTTAAGTTCTTCTTGATGATCGTCGGAAGTAGAGATGAAAGCGTGCGGTTTACGACCTCCGTTTGACTGTCCGTTTATGGGTGACAAGTCGTTGAGAACAACAACTGCGCCCCGAGCTTGGCCCTTAGCGTCTTCCAGAAGTAACTCATAAAATTGATGTCTCAATTGGAGACGATCGACTTGGGCACTCCATGCAAGCATACAATTTCCCTAAAAAACAGATCAGCTACATGCGATGTATCGTCTCTCTTGTGACAGGGAATGAAATGTGCCATTTTGCTAAATCGATCCACAACTACAAAAACAGAATCCCTACCCCTCTTAGTTCTCGGTAATCCCAAAATAAAATCCATACTGATATCACCCCATGAAGAGCTAAGAACCTGAAGTGGAGTGTATAAACCATGTGGATTCAATTTAGACATAGCCTTATGACAAACCACACAACATTGAACAAACCGTTTGACATCACGGCGCATCTTGGGGCTAGTAGTACTTGTCACTCAGCATCATGTATGTCTTGTCATGCCCAAAATGTCCCATCAATCCACCTGCATGCGACTCCTACAAAAGAAGCAAGCAGACGAACGAATCTGGAATGCATAGTTTGTTAGCGCGAAACAGAAAACCATCATGTGTGTGATACCATCCTTTCCCATCTTTGCACTTTGAATAAACCGTTGAAAACTCATGATCAGATTGATAATGATCACATAGGCACTCTAATCCTAGAACTTGCACTCCTAACTAAGTTAAAAGGCTAGTTTTATGAGATAAAGCCTCTGCAACTATGTTCTCCTTACCCTTTTTGTACTTAAAAATGTATGGGAAAGATTGGATGTACTCTACGCACTTAGCATGTCTACGGTTCAGTTTTGCTTGACCTTGCAAGTACTTTAAAGCCTCATGATCAGAATGGATTATAAATTCGCCAGGCCATAAGTAACACTGCCAAATTTCTAAAACACACACTAGGGCATACAACTCTTTGTCATAGACCAGATAGTTCAGTTGAGCGCCATTAAATTTCTCACTAAAGTATGCTACTGGTCTGCCTTGTTGCATTAAAACGCCTCCTATATGCCTATTCCACTAGCATCACATTCAATCTCAAAAGTTTTAGTGAAATCAGGCAAAGCTAAAACAGGTGTTTCCGTGAGTCGTTTCTTAAGTTCAGTCAAAGAAGCTTCTTTTGGCTTACCTTGTTCAAAAGCGACACCTTTCATTGTTAATTTATTAAGTGGAGCAGCAATAGTGCTAAAATCTTTTACAAAGCATCAATAAAACCCAACAAGCCCATAAAAACTTTGAACTTGACTAACGTTGACAGGAGTAGGCCAAGTACGAACACCTCCAATTTTAGATGCATATACTTCGATCCCGTTACCAGAAACAATATAACCTAGAAAGACAACCTTTTCAACACAAAAAGTGCACTTCTCAAGATTAGCAAAAAGATTTTCAGAACGTAGCACTTCTAAAACTTGCTTAATGTGATCAATGTGCTCATCAGGTGTGCAGATATATATCATAATGTCATCGAAGTAAGCAACCACAAATTTTCCAATAAAAGCTCGCAAAACATGGTTCATTAAGCGCATGAATGTACTAAGTACATTAGTAAGACCAAATGGCATGACTAACCATTCGTACAAACCAAACTTAGTTTTGAAAGCAGTTTTCAATTCATCTCCAAGTTTTATTCTAATCTGATGGTATCCGCTACGCAAGTCATTTTTAGAGAATATAACAGCACCACTAAGTTCATCTAACATGTCATCTAACCGAGGTATAGGGTGACGATAGCGAACAATGATGTTATTAATCGCTCTACAATCTACGCACATGCACCAAGTACCATATTTCTTTGGAACGAGAATAACAACAACACAGGGGCTAAGGCTTTCACGTACGTACTCTTTGTTTAGTAGCTCCTATACTTGACATTGAATTTTCTTTGTTTCTTCAAGGTTGGTGCGGTACGAAGGGTAGTTCGAAGTGGGGTGCCTGGTACGAGGTCAATCTGATGTTCAATCCCAAGAATTGGAGGCAATCTAGGGGAACCTCTACGGGAAACACGTCATCGAACGCTTGCAAAAGCTTACGAATAGCACTAGGAATAGATGTTAAGTCATGAGTGGAAAGCAAAATGCCCTTTCAAACCATCACGAAGTGGAGCAAATAAATTTTTTTAGCAAGTTCTTTCAAATCAGCTCTGTTTGCTAGCATAACCAATTGATTTACATCACTATGCTTTTTGCTTTTCAAAACAACTTGTTTATCATATTTAGCATCTTTCTTATCCTCCTTAACCACTTATTCCTTTTGGAGTGATTCAGCAAGTATCTCACTAGGTGTCATGGGTGATAGTTTCTTAATACGACCGTTAAAAGTGAATTGATAAGTGTTACTACTCTCATCATGCATAATAGAACGATCATATTGCCAAGGTTTACCTAGGAGCAAATGACACACAATCATAGGAACAACATCGCATTCTACAGTGTCAACATAGTTACCAGTCTGAAATTGAACACGAACCATATGTTGCACCTTAACACTACCGCTATCACTAAACCATTGAACATGATATAGATGGGGGTGTTTGATAGTTTCAAGACTAAGTTTCTCAACCATTTCTTTGCTAGCAAGGTTATGACAACTACCGCCATCAATGATAACTTTGATTAACTTACCACATACCTTAGCTCTTGTTTGAAAAAGATTGGAGCGTTGAGGGTGTTCATCCGCCTTGATCTGAACATTAAGTGTTTGTGTGACTACAAGGCTTTCTCCTGTCTCACGATAACGCATATCCACATCGTCCTCGTTAGGAGCATCATCAAATTGCTCTTGCATAGCTTCGAACATCAAAACATCTTCATCGGTTAATTCGTACTCGTCGTCACCATCGACCAACATGACACGATTATTGGGGCAGTCCTTTTGCCGGTGTCCACGGCCAAGGCACTTCAAGCATTGCGTTTGAGATTACGAACCCACCGAAGAAATAGATGTCACCACTAGTTTTGCACTTGGAGGTGGTGTTGATTTCACATTTGAAGTAGTTTTATTAGCGGAAATCGAATTGACAGAGTTAGAGGAAGTACCTTGTCCTTTGTCGTAACTTGGCTTGGTGGGCGCTAGAGGTTGTGCACGCTGTAGGATCGGGACTGCTTTTTCAGAAAAATCAGAAGCAAACACGTAGTGGATCTAATAAAAATTGTACTTATTATTTTTATAAAATAACTAAGCACTGAATTTATTACCCCACTACTAAAAGATGCAATAACAGTAAAGTAAATCGCGTCTACAGTACTGCTACAGTAGCCAGAATAAAACACAGAACGCAAACAGCATGTATACCGAAAATAAAACCATTAGAACTCCACTAATTTAAATCCGTTTGATGTGAAACTAGAAACATAGACTCTAGACATTGGTTAGATTCAATTTTTGCCAATAAACACGAAAAACAACGGATGAAAATAAGTGAATTTAAAAGAAACTCTAATATGGATGAAAACAGAAAGACCAACACTAAAACTTAAGTTAAT
This sequence comes from Otatea glauca, assembly GCA_036346275.1. Classification (NCBI taxonomy): domain Eukaryota; kingdom Viridiplantae; phylum Streptophyta; class Magnoliopsida; order Poales; family Poaceae; genus Otatea; species Otatea glauca. Next base: position 14,013,920 of record CM070716.1, on the reverse strand, counting down.
ACAAATCTAACTGACAAAACGGCATGCAATTTTACAGGTAGAAACTAGACTTCACTGTGAATCTAACAAAACAAACCGCACACAATTCAAACGGTTAGATCAAAAGATATAAGCAACCAAAAATCAGCGAAAAACTAATCTGCGAGCGAACCCGAAAAGAGAACCAATTTGGGAACGAATTTTCTGGAATATATTGATCAAATCATGGTCTAAAAGTGCCTACACAAGCACCCTCTCAATACAAGATTTGTTTCTCCAAAGAACCCTAAAAAAACCAATGACGTCGTCACTCTCGTCTCCATATATATACTTCACGATCTCTCTGTTTCCTTTTATGCTGCACGCCAGCTGTACGGCTAGCCCCATTAGCTAGCCCAACCGACAGCCAATAAACACACGTACTCCTTTTCCTTTTCTTTTCTTTTCTTCTGACGATCCACTATCAACCCATTAGTCGGCCCAATATCATCGTGTCCGACGGACACCACGGACCTAAATTACGTAGAACTTGCCCGTTCCACGTCCTCCATCATCTTCATGCACCCAAGCTAGAGCACGATCATCTGGTGACATCCCGACCGACTCCGACCTTGGAAACCCCATCCTAGTCTCTGTCCCTCGTCACACACTATGATCACCTCCTCGCTTAACCTGCGCATCGGAGACAACGAAAACATCTTCCGGAAACAAGTTCATCCCAACTTGATCCACATTAGTTCAAACAACTCTTTTTGCCAATTATTCATCACATCAATCACACATGATCTAACAATCTCCCCCTTGATGAATACATTGGCAACACCTCTAAAATGCATAAAAAGTTTTAGCAGTGCAAGGATAGCAAAAGCAATGAAAGCATCAAAATAAGTCTCATCTTTCTCCCCCTCAAAGTATGCATTTTCTGTTTCAAAGTATGCATTTTCTTTTTCTCCCCCTTTGACGATGATTTCATCAAGGATGCAAAAGATCGCTTTTTCTGATTTTTACTTGGTAGGTGCTTTGAAGTGTACCTAAAACAAGCCAAGTGACAAGGTTGCAACACAAGTGAGATAAAAAGAACATCTAGCTTACAGTCAAGCCAAAAAGCCTCAAAGCGAACCTAAGCCACAATTCTCAAGATCAAATCAGCACTAAGAAATTTTGATTTCAACAATTTATAATGCATGCCTTCACTAGGACCAGCTCAAGAAAAATACACCATACATGGATCAGCCATGTCCATAAAACCAAAGCAATGCCATAGCCCATAACGTGCAATCCATAGATGTTATAAAATTCAGAAATTGTATATGCAAGATTTTCGCTTCGAACACAGGACCTATTGCGAGGTTCTTGCACACACAAGCAGTCCCTATTTTCAATGGTCTTTTCATCTATGTCCATCTCCAAGTTCGTATCAAAGTGCAATGATAAGCAGTCTCGTGAGATGAACTAGGCAAAAACATTTAGCCTGAATGTGAATTTTTAAGTGCTTTTGCAATTTTTCTTTGTCTTTCATTCTTTTTGCATTTATTTTCAGATTCATGTTTTTGACATTGCACGAGCATAGTACTACGTGTACTGTATTTGAGGCACTACAAAGGTTAAACAAACACAACTAGAACATGTATAAACATATTTAACCCAAACTAGTCACTAGATCAGCATAGCATATTGACTTAAATTTGGTAGATAAAATCTACAAATAAATTAGGTGTCATACTTCAAATCACTCAAAAACTATAACAAAGGCCCAAAATGATTCTAAATGACTTAAAAACTAGACTATGATCCGTAAATCTCAAAAACATTGCATACGAGCACATAGGATTTACTAGAGGTAAAAGTCAAAGTTCCACCTTTTATTTTTCTCTTAATTTCAAAAAGTTATGAATGAGAATAAAATGCAAATGAGGCATTCAAATTCAGAACTCCCCCTCCGAATAAGCTCATAGGATGCACAACTCCCAACTCACCTCTTAGAAATGCAAAACGAGAAGTATCAAGAGGTTTTGTAAAAATATCAGCAATTTGCAATTGAGAGTCAATAAAATGCAATACAACATCTCCCTTTTCAACATGATCTCGAAGAAAATGATAACGCACATCAATATGTTTAGTTCAAGAATGCTGGACTGGATTTTTAGCAATATGAATAGCACTAGTGTTATCACAGAAAAGTGGAACACTATCTAGAAATAATCCAAAGTCCTTAAGTGTAGAAATCATCCAAAGTATTTGAGCACAACAAGCAGCAACTGCAACATATTCAGATTCAGTAGTAGAAAGAGCAACTGAAACTTGTTTTCTAGATGACCAAGCAACTAATGAAGTACCAATAAAGTGACATGTCCAGAGTTACTTTTTCTATCTATTCTACAACCCGCAAAATCAGCATCGGAGTAGGCTCTAAGTGATAAACAGTATGATGACGAATACCATAAGCCAAACTCTAAAATGGATTGTAAATAGTGAAGGATTCGTTTTACCGCTTGGCGATGGGAAGCACGCGGAGAAGCTTGAAAACGAGCACACAAGCACACCGCAAAGTGTATGTCCAGTCTTGAAGCAGTGAGATAAAGAAGCGATCCAATCATGCTTCTATACTGCCTTTGATCAACCGGCTCTCCTCCTTCATCGGGATCTAAAACTGTTGTTGTACCAATCAGTGTAGAGATTGGTTTGCATGATTCCATCTCAAATCGTCGAAGAAGGTCTTTTGTGTACTTCGTTTGATGAATGAAGATACCCTGTCTTGTTTGTTTGACTTGTAAGCCCAAAAAGTATGTGAGCTCACCCATCATACTCATCTCAAATTCCCTACTCATAGTGTCTAAAAACTTGGAAACAAGAGCATGAGAAGTACCACCAAAAATGATATCATCCACATAGATCTGAACAAGTAAAAGATCATTGCCATGCTTGAGTGTAAACAAGGTTTTATCAACTTTGCCCATTTGAAAATCATTTTTAAGCAAATATGATTTAAGCCGATCATACCATGCTCTAGGAGCCTGTTTTAAACCATATAAAGCTTTGGACAGTTTGTAAACATGATCTGGGTGTTTTGGATTTTAAAAACCTGGAGGTTGTTTTACATAAACTTCTTCAGAAACATAGTCATTAAGAAAAGCACTTTTAACATCCATTTGATACAACCTAAATCCTTTAGATGCAGCAAATGCTAACAGAATTATAATGGCTTCAATTCTAGCAACAAGTGCAAAAGTTTCATCAAAATCAAGTCCTTCAACTTGTGTGAAACCTTGAGCAACTAATCTTACTACAACCCCATCTTGACTTTGTTTATTCTTGAAAACCCATTTAGTTCCAATAATATTACGATCTAAAGGAGGTGGAACTAAAACCCAAACTTTGTTCTGTTCAAAATTTTCAAGTTCCTCATGCATGGCATTAATCCAAGACTCATCAGATAAAGCGTGACTTACATATTGGGGTTCAAAAGATGCAACAAAAGCAGTATGAGCATATGAGGCATTAGCATTGTACCTGTTTCGAAGGACACACACATTAAACTCACCAATCATCTGTTCAGGAGGATGTATACGTTGTATGTGCAATGGTGCAGAAACATCTAGAGTAACCTCATGCACAGGGTCATGTGATGATGATGTAGCTGCCGGTGGAATTTCAGAAGTTGAAGGCAAATCTTCCCCTTGTGGCTGGTCTACCCGCACCTGATTGTTGGTTTGATCGCCGCTATCATCATCATCGCTTTCATCCAAAAATATGCTTTCAGGACTACATGTTACCTGAGTACCTGTAGAGTCGGGTCTAGTATCGTTTAGCTCAAGCAAAAGAGAAGTGCATGATTCATAGGTATCATCATCAGGAATTAAAAATCTAAGCCTTGCAATTTTAGCATTAGAGTTATCAATTTCTAGATCTTTTTCTTTAAGAGACTTCTTTGCTTTTTAAGTTCAGAAACAATTTTAACCATAGCAAATTCAAGCTCATCATAAGAAGGCCTTACCTCATCAAGATCAGAATCGTTGTCACTCCCTCTCTTTGCCATGAAGCACATGCTGGTGAAGTCATCATCGGAGTCATCTCTCTTGTCCTTCTTCTTGTCGTTGTGATCATCATCGCTCTCAAACTCAATGTCACTAAGATCACACTGTTCTATGGCTGCAAGCACTTTCTTTGCAACTCTTCGAAAATTGGAGCGCTTGGAAGTAGTGTCGGGACCCGGATTTGCAAATCCGAAACCCTCTGTGTATACTGCACTAGTCCAGGATCACGCTAGTGCACACAGTGGAAACAAAGATGAAATATCATTCCATACAACGAATTAACTAAGAAGAAGCAAATTATTATTGAATAAAGCAAACGACTTTATGGTCAATGTTTACTCCATTATGCATTAAGGCTTAAGAAACAAATACTATTGCAGCGGAAAAGATAACTTCAGCCATTCGACATGCCACAGGCAATCGTCTGGGGAACGCCTTCCTAATCCACGTAGTCTTCATAAAATTCCTCCTCATGATATTCATTATCTCCTTCAGCAACTGATCAACAAGGGCATAAAGCCGTGAGTACAAAGGTACTCAGCAAGCCGTAGGGAATTGATGCAATATTTTCATGCACGGCTTGACAAGGATGACTATATGGTTCATTTGCAGAAAGCAATAACTTGAATTGAAAATACAATAAATAGATTGAAAGCATATTTATGAAAAGATAAGTAAATAACTGGTAGACCAATGGTAGACAACATGAACAGAATGGCGAGGCATCACCCTACACCATCTAAAATAAGTATCAACAAATAAATTTAATAAAGATTAACTTTAGACAACAAAACAAAGTGAACTCCCGCTCACATCCCAACAATTCCACATTCCACATTTCATAAAACACTCTATACCCCGTGTGAAATTCCGGGCTTGTCCATGACCATGACGCGCTATTCGAATAGTTTTACACTGCAGAGGTTGTACTTCTTTACCCACAAGACATGATCGGCTCTTGTTGCCATGCGCAATAAGCACACTTCCTTTGGTGTGTTGGCAGAGAGATCATGACAAAGCCTTTACAATGCACTCGCCTAAACTCAGATCGCCGCTAAGGTTTCGCCTTAGGGCCCCTCTTGCGCCTTGCGAATCTACCCGTCCATCCCGGAACCCACACCACCAACTGGCAGTACTCAAGGCTAGACATTGCAAATTAATCAGCTAAGTCTGTCCCATTCCAGACATGTGGTAGTACGGCTAGGCCCAGTTCAATGGCGCACAAGATTAAGTCCTTAAATTGTCTCAGGCAAGACATCCACATCCCAATGTGCTAGAAAGCACCCCCTTTACTACACGATCACTTGCCCGAGGGAAAACAATTCGTTCAACCAAGACCAATGGCAAACCCCGCCATGGTACAACAAATTTTACAACAGTGGCTAACGGCCACGACTCAATATCTCATTAAGTCAAGATTAACATTATTCAACATGTGACATGAATCCCAACGTATATCAAAGCATGTCTAAGCATAGTTACGTAACCCAATGTTGGTATAATGATTATGTCCAACTAGTATTGTCCCAACCTAGGTCTAGCAATGGATACATGGCATACAACTAATCAAGGTGGCATAATGTCAACTAGGTATACATCTACTCCCATTAAATAAGCATTGATACACAAAATAGCATGCAAGTGTATAAAATAAATTACTTTGCAAATATAGGATCAATATGATCAAAGGTTACGACTTGCCTTGTCGATCTAGTGTCAATCTTTGTCTTGAAGTCTTCGTTTGCTCCTCGGGATTAGCGTCTCAATCGGAGTTCGTATGAGGAGAACGGGCCTCCGAAAGATTAAATTCGAGAAAATACAGAAAATCGAATTTCGGATTTATTTTTGTCTCGAAAAGGATTTATTGCGCAATCGCCGACGTCTGGGTTCACGGTGGACTGGGTCCACGGCACTACGCTGGTTCACCGTGCACCCGGCGCACGGCTGACGTCGGCGCTGACGCAACGGCTCGGCTGACGCGGCGGGCGACGCGGCGCTGACGGGGCGCTGACGCAGACGGCCACGTGTCGCTCATCTGGCGAGGCACCAGATCGGACGGCGGAAACAGTGCGCGGGCGGCGAAGAACGTGGCGCGATCGGGAGCGTCGCTCAAAGATCGGACAGCTGGGGTTGGCGAAGGAGGACGGCGGTGAGGCGACGGCGTGAGCTCACCGGACTTCGAGAAGAAGACACGGCCGACGGCGAGATGGCGACGGATCGGACCCGGGATAAGGCGGAACGGGGAGAGGATGACGCGGGGAACTCGGGGAGACCAACGGCGACGGCGAAGACGCACCGGCGGCGAAGGAAAAGGCGACGGAAGCTTCGGCAAGGGCGGCGGACTCCGGTGAGGAAGATCTCGTCGACGGAGGGCTCTCGGGCGACGGTGAAGGACGCGGCGGGTGCGGCGCAGCAAGGGGGGTCTCGGGAGGCGCGCGGCGGCTTAAATAACGGTCTTGGAAGGCGTGTAGAGCGCGGAAATCCGAGATCGACGTCGTGCGGCGGCCGGACTCCGAGCGGTGCTAGGGTTAGGGTTTCGCAGGGCGGCGACGACGTGGCGCAATCTCGGCCGCACACGTATCACGCATCGAGCGGCCAACGCTGAGCGGTCAAGGTCGGTCGCAGCGAGAGGTGGGCGTGCGAGCGGCCGGGCCGAGGCGATGGGTGAGAGAAGGTCACGCTTGAGGAAAAACGGAGCGGGCCGGAGGAAATTCGGCCCGAAAGGTTTTTGGAAATTTAAAAAACATTTTCCGATTTAAGAAAAATCCAGAAATTCAAATAAAATCAAATAAATTCAAATAAATAGCAAATAAATTCAGAAAAATCCCCAAAAATACAGAAAAATTCCTTGGAGCACAATGAACCCAGCTAAAATTGAAAATCTTTAGTTTGATGAATAGTTTAGTCAAATTAAATCCTTTCATTTAATTGAAAATTCAAATTAAGCTAGAATTAATTCAAGAGAAATGCACAAGGCTTATTTTTGAATTCAAACATTCCAAAACTCAAATTTTGGGATGTTACAAACCTCCCCCCCTTAAATGGAATCTCGACCCCGAGATTCAGGCTGGCTAGAGAATAGGGTGGGAAACTTGGACTTCAGATCCTCTTCGCGCTTCCAAGTTGCTCCCTCTTCTGAATGATTGCTCCACGGGGCCTTGCGAAGAGGATCATCTTGCTCCTCGTGATATGCTCTGCTATATCCAAAATTTTCACTGGTTGCTCCTTGTAGGTAAGATCCTCTTGTAGATCAATGGCTTCCAATGGCATCTGTTCCTCTGGCACACGCAGACATTTCTTCAACTGCGATACATGGAACACATCATGGATTCCGGCAAAAGACTGAGGCAATTCTAACTTGTAGGCAACTTTTCCTCTTCGTTCCAAGATTTTGAATGGTCCCACATATCTAGGGGCAAGCTTTCCTTTTACTTGAAATCTCTTAACTCCTTTGAGAGGGGTGACTCTGAGATAAACATAATCATCGGGCTCAAAACTCAAATCTCGACGACGATTATCTGCATAACTCTTCTGTCTGCTTTGAGCGATCTTTAAACGGTCTCGAATTAATTGGACTTGCTCTTCGGCTTCTTGCAGTATGGCAGGGCCAAACAGTTGTCTTTCTCCTGACTCCTTCCAGTTGAGAGGGGTTCTGCACTTTCTTCCATATTAGGCTTCAAAAGGCGATATTTGCAAACTGGCTTGATAACTATTGTTGTACGAAAACTTGGCATAGGGCAAACACTTGTCCCACTTGGCACCATAAGTTAAGGCACAAGCTCTTAACATATCCTCAAGAATTTGATTCCCACGTTCAGTCTGTCCATCGGTTTGAGGGTGATAGGCAGTACTGAACCTGAGATGAGTTCCCATGGCTTCGTGTAGACTTTGCCAAAAACGAGAGGTAAACTGGGTTCCTCTATCAGACACTATCTTCTTAGGCACCCCGTGAAGATTGACGATCCTTGACATATAATTCTGCTAATTTATCTCCTGCATAGGTAGACTTAACTGGAATGAAGTGAGCTACCTTAGTCAATCAATCCACCATTACCCAGATCGAGTCATAACCTGCTTGGGTCTTAGGAAATCCGGTAATGAAATCCATACCAATTTCTTCCCACTTCCATTCTGGACTCTTCAGTGGCTGCAACAATCCTGCTGGCCTCTTATGCTCTGCCTTGACCTTCTGTCAGACATCACAAAGTGCAACATACTCTGCAATCTCACGTTTCATACTAGGCCACCAATACCTTTCCTTGAGGTTTTGATACATCTTGGTACTTCCAGGATGAATGGAGTATAAAGTCTCATGCGCTTCTTTGAGAATCAACTCCTTAAGCTTTTTCTGATCTGGTACGCAAATACGCTTCTCATACCAAATAGTGCCTTGTTCATCTTCAGAGAAACCTGGGGCTTTTCCTTTCTTCATATTGCTCTTAATCTCCTTGATATCAGCATCATCTACCTGTGCTTCTCGAATCAGATCTTCCAATGTAGGGCGTACTTCCAAAGTAGCTAAATACCCTTCCTGAACCAATTCCAAACTAAGCTTCTGAAATTCCTTATGGAGGGCTGGCTGACTTTTCTTAATCATCAGAGTATTGCAGTAACTCTTTCTACTCAAAGCATCGGCTACGACATTGGCCTTGCCTGGATGATAATGAATCCCAATGTCATAGTCCTTGATCAATGCCAACCATCTCCTTTGTCTCAAATTGAGGTCAGCTTGGGTAAAGATATACTTCAAACTCTTATGATCAGTATAAACCTCACAACGATTACCAATGAGATAGTGACGCCAAATCTTTAAAGCATGCACTACGGCTGCTAATTCCAAATCATGGGTAGGATAGTTAACTTCATGTGGCCTTAGTTGTCGCGAAGCATACGCTACAACCTTCTTATCTTGCATTAGCACACAACCGAGTCCTTGTCGGGATGCATCACAGAATATCTCAAAATCCTTCCCATTATCTGGCAGAATAAGCACTGGGGCAGTTGTCAAACACTTCTTTAACTCTTGAAAACCTTGCTCACACTCTGGTGTCCAAACAAATTTCTTCTCCTTCTTTAAGAGTTGAGTAAGCGGTCTGGCTTTTCTAGAAAACCCTTCTATGAAACGGCGATAATATCCCGTCATTCCAAGAAAACTTCGAATTTGGGGTACCGTCTTGGGTGACTCCCAACTTAGCACATCTCGTACTTTACCAAAGTCAACAGCGACTCCTTCTGCCGATATGACGTGTCCTAGGAAAACAACTTCTTTCATCCATAACTCACATTTATGAACTTTTGTATAAAGCCGATTCTCTCTTAGCTTCGTTAAAACTTCGCGCAAGTGATCCTCATGTTCTTCCTCACTCTTAGAGTAGATCAGAATGTCATCAATGAAAACAACAACAAACTTATCCAAATATTCCATGAATACCTTATTCATCATGGTCATGAAGTAGGCAGGGGCATTGGTGAATCCAAAAGACATCAGGTATACTCATACTGTCCATACCGAGTAACAAAAGCTGTTTTGGGTATATCCTCTTGACGAATCTTCAACTGGTGATATCCTGATCTCAGGTCAATCTTCGAGAACACTCCGGCTCCTTGAAGCTGGTCAAACAAATCATCGATTCTTGGCAGAGGGTACTTATTCTTGATGGTGACCTTATTGAGTAAGCGATAATCTACGCACATTCTGTGAGTTCCATCTTTCTTTTCAACTAGAAGAACTGGTGCTCCCCATGGCGAAGAACTAGGTCGAACAAAACCTTGATCTTGCAGCTCTTTGATCTGTCTCTTTACTTCGGCTAACTCATTAGCAGGCATCCTATAAGGTCTCTTGGAAATAGGTGGTGTTCAGGAACTAGCTCAATCAGGAATTCTATATCTCGGTCTGGTGGTATCCCAGGCAACTCATCCTGAAACACATTAGGAAATTCTCTAACAACTGGCACATCTTCCAACTTATTCCCTTAGCACTGCAAACTTTTATTCCTTCCAACTTCTCTGCAATTGGAAATTTTAACTTAGCTCCATTTGGACTGGCGTAGATCCTAAATTAAAACGGACTGGTGTCAAAGCTTGCTTCCTTAGGCAATTGTTGACATAATGCCCCACTTCAAGGCAGTTAAAACAAATGACTCATGCAGCTAGGTTGTTAGTCCTCTGAGGTGGATTACTGTTGGTGTTGAAGTTGCGATTTTTCGAAGGAGCTAGGCAGGGTGCTGGTGTAGGGGTTCTGAATGCATTCAGAGGAGTGAAACGAGCAGGCTGTTGAGCATTGGTTCTGCTGGTTCAACACGTTTGCTAGGGCAACTGCAGTCTGATTCTGCTGATTCATCATGTTGTTTATGTTCTGCATCATTGTATTCATTAGCTGAGTCTGAGCGGATAGAAAATGTCCCATGTTCTGATCTGTCACTGCTGGTGGTGGTGGTGGAGCATTTGGACTTGGGGTTGGCGCTAGCACTGGCATCCATGGACGAACTGCGATTGGCTCCAGAACAATGGCAAGATGGTTGATACTCACTCCGAAGTAGATCCAAGGGTTTGATAGGTAAGAGGGAAAAGAAATAGATAAGTGGTAAGATCATCTAGGGGAGAAGGTAATACCCAGGGATAAAAGAACACAGCCGAAAAAGCTACAATTTAAAGAGGCAAATAAAGCTTTCAACTTGAGGTATGGTTGCAACACCATGCTTGGGGGCAAGTGTACAACATACCAGCACACAAGCAGAGAAAATCTTAGTATACGCAGACTAAACGTAGCTAAACTGAAAAGGGAAAACATGCTCAAACATCGTTGAGCACCAAAAACCTATCTTATATGGTAGTCTTCTAGGCAAGCTCTGGACGACTAGATCATCAACTTCCTTGATTTGATTCCTTGCAGAAGACTCGAGGCTTTGAGAAATTTCATGAGATAATATCAATTTAAATTTCGAAAACATGTTTCAGCAAAGGAGAGGAATAGGAACCTAAGGATAAGACGAGAGGAGACAAAAACTATTAAGTATCAATTTGTTGGTTTAATTTAAAAAATAATTTTGAAGACCATGCTAACTAGGATAGCGACCTACAGTCGATATGGCTCTGATACCATCTCTGTCGGGACCCGGATTTGCAAATCCGAAACCCTCTGTGTATACTGCACTAGTCCAGGATCACGCTAGTGCACACAGTGGAAACATAGATGAAATATCATTCCATACAACGAATTAACTAAGAAGAAGCAAATTATTATTGAATAAAGCAAACGACTTTATGGTCAATGTTTACTCCATTATGCATTAAGGCTTAAGAAACAAATACTATTGCAGCGGAAAAGATAACTTGAACCATTCGACATGCCACAGGCAATCGTCTGGGGAACGCCTTCCTAATCCACGTAGTCTTCATAAAATTCCTCCTCATGATATTCATTATCTCCTTCAGCAACTGATCAACAAGGGCATAAAGCCGTGAGTACAAAGGTACTCAGCAAGCCGTAGGGAATTGATGCAATATTTTCATGCACGGCATGACAAGGATGGCTATATTGTTCATTTGCAGAAAGCAATAACTTGAATTGAAAATACAATAAATAGATTGAAAGCATATTTATGAAAAGATAAGTAAATAACTGGTAGACCAATGGTAGACAACATGAACAGAATGGCGAGGCATCACCCTACACCATCTAAAACAAGTATCAACCAATAAATTTAACAGTATTAACTTTAGACAACAAAACAACAGTGAACTCCCCGTTCACATCCCAACAATTCCACATTCCACATTTCATAAAACACTCTATACCCCGTGTGAAATTCCCGGGCTTGTCCATGACCGCGGACGCGGCTATTCGAATAGTTTTACACTCTGCAGAGGTTGTACTTCTTTACCCACAAGACATGATCGGCTCTTGTTGCCATGCGCAATAAGCACACTTCCTTTGGTGTGTTGGCAGAGAGATCATGACAAAGCCTTTACAATGCACGGCCTAAACTCGGTACTGCCCGCTAAGGTTTCGCCCCTTAGGGCCCCCTCTTGCGCCTTGCGAATCTACCCGTCCATCCCGGAACCCACACCACCAACTGGCAGTACTCAAGGCTAGACATTGCAAATTAATCAGCTAAGTCTGTCCCATTCCAGACATGTGGTAGTACGGCTAGGCCCAGTTCAATGGCGCACAAGATTAAGTCCTTAAATTGTCTCAGGCAAGACATCCACATCCCAATGTGCTAGAAAGCACCCCCTTTACTACACGATCACTTGCCCGAGGGAAAACAATTCGTTCAACCAAGACCAATGGCAAACCCCGCCATGGTACAACAAATTTTACAACAGTGGCTAACGGCCACGACTCAATATCTCATTAAGTCAAGATTAACATTATTCAACATGTGACATGAATCCCAACGTATATCAAAGCATGTCTAAGCATAGTTACGTAACCCAATGTTGGTATAATGATTATGTCCAACTAGTATTGTCCCAACCTAGGTCTAGCAATGGATACATGGCATACAACTAATCAAGGTGGCATAATGTCAACTAGGTATACATCTACTCCCATTAAATAAGCATTGATACACAAAATAGCATGCAAGTGTATAAAATAAATTACTTTGCAAATATAGGATCAATATGATCAAAGGTTACGACTTGCCTTGCTGATCTAGTGCTGAATCTTTGTCTTCGAAGTCTTCGTTTGCTCCCTCGGGATTAGCGTCTCAATCGGAGTTCGTATGAGGGAGAACGGGCCTCCGAAAGATTAAATTCAGAGAAAATACAGAAAATCAGAAAATCAGAATTTCTGGATTTATTTTTGTACTGGAAAAGGATTTATTGCGCAATCGCCGACGCGTCGTGAGTTCACGGTGGATCGGGTCCACGGCACTACGCCGGTTCACCGTGCACCCGCAAGACGGCCGACGCTGTCGCGCCGACCCAACGGCTCGGCCGACGCGGCGGCGACGCGGCGCTGACGGCGGCCGACGCAGACGGCCACGTGTCGCTCATCTGGCGAGGCACCAGATGGGACGGCGAAACAGTGCGCGGGCGGCGAAGAACGTGGCGCGATCGGGAGCGTCGCTCAAAGATCGGACGGCTGGGGTTGGAGAAGGAGGACGGCGGCGAGGCGACGGCGCGAGCTCACCGGACTTCGAGAAGAAGACACGGCCGACGGCGAGATGGCGACGGATCGGACCCAGGATAAGGCGGAACGGGGAGAGGATGACGCGGGGAACTCGGGGAGACCAACGGCGACGGCGAAGACGCACCGGCGGCGAAGGAAAAGGCGACGGAAGCTTCGGCAAGGGCGGCGGACTCCGGCGAGGAAGATCTCGTCGACGGAGGGCTCTCGGGCGACGGTGAAGGACGCGGCGGGTGCGGCGCAGCATGGGGGGTCTCGGGAGGCGCGCGGCGGCTTAAATAGCGGTCTTGGAAGGCGTGTAGAGCGCGAAATCCGAGATCGACGTCGTGCGGCGGCCGGACTCCAAGCGGCACTAGTGTTAGGGTTTCGCGGGGCGGCGACGACGTGGCGCAATCTCGGCCGCACACGTGTCACGCATCGAGCGGCCAACGCCGAGCGGTCAAGGCCGGTGAGCTGCGAGAGGTGGGCCGTCTTGAGCTACCGGGCCGAGGCGATGGGCTGGAGAAACGGGCCGCGCGGGGAAAAACGGAGCGGGCCAGAGGAAATTCGGCCCGAAAGGTTTTTGGAAATTTAAAAAATATTTTCTGATTTAAGAAAAATCCAGAAATTCAAATAAAATCAAATAAATTCAAATAAATAGCAAATAAATTCAGAAAAATCCCCAAAAATACAGAAAAATTCCTTGGAGCACATTGAACCCAGCTAAAATTGAAAATCTTTAGTTTGATGAATAGTTTAGTCAAATTAAATCCTTTCATTTAATGGAAAATTCAAATTAAGCTAGAATTAATTCAAGAGAAATGCACAAGGCTTATTTTTGAATTCAAACATTCCAAAACTCAAATTTTGGGATGTTACAAGTAGTGCGTCTTGAGCTTCGTTGTGTTTGTTCCTTTTCTTCTTTTTTCTTCAACTTGGGACAATTTGCTTTAATGTGCCTGGGAAGGTCACACTCAAAGCAAGTATATGGTCCCGAAAATGTGCCACCACGCTTCCTTATTCTCGCATTGTTGAGAGCCTTGTATGCATGTGAGGAGATGAGCACAAGATCTTCTTCAGGGAGCATCTCAAATTGTTCTTCTGAAAAAGAAGCCAAATCAGACAAAGAAACACAAGAAGATGATCCAGTCGAAGTGCTGGGGTTAGCAACAAGAGCATGTGAGGAATTTTTATCATCTCTAGGTGACAAGGAATCCATCTCAAATGTTTTCAGCCTAGAGTAAAGATCATCCATGGTTAGTGTCTAAATCAAGTCTGATTACTTGTAGTTACAACCATACGCCATTCAGAAGTAAGAGATCTTAAAACTTTGCAAGCATTATCCTCAACAGAGTTGTTAACACCTACACCATGCAAGTTACTCAAAATTTTCTCAAAACTAGAGAAAAGATTATCAATAGATTCACCAGGTTTCATGGCAAAATCAGAAAAGTCCTTTTGGTAAATGTTTTTGCGCACTTTCTTAATCTTAGAAGAACCTTCATGATAGTCACATAATGTTTTTCAAACGGCATATGCAGAACGTAAATGAGAAACTCCATCAAATTCTTTTTCAGAAATACCTTGAAAAATCAAGTTTCTAGACTTAGCATTCAAATCAACATCAACTTTTTTATCATTAGTAACTACCTCAGGAACATCATATTGAGTAGAAACTTTGCGCCAAACATCGTTACCTTGAGCTTCAATGTAAGATTGCATACGACTTTTCCAATAAGAAAAATTCGAATCATTAAGCATAGGAGGACGATTGACATACTTATCTGACGCCATTACCTTGACCTCGCTCTGATACCACTTGTAGGATCGGGATGGCGTCGATCAGAGGGGGGTGAAAGATCGACTGCTTTTTCAAAAATATCAGAAGAAAACACGCAGTGGATCTAATAAAAATTGTACTAATTATTTTTATAAAATAACTAAGCACTGAATTTATTACCCCACTACTAAAAGATGCAATAACAGTAAAGTAAATCGCGTCTACAATACTGCTACAGTAGTCAGAATAAAACATAGAATGCAAACAGCATGTGTACCGAAAATAAAACCATTAGAACTCCACTAATTTAAATCCGTTCGATGTGAAACTAGAAACATAGACTCTAGACATTGGTTAGATTCAATTTTTGCCAATAAACACGAAAAACAACGGATGAAAATAAGTGAATTTAGAAGAAACTCTAATCTGGATGAAAACTGAGAGACGAACACTAAAACTTAAGTTAATCCGAATCTAACCGACAAACCTGCATGAAATTTTACAGGTAGCAACTAGACTTCACTACGAATCCAACAAAACAAACCGCACGCAATTATAATGGTTAGATCAAAATATATAAGCAATCAAAAAGTAGCGAAAAACTAATTTGCGAGCAAACCCGAAAAGAGAACCAATTTGGGAACGAATTTTCTCGAATATATTGATCAAATCATGGTCTAAAAGTGCCTACACAAGCACCCTCTCAATACAAGATTGGTTTCTCCAAAGAAACCTACAAGAAACCAATGACGTCGTCGCTCTCGTCTCCATTTATATACTTCACGATCTCTCTCCCATTTATGCTGCACGCCAGGTGCATGGCTAGCCCCATCAGCCAGCACAACAGACAGCCAATAAACACACGTACTCCTTTTTCCTTTCCTTTTCTTTTCTTTTCTTCTGATGATCCACTTCCAGCCCATTAGCCGGCCCAATATCATTGTGTCCGAACACCACGGAACTAAATTGCGTAGAACTTCCCAGTTCCACGTCCTCCATCATCTTCATGCACCCAAGCTAGAGCACGATCATCCGGTGACATCCCGACCGACTCCGTCCTCGGAAACCCCATCCTAGTCTCTGTCCCTCGTCACACACCATGATCACCTCCTCGCTTAACCTGCGCATCGGAGACAACGAAAACATCTTCCGGAAACAAGTTCATCCCAACTTGATCCACATTGGTTCAAACAACTCATTTTGCCAATTATTCATCACATCAATCACACATGATCTAACATATGATTGCGCGAAAGCTAAAATTAAATTTTTGATCTACTAAAAATTCACCCCAATTCGGACTCAAATAATTGCTTCGTATTCAACAAAACAGAGTTAGATGCATTCGGTAAATCGCTAATTCCCGGAGATCCGACCATCGGATTGACCTGCAATTTGAACTGTAGAAACTATATTCCAATACGCATCTAAAAAAAATAATCAGCTCGATCGGACCTATGGATCAAAAGTTATTAACCTCGTAAGTATGCTGTGACAGATTATGACGAGAACTGATCAAACCATAATTTCGTGATTAATCACAATCTACAAAAGATTAACCAACGAAACTTCCAGGAACTCTAAATTAAAACTCTACAAAGGTTTTGGATAGATCAAATCAAGATTAAACTCGTTCAATCAAGAGAGACAACGAATCAATCTATAAGAACCAAAATCAGGCAAACAAACCAAAAGCGTCATCAGATCAAAACATATATGAACAAAGAACCCATGATTCTTGCAGCGTGAATTATCAGAGCATGTCGCATCAGAAGCCGCGAATATCAGAGCGCCGCTTTTCCTTCGCTCGGGTGTCGTTGCTGACGTGAAACAAAAAAAACAGCCAGAAAGGAGTCGCCGCCGTCAGGAACTTCAGGGCGCAAGGAAAGAATCAGCCGCCGCAAGAAATAAAAACGTATGGCAACGCTCTGTTGGCTGAGGAATTTCTGATTTTTTTATTTCTTTTCGCTAGTCTGGTTACAGTACTCCCAACAAAAGAGTATAAACCCTAATACTCAGCTCTCTCACCTAAACAGGAGACATCCCTCTCCTATTTATAATGAGCAACAGTTCGCATGCATGTTCACCTGACCCAACATGGCCCAATACATGCAAACTGCCCCAAACGATTACAACTGCACGCGTACGGTCCACCTACCGTACTCACGTGACTAACCAAGCCTTCATGTGCACCGTTCTCTAGCCTGAACATCCCGCATGACATCCTTGACCACTAGGACCTCAGTTCCTCCCTGAACCTAGTCCCGGACCTCAGTTCCTCCATGAACCTAGTTCCGGTCCTGTAATCGACCACGTTCGCCCTCAAGCAACACCTGCACATGAATAAACAAGAAACAATTTCGAGCACAAGTCCACGACTTGACTCAACATCAGTCTATGCAACCACTCACATGAGCGCATTGCATTAAGCAAAACTATTACCATGCTATCACAAGCATATCAAATAATCATCTGAAACAACACGTGCAAAATCATAGCACATGCCATGAACACAACCACTTCGCAATGCCAATTTCATCACTAAGCCAATTTCTCAGCACATGATCTCACACTAACATACGCATATTGAACGAAGTTCTCTGTGCATACTTGGCGTCCTCCATGACTTGACGTTCCACTTTGAGAGCTTGATGCACCAACTCCACCATCATGTTGTAGGGCTGAAACTCGATGATGCGCTTGATCTTGTAGTTTAGTCCAGACATGAACCGAGCAATGGACTATTCTTTGACTGCATTGATGTTGGTTTGATTCATCTCCTTCTCCGTTTCTTTGTAATATTCATCAACATATTTTGTACCTTGCTTCATATTCTGAAGCTTGTCAAACAAGTCCCGCTTGTAGTGTTTGGGAACGAAATGTGCTCACATCTTGAGCTTCATGCCTTCCCATGTGGACACGGGACGTTCATTTGCTCGTGCCTTCTCATTCTGGACCTGTTCCCACCATTGAAGAGCATAGTCATCGAACTCGTGGGACGCCATGTGCAGCTTCTACTCGTCCGAGTAATTGTGCATGCGGAAGATCTTGTCCACCTTGAGTTCCCAAACGAGATACTCCTCTGGGTCTAAGCTACCTGTGAACTTAGGCATGGTAAATTTAAGCTTACCAAACTTCTCCTCAGGGTTGTTGTTGCGGTTGCGACGTCGCTAGTCATCATTGTGGCGCATGTTGTAGTCATTGTCAGAGTAGTAATCGTCATACTCATCAGCGTAGTCTCTTGGGGAGCCTCTTCCATGGCCTCCTCCTCGGCCAAGACCATAGCCGTTATCATGGTTCGGGGCAACACCGTGCCCTAGGTTGGAAGGTCGTTGTGCCTTCATGACCATATGATGACGTGCTTGGGTAGCATGCTCACGTGCCTCGGTAGCTGCACGATCGCGCTTGGCTTGATCTAATCGTTGAAATCTCTCCTCATCGATCTCTAGGCCATGTGCGTAGTCACCTGTAGTAGAAAGATTGACACCACGTAATTGCCGAATAATATCTTGTACAAGGTAAGCTTGTAAAACTTTCATTTGTTGCCCAAGATCAATTTTTAAGTCTTTCATGTTATCATCAACTCGTTGGATATCATAACCCAACACATCAAGATCCTTTTGAAGCTCTCGCTGCAAATGATGCTTCAGTGCATCAAACCTGTAATACCCTGGCACGTTAATGTGAAGGCCCATGTGGAGCGGTGGTGGGATTAGTCTCACATTACTTGCACAAAGTGAGTTGTAGTAGTATATAATGCCTGTTGGGTCTAAACATAGCACCTCTAGGTTAACCCTTTTACACGAAGCGAGAACGAAAGTGTAAGTGGGGTGCTATGCATGCATGGCCCTGCCCACAGTGGGCTGGGCTGTGAGTGAATTTGGGCTAGGGTGTTACAAAACCTACTCTGTGGCACAAGGACATTAGGATCATTGTCATCATCCTAGTTCACACTGTAACCTGACATGGTTAGTGATAACAAAAAACACAAAATAACAGTTATATCAAATAGGATGTGGAAACCAATCGATCACTCCCTCACTTACCAACCAGAGCACTTGTGTTCCCTTTAACTGTTCACATATCAACAAACTACCTCGGGGTCGGTAGAGTTGTTTTAGAGAGATAACTAAGCGAATTCCGAACGGCAAGAGCTGAAACACAGTTGGCTAATATGTGGATCTTGGAGGGTTAGTTCCTAATCAAAAGAAAACTCAAATATCGCAATGATATTAATAACCAAAAGCAAGAACAAGAGTCGAGTTGCTGACCTCAAATTAATTTTTCTTATGAAAAGAAGCAAAAAGGCAGCAACACACACACTAAGATATTGTAGCTAAATGCACCCAAAGAGTGAACAAAACAATAAGAATAAAGTTGTTGAAAGCTCATTGGTGCAATAACCGGAAATACGCTAGCTAGATTGCAAGAAGAAAAGGGCTACAGATTTGCACATGATGCAAAGCGTCCGTACTGCGAGATAGCTCTAACAAGTGCATGTGTGATGGTTCAGTGACACTTTGAATAATTTTTGTACTATTTTCAATTCTTTTTCACTTCTTTTCACTTTTGCTACCATTGCCACCATACGAAACAATGATATACGAGCATTTAAATTAACGCAGCAAGTACCGACAACATTTGCAATGAAATGATACACATGGGAAGCCCTAACATTCATTAATAGCTAGTCTTAAGATTAGAATCAAAGTATACGCAAAGGGCAGATTAGTCTCACAAAGGTATATGTGAAGGGAAACGCGGTATGCTACGCTAGCACAAAAAAAAAACTACCGCGCAACCAGAAAGCTACTCGCAAGAAGGGGATCATAGATAAGATTACCACTAGACGCGCGAGCCGGAATCCTTCGCTGGCGTCGATGTAGTGGTTCGTCCTCGCCGCGATCGTTGCGTCGATGTAGTGGATCGTCCTCGCCTCGCCGTGGATCGCCCTCCCACGCCCTTGATCGCAGCAGCGTCACCGCGATGAGTCCACACGCCAGAGATGGAACGCGTGCGGCGTGTGCAAGCACCTAGTCGCTCGGCAGGGGCGCGAGAGGAGGAGGCTAGGGTTTCAAGTGAATCAAACCTAAACCGTGGAAAGCACACTCGCGCCTCCCTCCTCCCTCCTTATATAGCCACGAGATGAAACCCTAAACCGGGCCCACCAAAGATGCTAAGCCCACGAGGTTCATTAATTACGGATCCAATCCAAATTAATGCGCCCCACCATTAAGTGTGTGACCTGCGCAGTTCACATACGTTTGGACATGGATTCGAAAACTCCTTTTCAATCCAACAGTTGGTAGCGGCTTCTTGCAAAGTATGCCAACTCCCAAACATCTGTGATCAAATCGAGCAGAACCTATCAAAAGAACTCATGTAATAATCCCTTTGCCAAGTATATGAAGATTGATCTCAAGGCGAGAAGCATGTCATCCTTTGATGATTCAATCCATCTCTCGTATTCGTGATATATTAATAAGTTGTGATTGACTCCTCAATCACGGCATGGACATGCACTTTCTTAATCATATCACACGAGTGGCCTTGTCATATATCTCCGTTTCATTGGAGTGGCAAATTCCATCTTGATCGCTCACTTCCTCTCGCACGTTTCATAGTAAACATGAAAGCTACCTTTATAACTATCCGGTTAGGAAGTAGTGTTTGATAGCCCCAAGGAAAACTATTACACATGTAGGGAATATGACAATCTCAGGTCTAAGGATCATACATCTTCTAGGTATGAGATACACTGATGACACATAAGAATGAAACATTCTCGCAGTGTCCCATAGCGGGTTTATCTAACCCATGTTCTTCAACATGGTCCACAATGTAGAGATGATATATCCATATCCCATGATCTATGAAGCATGATCATCGATCACTACATGTGCTGATCTATTCATCGTAGTCCTATACGATGATATCCGATCAGAGATATTTATCGAATTACATCATTAAGTAAAGAGCTTCATAATCAAGTCACATACTTGTTGATCAATACAATGATATACATTCATTGGACCAATAATCATATTATTATTCATAAACATAGTCATGTTACAATCATCTAAATGATTGCCTCAAGGGCATAACACTAACAATCTCCCACTTGCACTTGAGTCAATCAATTAAGTATCTAATACCAATAGACCTTGTGTGCGCCTCATGCTTAGGCTGTGGAAATGGCTTTGTCAACGGATCGGCCACATTGGCTTCCGTATGTACTTTGCATATTCTAACGTCACCTCTATCCACAATCTCGCGAATAAGGTGAAAGCGACGGAGTATGTGTTTAGACTTTTGATGTGATCTAGGCTCTTTTGCTTGTGCAATGGCACCACTATTATCACAATAGATGTCCATTGGACTAGAGACATTAGCGACCACACCAAGCTCTGTGATAAACTTCTTAATCCACACAGCCTCCTTTGCGGCCTCCGAAGCCGCAATGTACTCCGCTTCTGTCGTAGAGTCGGCCACCGTGTTTTGCTTGGAACTCTTCCACCATCGCTCCTCCATTAAGTGTAAACACAAACCCGGATTGCGATCGAAAATCATCTTTGTCGGTTTGGAAGCTTGCATCGGTGTAACCCTTTGCAACAGATCTTCCTCACCTCCAAAAACAAGGAACATACCCTTAGTTCTTCTCAAGTACTTCAGATATTTTTACGGCTATCCAATGACCATCACCAGATCCGCTGGTATCCGCCGTGACACTTAGAGCATATGAGACATCCGGCGTGTACAGATCATGGCATACATAATAGACCCAATAGCTGAATCATATGGAATCTTGCTCATCTTGTCTCGCTCATCAGATGTCGAAGGACACTGATTCTTGCAGAGACTGATGCCATGTGACATTGGCATGAAACCTCTCTTGGATTCATGCATATTGAACCTTTTCAATATCTTGTCAATGTACGTTTCCTAACTTAATCCAATTAACCTTTTTGATCTATCTCTATAGATTTTTATGCCCAAGATATAGCATGCTTCTCCCAAGTCCTTCATTGAGAAACTCCTTTTCAATGAAGTCTTAACATCTTCAAGCATAGGAATGTCATTCCCGATTAATAATATGTCATCCACATACAAAATCAGAAATACAAGTGCGCTCCCACTAGCCTTCTTGTAAACACAAGGCTCTTCTTCATTTTTGATAAAGTCAAAACCTTTGAATACTTCATCAAAACGAATGTTCCAACTCCTAGATGCTTGCTTTAACCCATAAATGGATCTTTGAAGCTTGCATACCCTTTTAGCATATTTAGGATCAACAAAGCCTTCAGGTTGTATCATGTATACATCCTCGTAAAGATTCCTATTAAGGAAGGCTGTTTTGACATCCATCCGCCATATTTCATAATCAAAATATGCAAGAATAGCTAAAATGATCCGGACAGACTTGAGCATGGCTACGGTGAGAAAGTTTCATCATAGTCAACTCCTTGAACTTGTTTGAAACCCTTTGCCACCAACCGTGCCTTATAGATCTGAACATTTCCATCTACGTCTATCTTTTTCTTGAAAATCCATTTGCACTCAATGGTTTTTACACCATCAGGTGAATCGACCAAGTTCCAAACTTGATTGTCATGCATGGATTGAATTTCGGATCTCATGGCTTCAAGCCATTTTTTGGAGTTTGGGTCCATCATTGCTTCTTCATAAGTCGTGGGCTCATCATTGTCCAACAATAATATGTCATTCCCATATCTAATAGGTACATGACGTGGCCTCCCCGACCTACGTGGGGCTGGAGTCTCTTCCACAAGTTGTACAACACTTTGTACATCTTGTGAAGGTTCAGAGGTAGCTTGAACATATTCATGTGATTCTCGAACTTCATCAAGATACACATCACTCCTCTGATTTCTTTTGAAAGAAACTCTTTCTCCAAAAGACACCATTTCGAGCAACAAAACTTTGTTCTCGTTTCTTTGTAAAAGTAATATCCTTTGTATCTTTAGGATACCCCACAAAAAGCATTTTTCCGATTTAGGTGCGAGTTTATCGATTGTAAACGTTTTACATAAGCCTCACATCCCCATATCTTGAGAAATGACAACATGGGTCTTCTCCCAGTCCATATCTCATATGGCGTCTTCTCAATGGATTTTGATGGGACCCTATTCAAAGTGAACGCAGCTGTCTCTAGAGCGAAACCCCAAAAGGATAATGGCAGATCTGTTTGGCTGATCATTGACCGAACCATATCTAATAAAGTCCGCACGCTGTTCGGACACACCATTCCATTGAGGCGTTCTGGCGGAGTAAGTTGCGAACGATTCCACATTGCTTTAAATGATCACCAAACTCTTGGCTCAAGTATTCGCCACCACGATCGGATCGTAAGTATTTTATTGTTTTGCCAAGTTGATTTTGTACTTCGTTTTGAAACTCTTTGAACCTTTCAAAAGTTTCAGATTTATGCCTCATTAAATAGATATATCCATATCTCTCAAGTCATCGGTAAAAGTTACAAAGCATCTGAAACCCACCCCTAGCAATGAGCTCATTGGTCCACATACATCCGTATGTACTAGGGCCAATAATTCACTTGCTCTCTCACTAAAACTCGTGAAAGGGCTTTTGTCATCTTGCCAAGTAAACAAGATTCACATGTTTCAAATGATTCAAAATCAAATGAGGTTAGAAGTCCATCACCATGGAGCTTCTTCATGCGCTTCTCATTTATATGACCTAAGCGACAATGCCACAAAAGGTAGGGTTCAAATCATTAGGCGGTGCCTTTTTACATTAATATTATAGACTGGTTTTTCTTCGAGTTCAAGGACGTACAACCCATCCACCATGGGGCAACGACCATAATACATATCATTCAAAAATATTGAACAAACAAAGTTCTTTATTCGAAATCATAACCTTCATGTTCCAAACAAGAAGATGAAATAATGTTTCTACTCAAAGATGGAACAAAATAACAATTATTGAGTTCTAAAACTAATCTCAAGGCAAATGCAATGGGTATGTGCCAACAGCAAGACCAAAGAACTCTTGCTTTATTCCCACGCCAAGATCCACTTCTCCTTTTGCCAAGTCTCTACTCTTTATCAGCCCCCGCAACGAATTGCAAATGTGAGCAACCGAACCGGTATCATATACCCATGAGCTGAGTGAAGAAGTAGCAAGATTAATTTCTATAACATTAATACCTGAAGTGGAAACCACATTTCCATTCTTCTTATCTGCCAGGTACTTTTCGCAGTTCCGTTTCCAATGCCCTGATTTCTTGCAATAGAAGCATTGGGTATCAGGTTGAGGGCCAACTTTAAGCTTCTGAAGCTTAGTTTTGAGGCTCGCGATCTCATCTTGAGCCTTGCCCTTGCCCTTGCCCTTGCTCTTTCCGTTCCCCACCTTAGCCTTTCTCCTTTTGAAAGCGGTTGTTTTTGAACCATCATCACATGATTGGGTTTTTTCTTAATGCTTTCCTCCAGCCTTGAGCATCCCATGTAGCTCGGTTAGGCTCTTCTCCATGCTATTCATATGAAAATTCATAATGAATGGCTCAAAGCTCTGAGGCAGAGACTGGAGAATAACATCTGTGGCCAAACCGAGGCTAAGGGGAAACTCAAGTTTTTCCAATCTCCCAATGTAACCAATCATCTTGATCACATGAGGACTGACCGGACTGCCTTCAGCCAGCTTACAAGCAAATAAAAGCTTTGAGATACCATACCTCTCAGCTCTTGCTTGATTCCCAAACATGCCCTTCAAGCCCACAATCATATTGTAAGCATCCTGGTCCTCATATTGCTTTTGGAGCTCAGAGTCCATTGTGACTAGCATGAGACAGCTGACCTCTACAGAAGCATTAACATGCTTTTCATATTCAACCCTCAAATTGCGAGCAGCATTTTCGGCTGGTTCATCAGGAATTGGATTCTCTAGAACATAGTCCTTCTTTTCATGCTTGAGAACAATTCTCAAGTTGCGATACCAATCAACAAAATTAGTTCCATTCAGTTTTTCCCTTTCCAAAACCGATCTCAAAGCAAAACCAGGTGTAGCAGGAGTAGGAGAAGGTGCCATTGAACTACAACAAAAAATATGCAAAGATTCTAAGCACTATGTTTATGTAAAACTTTTATTAAACTTTTTAATTAAAGACACTCCTATTTTATGTTCTTTTATAGACACATAGTGAGTATTCAAGATCCATATTCATTAAACACTAGTGAGCTTTGGCATCACTTGCTAGAAATTTAATGACATAGGTAAGCAACACCTTTGCTAATTACATCATATGTAACTCTTGTTTGTTGAGTATGAAAACAAGTAATGAATGCCTCCATCAACTTGACTCATGGCCAGTCAACTCGCCCCAAGGGCTCACATGAGGAGGGAGCACTTCCGTATTCGGTGCCAATTAAGAAACCTGCCTCATGTGTGTTTTCCTAGACACCAATTGTCTTGTATAGGTTCCTTCATTATGAAATCAAATCCCAACCACTTATGTCCTCAAGCCCAAAACCGTTTTGATAGCTCGTTTAAATCGCCATTGTTATGCGTGATGTGTCCAACACATCCCTATCATCTATTGAGATAGCCATTGATATACTACTTTGGCGGTCATATCAATAACGATCTAAATTCTTGATAGGTGCAACAATTGGATGGACAATTTGATTTAAGATTTTTAACTATAAGGAGGAACAAAGATTACTATGAACATTGCATCACATGCAATGAGCATAAAGAAAATAGCAAGGATAAAACACACATCCACGTAAAATCAAAATAAGTCGTGAAATAGCATGGCCCTTAGCATTAAGATCTCCATCATCATGCTTGGTTGTTCACCTAGCCACCTTGCTTGATTTGTTCACCTAGCCATCGTCTTCATCATTATGGATGCAACTCCTTACAACTTTTGATAATGAATTTTACATGAGGGTTTGAAGCATCACAAGTCGACACGCAGGTCGTTATACAATTTAAATAGCCTTATGGCTTAACACGGCACGTAGGCCATGTGGAAATTACATGCATCACATACACATAGGCCATACTATTTCACATAATTCCCTGCAAAAACGAGTTAAACAAAAGCAACCCTACGACTCCGGGGTCCGAGGGGGCGCCCTCAATGGGTCCAAGGCGAGCTCGCGGCGGTCCCATATGGATACGTTTCAGAAATTTTTTTTAGAGGCATGTCTTCCGCCATGGGAAAACACCCTCAAAATTTCCACGGATCAACCAGATTGCCCCAATCCGATCTAATATAATTGGCTTGGTCCCATATGGATACGTTTCAGAAACCTTGATGGCGGTAACCCGACCGGTAAGGGCAACGTCGTACCATGAACGGACTCACCCAAATCAATATTGAATCTGTTTGCGCTTACCATGGATCAACCAGATTGACCCAATCCAACTCGATCTGATTGGCTTGGTCCCATATGGATACGTTTCAGAAACCCTTATGGCGGTAACCCGACCGGTAAGGGTGACGTCGTACCATGAACGGACTCACCCAAATCAAGATTGAGTCGGTTTGCACTTTCCTCAAACCCTAAATCGATCGATCTCATCGATGGCTGCCGTCACCAATTCATCACATGAACTGGCTGAACATGTAATAGATCCAATCTACTAACCTCACACATCATATGTGCAACATCCAGATCACAAAACTATACGAGATGGCTCTGATACCACTGAAGGGAAACGCGGTATGCTACGCTAGCACAAAAAAAAACTACGCGCAACCGTAAAGCTACCGCAAGAAGGGGATCATAGATAAGATTACCACTACGCGCGATTGCGGAATCCTTCGCGCGTCGATGTAGTGGTTCGTCCTCGCCGCGATCGTTGCGTCGATGTAGTGGATCGTCCTCGCCCGCCGTGGATCGTCCTCCCACGCCGCAGCCGCAGCAGCGTCACCTGAGAGTCCACACGTCCAAAGATGGAACGCCGTGCGTCGTGTGCAAGCACCTAGTCGCTCGGCGAGGCGGCGAGAGGAGGAGGCTAGGGTTTCAAGTGAATCAAACCTAAACCGTGGAAAGCACACTCTGCGCCTCCTCCTCCCCTCCTTATATAGCCACGAGATGAAACCTAAACCAGGGCCCACCGGCATGCTAAGCCCACGAGGTTCATTAATTACGGATCCAATCCAAATTAATGCGTCCCACCCATTAAGTGTGTGACCTGCGGGTTCACATACGTTTGGACATGGATTCGAAAACTCCTTTTCAATCCAATAGTTGGTAGCGGCTTCTTGCAAAGTATGCCAACTCCCAAACATACTGTGATCAAATCGAATGTAACCTATCAAAAGAACTCATGTAATAATCCCTTTGCCAAGTATATGAAGATTGATCTCAAGGCGAGAAGCATGTCATCCTTTGATGATTCAATCCATCTCTCGTATCCGTGATATATTAATAAGTTGTGATTGACTCCTCAATCACGGCATGGCCATGCACTTTCTTAAACATATCACACGAGTGGCCTTGTCATATATCTCCGTTTCATTGGAGTGGCAAATTCCATCTTATTCGCTCACTTCCCTCGCACGTTTCATAGTAAACATGAAAGCTACCTTTATAACTATCCGGTTAGGAAGTAGTGTTTGATAGCCCCAAGGAAAACTATTACACATGTAGGGAATATGACAATCTCAGTCTAAGGATCATACATCTTCTAGGTATGAGATACATCGATGACACATAAGAATGAAACATTCTCGCAGATGTCCCATAGCGGGTCTATCTAACCCATGTTCTTCAACATGGTCCACAATGTAGAGATGATATCTCCATATCCCATGATCTATGAAGCATGATCATCGATCACTACATGTGCTGATCTATTCATCGTAGTCCTATACGATGATATCCGATCAGAGATATTTATCGAATTACATCATTAAGTAAAGAGCTTCATAATCAAGTCACATACTTGTTGATCAATACAATGATATACATTCATTGGACCAATAATCATATTATTATTCATAAACATAGTCATGTTACAATCATCTAAATGATTGCCTCAAGGGCATAACACTAACAATATGGTGCACAACTTCAGATATAAGTGACGAACAAAGTGCACACAATATAGCCTTATTTGGTATCACGTTTTTTTGAGTTTTCAATGATAAGCAACGCAAAGGGAAAGAAAATTTTTTTGGTGAGTGACTAAACTAAGTTATAATGGAGTTAAAACCTAACAAAGCGCACTGAATTTTCAATTGATAATCTATGGCAATGAAACAAATATTTTTGTATGGCTATTTTCTAGAATAGGGCTGAAATAAAATCTTCACTACGGATAATCGACGTACCATGGCAACCAAAGCTTTGATACCAAATGATACAGAGGGT
The DNA here is from genome assembly GCA_036346275.1 of Otatea glauca. Classification (NCBI taxonomy): domain Eukaryota; kingdom Viridiplantae; phylum Streptophyta; class Magnoliopsida; order Poales; family Poaceae; genus Otatea; species Otatea glauca. The sequence goes on along the minus strand of CM070716.1, from coordinate 13,985,645 downwards.
TTGCCCGATCTTCACGGCAATTCGTGGTTTGATAACATGGATATATATAACCACTTGGACGTCCTCCCTACTAATTTGTACATCAATCAAACTCTATTTCTAGTTTCCTAATTCGACTCAACTAGAAAGGTAAAAACTAATATACAGATTAACTTATACCAGTTTTTTTGTAGATAGCAGATCAACTGTAAGGAATTTGCATTCAATAGTTTATCCGTTGTGATTGGATCGAAAAAACCTTTCAAACGGGTACTTATTTGCTTGATTTGGATTCCATATGAGAAAGTTATGGCCATTCCAAATTGGGTCATGCTGCATATGACGAGTTGAATCCAAATTTGAGCTTTCCAAAAGTGCACCTTTCAAATATGCACTTTCCAAAGATGCATTTTCCATATATGCACTTTCTAAAGATGCACTTTCCAAATATGTACTTTCCAAAGATGCATTTTCCAAAGTTGCACTTTCCAAAGATGCATTTTCCAAATATGAACCTTGCAAATATGAACTTTCCAAATTTAGCGAAACTTCCTTTCTTGCCCTTGGGCTGCCGAATTGCTCTTTTCCAAGTGGCACACTTTCTAATGTAGCTCTCTGATCCCACGCCTCCCCTTCTGCTTGGACACTCGCCATCATCTCTGAATATAAGTGAAGCTTTGTCTTAGTGTAGGTCAGCAAACTCATCTTTCTCATGACATAGTCCTTTCCAGTAGCTCGATGTAGATCCTCGAAACCTTCAAACCTAACACAAGTGTAGGTGCCAAAATTAAATAGCAAGTCATTATGAACTAATGGATATTCAGAAAGTAAAACATGCACCTGATCTTGTATATGATTTGCCCTAGATCTTGCTATAGGACCTACATATCGATCTTAGTTTTGCTTCATCACCTTTAGGAACTGGATCAATAGTGTTTGATGGAGGGTCCTCATCATTGTTGCAACTCCAACCATCAATGATGACTTTGCACGAACGCTCGTTGATGGCGAACTTTGTTTGGAATAGGTTGTGGCTTTCGTTCTGTTCAGTACGCTTTATTTGAGTACTTAGCACACGTTTTGCAATGATGCTTAAGTACTTGTGAGAAGCTTCAACTCCAAAACGTTCTTCCTCTATATGATCAGATTCATGTTCCTTATCTATAGGATCAGTGGCAAGCGTAGCATATTCCTCATCAATATCACTAGCTGAAGTGTACTCACCATTGCCTTTGATGAGGAGGGCTCGCTGATTTGGGCAATCATGCATCATGTGCCTGAAACGCTTGCAACGATGGCATTGTACATCCTTGGGTTACCTGGTAGAAGCAACTAAAGTGGAGCTTTTTGCAAGAGCTTGAATTGTGGACTTGCTTACTTCAGGAGCGCGGGGAGTAGTGGTGAATGACGTAGGGTGCCTACGTGTGAAGGTGGTATGTGGCCGGCTAGGTGCAGAGGTGGCACCTAGCTTTGTGACTAGGTCAGCCTAGCTGCAAAAGAACCTCCAAAATTACCCCGGGAATGGGACCGCCTTCCTCGCACTTCACCTTCAGCTTTACAAGCATGATGAAACAAACGGGTGATAGAGTTGTATTCTTTATAATAAAGAATGTTCTGAATTTCATGGTTAATCTCTCCTAGAAATCTAGCAATTTTAGCATATTCATTTTGTTCTAACCCACAACATAGCAAACTAATTTGCAGTTCTTGGTAGCATTCTTGTACTATTTTGCTACCCTATCTTAAGCATTGCAAATTGTTAAGCAAATCACGGGAGTAATATGAAGGTACAAATTTAGCTCTCATCACTCTTTTCATAGCATCCTAAGTTATAGGTAAGTTCTGTTCATTCCTACAAGTCTCTTTCCACCAAATTGACGCAAAATAAGTGAACTCACTAGTAGCAACCTTAACCTTTTTATTCTCAAGAAAATCAAAACATGCAAACTTTTGATCCACTGCAAACTCCTAAGCAAGATATGCAACAAGATCATATTTAGGAATTGTTTCGCACAGCACTCTTGTATTCTAGTGGGAGCAGGGAAGATCTAGAGTGACCTGTAGTGCACATTTTCAGAGTGGGGGTTCCCCCACTCTCACTTGGAGCGGAGCACCAAAATACAGAATTGCTTTCAGAGTTGGGGGGTAATTACCCATAAATGCCACTAGGCAATACCCCCAAACCGAGCCCCCCAACCCCTCCAGATTCTCATTCCTCTCCCACCCATCTCATGCTCCTCCCTCATGCACACGCGATGGCTCAAACCGTAGGTGGTGTCGGCGGTGGCGGCTCCTACCCATACCACACAGCTTGGCCACCACCTCGCTGACCCAGCTCCACCACCTCCCCCCGGTCCAGCGTTGCATCCTCGACTTCGTCGAAGTCTGGATCCACCTCCTCCCCACCCGATTCATCGACTCACCCCAGTCCAGAGCCGCCTCCTCTCTGACTTTGCCCTGATCTGTCACTACCTCTTCTCCACGTCATCGGCTTTGCCACCTTCCCACCGGCCCTGCTTTGTCTCCTCTCTCGGATCCAACATTGCATACTCGCCCTGGTCTGTCACTGCCTGAGCTCTTGTTCTTGAATATAAGTCAAGCAAGTCTCCATGGTAAGCATCGTCTCCTCCGCTAAATCCTCGTCGATTGAATTGTTGCGCTGATTTGCTTGTGAAAATTTTGCATTCTGAGTTTGGTGATTTGGTGAATCACAGATTGGCAAGGCTAGTGGTGACATGTTGATGGGAACGGTGGTCTGATCTTTCGACAGGTAGAACTAAACCGATTGGTGGAGAACTCGACGTTGACGATCCGACTTCCAATCAAAACGGATTCGAACCTTGCAATCACTACACCATGGCTCCTTGGGTTATCAACGACGCACAAACACGGTTGACCTCACCAAGAAGGCTTATCCCTGCATGCGAATCGAGAACACAAGCAAGAACGTAGAAGATGCAATCTGAAATTGCGAATAATATTAAGCAACGAGTTGGGGTTCCATAAATCGATGAACGGCGAAAAACTGACAAAGTGTCTAGTTGTAATCTAAGCAAAACCCATCTATTCTAGTGATGGCTATTGAATATATATGAGGAAGAGGGCAAGGGAGGTGGCCAAGGGGTTGGTCATGCAACCTTAGGTCGTACAAGGCCTTTGGGCCCAAGTGGAGGCGTCGCAGCACTCGGCAGTTTCTGTATGTCATATAGTTTTGATGATTGCTGTTGATCCATAATGAGTTTGAATGTGAAACAACTTCTGTTGGAAAGCTCTCATCGTGGGATTCTCCTTAGAATCCAATAACGCCTCATTTGGACTTCGTATGACCCAGATATGGTCATTTTATTGACGTGCTGTCCTGAGACTCCGAACCGAATTTGGAGTCCGACTTGAGCTCGACTTTTAGTCCAAGTAGACTTGGACTTCGAGGGATGACGTCCAGGTAAGCTTGTGAGGCTTCTCTCATATTCCTAAGCATCAATACATCACAAGAATTTAGTAGCAACCCATCGAAGAAAACATGAACAGCGAGGAACGAGTTCACCTGGTGGTTTAATTATCGCGCACGTGCTCTTTTAATTGGTCCTTGTATATCTTGAGGAGTCGTGTTGCACGTATCTGAAGGAGTGATGTCCTCATCACAAGTGGAAGTCGCTATCTGATGCCGTGAGTTGCTTCCTTCCCATTCCCCTCTTGTACCGTTCGATATGCAGTTGGTTTCAATATGGTTTGCTATTTGGTTGCAATGTAAAATCAATTAGCTACTGTTCTGGAAAATCACTCATTATCTAGTTGGATTAAAGGACATTCTATGACAAGCAAACTAGCATATGCAAATCATAGTTGTTGCAAGCCATTTTTTCAGTAGCATTTGGGTGAACTATGGTTGATATGAAATTTCATTTTTTCAGGCTAGCTATTCTTTTTCGTAGCATGTGCATTTTCAGTAGCATGTGTATCAATCACTAGCAATTGAACAACAGGAATAGGGATTTTTCAGGCTAGCTTTTCTTTTTCGTCTAGAAAGACATGATGTTTAATTCTCTCAACTTGACTTTTGAATGCAAGAGAATTAGAGTGATTGATACACCAAAAACTGTTGTTATTGTTACACACAAGTTTATTCAATTTTTGAGGCAGAGTAATGGATGCACTTGATAGTTTGTCGATTCCAAATTATTGCTGACTATTCAGTTCTGCAGGCAAGTCCAAACGAGACCTCGACACTGACTCCAACTTATGTACTATGTGTTTATTAGTGAACGATAGCTGAATTAGTGACTCCAACTTATGTGCTATGTTCATGGTTAATCCTTGATGTGTTCATCACATTATTTCAATACTTAGATTGTTAATGCTTCATGGTTAATGCTTGATGTGTTCATGGTTCATGGATAATGTCAGATGGCTGCCGAGTGGAGTGATGAACACACTCATATAGTTTGTGAGTTCTTTGCTGAACAAGTTGAGAGGGGGAATCGGCCAAACACTCACTTGAACAGTGTAGGCTTCATTGAGGTAGCAAAGAGGTTCCAAGAAAGAACCGGTCTTGATTACAAAAAGTTGCAATTAAAAGTAATTGGGCAAGCTAAAGATCGAATTTACCATTTGGAATAAATTGAGGAGGCAGAAGAGAGGTTGTGGTTGGGATGAAGTGAAAAAGACTATCAAGATGGACAATGATTGGTTGAAGAAAGCAAAAGAAGTAAGGGTTGTAATATTTTTTCTTTCTTGTTCAACTAACATTCCTATATGGTCACAATGACACTAAATGCTCTATTTGTAATATTTCAGGATATTCCAGGTTACATGAAGTTCAGAAGAAAGGCCTTCGAAATGAAGATTTGCTAATTAGGATGTTTGCTAACATCACCAATGATGGTCGGGATTATTGGTCTCCTGTGGGGGGCAGCATGCCAACAACTTCAATTGAAGCAAATACTACTATCAACTTGGAGGATGACACTACGGAGTTGGAGGAGGAGGTTACTCCTACAAATAAAAAGAGAGATGCCAATGTTGTTCTTGACAAAGGGAAAAGGCCCAAAATAGGTGATATCACTAGTCATGCAAGAGCAAATCACAAGGATAGATGGAATGGCATCATCTTTTGCCGAAAATGATGTAACTTGTTCTGTCAAATATGGCATGAACCTTGTGATTGAATGTGTGGTAGGCTATGGTAGCAATGAGCATTTCATTGCCACCGAGTTATTTGTGAAAAGGGACCAAGGGGAGATGTTACCATGCCCACCCCAGAGATTCGATATGAGTGGCTTAAGAGGAAGTACAATGCTAATCATGGGCATTACATGTTTAATTATGCATTATGAACTTATTTGATTTGATGTGTTGTAATACTATCAGATTGATGTGTTGTCATGTTGAACCTTATTAATTCTTATCAAATTGAGATATGAACCTTATTGTTGTCTATATTATTGATTGTTGTCAATATTATTGATTGTTGTCCATTTCATTGATTTTAACACAGTAGTGCTATATTTACAGATTTCATTGGCAAGTGATAGTGATTGTTCTAATGAAGAGGAGAGGACACGACGTTGTAAAAAATGATGGTTCTTTGTCTTGCTGGGGCAACAATTGCAGAAATATATTGTGACATCTTTGTACACAAGGCCGATCCAAGGAGGATGCTATGTATGAATGAGACTATCTTCATAGACCTTCATCACTAGTTGGTTACCAATTATGAGTTGAAGTCATCCGCACATGTGAATTCTTAGAGACACTTGCAATATTCGAATGGACATGTGGTGGATGTGAGTTGAAAAGGAAATCACAAAATCAATTCAAGCACTCGGGTGAAACCGTTAGTAGGAAGTTTGAGGATGTTCTAAACTATGTGGTTAAAATGGCGAAAGATTTTGTGAAACCAAAAGATCCTAACTTTCGCATTGTCCATAAGAGGATTAGAGATGATCAAAGGGCTTATCCACACTTCAAAGATTGCATTGGTTCTCTTGATGGGACTCATATTCGCGTGTCTCTTCTACTTGATGAACAAGTAAGGTACGTTGGAAGGTCAGGAACTCCAACTCAGAATGTGCTAGCAGTTTGTGTGAAAGGCCATGTGGAAGTCTATCCTTGATGGTGATGAGTAATTGACTGTGTTTTAGCATGTTTTGCTTGAGTTTGAGTTTGACTTAAATTGGATTTTTAAAAATGAAGCAATTTGAATCATGTTTGCCAGGAGCGGCACTACCGGCCTTTGGGGAGCGGTAGTGCTGTCGGCAAAAGCAGCACTACCAGCCCAAGGAGCGGTAGTTATTTTAGAGAGAGGGTTTTTAAGAGTTTTGAGTGCGAGCGGCACTACCGACCTCTAGGGAGCGATAGTGCCGGCAAAAGCGGCACTACCGGCCTCACGAAGCGGTAGTGTCGGCCTTCAAGTGAATTTTGGATTTGAATTTTAAAATTGTGTGAGATTTCTTGCATATCATTTTGGGCAATGCTATGTGATGTGTTTCCCTGTTTTGGATGGTTGTAGGACATCGGGTTTTGATCATGGAGATGCGGAGGATGACCATGACTAGGTGAGGTGCGTCGGAGGTCCAGACGATCGAGGATCGCCGGAAGATGATCGGAGATGGAGTGGGTGCAAGCTAAGAAGGCAAGGAATAGATGAGATTCTAGCTAGAAGCTGCTTGGATCAATGAGGCCGTCGGATTGCGTTCTAGTTGATAGGATAACGGGTTAGTTAGTGTGCTTTGAGAAGCGTGCAAAACCCTTTATGTTGTTGGGTTTCGGGTTAGCTCATGTATGAGTGAATGAGGCAATCCTAGCCCTTGATGGTGATCCTTTGTGTAGAAGGAACTCATCCAAGGGTGGAGGATGACTTAAGAGTAGTGTAAATAGAGGGGGTAGGGGTAGCCCTCCTCCCTTTGAAGGTTTTAGAGGTTTTGATGCTCCTTTGAGCTTTGCCCACTTGGTTGTGTGGTTTTGTAAACCTTCCTTCCATAAATGAAAATCTATTCCTCTCAATTTTGAATTTACTTTCCACATTTACATTATGTCTTTAAATTCAGCAATTTACATTCATGCAATTTACTTTCATGCAAGTTGGGTTTGCCTCCCCTCCTTCTAAATGCTTTTGGATCTTTTGCTAAGGATGTATGATTGGTGGATGAGTTTTCTTCGGACCATATCCCAATCATCTAAGCAAGTCTTGTGTTCTTCCTTGCAAGAAACCGATTTTTGCTCTTGAGAAGATCAATCTTGGAAGATTGGGTTTTTGGGCATTCTTGTCTTGTGTTCTAGCTTGATATGATATGTGGGAAGCCATCTATAATCATCTTGATCATCAAGAACCCACGAGCTAGCTAAGGGCCAAGTTTTTGTTCTTGAACCCGTTCTTGTGCACCCTTCTGTAAATTTGAAAAAGGTCATAACTTTGATGTCTATTCTTCCAATCGAAAGTAGGAATAGGTTCCTAACATCCTTAGGAAGGTGTCCACAAAGTTTCACAGTGTTTGGATCAATCGATCAAAAGATTCATCAATTTTCCTTTTGAGTCAGGCTGATTTTTACTGCTTTTGTTCTGATTTTACTATAGCTACAGTAACTCCAACATTACTGCTACAGTACCCCCGGTAGTGCTGGGCTACTGTTCATCTAGCACTGCCGAGTCTGTGAGTGGTAGTGCCAGCCTCTGGCTGAGATTTTCGAGTTTTTCGCTATCTCCGCTCCTCTTTGATGATATGAGGTTGTTGGTTGGACTATTTTTAGTGGGAGAAAATTTTATTTTGGGATCATTCACCTCCCTCTGATCGCCATCTCGATCCTTCATTGTGACTTTGATATGAGTTTCACATACGTATCTATGGGTCAACCAGGTGCTATGCAGACACTAGTGTGTTGTACCTAGCATTGAGAGTGGATAGCAATGTCTTCCCACATCCTTCACAATGTACCACAAACAAATTGTTTCCACATGCAAAATGAATAATATATGTTGTCATTAATTTGAATTAACTTGTTGATTTTTTAGGCAAGTATTATGTCGTTGATAAAGGATATCCTAACCGGCCGGGGTACCTATCCCCATACAAGGGTGAAAGGAATCATATTCCTGAGTTCCATAGAGGTACATAACCTACTACTCCTAAGGAGGGGTTAAATCGAGTACACTCATCTATGCGTAATATGATTGAGCGAGCTTTTGGAGTATGGAAGATGAGATGGCCAATATTGTTCAACATGCCAAATTATCCCCTACCTTAGCAAAAGATGATTATTGCGACTACTATGGCAATCCACAACTTCATACATGAGCATGCCACTAATGATTGGCATTTCCGTAGGTGTGGTCGAGATCCTAATTATGTGCCTACCATCCCGCCGAGATACCACAAGTATGCCATTTCTCAAGGAGCTTTCGATGGGGCAACACAATATTCTAATGAACGGTCTATGGATACCTTTCGTGATGAAATGTCAACCAAAATTTCTCTTGCTTGGTGACATTTTAGAGGTACAATAAGCAGGATACAATCTTTTGAAACATTTGTTGGACAATTTGTTATGGACATGTACTAGTATTTTGCTCTACCTTGATGACATTTTAGTAGCCTTTTGGAACAATATGTTATGGACATGTACTAGTATTGGGACCATGTTGCATTGGTACCTTATGGTATGTCATGTTGAATTTGTAATATAATTGTCTGAAAAAATATATTACAAAATAAACGCTCTGATCAGCTAATATGTACAAAATAAGGTACAAGTGAAAAAACTAGGGGTATTGTTGACAATTTACACACAATCCCCCCATTCTAGAATCTGGAGTCAGCCTCCTAGCCAAACACACCCACATACAGCTCAGATTGTCAAAGCATCCACTCAACTAAGAATCTGACATCTGGAGCTAAAAAACTAGAGTGTGAGCTGTGCCAAACAAGCCCTTACCAGCAAAACAAGGTATTGTAAACTTAATTTTTAATAGTGGATCATCGTGATCACGTACCTCTCGTTGATTCTGTTCCATACCTTATCGATTGTCATGATGCCGACTGTTATCACAATCATTGTTTACATTGAAACCCTCATCGGATTCCGTATCGATGATGTAGTTGTTCGCATCATCTTGTTCCACCTCATTTGCCCAAGAGCGAGCAATGGATGGGGAACTCTATTGGTCACAGGTGCAGCAAGAGGAGATTCCTGCTCAAGGTGCTCAACATGTGTGTGGAGCACCGCGATGTTGGTGTTGATCTAGTCCAAAGCATGATGTGTACTTCTTATGTGTCGATTGAACAAGCGCTCAAAGTGTTGCACGATCCCTCTTGTGCACGGTGTGAGGGGTGGATCATCCCCAATATTCTTGTCATGTCTTCCTGAACCTGCCATTGTTAGTAGCAAACAAGAAAAATATACAAGTGTATATAATCTTTATCAACTACTAGATGCTGGAGGTTAACAAGTCACACACGCTCAAGCCCTTACTAAGCTCTTGCAAGTTCTTAGCAATGCAAAATAGGTGGTGCGATCAACGTCTGATTTGTGATAAATGTAATAAATGTAACTAAAGCTTAGCGAAGCAATTTCAAGGAGAACGATACCTATTTGTTAGTAGAAGGTGGAGCTTGGACATGCTTAAATATGTAGCAAGGATCAACAAGTAATTCAATCGGGAAATTGAAAAGTTGAAAAATAGTTTCAAGGCCCTAGATTAGACTGGAACTAGGTATAGCAAGCTTAGAAAGGTATTAGGGTCGAACACGAATAACCAGCACGAGGAACTATCACAAAAGGAGCTATCTCAACAACAGGAGGCACTTGGTCTTACAGGCCGAATTTGAGGTTCAAAACAGAAATAAGACTAAAGACATGTGTATTTCCCAGATGTGCCTTGTCGTCCCCTTCAAAACAAGTACTTGTGCGTCAAAATCGGACTCTGTATGCAAAAGTTATAGCAGTTTTACTGGACAGTGTCTGGTTCAGATTCTGGAGATGGAAAAACAGATGTCTTGCCTTGATCAATTAAGGACTTAACCTTGCAATTATTTGAACTGGGCTAATCATACAACTGCATGTATGTTTTGTGCTAGGCCTAGCTCAGGAAGTTACCGCGTCTTGAAATATGGTATCTCAGAAGGATAACCAAACTGTGTGTGTGGTTGGGGAAGGTGTGTGTTGCAGTGGCTTCATATCTTGAATAGTGGTTGTTCCTGGTCCAACAATGAGTCTCTCTTATTCTTCTGCTCTATGTGAGGGAAGGATATTGAGACTAGGCTTGTCGGGAGAATATATGTTTGGATAGAGTTTTCAAAAGATTTTGTTATGATCTTCTTAGTCGCACATCGATGGGTACGTGTAATGGCTGACATTAAGATTGATCATATCTTGTAGGTAAATTGTATGACCTCTACAGAGTGTCAATCTATTCAGATAGTCTTGTCCCCAGTTATGGACAATACTTGAGAATTTCAGTCAACGGTTAAATTTTATAAAATAAACTTGGAAAAGGAGGCTATGTGCCGATGGAAGTTATAAAACTTGGTTAGGGTTGTGTGCTAGTTTATCTTTGAGAAATCTGTGTGCTAGTTTATCTTTGAGAAATACCTGAAGCTTTATTATCTTTATTTTTATTCGTTTTTCAATCATTTCAATCTATTTATTGTATTCAATTGAAAATACTGCTTTACTGCAAAATAACCATGATAGCCATTTATTTGGAATAAGCATTGCATGTAGTTATATTAGACTTGCATCTTGTGCATAATTTTTTGAGTGCTTTATTGAAGGATTGAAATCAGCGACTAGAGGGGGGTGAATAGGAGCCAAATATAAATTTACCCATAAAAATATCTTCTAGAATACTAGTGCAATGAAGCAAACACTAGGTTAAAGAATACGCACAACGAAGTGATGGAGCAAGAATTTCAGCAACCCAGATGAGTAGAAATTTTAAACTTATCTGTCAAGAAACATGAATAACTTTAAATATACTAATCCAAAATTTATGAAATTTTAATCATAGCAAGATAAGGTTCTTAGTGTCATGATTACAAAAGGAATTTCAAAATAAAGCCCAAGAGAGAGACCTTTTTAGCTCAACCACCACACTGCTAAAAAAATGGCTTTATGAAACTTGGCTGCAAAGAAACCGTAATAACTTTTTATCTACTTACGAAGAGTTGATGAAATTTGAAATAAAGCAAGGTAAGGTCCTCAGGGTCATGATTCCAAAAGTAATTTCAAAATAAATCCCAAAATAGTGACCTTTCTTGCTTAACAAACAAGCTGCACAAAAGCAGAGATTTTAGAAACTTTGACCACAAAGATACCTCAATAAATTTTGATCTATCCAACCAAACTTGATGAAACTTGAACCATGACTAGGAAATGACCTTAGGACTATGATTACAGAAGGAATTTCAAGAATAAGCCTAAGTTCTTAACCTTTCATGCAAATGGCTCAAGCTGCACCAGAAACTACGATTTCAGATCAAGAGCACAGTGTTGCAAGCATAACTTGAGCAAGAATGAGTTCTAATGGATTTTGCTGGGTTGGCACATGATTTAGATGAGTTACTCAACCTCTTACACATCCTAGATCCAAAAGAACTATAGCAAGTAAGATGGGAGGCAAAGGTCAAGTTGCAAGAAAAAACCATGCAAAAATTCTTGCAAGAATTAAGACAAAGTTTGCCTAGATGATTGGGATATGATCTAAAGAAGATTTATCCATCGATCATTCATACTTGGCATAAAATCCACAAGTATTTAGAAGGAGGGGAGGCAAATCCAAATGTGCGGAAAGTAAATTGCAAGAATTTAAAGTGCGGAATGTAAATTGCATGAATTTAAAGTGCAGAATATAAGATAAAATTAAAATTTCATTAAATTGAGAGGAAGGTTTACAAAGCCTCATAACCAAGTGGGCAAAGCTCAAAGGACCACAAGGAAACCAAAATCCTTCTCAAAGACTTGGCTTGGAGGTATCCTTCCATTCCTCTATTTATATCACACTAGCAGCAACCTCCACCCTTAATGACCTTCTTGACCCTCAAGAAACCTCATCCAGGGTTGAGATTCACTCCCCCACTCATACATAGTGGGAGCAATCTTTACCTTTAGATGACCTTATTGACCCTCATCAAGGGATGAAATTCACTCCCTCACTCATACATAGGCTAACTCGCAACCCAATAACATAACAGGTTTTAACCATTTGACACTATCTTAACCACTACTCCACCTGCGAACCCTTGATCCAATGATACTCCTTCGCTTGAGTATAGCTTAAGTTATCATCTCATCTCATCCATCCACTTGTCATCCTGATTTGCAGCACCTCCCCAGCTTTAGTAATCTTTCGACGCCACCTTGACCGTCTGGACCTCAGCTCTCCTAGCCTAGTCCCGGTCTCCTCCGCCTCACCATGACCTAGTTCCGAAGTCCTGTGACCATCATAGACAAGCAAAACATCACATAGTATTACACAACATAATATGGCAAATTTAATTAACAACAATATGAATTCCCAATTAAATGCATCGCTCAAGCTCACTAGGAATGCCGATAGCAACCCAAAATTGCAAATTCAGTTTTCTAAACTAAAACAAATTCACACAAATCAACATAAGCCTAAAAAATGTCAAATACTCATCACACATCCATGGGTTGACCTCCACATTGTCTCACATTTATGCACTCACCCTTCCCACAACAAAATCATTAGTTAAAGAGAAGTCTACACTTGCTTTGGAGAAGGAGTTCTAGGAGGAGGCATGTTACTAGGGGTGAACCTTGTTAGTTGACCATGGCATATTGATGGGTTATCTATGAATTTTCCATTCCGTTGTTGTTTTATTTCTTAGAGTTTAAGCACTACGTGGAACAATAATGTAATGTCCACCATATAGTCAATCAACTATCTTTTATATAATAAATAGAGTGTTTATTATGTTTTCGCTGTGTATGATTGTGATATTTAGCTATGTTGCTATTGTGTGCACTAGCGTGATTCTGGATTATTGTGGTACACACAGAGGGTCCAGATTTGCATATTCAGGTCCCGACAGAGGTGATATCAGAGCCATACTAACTACAGGTCTTAACCCTAGTTAGAATGGCCATTTCATAGGATCTTTAAAACTATTTTCTAAATAAAAAACCTAACTTGAAAGATTAATAAATTCTTGACTTATTTTATCTATCTTATTCTTTCCCCTTTGCTAAAATTTCTTTCTTTTCGCCTACTAGTTTAAGCTAGAATCTTACCCCAAGTTGTCTTTAATAGATGACAATGCTCCACACCTATGGTGAGTGCACTAGAGGATATGTTGTAGAGCTATGGAGAGTTTTGCAAGTGCTTGTTGGTTATGAGAGGCCACTTTATCTGGAACCCGTTGGACCGTGAATGGAAATGATTGTGGAGTGGGGTGCAAGATTACGATCTACGCTAAGAAAAATGCTAAGGCAATTCATCCTATCCGTCTTACAGTCAGAAGGCTAAATTTTGAAGCCGGGATCCAAGAATCATCAGGTCTAGCATTACAAAGGATTTTCAATAAGCATTCTGGTGAGCTAAGGCACACAGTGTTTTGAGTTCATCCCTGACGTCGCATTGTTGGTTGCTCAAGTGTAGAGGATGCGGAAGATGCTACAATCGTGCACCTGGCAAGGTTTCTAGCTGCTCAAGTAGAAGCTATGGAGGATATAACCCACGAGCTGAAGAAGGCCTATGAAGCATTGAAGACTCTAGAAGAAGACCTCCACGCTATTAAAATGATGGTTGCTGAATGGATTACAGAACTGGAAGAAGCTCTGTAAGTGTAACATCCCAATTTTTGTATTTTATGGATTTATTATGCATTTTATATTTTTGTGAATTTTCTAGAATTTATTTAAATTATTTTGAATTTATTTGAATTAAGCCTTGTGTTAAAGTTATGTGAAAATCTGAAATGTTCAAATAAAGTTTTGTTGAAAATATTTTATTTGAGCTCCAAATAACCTAAAATATTTTCTAGAATTGTTATGTGAAAACGCAATGGACACAGAAGCCAAGGCCTCTATTTAAGGCACCACACCCTGTATGAGATTCGTCGTTAGCCTACGCATCTTTTGCTCTAAGATTCATCGTTCGAGTCGCATCTGTCGTGAAGAACGAGCTTGCCGGAGTTGGCCGTTGCTGTACCATCAGTTTTTCACTGTGTGCTTTCCATCCGTTGATCTTCTACCATCGTCAAGGTCACCTTCGAGCTCACCGCACCAAGTCGTTCTGGTTCCAGGTGAAAACGACTTCGGAGGTTCGCTTTAGCACCGTGTTCATTGCCTTCGTCTTCGCTGCTTGTAAGCCATCGTCATAGTGCTATGGTCACCATCGTTGAGCTCGTAGAACCATTGGATCTATGTTATGCGCTCCAGATCATGCCACACATGCTTTGCCGCTTTGCCTGCTCGCAGTCAACTGTGGCCGCTGGATTTAGAATAGGTGGTCAAGATCTTGCCAAGTGTCAAGCCGCAGTATCCCTAGAGTTGCTTAGCTCGGGCTATTCGATCTATTTTGAACGACCACGATTATGACAGGTGTCGCAACCGAGGTAAACCAGAACCGATCTTCATCTGTAAACCTAGGCCGTCTGATCTGATCGTGCAGTTGTGGTGTTGCCGCGCCATCGTCAGCCTTAACCGTAGATTCTAGCCATCGGATCAGGAGTAGATGGTCTAGATCACACCGTGTTGGAGGCTAATCCATGCGTGCTGTGTGTCGCCACCAGGTTGTGCCACGTGTGCGTGCTGACGTCATTCCTTGCGTCAGCTGGTGCATGAGCAGAGTGGCATGAGTCCACCATGGAACGGGTCTATGTGTCGATAATACGTGTTGCTCTGTGATTCGTCCACGTGTCCGCTGACATCATAAATCCTTGTTATAGTAGAAAAATGATTCATTTAATTCAGATTTTCTATTTTCCTGATTTGTTCTTTTATTTCAAACTATGAAAAGCTCGTTCTCCCTCATTCGAACTCCGATTGAGGCGATTCATATTTCTAAAAATTTCTAAAATTGAGCTCTATTTAATGGTGAATTTTATTTATTTTTTGGAGGTGATTTTTCTCTCTATTATTGGTATTTATTACTTTATTATTCGTTTCGCGTAGATGTCGAGGTACCTGAGGTATTCGTGATGACAGAGCCAACCGAAGAGTAAGGTCCAGAGTAGGATCAAGACCTTTTTGAAGACAAGTTGTGCTTTGATCATGTTGAACCCATGTTTTGAAAGTTATATTGTTTTAAACTATTGCATGTTAATTCAATTTATACACTTGTTTCAATTAATTTGGGATTAGCTATTCATCCAATTTGAGTTATGTCAACCTTGTCATTGTATGCCATGATTCATTTGTCACCCTAATAAGGTTCTTTATTAGTTGGTAACTATTAATTGCCAATGTGGGTTAGTTAGAACGCAAATAGTTTGCTTAGCCATTCAACGAGTTATTAATATCATTTTTTGTGAAAAGGTTAACTTGCTTAATGGAATATGGAACATCACTACTGCACAACGCCTCTTCACAGACGGTTCACAAACCTCATCACAAACGGTTTTGTGAACTGTCTGTAACAAAGAATCAGTGATGAGAAGGGCTCATCACAGACGGTTTGTAAACCGTTAGTGAAAATGGACATCACAGACGGTTGTAAACAGGAACAGTGCAACCATCACAGACTGTTCCTGTTTACAACCGTCTGTGATGTTGCCTTTCCATTTTTTACATTTTTCTAATTATTGCTAGCCTCAGGAAATTCTAGCCATGCCCTCTGAAACAAAATAGATTACAGAGCATCACAAGCATATTATTATGACATACATTTCATAAATGAACTCTGATCACATATTACAACATACCGCACATCCATTTAAGAAATCAACTCAGATCATACATTACAACGTACAACGCATCCATTTTAGAAATCAACTCAGATATATTAACCAATTGAATTCAGAACTACAACTCACAAAATCACAGCACAAGGTTCACAAATTAATCCAAATGGTAACTAACAAATTCACAACTCATCAGGTGAGGCTTGAGTGGCATTCGTCTTTTGGATTTATGACCTCACACATCAAAAAGGCACATAGTTTTCTTCAAATTCTAGTAGGACAGCTTGTTCCAATGTAGATTCAGCGTATTTCCAAGCCTGTTGATGGGAAGAGTTAAGTCTTGTATTGCAAGATTGACAAACCTCTATGACATTGGTCTTCTGTGCACCAATGAGGAGTTGCATGTTGTGGCCAACGTAGAATCCACATAGGTTAGTGGCCTTTGCCTGCTAGTTGCACTGCTAAAATATATTAGGTTAGTTCTAGAGGTATTATTATGGAGTGTGAAGGATTATTGCGTACTAGCGAATACCGAAAACTTATGAACGTACTTCAGCTTCGATGAGTCCTTACTACGTGGGCCTCCACAAGCTTTGTAGACATTGAACGACGCGTCGACTAAATTTGCGATAGGCGCCAAGTCGTGGGTGCCGCCCTTTTTGGAATCATGGTAAATTACCCAGTTCTGTCTTGGTATAATTACGAGTAGATCCCATTGAAACTTACACAGGTATGTCGCCATGGTCATTCAACCTAACTTCGAGTTGCATATAAAGTACAATTCAACAAGTATAGCAACTGGATGAAGCACTTACCCCAGATTGTGGGGTAAAGGTATGAATTTTTTATCCCGTTGAGCCAGTAGTACTTTTTCCACGTACTCATGGACGAGTTGTAAATTTTCATCCATGGTTTGCTTGGACACCATGTGTGGGTTGAGGAAACCCACCGGTTCTTCCCTTACTTTTGCTTTCATGATCATGTATCTACATATACAAAATCAAGGATCATATATATATGATATTTATCGATACGACACGAATGTAGACCATGATCGCACACACTTACAATGTCCAGCATCTCATGAGTGAGGTGTCGAGAGTGTTGAGGTTGTAGAGATCGAACAAGTCGTTGAAGCCGACCACGAAGAAGCCATCCAAAAATTGGTGTAAAAAATGCTCCTCCTTGAATCTGACTGAGATAATCGATGCCAATTGTGCCATCGACTGTTGGCTTGTTCCATGCACCAATCTTGCAATCTAATATAGGCTACTGTAAGCATCTCCTAGCGCTCTTTCGGTACGAACGGTTGTCCCAGCTTGAATTGCTGAGCCAACAGGGAAAATGAAAAATCATGGGCTGACATGGTCCAATTCAATTTGCCCATGTCGTCGCCTCACCATCTACTGTCGGGACCCGAATTGTTGGTGATATGCCCTTGTGGCGATCATAGAGATGATTGTATCACGCCTTATATTTATGGAACAATATAATTGTTTGTCCTTTGAATAAATATTAATTGGATTATCAATAAGTAAGTGACTTGTTCGTGGAACATTTTCCATATATTGATATTATTCAAGTTATCCCTGATCGGTTATCATAATATAGGACGATTATGTTTCATAGATCAGCACATGTATTGATTGATGACTATGTTTTATGGGTCATAGAGATATGAAGATATCTAATCAATAATGTGGACACACGTTAGAGAACATGCGTTGGATAGACCCATATGAGACACTGGGAGAATTGTTATATATATTCTTATGTGTCATCAGTTGGTCTCACGCATAGTGTATGTATGTTCCTTAGACCTGAGATCGTCATTGGTTTCCTAGATGTGTAATGGTTTACTTAGGAGCTACCAAACACTACTCTTTAACCAGGTAGTTATAAAGGAAGCTTTTGGGTTTACTATGAAACATGATGAGGACATGAATGATCAAGATGGAATTTGCTCCTCCTATATAACGGAGAAATATCTCTAGGCCTCTCGAGGTAGTTGGATTAAGTAAGTGCATGGCTATGCTGGATGTGATTGAGAGTCAATCCAGATAAATTATTCCACTACGGTATGAGTGAAGAGATCGAGTTGTCATAGGATGACACGACTCTTGCCTTGAGCTTGATCTGATATCGTGAAGCAAAGGGAACATGACATTATCACATTATAGTAGGTTTGTCCGATGCTTTATGGATATTTGGGAATCGATATGTACTGCTAGGTACCGTTGTCGATTGTCGATCGGAAAGGTGTTTCCGAGTCATGTCCAAATATACATGAACCTACAAGGTCACACACTTAAGGGGTTGGAATATAGTGGTATAGATTGGATCCGTCACTAATGGGCCAAGTGGGCTTTGTCCTTCAGTTGGGCCCTAATGTAGGGTTCCACCGCAAGGGAGGGGACGGCTATATGAAGGGAGTTCGTGGTTGCAATTGATATGTGAGAGGGCGTATCCACCGAAACCCAAGCCGTCTCTACTTGAGCCTTCCCGTGCACGCTGGTGCTGGCACACTGACGCACGACGTTCTTTTCCAGAACGTGTGGACGCCGGTAGAGGTGTTGCTGCTACTGCGACACTGATCGGAATGATCGACCACCGTGCGAGGAGGATCAGCCACCGCACGAGGAAGATCAACTATTGCAACAGGATGCGCACTTCGTTGATTCGGGTTGCATCAACTTCCTTCCACTGCTCTGCGCGTCTAGTGGTAACGATCCATGATCATTTACTAGCGTGGCTTTCTAGTTTATGAGGTAGATTTTTAATTGTGTGCTAGCGTAGCCTACCCTTATCCCCTCACGAATATGCAAATTCGAACCCTCTGTGTATTCCGCACTAGTCCAAGATCACGCTAGTGCACAGAGGCTCAACATTGATGAATATCACAATCATACTTAACGGTAACATAA
Organism: Otatea glauca; assembly: GCA_036346275.1. Lineage (NCBI taxonomy): Eukaryota > Viridiplantae > Streptophyta > Magnoliopsida > Poales > Poaceae > Otatea > Otatea glauca. The sequence goes on along the minus strand of CM070716.1, from coordinate 13,966,882 downwards.
TAAACACTTCATCAACATTAAATATAACTGTTGAACGACCTTATGGTCAACCTTACATGAATACGCCTCGCAAGGCTAAGACTGAAAGTAAATAAATTGCAACGAAAATAAACACAAGTGTAGAAACCCTTCAATCTGCCACAGGCAACTTACAAGGTTCGCACCATAGTTATTCGCTCTTCCTGATACTCTTCCACAAAAGCAGGCGTTGCTTCTTCTCCAACTGGTGATGTTTTGTTGCAAGGGGGTGAGTACATAAAGCGCTCAACAAGTTGCGCACAAAATGCAATTCTAATATTCTCTTATGCATGGCTTAATACAAAGGATAAGCTGACATGGTGAATTTGCATAAACAACGTTCGTAAAAGAATAGCATTAATAGATTGAAAGACAGTAAAACAAATAATATCAACAATACATTTTTCCATTTGTTTTCCAATAACCAACTCATTACCTTATTCCACATTTCATGTCCATACCCCATCTATTTTTAATAAAATCTAACCCTTGACTGTAATCACCGAGCAATGCTCAATACCGCAAGCACGGCTATTCGAATAGGTTTTACACTCTGCGAGGTTATACACTTTACCCACAAGATACAACCATACACCACAAAGGCGAGTGATTATAACAAAGCCTTTCCAATGCCTATCTAAACCCAGTACTATCCGCTAAGATTTCAACACTGGTGGGACTGGTTACCACATCTAGGGCCCCCCTCTTGCGCCATGTGAGCATACCCATGCGAGGACTGGTTACCACTACCCGAGCCTCACACCACCACAAATAGTACAAAAGTTTAGACTCGACAGATTAATCAGCTAGGTCTGTCACATAGCAAACATGTGGTTGTATGAATGACTCAATTCAAATTCTTGCAAGGTTAAGTTGTTAATTGACCAAGGCAAGACTAACTAAAAATCATCATAACAATGAATCAACCATTATCATAAAAAGCAATGCGACCGCCCAAATGCCACATTGGCCCACCACAAATACATGCCACTTGCCTCAGTCTAAATCATTTTACCACCCCAATTGATTACCATGCACCACGTGCCATCAACAACAACAACATTGTGCGACAACACCCGACACACAATTTAATAAACAAGTTCCATAATCATTAAGCAAGATTAACCACTTTTTGATAAAATGATGACTCGTTGCACGGCTAAGCATTCTACTTGCAGTCTAACTAACCACATTGGAAATTTTAGCTACCAATTAATATTAAACCATTCTAAGGTGACAAATGAGATACGACAAATGACATGACAAGGTGGATGTAACTCAAAGTGGATGATAACTAATCCCAATATATTTGAAACAACGATACTTGAATTAATATGCAATACTTTGAAACAAAATAATATTTAAAGCATAGGTTCAACATGATCAAAGCACAACTTGCCTTCAAACAGCTCTGACTCCTACTCTGGACCTTGCTCGGGTGCTGCCTCCTCAATCACAAACACACCGGGCAACTCGACGTCTACGCGTAATAAGCGAGAAATCAATAAATAGCAAGTACTAAGAGAAAGATCCACTCCAAAAATTAAATAAAATTAACCATTAAATAGAACATGATTTTAAAAATCTTTAGAAACTAGAATCACCTCAATCGGAGTTCAAATGCAAAAGATATAGCTATTCAAAGTTTGGAATAAAAGATAATTATGAAAAATAGAAAAACCGAATTACTTTTACACTGGAAAATAGCATTTATGACGTCATGCTAACGTCAGCACCGGATATGATTTTTGGCTAATTATTTTTCTAAAGAAAAATGATTTATGACGTCAAGCTGACGTCGGCGGACACGTGGCCCAATCAGAAGGCGACACGAGTCACTAGCGCATGAACTCGGTCCACCGTGGACCCAGCACATGGCGCCTCGGCTACTGCACCTGACACACGGCGACACTCGGTTGGCCTCGGCGCCGGTGTGATCATGGCCGCACGATTCTAAATCGACGGTCAAGATTCGGCGGATGGAAGCTACGTCGGTGGACATGCGGCGAGCTAACACCATCGCTACACGGCTTACTCTACGCGGTCCGATCTAGATCGAACGGCTAGCGCTACAAGACGTGGACTTGCGAGGCGGCTACCCGGCGAACGACACGTGGAGAAGATCCGATGATCCTCACTAGATCCGACGGCTAATGATGCTTGCAACGGCGACGATGGCGCAGTGGAGCGGGCTCACCAGAGATGAAGACAACGACACGGCCGACGGCGTTTCGAGGCTTCGCCGGCGACACGGAAGGATGGAAACGATGCGTCTCGACGCGGTGAAGCAGATGGCGGCCTTGATGACAGCGGGGGATGAACGGACGACGAACAAGCGGCGAAAAACGACAGCGGAGGCTTCGGCGAGTTCGCACGAGCGAATGATGGCGTCTCGCCGTGCACAATTGGGCCAGAAGATGCGGCGTGGGGTGAAGATCCCAATGCCGACGGCGGCACTTTAAATAGCGGCCTCGACTTTCGCGAATCTCGCGTGAAATGAGGTTCGCTCGGATACGGCGGCTGAATCCTGTGGGGATACAGATGAGCAACATGGCGCGATCACAGTCGTCCACGCGGCGATGATCGATGGCTTGCAACACACAGGCGATGTGGGGAAGGCACAACCGTTGGATCTCTGAATAATTAAAAGATAGCAAAAGTCTTTATTCAAAATTCCAAAATGAATTACAAAAAACCTCAAAAATTCAATAACAAAGAAAAATCATATTAAATTCAATAAAAGCAAAATTTGGGATGTTACATCTACCAAATGTCGTCTTCATGTGAGATGACTAGGCCCGGATTGCTGTAATAACCTGTGCCTTACAGGACACGATAGCCGATTTGGTGGGTTCTTTTGGTGCATCATGTGGCTCTGGTAGTGCTAGTAGCTCTAACGCATCACGTGGCTCTGGTTGTGCTGGTAGCTTCGGTGCTGCAGGGCGGTCGTCGAAGGAGATGTCCCTTTTGGGCCACTGGATGAATGTACCAATGGCATCCTTCGATGATTCAATCCATCTCTCGTATCCGTGATATATTAATAAGTTGTGATTGACTCCTCAATCACGGCATGGCCATGCACTTCCTTATTCATATCACACGAGTGGCCTTGTCATATATCTCTGTTTCATTGGAGTGGCAAATTCCATCTTGACTGCTCACTTCCCTCTGCACGTTTCATAGTAAACATGAAAGCTACCTTTATAACTATCCGGTTAGGAAGTAGTGTTTGATAGCCCCAAGGAAAACTATTACACATGTAGGGAATATGACAATCTCAGGTCTAAGGATCATACATCTACTAGGTATGAGATACACTGATGACACATAAGAATGAAACATTCTCGCAGTGTCCAATTGCGGGTCTATCTAACCCATGTTCTTCAACATTCGTCCACAATGTATAGATGATATCTCTATATCCCATGATCTATGAAGCATGATCATCGATCACTACATGTGCTGATCTATTCATCGTTATCCTATACGATGATATCCGATCAGAGATATTTATCGAATTATATCAATAAGTAAAGAGCTTCATAAGCAAGTCACATACTTGTTGATCAATACAATGATATACATTCATTGGACCAATAATCATATTATTATTCATAAATATAGTCATGTTACAATCATCTAAATGATTGCCTCAAGGGCACACTAACAATCCTCATCGATGGTGTAAGGGCCTTCCCAGCTTAGAGAGAGCTTATGCTCGCATTTCTGATTCTTTCTAAGGACCAGATCTCCATTGGAGAACGGTCGGCTCCTTACATTGTGACCATGATAGCGTCGTAAGCCTTGAAAGTATTTTGCCGACTGAATTGTTGCAATGTCCCTGGCTTCTTCCAGTCGATCGAGGTCTTCTAGCCGGCTTTCTTCCGAAGCGACCTCATCGTAGCTCTGAATCTGCGGGGATCCGAATTCTAACTCGGTTGGGAGGATCGCCTCTGAGCCATACACCAGGAAAAAAGGTGACTGCCCGGTTGCTCTGCTGGGGGTAGTTCGCAGCCCCCAGAGTACCGAAGGCAATTCTTTGACCCACCGAGTGGCGTATGGTTTGAGACGATAAAAAAATCCTTGCCTTTAGGCCTTGTAAAACCATGCCATTGGCTCACTCAACCTGCCCATTACTTCGGGGGTGTGCTACTGATGCGAAGCAAATTTTTATGCGAGTTCACCGCACCAGTCTTGAAATATGCCTCCTCTGAATTGGGTGCCATTATCCGTGATGATTCAGTTTGGTATACCGAACCTAACCACGATTTCATTGAAGAATTCTTTGGCCTTAGCGGCTGTGATTGTGGCGACTTGCTTGGCCTCAATCCATTTGGTGAATTTATCGACGGCCACGAAGAGATGAGTATAACCACCTTGAGCCTTCTTCAAAGGTCCCACCATGTCAAGCCCCCAGACTGCAAACGGCCAGGTGATTGGGATGGTCTGCAGTTCCTATGCTGGTTTGTTGACCTGTCGCGCAAAGAACTGACATCCTTCGCATGTCCGAACGATGTCCTCTGCATCAGTGACAGCAATCGTCCAAAAAAATCCCTGACGATAAGCATTGCCAACTAGGGTTGATGACGCCGCGTGATTCCCACATACTCCCGACTGGATTTCCTTGAGAAGATCTCTTCCTTCTTGTTCTGATATGCACTATCGTAGTACACTAGAGGATTTCTTGTGATAGAGTTCTTCCCTGATCACCACATAGCTCTTACTTCGACGCATTATTCGCTCGGCCTGCATGCGGTCTTCAGGTAGCTCGTCCTTCGTAAAATAGTTCAGATACGGAGCTGTCCAATCGGAGGTAATGACCAAGACTTCTGCCTTTTTGCTCTTCTCCACTGGGACGTCCGACTTAGGCCGAGTGCTTATTGTGGGCTTATGAATTTCTTCGACGAATACTCCCACGGGCACTGTGGTCCAGCCAGATCCCATCTTTGCTAGCTCATCAGCCGCTTCATTATCCCGACAGAGCACATGAAAAGGCTCCAAGCCGTCAAAATTGCCTTCTAGCTTGCGTACCTCCTGGCAGTAGGCAGCCATGTTGTCTTCGATGCAGGACCATTCTTTTTGCACCTGATTGACCACGAGCATTGAATCTCCATGAACCATCAGGCGTCGGATATCGAGTGATATGGCGATACGGAGCCCATGGATGAGTGCCTCGTACTCGGCGGCATTGTTTGACGCGGGAAAAAGTATTTGCAGAACGTACCTTAACCGTTCTCCATTTGGTGATATGAGCACTATACCAGCCCCCACGCTGCTGAGCACGAGGGAACCATCGAAGTACATCGTCCAATACTCGAGTTCCTTGACTACCACCGGATTTTGAAGTTCTGTCCACTCGGTAGTGAAGTCGGCGAGCGCTTGAGACTTGATGGCTGTGCGAGGCTTGAATAAAACGTCAAAAGCTCCAATCTCGACTGCCCACTTTGCAATTCTCTCCGTGGCCTCCTGGTTGTGAAGTATATCTCCTATTGGGAAGGAGGTGACCACCGAAATAGTATGCTCTTGGAAGTAGTGCTTGAGTTTGCGAGATGTAAGAAGTACGACGTATAATAATTTTTGCACTTGTGGATACCGCACCTTAGACTCACCCAGGACTTCGCTGATGAAATAGACCGGATGCTGGATCTTATGCACATGCCCCGGCTCCTCCCTTTCTACGATGATTGCAGCGCTGACTACTTGAGTCATTGCCGCGATATAAAGTAACAGAGGTTCTTCTGGCATCGGTGAAACGAAGACCGGGGGCGTCGTTAAGAAGGTTTTCAAATCTTCGAACGCTTGCTGTGCCTCGGGGGTAAATTGGAACATGTCCTGCTTTTTGAGGAGTTTAAAGAATGGCATACCTCGCATACGCAGTCGGGAAATAAACCTGCTGAGTGCGGCCATGCAACCTGTAAGCTTCTGGACGTCCTTTTGGTAGGTCAGCGGTTTCATATTTGATATGGCCTTGATCTTCTCTGGATTGGCCTCAATGCCTCGTTGGGAGATGATAAACCCGAGCAGTTTTCTCGAAGATACTCCGAAAACACACTTCTCGGGATTAAGTATCAGGCTAAAGGCCCTTAGACTTTCGAACGTCTTGGTTAGGTCGGCGATAAGGTCCTTCCTCTACCGAGTCTTTACCACGACATCATCCACATATGCCTCCACATTGCGTCCGAGTTGGGCATGAAAACACCGCTGTATTACGCGCTGATAAGTTGCACCAGCTTTTTTTAAACCGAACGACATCGTGGTATAGCAAAAGGCCCCAAAGGACATGATGAATGAAGTCTTGACGTGATCTTTCGCCTTTAGGCGAATCTGGTGATACCTTGAGTAGGCATCGAGGAAACTCAGGATTTCGCACCCGGCGGTCGAGTCAACCACCTGATCAATTCGAGGTAGCCCGAAGGGATCCTTCGGACATGCCTTGTTGAGATCAGTATAATCAATGCACATGCGCCAAGTTTTATTCTTCTTTTGAACTAGTACAAGGTTTGCCAGCCAATCGGGACGATACACTTCTTTGATAAAACCTGCAGCTAATAGCTTGGTGATCTCCTGCTTGATGGCGTTCCGACAATCTGGAGCGAACCGCCGGAGTCTTTGCTTGATTGGCTTCGCCTTTTCATCGACGTGTCAGGAATGCTCGATCACCTCCCTAGGAACACCCGGCATGTCGGATGGTTTCCAGACAAAGATGTCCTTGTTAGTCTGGAGGAAGGTGACGAGCGCGCCTTCCTATTTATCCTCGAGCCCTATCCCGATCAGAGTCATTTTGGACGAGTTGGATGGGTCGAGGATAATTCTCTTGGTTCCTTCGCTAGGCTTTATCCCTGACGTGGTCTTCTTCTTGGATGGGATGTCGTCTTCTTCCTGCAACGTGGCTGCCTCTGCCTGGATATTCTTCCCCTCAGTGGTTGCCTCCTGCAGCTCGGCAAGTTCACAATTCTCTCGGTCACATTCCAGAGATCGCTTGATGTCGCTGTGAATCGTGATGACGCCTTCGGGTCCTGGCATCTTCATCATCAAATAGGTGTAGTGCGGGACAGCCATGAACCGAGCCAGACCGGGTCTTCCCAAGATAGTGTGATACGCTGTCTCGAAATCCGCTCCCTAGAAATTTACATACTCGGTCCGATAGTTGCTTTTGGTACCGAAGGTGACATGCAAAGAAATCTTCCTGATAGGAAACGAAGATGCCCCAGGGATCACCCCGTGGAACGGCTGTGAGCTCGTCCTTAGCTCGGAGCGGGGGATGTTCATGTCGTCGAAGGTTTTGGCGAACAAGATGTTGAGTCCACTCCCTCCATCAATCAAGACCTTCTTGAGCTTTACACTGCGAATAACAGGGTCGAGCACTAGGGGGTACTTACACGGATGTAGAACTCGGTTGGGGTGATCTGAGCGATCGAAGGTGATCGGGACTTCAGACCACTTTAGATACTGGGGATTGCCGGTTCCACCGCATTGATCTCCCGAGCAGTAAGCTTTTGCTTCCACTTGGACTCGTATCCGGTGGAGCCCTCGTATATGTAGTTCAACTCGTGTCGGGTTCCTGATAATCGTCCTCGCTAGGAAAGTCCTTCTTGGCCACCTCTTCCTTCGCTGGAGCCGGCTGCTCGTTGCTTTCGCAATTAAAACGTTCAGAGTAAAGCAGTCTTTAGCGACGTGCTTACCTTTAGGGTGGAAAGGACAGATTGCCTCCATGACGGTATTGTAGTCGGGTGCCTCCCTTCGTGCGACTCGGGGCCGGTTGCATTCTGTTAACGCAACTAGCTCCTCGTCTTTCCGCTTTTTGTCTTTGTGCTTGGAGGACTCGGCTCTGTCGCCTTTGTTCTTCTGTTGCGGACGATCTTCTTGGCACTTGGCCAGGGCGTCTGAGGCCGTGGCATAGCGGTCGGCCAATGCAAACATCTCCTTTATAGAGGCCGGCGGTTTCCTGGACATTTTCTTGATTAAATCAGGATCACTTACCCCTTTCTGAAAGGCTGCCACCACCACTGCATCAGATACATCCCTGATGGTGTTTTTCTTCTGCATGAAGTGCCAGATGAAATCTCTCAGCGTTTCATCCTTCTTCTGGTGAAGCTGATATAGATCCCATGGGGTCCCAGGCCTCTCATAGGTTCCCTGGAAGTTTGCGATAAATTGATCGCAAAGGTCGCTCCAGGAGTCCACCGAGTTCGCAGGAAGTCCTGTGAGCCATGATTGAGTCGAGGGGGTGAGATTGACTGGCAGATAATTTACCATAACGTTTTGATTGCCCCCAGCCGCTTTGACCACCAGGGCATAGACCTGCAGCAAGCTTCTGGATCTCGCTCCCCGTCAAACTTAACGATGCCCTTGGGATTGAAACCTTCGGGCCATACTACTTGGCGTAACCGAGAAGTGAATGCTCGGATTCCGTCGATGGATCTATCGTCGTGATGAGGGGGAGTCTAGCGTGGCGAGCCTCGGGCTTGGCGATCGTCATTAACGTGTCGAGGTGGAGTTCGGTGTGGTGAGCACATGACTCGGCGATCGTCGTTGTTGCTCCGACCCCGGTGATGATGGTCTCTATGGTCATTGCTGTCCTCGCGCCGTTGATCACCTCGTCGATCGTGGCCTATGCCGAAACGTTCATGGTTGTCGTTGTGACATCGTCGTTCTTCCTCATCCCGCTCTTTTCGTCTGGCGGTGATGTCTTGGCGAAGGTCACGGTTGAGGTTCCGGCGGACGTCTCCGATTGGTTGCATGGTGCGCCGACTACTGATACTCCCACTGGTTGTAGTCCGACTGCTAGCGACGCGAGTAGCCACGTGGGAACGCGAACACGCTTCTCTTACCGGCTTCTCCTGATTTTGCTGAATTGCTGCCGCCGTCACCATGGCCTTGATCTGGGCCACGATCGGGGCTGCCGGGCTGTCCGATGCAATCATCGGGTCCAGCGTGTCGAGAAGCATCTTGGAGGCGACGACGTTCTGCGTCGGTGTATGAAAGACAACTTGGTCTCCCAATTTCGATTGCAGGATGTCCTCGTGGACATTACGATCGCGAGATCGAAGCGATCGCGGCGGCGCCTCCTTGGTCTTACGAAGAAGGCGATCTTCCTCCGCAACTTCTTGAATCTCTTGTTGGCGTTGGAGATCGGTCTTCTGCTCTTCTATTACGAAGATGCTACGAAGATCGCAGCAATTCCTCACGATGCTAACTGGTTTGCTGACCGAGTCAGAAAGACATACCTGAGATGAGTCGGCCTGACCTTTACGAGATTGGATCTGGTTTAGGTCTAGGTAGGCAAGTTCTCCGCGCGCATATGCGACAAAGTCCAGGCTTCCAAAGCGGAAAGCCTGGCCGGAGATGAAGGTGGTGATGATTCCGCTGGTTGCTGCAATCGAGTCTGTAGGAAACGATTATAGCGCTCCCCCTACCTGGCGCGCCAACTGTCGACTTTTGTAGCCGGCAATAAATTTATGGGGCAGGCGCTAGATCTCAAACTCGAAGGTCACACAAGACAAAGGTTTAGACAGGTTCAGGCCCTCAACGGAGGAGGTAATACCCCAGTCCTGTATGCTAGGATTATGTGGATCTCTTGGATCTATGGGTGCGCGTGCGCTCTATCGCTCGATATCTCTCTATTGTTGCCCGCCCTCTCCCATATATAGTGAGGGTGGGGCGGTTTACAGAGTCCCGATCGGTTAGGGCATTCCGATCGGTTACATGATTCTAATTGGTTACAGGATAGAGTTTATATCTTTATCTACCCTGTTAACAACTCGGATTACAATCGTATCTCTTATATCTAAATACATATTCAACTGCCTCCAGGATGTATCCCCTTTCGCATGGCAACAAGGCCGCGAAGGTTATCCTCTGGGCCTTCCATTGGGCCTTGTCTCTCCCTCAGGCATTTCTAGGCCGGTTATGAAGACACCTGGTTTCATATATTCCACAAGATCTCACCTTCGTGCCACCATCGCCGAGCAGAAGCTTCATCAACTGTCGGATTATCGATCAACAAATGGGATTGTGCTGCGTCGCAACTTCAGCAGTAAACATCTCCGGTAATGCCAGCCGTTGGATCAAGGTTTAACGCTTGAGATTTAGCCAAGTGGGTTTAGATCTATAACCGTTCGTTTGGTGCCGTGTGGATCGGATTGCGCTGCAAGGGGAGACCAGTAGTCCGCTGACTCGTAGCAGCATAGCGAAGCGTCATAAACCGAGTTCATGGTGGACCAGTGGAGGTCGTGTGAACCGGGTGCATACGCTTGCCACGTGTCGCGTCCTGATTAGTCCAAGGTGTCGCTAACGTCATGCTGACGTCATAATCATGTTTTCCATTGAAAAATAATTCAATTGGAAATCCTGCAATGCTGACGTCATCAAGAGGTTATGCTGATGTCATAAATGCAGTTTCCAGTAGAAAAATAATTCAAAAAATTCGGATTTTCTATTTTATGTATTTTAAGTATTTATTCAAACTTCAAAAGGCTATATCTTTTGCATTCGAACTCCGATTGAGGCGATTCAAATTCCTAAAAGTTTGTAAAATTGAGATCTATTTAATTGTACATTTTATTTTATTTTTGGAGATAGTTTTCTCTCTGTTTTGGTGTTTATTTGGCTTTCTCTTCCGTTTCGCATAAACGTCGAATTGTGCAAAGCGCCCGATGAGGAATCGTTGATTCAAGACCAAGGTTCAGAGCAAGAATAAGGGCTTTTCTAAGGCAAGTTGTGCTTTGATCATGTTGACCCAGTTTACGAAAATTGCTATATTGATTTACGTTATTGCATGATATTTTATGAGTACAACTGTTTCGAAATAGTTTGGGATCTAGCTAATTTACCTACTTGAACTATACCTTACCTTGTCACTTATATGACATGATTTATTTGTCACCCTAGGATGGTTCAATATTAGTTGGTTGATATTAGCAATCAACATGGGTTGGTTAGACCGTGTTTAGCTTGCTTAGCCATGCCACGTATACCTCATGTCTTTTGAAATATCAAAAGTGAATCTTGACTAATGGAATATGGAATATGTTTATGAAAGGTGTGTCAGGTGCTGTCACACAATGATGTTGAGTTGTAGTGATGTATGTCACGAAACGATGTTACATGTTGATGGCACGTGGTGCATGGTAATCAACTGGGGTGATAAATAATTTAGATTGGGCAAGTGACAAGGGGCAGTGTGCCAAGGTGGGCTAGGAATGGCAGAGGGTTTGTGGAAGTCTTGCCCTAGTCAGTTAAGGACTTAACCTTGCGAGCCTTTGAACTGAGTTAATCATGCAACCACATGATCTGGAATGGGACAGACCTAACTAAGTAGGATAACCGATATCTTGATATATGATTCCTCAGGTGGATAATCACACAGAAGCATTCATACATGGAAGTGTGGTTATAGCGGAGGATGTGGCGTTACACATCAATCTAACAGTTTGTCGGTTCTATCCTTCTCCTCAGCCGAGGGAAGGTGTAGTATATGGCTTACCGGGAGGGTCAATGTTAGAATAAAGGTTTCCGAAAGGTTTTGTCATGACCACTCGCCTTTGTGGCGTATGGTTATGTTGTGTGGGTAAAGTGCATAACCTCTGCAGAGTGTATAATCTATTCGAATAGCCGTGCTCGTGGTATTGAGCAATGCTCGGGGATTATAGTCAAGGGTTAGATTTTATTAAATAAAAACCTAGATGGGAATGTTGGATGCTGTTATTGAAAGTTGGAACTGGACTTAGATTGGATAACTTGGTTTACCTGAAATGCTGAAATTACTATTTACTGTTATTTGTTTTACTGTCTTTATAATCTACTTATTGTACTTGTTCAAAAATGCTGCTTTAGTGCAAAATAGCCCTGTTAGCCTTTTCCTTTGCAATAAGCCTTGCATATAGTTATGTTAGAAATGCATTCTGTGCACAACTTGTTGAGTCTTTAAGTACTCACCCTTGCCAACAACAACATCAGCAGTGAGAAGTCTACACCAGCTTTCGAGGAGGTGTTCCAGGAGGAGGCGAGTATTTAGGGGCGAGCCTTGTCAGTTGCCTGTGGTATACTGAAGAGTTTATCTACGTTTTCATTTTGCTTCAATTTAACATGTTATTTAGCCTTGCGAGTCATAATCATGTAAGTTTGACCGCAAGGTCAGTCAACAGGTTAATATTTTATATATGTTGTCTTTTATTATGTTTCCGCTATGTATGAATGTGGTATTCATCTATGTTGAGCCTGTGTGCACTAGCGTGATCCTGGACTAGTGCAGTATACACAGAGGGTCCAGATTTGCATATTCGGGTCCCGACATTTTACGAAGATTTTGAGCAACCTCCGAGCAGTCAGTTGCATATACCCTGACTCGGATAATGCTCGACATTTCGTTACCGCACTCGATCTTCGAGTTTGGGAGATGAATGTGACCACCATCAAGGATACTACTTACTTTTCGACTCTCACTCTTGATGGGCTTTATTCCCGACCCAAGAGGGTGAGAAAGAGGAAGAGAGGTGGCACGATCATCTGCTTTGAGTGTGGTGGCCCCAACCACATTCGAGCGAACTGCCCCAAGCTTGAGAAGGGCAAGAACGACACCGGCGGTTCAGGAAAGAATGACTACACCAACAAGAACCGCAACAAGAAGACTCCAGCTCGTGACCCGACGTGTGAGAAGAAGTACCGCAACTTCTCGAAAAACAAGAAGCTCTTCCACCGCGTCCTCGCTGCACTCGATGACATCAACCTCTCTGACGCAGAGACCTAGACCGATGAAGGAGAAGATGATCCACAAGAGAAGACCAAAGGTGGCGATGACTTCACCGGGATGTGCTTCATGGCGAACACCAACAAAGACATCGCGACTTGAGCTCTCTGACGACATGGGCGAGTACCCTCCTATGACCCGACTCAATGAAGTCATCGCAAACTAGGGAAATTTCATGCTAGAGCTAGAGTTAGGTGTACGGAGTTAGAGAAGGAAGTAGGTACCTTAACTCGGGAGTTAGCTTCTATTAGATCTTCTCCCTCCTGAATCACTGATGACTGTTCTTTGTGTGATGCCCTGCTTGTGGAGCTTGAGAACCTAGGAACTATGCATGATAGAGTGGCTTCTGAGCTTAAGAGTCTAAGGTCGAAGGATGCTAGCACTTGTTCTATTGATGCTATTCCTATGGATGCTAGTTTTCTTCATACTCACACTAGTGCGTCATGTGAAAATTGCCCTAAATTGCTTGCTGAAATTGATGCCATGAGCACTCACCTTAGGAAGCTATCTACTAGAAATAATGAACTTGAAATGCATGCTTCTAAGGACTTAGTCAGCTCATGTGAGGGCTGTAGGCAACTAAAATTTGAAAATGAATCACTAAATGTCAAGTGTGCTGAACTTGCTAAGGACTTACTAGTTAAGTCACAAGAAAGTTGCTTGCGATATGCTGAGATTGAGGGGGATTTGGATAAAATCCAAGTCAAACTTAGGAAGAAGCTAGAGGCCCAGACCCTTAGGATTAGAAATGCACTTTGCGTTTCTTGTGAGGCCCTCAAGGTTGAGGCAACCGTGCTGAGAGAGAAAAACGCACATGCTAGTAGTTCTTCTCTTCCTGGTTCTTCTTCCTCCTCTCTTCCCTGTTCTTCATGTGCCTCTTTCTTTTAGGAGTGTGAGTATCTCATGAGCACTCTAGAGAAGTTTGTAGGAGGAAAGAAGAAGCTCAATCCCATTCTAGACCAATCCAAGATTAGCCGATTCAATCTGGGTCTAGGATTTGACTACTTGAAGCACGCTCGGGCGCATCCTCCCACCATTGTGCGTGGCTCCAAGAGTGGTGAGATCATGGTTGCTCCTAGGGTGAGCACCATTGTGTTTAGATCTGCTGGGGTTTTCCATGGGATCTCTGATCAGAAGGTTGCTCCTCCTTCTACTTCTGCCTCTGGTAAGGCGAAGTATACATGCACCTTCTGTCAAAAGAATGGACATGTGGTAGATTTCTGCTTTAGGCGCGCCAAGATCACAAGGCGTGAGCGTGTTGCTGCTCTTAGGGGTATTCAGGGTCATCCCTGGACTCTAAGTACTTCTAAAGTACACACTGCTACTAGACAGGTTAGAGAGTTGCCTGTTTTTGGCCAACGTCTATGACTCGGTTTTCATGCTGATCATTCGAGTTTTAGTCCTGGAGCTACTCGTGGTCAGTCTATCCGCCGTCCTCTTGATATTCCTCATTTTTCCCATCGAGGTAGATATCAGCGGCGTGAGGTGTTTCCTAGAAGGAGATTTGGACAGCCTCACTGGGATGGTTCGGCCTTTGCATGGTAGTGGGCCAACCAAGTTTTAGCTCCTAGATCTTCTACTAACATTGTCTCTGATCTTGTGAGAGTTGAGCATCAGAGAGACACTAGAGTACAGTCCTCTTCTTTTGTGGCTGGTATCCTTGGGCGTCGTGTGGTTCAGTATTGGGTTCCCAGGTCTTCACTTTATCCCAGTACTGAGTCATCTCTCTCTCTTGTGTCTTGATTAGGTTCGTCGGATGGGGGAAGGAGAGGTTTGGATGGTTGACTCCGGTTGTTCTCGCCATATGAACGGATACTCTCGTTGGTTCTCTTCCCTAGTCCGAGCCCCTGGTAAATAGTTGATCACTTTTGGGGATACTTCATCAGGTAGAGTTGTTGCCAAAGGTACCGTTTGCATTAATGACAATTTCATTCTTAAGGACGTTGCCTTAGTGAGTAAGCTGCAATACAATTTGCTATCTGTTTCTCAACTTATCGATAACTCTTTTGAGGTAAGCGTTAACAATACTGCCTTTAGAATCCTTGATTCATCAGGAGGGTTAGTTAGCGGGATTTCTAGATTTGGGAGAGTCTTTCGTGCTAATTTGTCTTCCACTTCTGGTGACTCTCTTCGGTGTTTGCTTGCTTCTAAGTCCCGTGATCTCTCCTTCTGGTATAGAAGACTTTGTCACATTGGTTTTGATCATTTGACCCGAGTTAGCAACCACGACCTTGTAACATCCCGAAAAATGCAATAATATAAAAATTCATATTTTGAATTTGCATATCTTTGTTTCTGATTTTTCCTGACATGATTGGAATTTATTTGGATTTCTTTGGATTTTTGTATTGAATGAAAAATCAAACAACTAGAATTTAAGAATGGATAATGGTAAAAAGATAAAAAGTAAAAGATAAATTTTGGAAAAATTACCATAGAACCTTAACCACTCTGGTAAGTCATTAAAATCAAGAAGTAAAATTTTATGCACAGAAAAATGGGTAAATAAAATGAATGACACCTCTTTTTGACTAGAAACAGTACAAGTCAAAATTAATGAAAAATATTCGAAGTATATCTGAAGCTGGAAGAATTACCATAGCACCCTCAGTGCAGTGTTTACACCTGGTAAAAATCTCAGGATTTGATCATGTAGGCAAAGCCCTCTAATACTTCAAAAACAGAAACAATTAAAAACTAGAAACCCAAATGTCAGAATTTATATAAAATATTCACGTGAGGTTTTGACTTGAAATTTTTATGGAGATATCCTTAAGACAAAATGAATCTCTTTAAAAAGTTTGGAAAATAATTAATATGATTTACATTCCAAAATAAATAAAATACTGAAATTCAAATCCTGTACAAGTCCACAGTGTCAGAATTTTAAATAATTCATTACAAGGTATTTTAACTTCAAATTTTTACTGGATATTAGAAACTACCAGAGAATGTCGGTCAAAAAGTTTAACAATTAGTAAACTTGATCTGATGTCCGTTTTAATGCTCACATGGAGCTTGTCTCGGTCGGACTTATCCTCGACTCACCTCACTCACCGACATGTGGGGCCAGCCTCTTTTAAGTAGCAGTTCTTTGGCGGCAACGAAAGCGTCGCTCTCACTGCCCGTGGCCCGGGACCCACCCGTCGACCGGCTTCACTGCCTCCTCCTTTTCCCCTCTCGCCGAGACGAACTCGAAGACTCCGAGCCTCGCGCTGCCTCGCCGATCCAAAGGCACCGCACCGCACCGCGTCGCCCGAGCTAGCAGCTGCAGCCACGCCTTGCCGTCCTCTCTATCTCCGCGCCATGCCCTGCCTTGTCCGGACGCCGAGCTCACGCCACCTTGTCCAAACCGAGCCGCGGATCATCTCGAGTTCAAACCACATGGATGATCCTTTCTCCGCTATAAATACCATATGAGTGTCGCATTGAACCTCCCTTCCTCTTCATTTACTCCCAGAACCGAGCAATCAAGCTCAAACTCAGGATTTTCGCCATTTCTGCCAGGAACCCGAAGTTGGGGAAGAATCGCGATTTCGCCAAAATAGTGAGCCTCCTCTCAAATTAATCGTTTCGAGCTTACTAGAGCCGCTTCAACTCATCCCATTCACCCTTTTTTGTTCTTCTTGCCCACAGCTCCGCCGCACCGTGTGCCTTTCTTCCTCGGCTCCGGCAACCGGTGGCGGCCCAACCCGTAGCTTCTCCAAGCGAATTGATGGCCAAAATGGAACCCTAGAGACCCACTGAAGGTCCTCGTGCTACCGATTCAACCGGAGCTCCCTTCCTTTTCTTCCCCGGCGAGCCGCACCTCCCTCCGCCGCATGCCACCGGTGGCAGCCCGTTCCGGCCGACCCCGCCGGTGATCGACATCTCCCCCAGGTGCGGCATGACCCACTGGTGCTCTCCGAGCCCTCGGCCGAACCCCTCCGCCGCTCCCTCGCCGTCGCCGTTGAGACCTAGCCGCGCCCCTGTTTTCCCTCACTGACCCGTGGGCCCGCTATGTCAGCCAGTCAAGCAAATTTCAGTGCAGAGGTGAAATGCGCTTTCCAATTCTGAAAACGTAATTCTTACTTTTCAGTTTATTTTATATAACCGATTTGACTCAAACCTTTATAACTTTTGTATTGTAGCTCCAAGTGAAGTGAAACAAAATTTTATATTCATCTAAAATCTAGTTCTTCCAGAATATAAAATAATATTTTGAAAATGTTCGCTGGATAAATTTGAAATTCAAATTTAAAGAAGAGGCTTAAATAAGTGCTACATATTAAAAAGTTGTAAACAAACTTAAAAATGAATGGAACCAATTTTAGTGAAATACTCATGCCTCCAGGAGTTCAAATATACAAAAATATTTAAGTTTCATTATTGTTTGAATTACTTTGTATTAAAGATTGTATTCAACGCATTAGAAAATTCAAATAAGCATAATTTGAATTAAAGAAATATGGAATAAGTAAAATTTAGTTTCTAAATATTAGCATGGCAGTAGAATACCTTAATTTGCCAAAATACTTAAGAAATGAACTTAATTTGAATTATCTTGAAAAATGTGAGATAACTTAAATGTAAATATGGCATAGAAAGTCAAATGGTTGTAGTATAGGTCAAATGAATTCAAATAATCACCAAACCCATTTTATTATACCTCTGGCATTGCAAGGATCTCAGATATAATATAATATTTAAATATTACTACATAAAATAGTAAATGTTTAATAGTCAAAGTGTTAATATTTGCATATCGGAATAGTTATAACTTTCACGAATAAACTTCAAATTTGATAAAACCAAATCCTATAGCTCTGAAAAAATAGTACCCTTACTGATTAGGTAAAAATATCTTATGTTAGTGCTAGGTTGAAATAAAATAATGTTAAACCCTAATGATCGTTTATAGGAAAAACATTGCGGATAAAAGCCAATGGTCGTAAAACCAACTATAAATCACTTCTAATATCATACCCTGTTAATACCTGAAAAATGAGTAGATTATCCGAGGCGGTATAGCCGCAATCTTATATCAAAAGCTGAACCCTTAACGAGTAGTAAATTGCACCATCAAGCCTTTTCATCGATCCGTAGAACCTCTCGTCTAAATGCAAATGTATTAGAAATAAGTTTAGAAACGATATTTGGGATATGTACTACCATATTCTAGAAAAATATTTCATTTACCACTTTCATTTCAACTAAATCCTGCTAGTTGAATACCCCTAAAAAGTATGATTGTCGCAGCCTTTTATATCACCTAAGCATTTTCAACTAAGAAAATAATGTCTCGTTTAAACACTAAAATGTATGAAATCAGCCTAGTTTTGTTCATCAAAGTATATGCTATCCAATTCCGAAGAAATAATCTTATTTCGTCATGTTTTGCATATAAGCTTTAATAGTCAAATAACCCTTAGTTTTATGCTTTATGAACTTCATAATAAGATTAAGTGAACCTTGTAATAAGGAATTTGTACTTAATATATTTGTATCACCAGAACCTTCTTAAAAACTATAAATAAATCTACTTAACTAACTTATCAATCATAACTTAATCAAAACCCTTCGTGTGCAAATCTTAGGGCTAAGTGCTATTAGCATAACCTTAACTGGTGTTTCAATTCTTTTAATCCAAATAATTTTAGCATCTATAATTCGAAGTTTTAAATACTAGAATTCATTATTTTAGCCTCTTGAATTCGTAATTCAAGATTAGATAATCTATCCAAGGAAACCATGTTTTGCTTATCCTAAAAGCCATTAACTTTATGAGTATGTAATTATCTAAATCATAACACTCGAAATCATATAATCCAAACCTAAATCATTCTGTTTTCGCAATGAATCTTTATTTGATTTTCATGCATCTTCTTTTCGCCCTTATTGAAGTTTATTATTTTCTTTATTTTCCGATCGATCGGCGTGTAGAATCGACGTCCCTTCCTCCGTTGTTGCCTCGTCACCGTGATCGCGTCTTAAATCGTAAACGATATATAAGCAAGGCAAGCACCTCCTTTGACCATCTTGATCCCAGAATTTAATTTGCATTGTTTATTAAAATGTTTTATGCATACGTTCACTTTCGGTAAATTGCTATTTTGTGGTACTGGTAGTTATGCCTGTTGTCTCATGAAACTTCCTTGATAAGTATGATAATGTGAACTTTGGTAACCATAGATTAAGCTTAGACAATTACTTAATGTCGCCATGGGTATATACGATTACTTTTATCCATGCTTAGCCATGCTTTTAGATCAAATGATGATGATGATCAGATCAAAATGTGTTCCTTGTGAAATGGAAAATGTTGTCATTGTAGCTGTTGGCTATGGGTATTTTGATTAAAAACCCAAAATAAAACTATGGTTTCGATGCGGGCGATTATTGGCAATAGCCGGAGGTGTAGAGGGACTTGCACGTAGTGTAGGGTGGAGTATCGCCCGTGTCAATTTAAGGACCGGACTCAGTGTTGTATGATCCAAGATATTTCGTGTAAACCACAAGTGTTGTTATGGGGCTTCCTTAAACCAATTAAGTTATCTAGTTTAACTTTGCACATTGGTAGGCTGAAGTAGTAAGGGCTTTCCTTTCGGGGTTTGCTCGACGGGGTGCCCACACCGAGGTGTTGGGAACAACACTTACCAATATAACGGTGTGCGCCACGTCTATGGGGAGTTCCAACATTCCTATGCTCTGAGTTCTCCCAGCTATAGCGTGGGTTTTATCGTCCCGGTACTGGTGCAAAGTTAGATTAGATAATGTAAAGGTTTTCGTCATGAACATTCTGGCCACACGCTTAAAATGCGTGAAACTTGCGGCAAAAAGAAAAGGTCATGACTTGTGGGTACAGTTGTACACCTCTGCAGAGTGAAAATCTAATCGATTAGCCGTCCCCTCGGTCATGGGAAACTTGGTGAACTTGCACTAGTTAAATGTTTAATTTTCTAAAATGGGTTGTGGTTTGGAACTTGTTTAGCAGCTTTTGTTTTCATGTCAAAGGATCGACATTGATGGATTCCATTTCTGGATTATTCGATATTCACGATGGGTTGTGAATATATTACTTATGCGTTACTTATTTCATATCAGTCAATTATGCTTTTATAAATTCCGTTTGCAAATAACTTGTTTTACAATGTCAATTTTGCTTTATGCAAATTAACTGTAGTAGCCTCCTTTGAAATGGCCTGCATATATTATAGGCTTTGCTCAAGTCTTGCGGAGTACGAATGTACTCACCCTTGCTTATATGTGGTTTTTAGGTGGTTAAGTTGTCGAAGCTTCGAGGTTTCTTCCATCGCAAGTTGCGGGATTTTTCTTCGTCGAATCTTTCTAGGGATTATGCCTTGTCGGTTGCCTGCGGGTGTTGGATGGGCACACTACAAGACTTTGCTTCTTTTGCTGCTATATCTCTGATTTGTAAGAGTTTCTTTATGTAATAGCTTCCGCTTAATTAATATTTGTTGTATGGTTGTGATTCCAATTGGTGTATGTGCGTACTAGCTACTGATCATGGGACTAGTACGGAAATGCACATTAGATTTCCATTTTTGCAAGTTTGTAAAAATGGGGGTCGTTACAGACCTCATTCGTGGTTTGCCCAAACTCAAGATGGTCAAAGATTTAGTTTGCTCTCCTTGTCGACATGGCAAGATGGTTGATGCTTCTCATCCTCCTGTCACTGTTGTGATGACTGATGCACCAGGACAACTTTTAATATGGACACTGTTGGTCCAGCTAGAGTGCAGTCAGTAGGTGGGAAGTGGTATGTTCGTGTTATTGTTGATGATTTTTCGAGGTATTTTTGGGTGTTTTTCATGGCCAGGAAGGATGAGTCTTTTACCCATTTCAGAGGTTTGGTTCATAGGTTGTCTCTTGAGCTCCCTGGTGCCTTATGAGATATACACAGTGACAATGGCACGTAGTTCAAGAACTCCTACTTTGAGAGTTTGTGTGGAGTCTGGTTTAGAGCATCAGTTCTCCTCTTCCTATTGAAGGGATACGGGTAGGCTACGCTAGCACACAACTAAAATTTCTACCTCGTAAACCAGAAATCCACGCAAGTAAATGATTATAGATCGTTACCATTAGATACGCAGTACAGCGGAATGAAGTTGATGCAGCCCGAATCAACGAAATGCACGTCCTATTGCAGTAGTCGATCTTCCTCATGCGGTGGCCGATCCTCCTCGCTCGGTGGTCAATCGTCCCGATCAGTGTTGCAGTTGCAGCAACACCTCTACTGGCATCCACAGGTTCGGGAAAAGAACGCCGTGCGTCGGTGTGCCAGCACCAGCGCGCATGGGAAGGCTCAAGTAGAGACGGCTAGGGTTTCGATGGCTACGCCCTCTCATATATCAATTGCAACCAGGAACTCCCTTTATATAGTCGTCCCCTCCCCTGCGGTAGAACCCTACATTAGAGCCCAACTGAAGGACAAAGCCCATTTGGCCCATTAGTGACGGATCCAATCCATACCACTATATTCCAACCCCTTAAGTGTGTGACCCTGTAGGTTCATGTAAATTTGTACACAACTCGGAAACACCTTTCCGATCGATAATCGACAGCGTTACCTAGCAGTACATATCGATTCCCAAATATCCATAAAGCATCGGATGAACCTACTATAATGTGATAATGTCATGTTCCCTTTGCTTCACGATATTCGATCAAGCTCAAGGCGAGAGTCGTGTCATCATATGACAGCTCGATCTCTTCACTTATACCGTAGTGGAATAATTTATCTGGATTGACTCTCAATCATATCCGGCATGGCCATACACTTACTTAATCCATCTACCTCGAGGAGCCCAGAGATATCTCTCCGTTATATAGGAGGAGCAAATTCCATCTTGATCATTCATGTACCTCAGCATGTTTCATAGTAAACCCGAAAGCTTCTTTTATAACTACTTGGTTAAAGAGTAGCGTTTGGTAGCCCCTAAGTAAACCATTACACATCTAGAAAATCAATGACGATCTCAGGTCTAAGGAACATACATACACTATGCATGAGACCAACTGATGACACATAAGAATATATATAACAATTCTCACAGTGTCTCATATGGGTCTATCCAACGCATGTTCTCTAACATGTGTCCACACTATTGATTAGATATCTTCATATCTCTATGACCCATGAAACATGGTCATCAATCAATACATGTGCTGATCTATGAAACATAATCGTCCTATATTATGATAACCGATCAGGGATAACCTGAATAATATCAATATATGAAAAAAGTTGCATGAACAAGTCACTTACTTATTGATTAATCCAATCGATATTTATTCAAAGGACGAACAATTATATTGTTCCATAAACATAAGGCGTGATACAATCATCTGTATGATCGCCTCAAGGGCATATCACCAACACTGACCTATGTGGATTCTATGTTTGACACAACATGGCACTCCTCGTTGGTTCATAGAAGACCAATGTCATAGAGGTCTATCAATCTTGCAACAATTGTCTCCACTTACCAATTTATATACACGCAAGACTTTACTCTTCTCATCGACAGGCTTGGCAATGCACTGAATCTACGCTGGAACATGCTAACCTGCTAAGTATTCGAGGACAGCCCTGTGCCTTCTTAATGCGTGAGGTCTTAAATTCAAAGGGCAGATGCCACTCAGGGGTCAACTGATGAGTTGTGAATTTGTTACTTACCATGCATTCAGATTAATTTGTGAACTTTGTGCTGTGAATTTGTCATTTGTACTTCTGAATCCAATTGGTTAGTAAATGTGTGAGTTGATTACTGAAATGGATGCGATGTACATGTGTTGTAATGTGCGATCTGAGTTGATTTATGAAATGGACGTGTTTTATGTTGTGTAACATGTGATTCGAGTTCATTTTTAAATGTATGTCATTATAATATGCTGGTGATATTGTGTACTGTCTTTTATTTCAGAGGGCATGGCTAGCATTTCTTGAGGCTAGCCAATAAATTAAAATTGCTAAATAATGAAAAATCAACATCCTAGACGATTCTAAATTGGAACCGTTTGAGATAAAGCAACATCACATACAAACCGTCTGGGATACGACCACATCACAGACGGTTCCAGACTGGAACCGTCTGTGATGAGCTCTACATCCCAGACGGTTCCTGTTTGGAACCGTCTGTGATATGGAGATCATCACAAACGGTTTCAAACTAGAACCGTTTATGATGATCACCCATCCTAGACTGTCTGGAATGTAGAGCTCACCACAGACGGTTCCATTTTGGAACCGTCTGGGATGTGTGATCATCAAAATTTAGTAAAAATTGGAATCATCTCAGATATAGTATCATCATAGATGGTTCCAATTTGGAATAGTCTGTGATGAGGATATTATCCCAAATGGTTCTAAAGAAGAACCGTATGTGATGAGCCCACATCGGAGATGGTTCCAATTTGGAATAGTTTGTGATGAGGATATTATCCCAAACTGTTCTAAAGAAGAACCGTATGTGATGGGCCCACATCACAGACGGTTACGTTCTTCTTAGAATCTTCTAGGATGTTGGTTTTCCATTTTTTACTAAATTTTGATTTATTGGCTAACCTCAAGAAATGCTAGCCATGCCCTTTGAAACAAAAAACAGTACAGAGCATCACCAGCATTTTTATGACATACAATTCAGAAATGAGCTCGGATCTCATATGAACATACAACGCATCCATTTTAGAAATCAACTCTGATCGCACAATACAATGTACGACGCATCTATTTTAGAAATCAACTCATATATACAAAAACCAATTGAAGTCAGAGCTACAAATGAAAAATTCACAGCGCAAGGTTCACAAATTAATCCAAACGGTATCTAACAAATTCACAACTCATCAGGCGAGTTTGAGTGGCATTCGCCTTTTGGATTAATGAACTCACGCATCAAGAAGACGCACAGTTGTCCTCAGATACCTAGGAGGTCACCCTGTGGCATTCGCCTTTTGGATTAATGAACTCACGCATCAAGAAGACGCACAGTTGTCCTCGGATACCTAGGAGGTCACCCTGTTCCAACGCAGATTCAGCGCATTACCAAGCCTGTTGATGGAAAGAGTAAAGTCTTGCGTGTTTATAAATTTGTATGTGGAAATAATTGTTGCAAAATTGATAAACCTCTATGACGTTGGTCTCCTTTGAAACAATGAGGAGTTGCATGTTGTGGCAAACGTAGAATCCACATAGGTTAGTCTCCTTTGGCTGCTGGTGGCACTGCCAAAATAAAATAGGTTAATTAGTTCAAAAGGTATTATTATGGAGTGTGAAGGATTATTGTGTACTAGCGGATACCAAAAACTTATAAATATTTTTCCAGCATCACTGGGTTCCATTTCCAAGGGACAAAGAACCTTCATGGCTTTGTAGGTGGTTGTCGGCAACTCGTTCCCCTCCGAAAGCATGTCCACTAATAGACCTAATAGCGTCGTGAAACTCTTGTCGGACCAACCGTTAATTGCCTTTAATTTCAACAGTTCCAGCATGGATGAAAATCTTGTGTATTTGGACATGCAGCCTGTGAACAAAGGTTTCTCCGAGTTGTCCATCAAGCCCCGGAATTTTACACACACCCGCTCATCATGGTTCCCTTCTGCATCCCGTAGCATCTGATCCAGATTGTCATCGTGAAACCTATCCTCATCGAAAGCACTGTCGATATTATCCGGAGTATTGTTGACTACATCGACGATGTTAGTACCACTTGCTCCCTTCATAATCTGCTCTTCACCGTGACTGGTCCAACATGTATACCCCCTTTTGAAACCCCGTAGAATCAAGTGTGCTTCAATCTGTGCTGGGTTTCGAAACATCCTCAAATTCTCGTAGTCAATGCATGGACAAGGCATAAATTCCACCCCATTGTTCAACATATCTTCCTCTGCAGCTCTTCTAAAAGCGGAGACACCATTAATGTACTCGGCGCTTACACGGTTCTCAGCGTACATCCAACTTCGGTTCATCTATGCTATGTATATAACAATAGGTGTTAAATAATGAATTAAGTACACTAGGAGTGCACATGCACACATATGCTACATATAAGCTACATTTATACTTGCCGATAAACTTATATAGCTCCTAACATAAAAAAACGAATGGATATATAAACACATGTAAGCTATATTTAAACTCAGCATCTTCAATTCTCTCTTTATATAGCTAGCTACATCTTGAGTATAATGCAATTAGAACTAATTACTACTTTAGATCAAAAAGAACAAATGGATCTACACCAAGCTATATCAAAACCATCTTCAATTGCCTCTTTACTAAGCTAGATGTATATACCTTGAATATAATGCTATTACAACCCATTATTAGCCTAGATCACCTTCCTTTAAGTAACTATCTACATATTGAGTATAATACAATTAGAACCAATTACTACTTTACATCATAGTGAACAAATGGATCTACACCAAGCTAGATCTAGAAATTAACCAACTTCATTTCCCTCTTTACCAAGCTAGATCTTAAATATAACGCAAATCTGAACCAGTTACTACTTTACATCAAAAAGAACAAATGGATCTACACCAAGCTATCTAGATCTAGAAAGCAGCTTTATTTTCCTCTTTACCAAGCTAGATCTTAAATACAATGTAAATTTGAACCAATTACTAGCCTTAGATGACCTAGATCACAAGGATCTACAATTACACCACCAAATCTAGGGTCTCTTTCCACTAGATTTCCTCTCAATCGCAGTCACCACAAAAATAGCTCGGAAAACCCTAAAGATACATTGGAGGTCGAGGCTCTCTGTTCTTATTTACTTAGAAATGGTCATCATAGACGGTTTTTAGCTAAAATCGTCTGTGATATGCCCGAGACTCATTGCAGATAATTTTTATAAAAAACAGTCAGTGATGACGTGTCTAATATAACCCTTTTTTTAATAATGCTTAGAGGATGTTGTTCGGGAGGATGGATGTGTTATGAGATAAGTTTTTGTAACCGTATTCGGTTAAGACTCTATCTCTTATTTGTGGGCAAATCCAAACTCATCTCTTATGCTTTCTTCTATATATTGGGCTTCCCCCCATGTAAAAGATGAGTTGAATAAAGAGAGAAGAGTTCCACCCTATATTCTGTGTGCTCCTTTTTCCTGTTCGTGTGATCCTGTCGTTGTGCTGTTGATTGATCGCGGGCGAACGACTACGTTTTATAACACGTTATCAGCACGACGTTTTACCGAGGCCGATCGTGATCGTCTGCCTGCGACAATCGTCACTACACCAAACTCATCCTACTACACGCGATTATCCTACTGCAAGCCCTACGTAAGTTCGCTATGTGTATGATGAATCGCATCTATACATGTTGTAATCCTGCAGATTATACACAAGAGCCACAGATCAATTTCTTGACCCTATAACCAATTATAAGTTGTAGTTGCTTCTGTTCATCTTTATCTATGAAAAAAAGAGAAAAAGGGATCGGCCGGCGCCAAGGGCGGAGCCGCACGCCCAGTAGGCAACTACGACCAGGCCTGCGCACCGGCGTCTCACACGTGCCCGCAGGTGGCCAAGCCCGTGCCCCCGCGAGAGGCGATGCCCGAAACCAAGACACCCGCTCAACGCTAACTCGTGCGCCCAAAGCTCCATGCTTGCATTCGCACGCCAGCGACGGCATCTGCGCTTCTTCCCGAGCCGGTAGAGCCAAAGGCCGCATCACCCGCGGCCAAGCCCGAGCAGCAGCGTTCCAGCAATGGCGCCCGAGCCTTGCTCCGTCGGTGCGCATGCCTTGTTCTGGTGGCACCCGCACATCGTCGGCGCGACTGTGGCCCATGCCCACTGGCTGTGGAGACGATGACCAGCGGAACGGCTGCCCGAAGAGCTGTGCCCGCAGCCCATCAGTGGCGGCGAAGCCGAGGGGCTCTGTGACATCCGCACGTCACCTGACGCAGCTGCGTCCCGCGCCTACCAGCGATGGAGACAGCTGCGCTTGCCCCGAAGGCAGCCCCATGCCCTTGTCGCCCCAGAGTCCGTGCTTGCCGGAAGCGTCACCCACCAAAGCGGCGACTCCCTCGAAGGAAGTCGAGGAGTCAGCCCCGCGCGCGCGTGGAAAACTGACGACGACGGCGCCCTCGCCAGGAGTCGAGACGATGCGAAATACGGCGACGCTGAGTTTTTCCCAGAAGGCGGCGGCTAGGAGATGAAACCCTAGTCGCCTGCACTTTGATTGCCCGGTTTTGGGGCCAAAAGGGCCACGTGGTACTGATGGGCCAAACCGGCCCGTTGGTTATGCGGGAAATCAAAAAAAAAAGGAGAAGAAAATTTACCTTTTTGCCCTTGGATTTTATAAATTGTGAAAATTGATAATAAATCCTAGAAATTTACTTCTTGGTATATGGGCTTTCGTAAAATTTTGGTAAATTGATATTTAGAGCACTTTGGAAGTTCCATGCCCTGGGTTTTATTTTTCTAGCTTTACACCATATTTATTATGTTCTGAAATTTATATTCTGTTATTTAAGTAATTCTGAAAATTGCTTGAAAAATTAACAGAAAATGCTAGAAAATTACGGAAAAATATGTATGACCCATTGCTCTGTGTCATGTTGCTAGATTAATTTTTAGCATGTTTTTCATGTTAATATATGCTGGACATATTATTTCCTATTATTCAGTAATTCTGAAAATTGCTCAATAATTAGCAAAAATCATGAAAAATGCTAGGAAAATCCTAAAAAAATGTGATGATTATCTACTGAATAGATATAGACCAAAACTTTACTGAGTTAATAATAAGCATGCAAAATAATATTTTACCTGAAGTAAAATCCCTGTTTTGCTTGCATATAGGATATGTCTGACATCGCCAAGAAAGAATTCAGTGAGCTTGCCCTGAATGGCAGCAACTATCTCACTTGGGCATTGGATGCCAAGATCAACTTGACAGCCTGATCCCTTGGAGCTACAATTTCCCAGCCTGAAGCTGGCACCCCTGCTATCCCTGAAGCCGCTAAATACGCAGCTTTGCACTTCCTGAGGCACCATCTCCATACGGACTTGAAGACCGAATATTTGATGGAGGAGGACCCGCTAGCTCTATGGAATTCCCTGAAGGAACGATATAACCAGCAAAGATCCGTTCTGTTGCGAGAAGCACAACGAGAATGGACCCTCCTACGTTTTCAAGATTTTAAGTCAGTGGCAGCATACAACTCTGCCATGCATAAGATTGTTGCCAAACTAGCATTCTGTGACCAGATGATTATAGAAGCTGAAAAGATTGACAAGACATTGTGCACATTCCACCCCAATATGAGGATGCTGCAGCAACAGTATCGCCATGCAAAGTACCAGAAGTACTCAGTGCTAATATGCATTTTGTTAGAAGCAGAAAAGCACGATGAACTTCTAATGAGAAATCATCAAGTCCTACCTAGTGGGAGTCATGCATTGCCTGAAGCATATGCAAACGCTCAACAGGCTAGCAATGGCTGACGCCACAGAAAGGGCCAAAGAGAGAATGGGGATAAATGGAAGAATGACAAAAATCATAAAGGAAGAGGTAAATACTAGTGGAAAACAAAAAGAAATGGATCTGGTCGCTTCCAGAAGAAAGGACCAACAAATAAAGCAAATGATCCTAAACAACCATGCTTTAGGTGTGGATGTACTGATTATTGGTCACGTACATGCCGCACCCCAAAGCATTTGGTAAAGCTTTATATGAAATCCACTGGGAGATTCCAGAAGAATCAAGGGAATAAGGCGGAGGCACATTTCATTGCTCAACCTGTTGTTGACAATGGAATGGAATTAGATGATGATCAAGTCTTCGACCCCATAGAGGAATTCAAAAAGGGCCTTTTTGGATATGGTGATACTCCCATGGAAGAGGATGATCTAATTGGGGATGAGCTTAAAGAATTCCAGAAGAATAATGATAAATCCCAGGAGGATGATACAAATGATTTGTATGGAGACATGCAGCAGTCTCCCAGTCTTTCTTTTAGAATCAAAGTCACATTATCCTTTTCTAGAGTCTCCTTAAGAGTCTCTTTTATCAGTTTAGTTTTTGTGTTCCGGAATGAACAATGGTCTACGCTCCTGTTGAGCGATTATTGGTCAAATTCAATAAAGTGTAATTTTTCAAGAAATTTATTTAATCATGCTATGCTTGTTCTATATTATTTGTCCCTGTTGTAACAAATGCTTGTTTGTTTTTATATCTTTAATATAGAACACCTGTATAATCCAATGGCGGAGGAGGAAATCTGTCTTCTAGACAGTTGCACCACAAATACAATTCTCAGGGAAACTAAATATTTTCAGAGTTTGATTAAGAAAACTGGAAATATTATGACCATCGCCGGAAGTGATGCTCTCATAGTTGGCACCGGAAGAGCCATCATAGTTCTCCCTCTGGGCACTCTCATAATTATAGAGAATGCCCCATTATAACCTGAGTCCAGTCGCACTCTTCTAAGTTTCAAAGACATCTGTCTAAACGATTTCCACATAGAGACTGAAAATGAGGATGGTACAGAATACCTACTCATGATTAAGTTTGACGGGTGTAATAAACTTGTGGTCGAAAAACTTCCTTCCTTCTCCTCTGGATTATATTACACATATATAAAACCTGACGTTTATGTTGCGATGAAAACTATAGTTAAAACTCTAGAAATATTTAAGATCTGGCATGATCGTCTGGGTCATCCTGGGTTGAATATGATGAGAAGAATAATAAATAATTCTGCTGGCCACAACATAAAAACTACAGTCTTTCCTAAACCTAAAGCTTTTATATGCCCTGCTTGTGCTAAAGGAAAACTGATAGTGCGACCCTCTCACCTCAAAGTTAGGGAAGAATCACTGAATTTCCTGGAGAGAATTTAAGGTGATATCTGTGGACCAATTCAGCCTCTGTCGGCCCCTTTAGATATTTTATGGTTCTAATAGATGCTTCTACTAGATGGTCTCATGTATGTCTCTTATCTACTAGGAACCATGCTTTTGCTAAATTAATCGCCCAAATTATTAAATTGAGAGCCTCCTTTCCAGAAGAAAGGATTAAGTCCATTCGTATGGATAATGCTGGCGAGTTTACCTCAAAGGCATTTAATAATTATTGCATGGCTCTGGGCATTAATGTAGAGCACTCTGTTCCCCATGTCCACACACAAAATGGCCTTGCAGAGTCATTAATTAATAGAGTAAAACTTATTGCTAGGCCGCTTTTGCAGAATTGTAGGTTACCCACCAGCTGTTGGGGCCATGCAGTGCTGCACACTGCATCATTAATTCAACTCAGACCAACTGCATACCATGAAACTTCCCCCTTGCAGCTAGTGCGTGGGAAAGAACCAAGTATTTTCCATCTGCGAAAATTTGGCTGTGCTGTATACGTGCCAATCTCTCCACCTCAGCGTACCAACATGGGACCTCACCGGAAGTTGGGGATCTATGTAGGTTATGAATCTCCGTCAATTATTAAATACCTTGAGCCCATGACAGGGGATCTGTACACAGCTCGGTACGCTGATTGTATTTTTGATGAGGACAATTTTCCGGCATTAGGGGGAGATAAGTACCACATTGAAGAATGCCGGAAAATAGATTGGAATGCCACTGGCATTCAGTCCTTAGACCCACGCACTAAAGAAGCCGAACTTGAAGTTCGGAGGATAATAAGTCTGCAACAAATAGCCGATAATCTGCCAGATGCCTTCACAGATCATAAGGGAGTGACAAAATCTCATATACCTGCAGTAAATGCACCTGAAAGAGTGGAAATACCCCAGAAGGTTATTGAACCCAGTCTTGCCCCTCATGACAAAAAGAGGGGGAGGCCTCCAGGTGCACGGGACTCAGTTCCGCAGAGACGTTTGCAGAAACGGAGAACCGAACAAGTGAGATCACTACCTGAGACAGTTGAAGAAGCTCATCCTGATGTTGAGAAAATCCTTGAAGTGAGCCATCCTGAAGATGGTAACCTCCCTGAAGTGAGCCATCCTAAAGATGAGAATCCCAGCGAATATTTGCGCGCCCAATCTGACGCTGGGAAGTCGGAACAACCAGACTTCGTCGTTGTGGGAAATCACAACGAGCTCAAAGAAATGAATGAAGAAATATCCACCAATTATGTGGATTCGGGAGAATTGTATAAAAGAAAGACTACAATTGTCGACATTTATTTCACCTCTAAAATTGCTAAAACTCTTGAACTGGATCCAGAACCAAAGTCCATGGCAGAGTGCGAGAAGCGCTCAGATTGGGTCAAATGGAAAGAAGCAATTGAGGCGGAATTGCGATTGCTTAATAAAAGGAAAGTATTCGGTGCTGTTGACCAAACACCTCCTAAAGTGTTCCCTGTAGGATCAAAATGGGTTTTCATCCGGAAGAGAAATGAAAACAACCAGGTAGTGAGATATAAACCGAGGCTTGTAGTACAAGGGTTCACGCAGAGACCCAACATCGATTATGAGGAGACCTATTCTCCTGTAATGAGTGGAATAACGTTCCGATATTTAATATCAATGGCAGCTGGCTTAAATTTAAAAATGCAGTTGATGGATGTAGTGACCGCATATTTATATGGGTCACTGGATACGGACATTTATATGAGTCCCTGAAGGAGTCAAAATTTCGGATCCTAATAATCGCAACATGTATAGTGTCAAACTGCAGAGATCACTATACAGGTTAAAGCAGTCGGGGAGAATGTGGTATAATCGGCTGAGCGAGTTCCTCCTGAAGAAGGGATACTCGAATAATGATGATTGTCCCTGTGTGTTCATAAAGAAATCCTAGAATGGATTCTGTATCATCTTAGTATATGTCGATGATCTGAATATCATCGGAACCACAGAGGAGATAAAGGAAGCAAGTGCTTATCTCATGACGGAGTTTGAGATGAAAGATTTGGGTAAAACCAAATTTTGCTTAGGCCTACAGCTAGAGCATTTCCCAGAAGAAATTCTTGTACACCAATCTTCCTATACTCAGAAGGTATTGGAAAGGTTTAATATGAATAAATCGCATCCTTTGAAAACCCCCATGGTTGTGAGATCCCTTGAAGTGGATAAAGATCCTTTCAGACCAAGGATGGAAAATGAGGAAGTTTTAGGACCTGAAGTTCCATATTTTAGTGCCATTGGAGCTCTTATGTATCTCGCGAATTGCACAAGGCCTGATATTGCATTCGTTGTGAATTTGCTAGCAAGACATAGTGCAGCCCCAACCAGAAGACATTGGGCTGGTGTTAAGACTTTACTCAGATACCTCCAAGGTACTCAAGATCTTGGATTATTTTTCCAGAAGAACCAAGATTTAACCATGGTGGGATACATGGACGCTGGCTACCTGTCTGATCCCCACAGTGCCAAATCACAGAATAGTTTTGTGTTTCTCTGCGGTGGTGCAGCCATTTCTTGGCGGTCTTGTAAATAGACTTTGGTGGCTACTTCTACCAACCATTCAGAGATCATAGCTTTGTATGAAGCCTCACGTGAATGTGTTTGGCTACGACATGTAATTAACCACATCGAGAAGTCATGTGGCCTTAAAACCGTCGATACCCCCACAATTATCTATAAAGATAATACTGCTTGTGTTGCACAAATGCAATTGGGTTATGTAAAGAGTAATATCACGAAGCATATTGCTCCTAAGTTATTCTATCCTCACGAACTCCAGAAGAACGGTGAGATAAAGATTTTGGAAACTAAGTCATGTGAAAATCTTGCAAATTTATTCACTAAGTCCTTGCCTAAATCCACATTTCAAAGATATGTTAAAAGCATTGGAATAAGAAGACTTAGAGATATGCAAAGTTCAGGGCGAGTGAACCCTTGAACCATAACCCTTATGGTGATTCTGAAGATACTAATATAAATTTAGAAGATTATAAGTTGTACTCTTTTCCCTTAGTGAGTTTTCCTGAAGTTTCTCACATAAATGTTTTTAATGAGGCAACTAGTGCAACATAAAGTGCGAGTGCAATGTACTCTTTTCTCCATCTCCTTTTTCCCACTGGGTTTTTGAGTGGAGTTTTTAACGAGACATATGCATTACGTG
Organism: Otatea glauca; assembly: GCA_036346275.1. NCBI lineage: Eukaryota > Viridiplantae > Streptophyta > Magnoliopsida > Poales > Poaceae > Otatea > Otatea glauca. The sequence goes on along the minus strand of CM070716.1, from coordinate 13,934,073 downwards.
GTATTCGCCCAAGGGGGAGTGTTATGAGATACGTTTTCGTAACTGTATTCGGTTAAGACTCTATCTCTTATTTGTGGGCATATCCAAACTCATCTCTTATACTTTGTTCTATACATTGGGCTTCCCCCCATGTAAAAGATGAGTTGAATAAAGAAAAGAGTTCCACCCTATATTATATGTGCTCTTTTTTTCTGTTCGTGTGATCCTGTCGTTGTGCTGTTGATTGATCGCGGGCGAACGATTACGTTTTACAACAGGATGCTCCCTACGACCCAGCATTGTGCCAGGAGTACCTGAGCTAGCTCGGGATGACGTCCCACTTGTACCCCAGAAAGGCTGGTGTTTCTCTACACATGGTGGTACATGCCTTATTTATTGTTTCTCGTCATGTAATTTACATTTTGCATGTTACTAACTTTCATGTTGCATTTCGCAGAATAACTTCGGATGGGTATTAGTAACGATGTGAACTCCATGTGGGGCCACATCCATCGGGACATGGAGGTCACACGAGAGGAGGCTGTATCTTTGAGCGGTCCCGACACATCATCGGCTGAACCTCCTGCCACCAACTACAGGATGTTGCGGGACCATCGATCCTCACAACGTCTCACTCAATAGACCCCTCGAGCCACAACACGTCTGCTGTGACACCCACAGCTCCCTCGACAGCCAAGTAGGTAGCTCAACATGGCAGCAGGCGTTCTCCCTGTACCAGTTCGACATAGAAGGTAATGTGGTAAACATAGCGTGTATTATTGTACGTATTATCCCAACTGACCAAACTTGCATATCACACCGCACGTCCATAAATGTCTCAGTTGGGCACCTCACAAGGCATCAATGTTCTCATGATGGGCCCCTCCCACGAATCAGCCCACGCCAGTTACTTGCAACCGCTTTTGGTTTTGCCATAATTAAAAACTTACAAATACATCGAGTGAGTAACACTTTATTACTACTTTTGCAAACCTAGTATGCATCAGTCAGCGCGTTCATTGCGCGCATCTGCACGGCAAGGTGACATGAAGGACAACCTCGTCGATGACCCAGCCTACACCCCGTCGTTCTTACAGGTTTACAATTGTTCAGTACACTGCCTGATACGCAGCCCACACAGGCCATGGATCTATATGTGATACGGGGTGCTTAATCTTCATGACGTAGGAGCAAGGATAATTTTAGATCCTTCCAACCTAAGAACTAATGACACCAACCATTGTCTCAATATAGCAACCGTGACAAAAGAATTTATCTAACCACACGCTTCGATTCTCGTCTACTCAAAAGTAGATGTGACGTTCTTCCAGCAAAACACAATGAACCATAATAACCATGGAGGTAATTCTATGAAAATCGCTCAATTTCTGAAAAGCCACACATATCATAAATCAGAGAATAAACAATATTAGTTATCTTAAAAATAATATTGTTCCTCTCTAATAAAGTGGTACACGGATAATATATAGCGAGGCACTCGATACAAGACAAAGAAATAAAATAACCAACTTAATGTTAGAAATTGGTCCATTGGGTGACCCATTTCTTTTAATTCCAAAGCATGCATGATTTAGTACTATATTGCCTAGCCAAGTGGAGGAAAGACAACTTAAAAGGTGGAGTCCTTGCCACCCCTTGATTAATTGCACTTGGCATGAGATTGGTACAGAGTGGACAGTGGATAAACACACACACGCACGCGCCCGCATTCGCTTATTTTCGCGTGAAAATTCGCGTGACTTGTGACTTGCGACGAGCGACCGTGCCGCGTCATAGTGTGTCTCCTGGCACATTGAATTCATCTTTTGTTTTGTTGAACCTTGCAATTATCTCTCCATTCAATATGTTTAAATGCGATTTAAACATCTCTTTCAATTCAGTGTAATTGACATAAACGCCGTCAGTTACTAGTGAGTTAATTGACATTATGTCGTCAGTTACTAGTAACTGCCGCATTTAACTGACATAATGTGGTTAGTTACTGGTGGGTGTGTATATAAGCTCCTGGAGACGTCCAGGACAGAGACACTGAAATCCTCCTCCATTCTTCCTCCTCATCTCTGATTTACTGTACTGTTGTGTTGAGCTGTTGAACCTCGCCGGCCTTCCTCCTCGGCGTGCACCGTGGAGGAGGGTGAGCGGTATCTCCGAGCCATTGCCGCAGAGTTCACCTGCACGGGGCGACAATAAGGTTTCTGGGCAGTGCATCAGCGCTATCGCTCTGCTTCTTCCTCGACATCGACTACTTCAACGACCTCGTCTGCGCTGCTTCCTATTCTTCAGAAAGCCCAACTGTAAGTAGTTCGTGTGATAAATCAATTCCGTTAATATACAATTCTTGAGCATTTTCTAAAGTACAATGTTGTTGCCGTCAAAAACTTGAGGTAGGGTTTCTGACAACAGCACACCAGACGAACACCGGGTTCAGAGCGTGCCAGTCGATTTGACCTGTAACCGACAAGGTAAAAAATATAAAATTCACACAAAGCCGATCGTTAAGATCAATCGGCTTAGACTCAATCAGCTTGAAGCCAATCAAGATCAAAGTAACAAGGTAAGTCTAATTAGCCGATTAAGGCTAATCAGAGGGTAAAGGTAGATCGATTCTGAAGAAGGCGATGCGCAACAAAATCAAAACAAATCAAACCTGGGGTGTAATTGATGAAGATCAACAATCGGCGATGCACAACTTTATTGATCAAGATCGATTACAGAGACTAAATTACAAAAAGCTACTTCTAGTCGACAGGAAGGAAGAAAGTAAAGGCTGGTTGATTGTATTGTGTTGGATCCTCCTTGTGGCTTGCTCTGGCCCTTCTTTCATACCCGTCGGCCGATCATGTCCTAAAACAACACGTTCTGTTACTTGATCCGTATCGGCCTTATCTCGGACAGTTATTTCCTTAAAACTCTTATCGTTGACAAATATCTTCAGATCTTTCCAAATTGTCCGTTACTTTCCGCATTTTTGACTTCATTACCGATTTTGACTGACTTGCTGAAGGACCGAGATGGCGAACAGAGGGGGGTGAATGGTCGCAAATAAATTTTCCCCCAAAATACTCCAACAAAAACCTCGACAAGATCGCTCAAAGGAAATCGTGAAAAACCCGAAAAACTAGACAACTATGTGTACCCCAAGCTTGCATGGATAAGTACCATAAAATATGTGGGGATTTTTGAGTCACAATCCTGGTTATATAGTGTCCAAGATAAAGAGGAATCAATCCAACTCTTGCTTTTAGAAAGAACATCAATTCAAATCACAAAAGTCACTTTCAGAAAAGCAAAAGCAGAATTTCCAGAACTTGTCCTCAATTTGAACAGGAGGTTGGTGGGCTTCTGCAGCTCACAAAATTTTAGGAATGTTTCTCCCTACGAGCATCAGAGTCGTGAAGAACTCCACCAAATTTCTCCTCAAAAAGCCTTACAGAAAAAACAGGAAAAATAGAAGAACACAGTCAGTCAAGAAATCGAGCAGAAAGTTTCGGGCTCAGTATTCATCTCATGGCGCCCAAACGGTGCAACAAGTAAACTCCAAAATTTTTCTACAAGTGGATATCAGAGTCCCGAACCTCCTACAAGAAGAATCACTTAAAAAGGATTTTTCTATATTTTTATAAAAATCAAAAACTAAATACTGCACAAAGAACAAGTTCTGAAGAAAGTTGGAACTTGAAAGAAAAGATGTTCTCTACTCAATCCAAGAGTGCAAAAGAGATGTAAAACCATATGAACACACTCAAAACATCCAAGATCAACAGCATTTAGAAGGAGGGGAGGAAAATCCAAATTGCGTGAAAGTAAATTGCGAGAATGTAATTGCGGGAAAGTAAATGCTGAATTTAAATTGCGTAATGTAAGGACATAATGTAAATGCGCAAAATAAATTCAGAGAAGGATGGATAAAACTTTCATTTCTGGAAGGAGAGGTTACAAAGCCTCACTTTCATGTGGGCAAAGCTCAAACGAGCATTCACAAACCTCAAAACCTTCAAGGGAAGGAGGCTACCCCTCCACCCCTATTTATACTACTCTTGGGCCACCTACCACCCTTGGATGAGTCCCTCAACCCTAGAGCACTCATCTAAGGGCTAGGATTAACCCACACACAGAGCCATGCAAGGGCTAACCCAAAACCCACACACATACCGGGTTTTTTTGCACGGTTTTCAAAGCATACTACTTAGACCCGCTAACCTATCAACTAGACCTCAATTCGACGGCCCTCATTGATCCACGCGGCATCTAGCTAGCATCATCTCCTTTCCTTGTCTTCTTGACTTGCCCGGACTCCGTCTCCAATTATCTTCCGGCGATCTCCCAACCGTCTGGACCTCCGACGCTCCTCGCCTAATCCCGGTCATCCTCCGCCTCACCATGACCTAGCACCGTCGCCCTGCAACCATCAAAGACAAGAAAACACATCACATAGTGTAAGGACCCGAATCCACTGATTCGAACCCACTGTGTTTACCGCACTAGCCCAGGATCAACGCTAGTGCGCACAGCTTAACATTGGTACATATCACATCATACACAACGATAATAGAATAATAGTTCATTTATTGATATAGCTAAATGTATGATCTTATGACCAACTTACATTATTAAGCCACGCAGGGCAAGACTGAGAATATAAACTAATAATTAAGCAGCGAAAAGTAGAAACGTAGATAGCTCATCAGTTCACCACGGGCAACCAACAAGGCTCGGACCCTAATGACTCGTGTCTTCTTGGACCTCATCTTCCAACACAGTGTAGATTCTTCAACTGTTGATTATTGTTGTTTGGCAAGGGTGAGTACTTAAAGCACTCAACAAGTTGTGCACTGAATGCGTTCTATTTATCTATATGTAAGGCTTATTCCAAAGGATAGGCTATCATGGCTATTTTGCAATAAGCAGCATTTATGAACAAATACAATAATAGATTGTAAAGAATGTAAAACGAATAGCAATAATAAATAAATTCAGTATTTCTCAAGTAAACCAAGTTTCCAATCCTAAATCAAGTTCCAATCTTCCATATGGCAATCCTGCCATCCCAACCAAGTTGTCCAATTTATTAAACTAACCCTTAACTGTAATTCCCGAGCATTGCTCAATACCGCGAGCACGGCTATCCGAATAGTTTCACACTCTGCAGAGGTTATGCACTTTACCCACGTGATACAACCAAACACCACAAAGGCGAGAGATTATAACAAAGCCTTTACAATGCTCTATCTTAATCCGATACTACCCGCTAAGGTTTCAACACTGGCGGGTCATAAACTCACATCCGGGGCCCCCTCTTGCGCCATGTGAATTACACCCTGACCCGGGAACTCACACCGACCACGATAGTATCAATCATTAAGACTTTGCAAATTACTCAGCTAGGCTGGCCCATACCAGACATGTGGTTGCATGATTGACTCAGGTCAAAGGCTTGCAAGGTTAAGTCCTTAGTGTGATCAAGGCAAGACATCCACATACCATCTGCCCATCGGGCCCACCTTGGCCTCCTCGCCCCTTGCCACTTGCCCCAATCTAAGTGATTATCACCCAGTTGATTACCAAGCACCACGTGCCATCAACAATTCAACATCGTTGCGTGACATGACTCGCCACAACAACTCAATCTCATCGTGTGATCCCACATGACACACAAGTTCATAATATTGTTCCATATTCCATTAATCAAGATTAATTATCAATGATTCTGACACATGTGATGACGTGGCACGGCTAAGCAACTAATACGAACTAATCCTCCAATGTTGATTATAATTATTAACCAACTATATTTAACCAATCTAGGGTGACAATGGATCATGGCATACAATGACAAGGTAGGGTATAGATCAATCTGGTATATTAGCTAATCCCAAACTAATTTGAAACAGTTGTATATTTGAAATATATGCAATAGCGTAAATCAAACATAGCAATTTTATAAACATGGTTTCAACATGATCAAAGCACAACTTGCCTTGGAATAGGTCCTGATCTTGATCTGAAGCTTGCTCTTGGGTTGCTGGGTCTTCCTCCGAAGCGTCGCACAATTCAACGTCTACGCGTACCGAAGAAGAAAAGCAAATAAATACTAAAACAGAGAGAAAATGAACTCCAAAAATCAAATAAAATTCACCATTAAATAGATCTCAATTTTACAAATTTTTAGAAATTTGAATCACTCAAATCCGAGTTAAATTGCAAAAGATATAGCCTTTTGAAGTTTGAAATAAATACTGAAATCAGAAAATCAGAAATTCGAAATTAACAGATTTATTTTTATACTGAAAAACCGATTTATGACGTCAGCGTTACGTCACGCTGACGTCGATCTGACCGAACCAACCGAGCTCGACACGCGGCCTCGGCGCAAGATAGACGGTCCACGAGACCACCTCCGTCCACCGTGAACCCGCCAGATGACGCCTCGGTACCCATAGCGCCACAGCGCCTCGACCGATTGGTCGCGGCGCCACCTCGCCGATGCGCGACACGCGGCACGCATTCACGCCCGATCCGATCGAACGGCGATGATACACGCGGCGTGGCACGATCTATTCCGCTCACTCGGATCCGGCTACCGAGGTTAGAAGATGGGTTTTCGACACGAGCGACGTGGCACGATCCGGGCTATTCCACGAGGATCCGACGGTCAAGAACTTACCCGAGAACAAATGGCGGCGCGACGGCGAAGAAGTCCACCGAGAGGAGGAAGAAGACGGCGCGGCAATCCGATGACCCAACGGCGAGGCGAACTTGACGATTGGATGGGCCTCGGCGCGATGAGTTCAACTCGGCTTCAACACCACCGAAAGGACTCTCCGCTACCGAAACGGCAGAAGAACGCAACGGTGAGCGGCGGAACTTCGACGAGCAACCACGACTCAACGGCGGCGTCTCGGGCTTGCTGAGCTAGGGCAAAAGAAACGACGCGACTCGGGCTTCACGCTGCGCAGGGCGGCGCCTTAAATAGGGCCTAGGGAGGCGTGCAAATGGCGGACACAACGGCGCGATGTGTCGGACATGGATTCCGGCGGCGGCTCGGAGACGAACTCCCGACGACCGTCCGATCTTCAATCAATGAACCAGATTTGCCAAAGACGTGGCACAATCCGGTCCGGACACGGCATCCAACGGCTGCAACTAAATCCTTCCCTTTTTTGATCCTTTAATCCGAGCCGTCCAACACAAAACCAACGGACGTAGATCTTTAGGGTTTCAGAATCGCCCATCGCTCGATCATGATCCAACGGCTCGAGTGAAGCTTCTAGAAAAGGCCGAAGGCCCACGCTGCTCGGGCCGCTCACATGAAAATGGGCCAAGCCCACTCACTGCTCACTCTGGTTTTAAAGGATTTCCAATTAACATAATCCCGAAATTCATTTTATTTATTTTGGGCAATAAAACTATCATGAAAAATCCAGGAAAAATCTCAAAAATACTTTGAGACATTCTGGACTCAAATAAAATATTTTTGGCAAAACTTTATTTTAACTTTGCACAGATTTAAATAGATTTGAATAAAAGGCAATAAACTTGATTTGAATTTAATTCAAATAAATCCAGAAAAATCCAAATAAATTCCAGAAAATCACAAATGCACATTTAAGCAATAAAACTTAATTAAGCCAAATTTTGGGATGTTACACATAGCAATGCCCACAATGATATGCAATAAACCATCTAACTCATCACTACCGCGCCCATACACCGATACCGCCACTCCTGGTAGAGACAACTCAAATTGCTTCATTTTGAAAATCAATCCAAATCAAACTCAAACTTGAGCACACCTTGCTCAAATAAAGTCAAATACTCATCACAAACATGGAAGGACCTCCACATGGTCCTTCAATCTCCCCCTTGATGAGTATATTGACAAACCACACGAAAGGCATAAATTTGAGTTTGAATGAGAGAAGAAGAAAGCAATTTGATTGCAAAGCCAAACTTGGTCCAGAGAAAAAGATATAAAATCATGACCAAGTTGGCAGAAAGAATTTAGTGCAAGACCATGAAAAGAGCAAGTTTTCCACAAAAGCTCTAAAAACCAATCATAAGTGCCAAATGTGATTTTGATCCATAAGAAATAGCAAAGATTTACAAAGATCATAAGAACCAACAAGCTTTCACATTTTTGTCTCTTTTTTTTAATGATGCCTTTTCTACATTTTCTCCCCCTTTTGGCAATATAGGCATCAAAATGGAATTTTCTCCCTCTTTTTATGTATGCATGAAATGCAACCTAAGGGAGCTTTGAAGATTATCCAATTGATCACAATGACAAGATATGACACCAAGCTAGTCAATTTTTAGATTAGACTAGTTTAAGACATGTCCAAGTGCAAATACGAGCTTAGTTTTGAATATTTCATTTTTAGCAAGATTTGACAAGTGAAACACTTAGCTTTAGTTTCAAAAATAGAAGAATAGCCACTCTAAGGATCAAAAGGAAAACCTAGAGTTCAACCTACTCAACACTTTGGGGAATCTAGAAGAGCATACAAGGTCCTTCGGGCTCATTTATCACTTAATGCAAATTTTGATTTATCATCATACAAAACATAGCAGGGTGCAAATGTTTGACATTATTTGCATTCTTTACCCACATATGTCTTTGTTTTTAATTTATTTGTATTTTCTTTTGACAACCAATTGACTCAAGCCGTATGCGACCATCTCAAGATGAACTCTTAAGAGGATGGTCTAGGTCAAACACGATGTATTCCAAGTTCATCCCAAGTGCAATGGGAAGCGGTCTTGTGAATACAAGGTGTTGAGTCGTATGTGCACAAGAAGAGTCAATTTTGTTTAATTTTCATTTTTAGCACAATGATTCATGAGCAATTGAAGGACTCTAGCATGGATCAAACTAGGTTCACCCAAGTTGCTATAGGGACTCTAGAGAACTCCAAAATTTCTCAAATTATGGCACAAACCTCTAGAGAAGAAACCTAGCAAGTAACAGCAACAGTTTCATCAAGTTTTTCATTTAAGGCTTATTTCATTTTTAAGCTTAGCAAGTTAAATGAACTTGGACATACCTAAGCTAGTGATTTTCTTCAAATGATGTAGCATGGTGTATAGCATGAAGAAGAAATCAATTGCATAATAGACAAAGCTCATAAAACAGAAAATTCAGTCTAAATGCAATGCATGAACAGATTCCCAAACTCCCCCTCAACAAATGAATCAATTTTAAGCTCAAATCCGGTTAAAGTTGAGTTATTATCAAGATTAGGCATAAACAAAACCCGAATGAACTCAATAACAACCAGAAAAAAACATAATGAGGAGAAGAAGTCGAGAAACTGCAAAACTGGATGGCTATTGAGCATAGATAAGATAGAAGAGACTCACTACGGCTCAGACACGCTCTTATCTTCCCCAGAGACTGACATAGGGAAGCTGACTCTAGATCACAACTAAGGAGTGCACACAGACCCTGTCTACCCAGGAGGCCCAATACCTGCTAGACTTATAAGACTGTGAGGGAACTCAACCTAGAGAGAATAGAGAACAACTAATCACACATGATAGCAACCTAAAGAACAAGATAAGAGGTCCATGCAAGGCATGCCAGAAGTCTAAGTGAGTGAACTCAACTCAAGAAAACAAGCCCAAAGTCACCCAGAAGAAGCACAAAGAAAAGAAAAGCTGGAAGAAAACATATAATACATAATATACAAACCAGCTCCCCCTTACGAAAGGCCGTAAGGGCTCACGACTCCATGCTCACTCCTCAAGGCAACAAATCTGGAGCTATCCAAAGGCTTGGTGAAGATATCGGCTAACTGAAGGTCACTCTCTACGAACTGAAGCGCGATATCTCCCTTCTCCACATGGTCTCTAAGGAAGTGATATCTAATATCAATGTGCTTGTTCCGGGAATGTTGTACTGGGTTTTTAGCAATGCAAATAGCAGAAGTGTTGTCACAGAAAAATGGCACACTTTCTATCTCTAACCCAAAGTCCCTTTATGAGGATGTTCCTTGCCTTAGCATTCGCCTCAACGTCAGCCATATTGCCGGCCGTGACGTTTTCATCGGCAGGAACCTCAATGGGAGTTTCACCTTCTGCCATATCAGGAAGCCCTGGGCAGTGATGTATGACTCCATGCGTGACTTCCAGAATGGAAAATCGACTCTAGAAAAAATGGGAGGCTTAGTGGAATACTTGTCCATCGCCATGGCTCTTGAGACCGGTCAAGATCTATGGAAGAGCAAAACCGGCTCTGATACCAATTGCAGGACCGAGATGGCGAACAGAGGGGGGGTGAATGGTCGCAAATAAATTTTCCCCCAAAATACTCCACCAAAAACCTCGACAAGATCGCTCAAAAGAAATCGTGAAAAACCCGAAAAACTAGACAACTATTTGTACCCCAAGCTTGCATGGATAAGTACCATAAAATATGTGGGGATTTTTGAGTCACAATCCTGGTTGTCTAGTGTCCAATATAAAGAGGAATCAATCAAACTCTTGCTTTTAGAAAGAACATCAATTCAAATCACAAAAGTCACTTTCAGAAAAGCAAAAGCAGAATTTCCAGAACTTGTCCTCAATTTGAACAGGAGGTTGGTGGGCTTCTGCAGCTCACAAAATTTTAGGAATGTTTCTCCCTAGGAGCATCAGAGTCTTGAAGAACTCCACCAAATTTCTCCCCAAAAAGCCTTACAGAAAAAACAGGAAAAATAGAAGAACACAGTCAGTCAAGAAATCGAGCAGAAAGTTTGGGGCTCAGTTTTCACCTCATGGCGCCCAAACGGTGCAACAAGTGAACTCCAAAATTTTTCTGCAAGTGGATATCAGAGTCCCGAACCTCCGACAAGAAGAATCACATAAAAGGATCTTTCTATATTTTTATAAAAATCAAATACTAAATACTGCACAAAGAACAAGTTCTGAAGAAAGTTGGAACTTGAAAGAAAAGATGTTCTCTACTCAATCCAAGAGTGCAAAAGAGATGTAAAACCATATGAACACACTCAAAACATCCAAGATCAACAGCATTTAGAAGGAGGGGAGGCAAATCCAAATTGCGTGAAAGTAAATTGCGAGAATGTAATTGCGGGAAAGTAAATGCTGAATTTAAATTGTGTAAAGTAAGGACATAATGTAAATACGCAAAATAAATTTAGAGAAGGATGGATAAAACTTTCATTTCTGGAAGGAGAGGTTACAAAGCCTCACTTTAATGTGGGCAAAGCTCAAAGGAGCATTCACAAACCTCAAAACCTTCAAGGGAAGGAGGCTACCCCTCCACCCCTATTTATACTACTCTTGGGCCACCTACCACCCTTGGATGAGTCCCTCAACCCTAGAGCACTCATCTAATGGCTAGGATTAACCCACACACACAGCCATGCAAGGGCTAACCCAAAACCCACACACATACCGGGTTTTCTTGCACGGTTTTCAAAGCATACTACCTAGACCCACTAACCTATCAACTAGACCTCAATCCAACGGCCCTCATTGATCCACGCGGCATCTAGCTAGCATCATCTCTTTTCCTTGTCTTCTTGACTTGCCCGGACTCCGTCTTCGATCATCTTCCGGCGATCTCCCAACCGTCTGGACCTCCGACGCTCCTCACCTAGTCCCGGTCATCCTCAACCTCACCATGACCTAGCACCGTCGCCCTGCAACCATCAAATACAAGGAAACACATCACATAGCAATGCCCACAATGATATGCAATAAACCATCTAACTCATCACTACCGCGCCCATACGCCGGTACTGCCACTCCTGGCAGAGACAACTCAAATTGCTTCATTTTGAAAATCAATCCAAATCAAACTCAAACTTGAGGACACCTTGCTCAAATAAAGTCAAATACTCATCACAAACATGGATGGACCTCCACATGGTCCTTCACTTGCTAAATTTTGGTGCAAACATATGCCCCCCATTTTTGAGGGATGACTTGTCATCTGTCAAAAATCGCAATTATCGGCTTTTGTCAATCAGCTAACTGTTGAACATCACTCAATAACTGTCGCTTTATTTGCGCCGTAATTCTCTGACACGCAAGTAGTGCGTTTTAACTGCTTGTGTCCTTTGAGATTCGTTTCCGGCCGTTTCGTTTCGTTTTTTCACTTCGCTATAAAATGCGGTCCCCACTCGGTCATTCCTCACGCGCTCGAGCTCTCACGCCACTCACAATCGGCTTCTTCCTTCTGCATCTTGTTGTTTTCCCATTGGCACGCCAACCCTTTTGACTTCAGTCGGCTTTCATATCAAGATCGGCTAAATGGATCCTTCCCAGGTACTCATCCTAATCCCCAACAGTGTTGATCAGTTTTTCCTTGGCCCATTAGGAAACCTAGATGCAGCTACGGTTATTGATCAAGAAGTAACTCTCCTCCCCTTGTCGGCTAGAGGATATAACATTGAGTGTTGGAGTAAGAGTTTTCGGGCTTGGCCGACTGCACTTAAAGGGTGGAAAAACTGGTATAACCGAGTAGCGGCTCAAAAAAGAGAATCCTGGGAAAGAATGGGTATAGCCGAGTGCATCCCTTTGAGTCTAGCCGAGCAAGAAGCCAATGAGCCCTTGGTGGCCACGGCCTATTATTTCTGGTCGGACACTTTTAACGCCTTCATGTTTCTCACCGGTCTAGTCGGCCCAACTTTATTGGACGTTGCTCAACTTTGCTGCTTAAGACCAGATGGAGAACAAATATCGGCTTTTAGCGCCAAACCCAAATATAAACTTATTCGGTCCAAAGGCGAAGGCTGGTCCAAGTACATTGCAAATAATAATAAAGTAAACGGATTTGTATCGGATGAAGAGCACGTTGCTTTCCTTAACCTGTGGCTTGACCAATTTTTGTTCTGCGGAGATTCATTAGGGCCAACTCAAGTGTATCAGGCCATTGCAGAAGGATTGGTAGAAGGCCGTCGGCTTGCACTTGGAAAAACGTTTCTCGGAGCAGTATATCAAATGATGCACACTATTAGAAGTTGGCTTTACACGGGTTTCGCGGACTTTACCGTAGGCAATGTGGGTGGTCCTTTATGGTTTATTCAAGTCTAGCTGTATTGCTTCTTTAGCCGACCTTTTGATCTAGAGCCTACCGATGACACAGCCATTCCAAGAGAAGACAACAGAGAGAACACTATTCCCTAGTACCAACCAAGCCGATCGTTTGGCGAACGGTTCATTATGTGTTCTGGCAGTGAAACAAAAATCATAGCAGCCGATTCAAGGAAGTATATGTCCTTCTTCTTTCATTTGAGTGATGAGGATCTGAGATAGCGAGACTTCTTTAGTTACAGCGGTGTGGCCGATTTTCCATGGCCTTCGTTCTTTCATCTTGAAGCCGACAGCTCTGCGATGCCTCAGGAAACCCTAGACTTGTATAGAATTTTTATTTCTCCTTGTATTCTTCATGCTGGTCTCCATACAAGGAATCGAACATACCAGCTGTCATATGAATTATACCATCCGTCCGTTTATGCAAGACAACTGGGATTTGGTCAAGTGATCCCGAGTTTTCAGCTTCTTGATCGGCTTGAGCTAAGAGCCAGAGTCCGCAATGCTACATCGGCTGAGATTGTCCTTGAAGTAGCTGATGACCTGCAAGTCCATTCTTTGCCACACTTTTTCTTGAATACCAGATGGGTAGGAGGCTATACTACATGGTGGTCAATTATTGCAGAAGCTCCCTATCGGTCAAAGTCTCCGTCGAATATTATCAATGAGTTCTTCCCGAATCTTCCGGAGCCGATGTTAGAATCCGACGCTGATTCTAGCAGTGAGGCTACTTCGTCCAGATATACTAACACGCGCTTAGGTGTCTCTAGCGAGGTATCGGCTTAGAGTCCAAATCTCCTATTTTGTCTTCATGAATCTGTACCTTGAATCTAACTTTGTCTTTCCTCTGCAGAACAAGGCAATTGGGAAGAAGGCGGCTTCAGGCCCATCGGGCGACGGCAAACCCAGGAAACAACAGCAATCGGCTGCCATTACTGGCTACACTTCCGGGTCTTTGGGTATTCAGAGCCCATCTCTATCGGACTTAGAAAAACAGAAACAACCCAGTAAGTCTTTTATCGGCTTTCACTTATCATTTACCCAATCTTCATTTGAAAAAGATTACTAAATCGATAAATTCTCAGAAAAGAAGCGGAAGTATACCAAGGCTGCAACCAAGAAGGTTCCCAAGCTCAATGAATAGAGCGGCGAGAGTTCGCCACATGCGTCGGCTACTGGAGAGGTAGGTCATCATGATTCGTTTAGTAAATTATGTATTTTGGTACGTTGGCTTACTCTGTATTTTACTTCCTTTAGCCAACGCAATCTGTTCAAGTCGCGAAGATCTTGGCCGATCTTCCGAAGACTTCTTCTGCGCCAGTTTCACAGCCACGGCCTACCCCAACAGCTCCAACTACCGATCTACCGGAGCTCTCTGACCCAACAAATCTGCTTGGCTTCTCCCTGGCCGATCTCGATGACCCAGAGATCATGGCCACCGATGACTACGACACCGAAATCAGGAAGATACTTGAAGTATCTAAGGGAGCGTCGGCTACAGTCACCGCTGCTGCAGGCATGAAGGAGAAGCTTAACAAGCTCTTCGATCTGGTCACGAGGCCTCAATCAGAGATATTGGCGAATAATCAGCTGATCAGAGATGCCATGGCGGCCGTTGAAGCTGACCTACCCCCAGAAGCGATGGCAGCCCTCCTGAATGTATGCCACTTAGATGACAGGAGGTTTGAAGTTGAGGAGGCTCAAGCACGCATAGCGGAGTGTGAAGCTCAAGAAGCCGATCAGAAATTTCTGGACGAGCTCGTCGCCGATGCCAAGGCGAAAAAACGCAAGTTTGACGCCGACGCGCTGCAGCTAAAGACATCCAAGATAAACCTCTCCCAGCTTGAGTCGACAAAGAAATTTCTTTTGGAGGAGCTGGCCAAGACAGAAAAATTAATCCAGGACGGACAACATTCCATGGAAAAAACCATGTCGGCCATGAAAGAACAAAAACTCGGTATTGCCAAGGCCATCGCAGGTGTGACGAAGCAATCGGCCAAGGTGAAGCCAGTACCGGGGAACGCCAAAGACGATGAGCGCATTCTTGACGAAGTTCTGTGCGTGATTGCGAAGGCAGCGGGCGCTCTGTCGGCTCTGGGCGCGACTCTTCCTGGGTTAGGCATCCAATATAAATAATTCCTGAGATGTAAAACTTTTTTCAGATGTTACATGACTTGTCTAGGTATCTTTGTAACTTTCGGTAATCGACTGTTTAACCAATTTTAAATTTACTTTCTCGTAAATATATTTTTCCAAAATCTGCAATCTTTTTTAGCCGATGGCTTTTTGAACGTGATCCTTAGTCGGCTAGGCTCCAACCCAAACGCTAGGATAATACTTCTTTAAATATTTCCCATTAATAGCTTTAGGTAAAACATATCCTTCCAACGTTTCTATTATGTATGAATTTCCACCGACTAGCCGATTAACTTTGTATGGTCCTTCCCACGTAGGTGACCATTTTCCGAATCAGTTATCTTTCGAACCAACAGGCAATATCGTTTTCCATACTAAATTGGCTTGATCGAAAGATTTAGGCACGACCTTTTTATTATATGCTTTTGGCACCCTGATTTTATTCTTCTTAAGCCGATCAAGCGTAGACAATCGTAATTCTGCCAACTCATCCAAATTATCGATCATCAAATTGTTATAATCCTGAGTTGACAAACCGTTTTGTTTGGCCACTCGTATAGATTCAATATTGATTTCCACGGGTAATACGGCTTCTTGACCATACACCAGCTAGTAAGGTGAAAGCTTCGTCGCTCCGTGGTAGGCTAGCCGATACGTCCAAAGCGACTCCGATAGAGTCGAATGCCAATTCCTTGGTTTTTCATCGATTTTTCTTTTGATCAACTTGATTAGCGTTTTGTTGGATGACTCGGCTTGTCCGTTAGCCTGAGCGTAGTATGGGGATGAATTCAACAATTTAATCCCCAGGTTAGTTGCGTAAATCTGAAACTCATTGGACATGAATACCGTTCCTTGATCGGTTGTAATTGTTTGCGGTATTCCAAACCGATGGACAATATGCTCATTAACGAATCTAATTGCCTCAACACTGGTCACTTTCTTGAGTGGTACAGCCTCAACCCATTTTGAGAAATAATCGGTTGCAGCCAAAATAAACTTGTGGCCTTTACTCGAAGCAGGAAATATTTGGCCGATTACATCTATTCCCCAACCTCTAAACGGCCATGGCTTGATAATTGGGTGCAAAGCTGATGCTGGTGCTAATTGTATATTGCCAAATTTCTGACAAGTTTGGGAACCTTTGTAGTATTTAAAACAATCTTCTAGCATCGTCGGCCAAAAGTAACCTGTCAGTCTAAGCATCCATTTCATCTTATCAGCCGATTGGTGAGAACCGCAAATACCTTCATGTACTTCACCCATTGCCACCCGCGCTTCTTCGGCCCTAAGACATCTTAATAGCAATCCTTCCATCGTCCGATAATACAAAGTATCGTCCATAACAATGTACTTCAAAGCTTGTTGCCTAATCTTGCGTTCTGTCGGCTTGAATGGATCGATCAGGTAATTCTTTATTTGCGTTCTCCAATCCGTGACATCCACGCACATGATGGCTTTATCCATTAGCTCAGTCACCTGATATCGGTCAAAGTCTTTGTATCCTGATGCCTGTTGGGCCAGGGCATTGGCTCTATCGTTCAATTCTCGAGGAACATGACCGATAGAAAATGATGTAAATGAGCCGATGATTTCGATGCATTGTTCCAAATATTTCAGCAATATCTCGTCTCGACACTGGTATTCTCCTTTTATTTGCTGTACAATTAGCATAGAATCCCCGTATGCCTCAACCGCACTTGCTCCGATGTTTTCTAATAATTGCAAACCCTTGAGCAACGCTTCATACTCTGCCTGATTATTTGAGCATCGGCTATTTAGCCGAAATGCGAATTTAAAATTATGCCCTTTAGGTGATATGAGCACTACACCGATTCCATCGCCTTCTCTGTACACAGACCCATCAAAAACAATTGCCAAGGGGCTACGGATACTAAGTCGGCAGTAGTGTCATGTCCTGTTATAAAATCGGCTAGAACCTGCCCTTTGACTGCTTTGGCCGATTCATAAGACAAGTCGAACTCAACCAAGGCATAAGCCTATTTGCCAAGTCGACCCCGTAGGATTGGAGCTGATAACATATATTTTATAACATCGATTTTACTTATTACTTTACAAGCCGATGCTAAAATGTAATGTCTTAGCTTTGTACATGAGAAGTATAAAGATAAGCATAATTTCTCAACGAAAGGGTACCTGACTTCAGCATCAAGAAGGCGTCGGCTTAAATAAAAGATAACCCTTTCCTTTCCATCAACTTCTTGTGCTAAAACAGACCCAATAGTCTCCTTTTTTGCTGATATATATAACTTGAATGGAATCCCTTTTTGCGGTGCGGCCAAAACCGGAGGATTGGCTAAATAGTCCTTAATGTCGTCGAAAGCCTTTTGCTGATCGGCTCCCCACACAAACTCTTGATTATCCTTTAATTTCAAGAGTGGGGTAAAGGCGCGGATCCGTCCGGAGAGATTCGAGATGAACCTTCGGAGATAGTTAATTTTGCTGCAATTCATTTTTGCATGTCGGGGGCATTGTGCTGACTATGGCCTTAACCCTTGCTTGATTGACTTCAATCCCCCTCTCATGCACCATAAACCCAAAAATTGCCCAGCCGACACGCCGAACGCACATTTGAAAGGATTCATCTTCAAACCAAGCGATCTTATGTTCTGAAAAACCTTTTCTAAATCGGCCAAATGCTGCAAATCATCTGCAGACTTTACTACGACATCGTCGATATATATTTCAACTATGTGACCAATTAAATTATGAAAAATCAGATTCATGGCTCGTTGATATGTTGCCCTGGTGTTCTTTAAACCGAACGTCATAACCGTCCACTCGAATAAGCCATAGCCCCATGACATCTAAAAGCCGTTTTCGGTATATCGGTTTTTGCCATAAATATCCGATTGTATCCGGCATTCCCGTCCAAAAAACTTATGATCTCATTCCCCGACGCAGCATCGATAAGCATATCGGCTATCGGCAGCGGGTATTCATCTTTTGGTATCGCCTTGTTCAAATCTCTAAAGTCGACACATACCCGAAGTTTTCCGTTTTTCTTCATGACTGGAACAATGTTAGAAACCCACTCCGCATATCGGCAAGGCCTTATAAATTTAGCCTCTAACAATCGTTCTATTTCTTCTTTTATAATTTTATACAAGGCCGGATTAAAACGCCTAGGGTACTGTTTAAACGGCCGATAACCTTGTTTGATGGATAGCCGATGTTCGACCAATTGTCGGCTTAAACCAGGCATCTCGTGATACTCCCAGGCGAAACAATCTTTGTATTCCTTAAGGATTTCGATTAACTTCTCTTTATATTTTACATCCAATTTCGCGCTAATAAAAGTTGGTCTTTTTCTATCGCCACTACCTATATCAATTTCTTCAAGCAGATCGGTGGACGTGAAGCCTTGACCCAACTTTTCAATCTCTTCAAAGTTTTCTATAGCTTCATAGCTATCCGTCGTTTGCCGATAGCTTTGCATTTTGTCTTGTAACGCCTTCACTATTTTTCTTGTCCCCATCGGCGTAGCACTTCGTTTGCTCGATCAAATGTGTCTGGCTTGACACTGATCAGTAGAAGTCCTGTCTTGCTCACGCAGATGAAATCACAATCTTCTAATGTTTTTCCAGATATACATCCTGCTTCTTCATGTTGCCAATTCGTGTCAGAACTGGCTATAGCAATGTGAGCCGATGTGTCAGCTGTGACAATTTCCACCTCCTCTCCGTTCCATTGGACAAGCGCCTAATGCATAGTTGACGGGATGCAACAGTTTGCGTGAATCCAGTCCCTTCCTAGCAGAACGCTATAGTTTCCCTTGGCGTCAATTACAAAGAAAGCGGTCGGCAAAGTTTTGCTACCGATGGTCAATTCTGTAATCATGACGCCTTTGGCTTCGGTGGGATCGCCTGTGAAGTCATTTAGAACCATGTTAGTTTTAATTAAGTCTTCATCGAACTTACCCAGTTTTTGCAAGTTGTATATGGCATCAGGTTCACCGTAGCTCCACCGTCTACCAGCATCCTTGATATCGGCTTTCCGTTTATATACCCTTTCAGATATAACGGTTTCAGATGCCGATGATCGTCTCTTGGTTTCTCGAAGATTGCGTTTGGACTCCCGAGCATGATTGGGCAAAAGTTTCTTTAGCCGATTCAGTTTTGATTTTGAATTCGGCTGGCAACGTGAACACCATGTTGATATCCATTGGGGGTGTATCATCCCTAATCATAGGAGAGTCTAGATCGTCTGCCGATTCAAAATCTTCCTCGGCTTGTTCCTTTTTCCTCCATTCTTTCTTGACAACTTTGACCGGACGAAGCTCATTTAAAGTATCGTCCCTCTGTTTCTCTGCATCGGCTTCCCGGATCTCTTGAGTCCTTAACCTCTGAAGTCGTCTGCGTTGCGACCGGCTAAGGCCAAACGGACACCACCTAGGCTTGGGCTCTACTGGTTTTCGTATCTGGCCGACCAGATTTTCTTGGTTCGTATTGTGCTTTTGTGTTTCGACCTGGTCCGGTACTCGTTTTGGTTCAGATATTCTCTTGTGAATAAGCCTTCTGTAACTGTTGCTGTGATCCCAAATTGGCCCAGCCAGCCTATCTTTAGACGATGGTCTCGACCAATCATCTCGGGGGTAATGTTCCATCGGGCACGTATATGGCGATGGCAATGCTACTCCTCTTTCCCAGCAAAACTGCCAAAAGGGACATCTTCTATGTGCCCTCTCCACATTTTCAGTATGATATAAGTTATCCGACCGGCGAGCAGGATATCGTGGTCGGCTACTCATCCTCTCGTATTTCTCCATCAATTGTGAAAACGTTGGTCCCGGCCTTTTGGCCGATTGCCTTGATGGCGATTTCTCAGCTTTGTACCATTTACCCACCTGAGGATTTCCCTTAGGTTTAATGGTCCTCGAATTTTTTCCTTCGTGATCGGCTTCTATTTGTAGTGAGCCAATCGTAATTTTCAACGCCCGTCGCGCCTCAATTCGATCAATATTGACCTGCCGATCCTTTTTTGGCTCATCATGCATCGGCTCTTTTCCTTTAGTTGAACATTGAACCATGTTAATAGGGAACGGATCAACGTCAACTTGCCTGGTCGGCTCATCAGCAAATTTTAGCCGACCATCTTCAATAGCCGATCGGATCTCGCTGTGAAAAATATTGCAGTCGTTAGTATTGTGAGAAAAAGAGTGGTGCCACTTGCAATACCTGTGTTTCTTGATCTCGTCAGCTGATGGTATAATATGTCCCTCAGGTAATCGTATTATCTTTTCTTGTAGCAATAAATCAAAGATATGATCACATTTGGAAATATCAAAGGCATACTTAACTTCTGACTTATTTCTAGTCGGCTTTAGCCAAGAACAGACTAGGGACTTTTTAGACCCTTTTACCCATTCGGCTATATTTATTTCTGCTTCATCATCCTCCGAAGAATCGTTTGGGCAATAATCCACCATATTGACTTTAACTTTATCCTTTTCTTTATTGCCGTTATTTTTAAATCTATCCTTAAATGATTTATTATCTGGGAATCAGCTTTCCTGAACCGATACACGATGAAGTAGATGACTTAAATCGTTGAACTCTTGCCCTCCAAACTTCTCTCTAAGTGGTGGAATTAATCCCTGAAAAGCCAAATCTGCAAGTTGGTTGTCGGGCAACGTGACACTAAAACATCGGTTCCTAACTTCTCTGAACCTCTTAATGTAATCGGTTACCGATTCTCCAAATCTCTGGCGAACAGAACTTAGGTCGAAAATCCTTAGTTCTAAACTCCCTGAGAAAAAGTATTCGTGGAATCGGCTTTCCAAATCGTTCCATAAGTGGACCGAATTCGGAGGCAAACAAGTGAACCAAGTAAAGGCTGCTCCGAACAGTGACAACAAGAACAATCTTATTTTCAGTCCATCGGACTGAGCTGCTTCACCGCATTGAGCGATAAAGCGTCCGATGTGTTCTAGAGTAGTAGTTGAATCGTCACCGAAGAATTTTGCAAAATCCGGGACTCTAAAATTGTGGGGGTAAGGCATACGATCTATGTAATCAGGATACGGCTTTCTATAGCCGATAACTTTCCCCTTCGACTGTATGCCAAATTGGTCCCTCAAGACGGCGGAGATCTGGTCGGCCCAGTTTACATTATTGGCTATTGGCACCGCAGGCCCTTGATAATGTTGATCATAGTTGGTATTCTGCCCCCCCCCCCCGAGTGCAAACTAGGGTTGCCAATTATGCTGGGTCGTTGGCACACGAGCATTCTGATCATACCTATTATGCTTGACTTGAGGTTCGGGTACTGGGACGAAAGGCTCTGAATAAGTTACTACCCTATGCGGAC
Source organism: Otatea glauca (assembly GCA_036346275.1). NCBI lineage: Eukaryota > Viridiplantae > Streptophyta > Magnoliopsida > Poales > Poaceae > Otatea > Otatea glauca. The sequence goes on along the minus strand of CM070716.1, from coordinate 13,912,569 downwards.
CTGGATTTCTAAATAGGGTATGTTCATGCGGGTATCTTTCATGCCCAATCGGCTGTGAAACCGATTGTGGAAAAGCATAGAACGAAGCCGACTGCGGCAGATTTGTTGATGCGTCCAACTTAGCGGCGTCGGTGTATGCGTGGTAATGACTCACCCCACTTGGCCGAGGATCTCTAGGCAATATTACGGTCAGCTGAGTAGGCATCATGGTAGGGGGTGAGGTTATAACCGACGGTTTAGGATCGGCCGTTGAGCTCTGCGTATTTTGTGGTACTGAAAAAATAGGATAATTCGGCAGAGCTTGCAATGGGTCAAGCAGACTACCTGAATAGGCTAACTCCTCGGCTATAGTTTTAACACTATTTGCTATCATCGGCTTAAGCGTTGTCACAAGAGCCGATGATTGTCACAAGAGACTGATTAATCATAGCCGATAATTTGGCTTGAGCAGGCAGGTATCGGCTTACCGGTTCTGTGACATTCGCATCTCCCAGGGTGTTGACCGCCGGTAGGGCGGATTTTTGAGTGACGCCACGTCTAGTTTTCTGATAATAGCTTAGCATCATCTCCTCCAACGCAGTCTTTCGGACGTCAATCTCTTGACGTTTTTCTATAGTCAAATCGTCCATTTTTGGGACGATTATGGCTTCTGCGTTGAGATCGGATGGCGGAATCGACTTTCCTGATGAAGACATTGTCCCACCGGGCGTGCCAAGAGTGTGTTGGCATCAAAAACTTGAGGTAGAGTTTCTAACAACAGCACACCAGGCGAACACCGGGTTCAGAGCGTGCCAGTCGATTTGACCTGTAACCGACAAGGTAAAAAATATAAAATTCACACAAAGCCGATCGTTAAGATCAATCGGCTTAGACTCAATCAGCTTGAAGCCGATCAAGATCAAAGTAACAAGGTAAGTCTAAATAGCCGATTAAGGCTAATCAGAGGGTAAAGGTAGATCGATTCTGAAGAAGGTGATGCGCAACAAAATCAGAACAAATCAAACCTGGGGTGTAATTGATGAAGATCAACAATCGGCGATGCGCAACTTTATTGATCAAGATCGATCACAGAGACTAAATTACAAAAAGCTACTCCTAGTCGACAGGAAGGAAGAAAGTAAAGGCTGGTTGATTGTATTGTGTTGGATCCTCCTTGTGACTTGCTCTGGCCCTTCTTTTATACCCGTCGGCCGATCGTGTCCTAATACAACACGCCCGTTATTTGATCTCAGACGGCCTTATCTCGGACAGTTATTTCCTTAAAAATCTTATCGTTGCCAAATATCTTCAGATCTTTCCAAATTGTCCGTTACTTTCCGCATTTTTGACTTCATTACCGATTTTGACTGACTTGCTAAATTTTGGTGCAAACAAATGTATTACCTGTTGTTTTATGCATCTCTAGTCTTGTGTTACTTTTGACTCAATATAAAATCTGGAATAAAAATATTGCACCAATTTCCAACATTTCAGAAACCTTATAGTGAATATTTTTGTGATTCAGTAATGGCTGGTGCTTCGGATGCAATAAAACCTGAGAGGTTTTCTGGTGTGAACTTCCGTAGATGGCAAACATGGGCCAAATTTTGGCTCATGTCATTGGGGTTGTGGTGGGTGCTCCACCCACAGTACCCATTTACGGTTGACCAGAACCTGCAGTTTGATAGTGCGAACAACACCGCATTAGGTTGCCTTCTGACTATTCTGGTAGATCAGCTCTATGATGTGTATATGAACTACACATCTACCACTGAGTTGTGGGATGCACTTGACCAAAAGTATGCCGAAGCTGAAGCTGGTCGCTGGTTATACGTGTGTGAGCAATTTTTTTATTTTAGCATGGATGATGCTAAGTCGATTGTTGCATAAGCACACGAACTCCAGCTACTGGTTGGCGAGATTGCACACTTGGGTTGTGCATTGTCTCATATGTTTGTGGCTACGGGCATTGTTGCCAAACTTCCCTCAAGTTGTAGGGATTTTGACACTAGCTGAAAGACAAGAGGGAAGAGATTTCTGTTGAGGATCTCATTGCAGCCCTTGATGTGGAAGAAAAGGCAAGAGCAAAAGATGCACCAAACACCACTAATCAGAATAATGCCAATGTTGTCAAGAAGAAATCATATGGCAAGAACTTCAAAGGCCATAAACCAAACAAGACAACTAGCTTTAAAAAGAAGAAAATTGAGAAAAGGGACATGAAGAACATCACCTGTTTCGTGTACAAAAAGGATGGTCATATAGCAAAAGACTGTCGCTATCGCAAAAACAGGACAAATGAATCGGGCAAGAAAAATACCAACGTGACAATAGGCGAAGCCTTGACTTCAGGAGGGTATGGTAATTCTCGTGTTGTCTTTTCAGCATGTCAATCCACTGACTGGTGGGTTGATACTGGTGCTAATGTTCACGTGTGTTCTAATGTTTCCTGGTTTTCTTCTTACCAGGCAACCGGGGCTTCCTCCGTCCTAATGGGGAATGGGTCGAATGCTTTTATTCTTGGTGTTGGCACGGTGGATCTGAGGCTAACTTCAGGGAAGATTGTCCACTTGAAGAACGTGCAGCATGCGCCAACAATAAAAAAGAACCTCATTAGTGGTTCTCTCCTATGTAGGGATGGTTATAAGCTAGTATTTGAGTCAAATAAAGTTGTAATATCTAAGTGTGGGAACTTTTTTGGTAAAGGCTACGATAGCAAAGACTTGTTCTGCCTTAGTACTCTAGAGTGTCGATATAATTTGAATATTGCAACTGTTTTTAATAAATGTGAGGTCAATATTTGGCATTATCGTTTCTGTCATATTGGTTTTGATAGCATTGCTCGAATGTCCAGATTACAATTAATACAAAAATGTGATTTTGTCAAAGGGTCAAAGTGCCATTCTTGTGTTCAAGCAAAGCAGCCTAGAAAACCCTTTAAGGGATTAGAGGTTGAAAAGAACTTGTCACCACTAGATCTTGTCCATTCTGACCTGTGTGAGATGAATGGATTGTTGACAAAAGGAGGCAAAAGATATTTTCTAACTCTAATAGATGATGCAACACGTTATTGTTATGTGTATCTGCTGAAAACAAAGGATGAAATTTTAAAACACTTTAAAATTTATAAGGTCGAGGTTGAGAACCAACTAGAAAAGAAAATTAAAAGAGTAAGGTCTAATCGTGGAGGAAAGTACATCTCTCATGAATTCTCCCAGTTCTGTTCTGAGCATGGTATAATCCATGAAGTTACACCAACATATTCTCCTGAATCAAATAGGGTAGCTGAGAGGAAAAACCGAACACTAATGGACTTGGTGAATGCCATGTTGGAGAGTGCCGGTACGCCTAAAATATGGTGGGGGGAAGCTATATTAACAGCAAATTTTGTCCTAAATAGAGTAATCACAAAAAAGTGCGAGATTACTCCGTATGAGGGATGGAAGGGGAGAAAGCTCAATGTTAATTTTCTGCAAACTTGGGGGTGTTTGGCAAAAGTCAATATACCATTGCACAAAAAGAGAAAGCTTGGACCTAAAACAGTCGATTGTATTTTTCTAGGATATGCACATAACATCACGACCTATAGATTTTTAGTAGTAAAATTAGAAACTCTTGAGATTATTGCTAACACAATAATGGAGTCCAGAGATGGTTCATTTTTTGAGGATATTTATCCTATGAGAGCCTGTAGTACTTCACGAACTGAAAATACTCAAACTGAAAATAATAATAATAATAATAATGTTGAACCTACCACTATTTCTGAACTAATAAGTGATACACTACCAGTAGAAGATAATTCTGAGGAGGATAACAATTTAGTCGCAGAGGCTCATCGTAGGAGCAAGAGACAAAGGGTTGAGAAAACCTTTGGCGACGACTTTATTGTTTACCTCGTGGATGATGTGCCAAAACCTCTTTCAGAGGCTTATGCACTACCTGATGCTAAGTAATGGAAAGAGGCAGTCCGTAGCGAGATGGATTCCATCATGGCTAACGGGACTTGGAAGATTGCTGATCTTTCTAGTGGGTGCAAACCTGTTGGATGCAAGTGGATCTTCAAAAAAAAAGATGAGGCCTGATGGTACTGTTGATAAGTACAAGGCAAGACTTGTGGCCAAGGGTTATACCCAGAAAAAAGGAAAGGATTATTTTGATACTTATTCTCCTGTTGCTAGATTAACCACCTTTAGAGTGCTCATTGCATTTGCTGCTTCTCGTGGTATACATGTCCATCAAATGGATGTAAAGACAGCTGTAACACCCTGCCCCAAATTAGCTCAAAGTCCAGCCTACCATAGGGCAGACCTACGCAAGCATAGCACCACACTTACACTTTCATCCTCACTTCGTGTAAAAGGGTTAACCCGGAGGTGCTATGTTTGGACCCAACAGGCATTATATACTACTACAACTCACTTTGTGCAAGCAATTTGGGACTAATCCCACTACCATTCCACATGGGCCACATGGGCCTTCACATTAACGGGCCGGGGGTATTACACTTACCCCCCTTAAGGGCTGACGCCCTCGGCAGCACACCGTATACACGGCAAATACCCAGAACCACCCCTCGGTACATGGTCGTGCGTCCAGTGCCAGCATATATGCCAAGACGTGTGGCCACTCCGGGCCCACACGCACCATGCGCCATATGCCCGCGCCCCTGTCCCACAAGCGCCGTGCAGCGAAGGTTTATGCTCTGATACCATGTAGCACCATGGCCCAAATTAGCTCAAAGTCCAGCCTACCATAGGGCGGACCTACGCATGCATAGCGCCACACTTGCACTTTCATCCTCGCTTCGTGTAAAAGGGTTAACCCGGAGGTGCTATGTTTGGACCCAATAGGCATTATATACTACTAAAACTCACTTTTGCAAGCAATGTGGGACTAATCCCACCACCACTCCACATGGGCCTTCACATTAACAGGCCAGGGTATTACAACAGCTTTCCTTAATGGAGGGTTGGAGGAAGAAATCTATATGGAGCAACCAGATGGTTATGTGATTACTGGATAGGAAAATAAAGTGTGCAAATTATTAAAATCCTTGTATGGCCTAAAGCAAGCACCTAAGTAATGGCACAAAAAGTTTGATAAAACTTTGACATCTGCTAGTTTTGCTGTTAATGAGGCAGATAAGTGTGTATACTATTGTTATGGTGGGGGTCAAGGTGTTATTTTGTGTTTATATGTTGATGATATACTTATATTTGGGACGAACACTTCTGTAATTGACGATGTCAAAACTTTCTTATCTCGATGCTTTGATATGAAAGACTTGGGAGAGGCAGATGTTATTCTGAATATTAAATTGATTAAGAATGATGATGGGATCATTTTGCACCAATCCCATTATGCTGAGAAAATATTGAGTCAATTCGGCTTTGAGAATTGCAAAATTTCCCCAACACCATATGATCCGAGTGTTAAGCTTTAGAAAAATTAAGGGTTAGGGAAAGATCAATTGAGATATTCACAAATTATTGGGTCCCTAATGTATCTAGCTGGTGCCACAAGACCTGATATCTCATTTGTTGTGAGCAAATTAAGCCGGTTTACTTCTAACCCAAGAGATGATCATTTGGAGGCACTTGAAAGAGTGTTGCTCTACTTGAGAGGCACAACATCTTACGGAATTCACTATGCTGGGTATCCATCTGTTTTAGAAGGATATAGTGATTCCAATTGGATCTCTAATGCGGATGAGATCAAAGCTACAAGTGGTTATGTTTTTATCTTAGTTGGTGCTGCAGTTTCATGGAGGTCTTGTAAACAGACCATATTAACGAGGTCAACCATGGAAGCTAAACTCGTAACACTAGACACAGCCATTGTTGAGGCTGAATGGCTTAGAGAGCTACTGTTGGACTTGACATTGGTTGAGAAACCAATACCGCCGATCCTAATGTACTGCGATAACCAAACAGTGTTGACTAAGGTTATGAGTACTAAGGATAACATGAAGTCCTCCAGACATGTGAAGCATAGGCTCAAAACTGTCAGAAAATTGAGAAACTCTGGAGTTATTGCTGTGAATTATATTCGCACTGAGAAAAATCCGACAGATCCTTTTACAAAAGGACTTGCAAGGAAGGCAATTTCCATTGCATCTATGGACATGGGTATGAGGCCCACTTGAGTTACACCACAATGGTAACCCATATCTTCTTGATCGGAGATCCCGTGAATTAGAGTTACACCACAATGGTAACCCATATCTTCTTGATCGGAGATCCCGTGAATTAGATAATGGGAAAAACAAGTTGATGTTGTAACAAGAGAGTACATATTATTAAATTGTACCCATGTCCTAATAGACAAAGTACTCTCGACTGTTTGGAAGGTTGGCTTAAAGCCTTAATGTATTCTAATGTCAAAATAAAAAAAGGTATTGGCCTACAGGATACCTATAATGAATACACCTGCTTGAGCATAACTGTGAGGTCGCAGTTCATGAGGATTGGGCATCCTCTAGAAAGCTCATGAGCAGATAAGGGAAAATGACCATATAACTCTCCATTTAGGCATGGTTTATTGGCAACCTAGTATCAGTTGTGATTTTCAAGTGAAGTTTGATCACGAAAAGCTGTGAATTCAAGGCATAGTCCATTCACCAGCTGTGAGAGGATGAAACTTGCTAATCTAGCTGCAAGTTCAACCCGTACGGGTCTTACACCAAAAAGACCGGTATATTAACAACACTTCAGTATAGTGATCTTCGTTATCTTTCCTGTTGTTTGCTTTGGAATTGGTGGGGATTGTTAGAAATTGGCCCATTGGGTGACCCATTTCTTTTAATTCCAAAGAATGCATGGTTTAGCACCATATTGCCTAGCCAAGTGGAGGAAAGGCAACTTAAAACATGGAGTCCTTACCACCTTTTGATTAATTACACTTGGCATGAGAATGGCACAGAGTGGACAGTGGCTAAACACACACACGCGCAAGTGTTCGCATATTTCGCGTGAAAATTCGCGTGACTTGTGACTTGCGACGAGCGACCGCACCGCGTCGTAGTGTGTCACCTGGCACTTTGAATTCATCTTTTGTTTTGCTGAACCTTGCAATTATCTCTCCATAAAATCTGTTTAAATGCGATTTAAACATCTCTTTCAATTCAGTGTAATTGACATAAATGCCATCAGTTACTAGTGAGTTAATTGACATTATATTGCCAGTTACTAGTAACTGCCGCATTTAACAGACATAATATGGTCAGTTACTGGTGCATGTATATATAAGCTCCTAGAGACGTCCAGGACAGAAACACTGAAATCCTCCTCCATTGTTCCTCCTCATCTATGATTTGCTGTATTGTTGTGTTGAGCTATTGAACCTTGCCGACCTTCTTCCTCGGTGTGCACCGTGAAGGAGGGTGAGTGTAACACCCTAATTTTTGCTCTAATTTAAATTTTGGAGTATTTTTGATTTTTTTTTGAATTTTTGGGAATTTATTTAAGTTTATTTGGATTTATTCAAATAGGACATTTCTTGAAAACAATTAAATAATGGAAAAGTTTTTGCAAAGTTTTATTGCAAATATTTTAATAGAATTCCAAACATCTCAAAGTAATTTCTGGAATTTTTCTGCTATTTTAAAAGCTCCAAATGATTTAATTGAATTTCTACAATTATTTTAAATGTGAAATGATTTAAAATCAGATGAAGCAAGAATGGGCCGAGCCCATTATCGCGGCGTGTCGCCGTCCAACCGCCGAAAACCTAGCGCGCTTCAGCTCAAGTCGCTCGATCCGGATCGAGCGCTCGGAGTGCGCCACGCCGCCGCATGCGTGAGCCTTGGATCGTCGCCGACGGACGCTGCAGGATTGCGCCACGCCACTTCGCCCCCGCGAGATCGCCGGAGACGTGGGCTTTGATGGCCGTGATTTCCGCGGCGATTTCGCGCACGCCGAGGCAGCCCTTAAGTCACCGTTGATGGCGCGTGCGAGACCTTCACGCCGCGTCTTTTGACTCTCGCACGCACGCCGAGACCCTCTCTAGCGCCGAGCGAGCTCGCCAGAAGTTGCGCTTTGTGTGCCGCGCGTTTTTCGTCGCTTACGCCGCCGCCGGTTTCTCTCGCCGCCGCCAAGGTCACCGGAGTAATCCTTCCGCCAAGCCGCGCCGAACGAGCCACTTCATCACGCCGAGAAGCCCAGAGCGCCGTGGCCGCGCCATCTTCCTCAACTCGCGACCTTTTCTTCTGCGCGCGCCGCTTTCACCGAAGCTTCGTCGTCTGCTCGATCTTCATCGCACGCTCGTTCGCCCACGTCACTTTTCTTTGTGTTCTTCTAGAGTAGATCTGTACCGTTAGATCTGGATTGAACGGTAGAGATTAGATCTAGTCTCTGTAACTTGGTTACATCTCATCCGTTGGATTGTTAGTGTACGCGTAGGATTGAGCCACATCGCGCCATGTATAGTAAACAGCTCCGGTAACCTGAGCCATTGGATCGGATCTGAACAGTTGAGTTCAGTTCTGGTTTTGCCCTAGGATCCGTGTCGTTCAAATTTGAACGTGCGGCGGTGATAGCGCCGCACCTCCAACTAATCGCGGCGCGTGTTTCCTTTGACCGGCGTGACCAATCTCGCCATTGATTTCAAACGAGCCGCTGCGATTGCGCCGCGTGTCGCTAGGTATCCGGCGTCGCCGAGTCCGCGCGCGCGTTGGCCGTTGATCCGAGGGGACCGCTCGATCGCGTGACGCGCGGCGTCAGACGGAAATCGGCGCCGCCGAGCCGCGCAGGAATAGGATCTGACCATCGATTTTAGCGAACGGTCTGGATTTTGCCGCGTGGCTGCACTGTTCTTTAAACCAAGTCCACGGTGGACCAGAGCCGAACCGTGGACCCAGTCCATAGACGTAACGGCGTGGCGGCTCGGGCGTGCCGCGGTCGAGCTGACGTCAGCGGTGACGTCATAAATATTTTTTTTATCTATAAAAATATTTCGACCGAAATTCATTTCTGTGCTGACGTCATCATGACGCGGTGCTGACATCATAAAAGCGAATTTCCAGTATAAAAATAATTCAGAAAAATCGGATTTTCTTAATTTCTGTATTTTCAGATGTTATTCAAACTTCAAATGACTATAACTTTGGCATTTTAACTCGGATTTGGGTGATTCAAATTTCTAAAAATTCATAAAATTGTGAGCTATTTAATGGTGAATTTTATTTGAATTTTTGAGGTCATTTAGTCTTCTGTATTAGCAATTTATTGCATATTTTGTTTGTACGCGTAGACGCAAATTTGCCGGAAAGTTTCGAGGAAGAATTCATCGCTCAAGACCAAGTTTCGGAACAAGACCAGCAACTCTTTGAAGGCAAGTGATGCTTTGATAATTTTGATCCCAGGTTTTTAAAATGTAGTTTATGCTTTGAAACTATGCATGCTTATTTATTTAAAATGAATTTAAATTGATTCGGGATAATGTAGTTAATCAACCCATTTTTTTATGCCACCTTGAATTATTAATTGTATGCCCTAAATCATTGTCACCCTAAGTTGATTATATTAGTTGGATGTTAATATTGTGCCAACACGGGAGGCTAGACCGTGAGTAGATGCTTAGCCTTGCAACGAATCATGAGTGATCTTTGGAAAAATGCTACAATCTCGATTAAAGACTTTGAATGTATTTTGAAAAGTGGTGTGATGATGCCACATGATGAGATTGAGGTACAACGACTGTGTGGTTCCGCATCGATGTTGAGTTATTGCCGCATGTGTTGCACAATAATCAACTGGGTGGGAAATGATTTAGACTGGGGCAAGTGGCAAGAGGTTGTGTGCCTGGTGGGCCTGTGTGGCTTTGGGTTGATGAGTGATGTGAGTCTGTGTGCCACATTGGGCCGTGTGCCATTGTTGAGTGTTGGAAGTCTTGCCTTGGCCGATTAAGGACTTCACCTTGTAAGCCTTTGATCCGAGTCACCCGTACAACCACATGTCCGATATGGGATAGACCTAGTTGACTAGGGTTCGATATCTTTCCTCCGATACCTCGGGGTGACAAGACACGTGGGTGTATCTGTATGGGGAGCGTACTGTGCTACGGCACCGGTGCCCATCCAACGGTGATTGGCGGTCCAATACTTGGCTCTGTGTGAGGAAGTGATAGTGAAGGCAACACCGAGAGGTTCTTTGTTTAAGGTAGAAGTTCTGAAAAGCTTTGTTGCGGACAATCACTGTGTGGTGAGCGGTCAGATCTTGTGGGTAAAGTGTACAACCTCCGCAGAGTGTCAAACTATTCAATAGCCGTGCTCACGGTATTGAGCATTGCTCGGGATTACTGATCAAGGGGTAGATTTTCATAAACAAAATGTAGGAAGGGTGGCTGTGTGCCAAGTGTTAAAATGAACTATTAAGGTGTGTGCCGAGAATCTTCAAGAAAAACCATTTGAAGAAATTAGTATTACTTATAACTGTTCCAATGCTTTAATCTAATTAAGATATTGGTTTAAAATTGCTGTTTGATGCAAAAGAACCATTTAAGCCAACCCTTTGGAATAAGCTTTGCATGTAGTAATAGCATCGCATTCATGCATTACTTGTTGAGTGCCTTGTGTACTCACCCCACCTTGCTTATCAACCCCAACATCAGTGGAGGAGACTACACCAGTTTGGGAGGAGTATAGCGAGGATACGAACAACTAGGGGGCAAGCCCAGTCGGTTGCCTGTGGCAAGATGAAGGCTTCCACGACCTTTACTTATGTTCCGCTGCTATTTCTTTACTTTGAATAATGTAAGCCATGTGTGGTCGACTTATCCGTAAGGAGACCATAAGGTCGCATAACTCGATTTATATACATGTTTGCACTATTTATTCTTATATCTTTGTGAATGTCCGTAATGTGCAACCCCAGTATTGTGTGTGCTAAGCGTGATCCTGGATCGCATGAGAATACAGAGGGTCCGGATTTGCAGATTCGGGTCCCGATAGAGGTGGTATCAGAGCCAGGCTGATTTTAGGACTTGACCCTAGTTTGGTCGTGCCTAGGAGGGTAAAACTATTTTCTAAAGACCTAATCAACTTGAGCAAGAATATCAATGAAATCTTGACTTATCTCTTCTCTCTTGTTTCATACCTATGCTGAATTTTTATTATTCTTTGTTTAATTTAAATAAGGTTTTTTTTGTCAGATGAGGATGATCCACACCTATGGAGAGCGCACCGGAGGATACACTGCGGAGTTATGGCGTATGATGCAGTTGCTCGGAGGTTTTGACAGACCACTGTATCGAGGGACTTCGGTGGTACGAGCAGGACTTGATGTCGCCTGGGATGTCAAGATCACAGTGTATGCTCGGGAGAGAACGAGGGAGAGCCGTCCTATCTACATCACGGTCAGGAGGTCTTCTTTTGAGGCCAGAATCTAGGAGTCGGCGCGTCAGGCGATGCGGTAGATTACCCGCACTTACTCCGCAGAGTTGGAGGGCACCGTCTTTCGTCACCATCCGCGTCGAGACAATCGTTTGGAGAGGATTGAGCTTGTAGAGGAGGACGCCACTATCACCCACCTGGCGAGGTACGTCATCGCCCAGGAGGACGCCTTGGACGAGATAGTCCGGGAGTTGCAGAGGACCCGCGCCGAGGTCGCAGAGGCAAAGATCCAGCTGCGGGAGGGCTTAGCTCACTCCATGCAGAAGATCCAGGAGTTGGAGATGGCTTTGTATGGACCCGAGCCTGAGCCAGTTCTGGAGTTACACGATCCAGATCCGGAGGAGCCAGAGCAGGAGGCACCAGTGCATGAGCAGGCAGCCCTGGGACCAGCGGAGTCGTTGGGGTCATTTGCACCACCGCAGAGGGTCACCAGACCGGTTGCCCGATTCCGGAGCACCCACCGGTGTATGCTCTGAGGGAGCCGCAGCCGGGTTGGCTCGATGAGTGATCGAGTCTAGTAGAGTGTAGTGTCGAGACTCGAATGTTTGAGTCGCGTCTTTTTCTTCAGAGTCACCATTAGGTGTGAGTCGTCATGGATTCCTATGTTTGCTTACTTGTTTTTGGTTGTGAGTGTCTCGTATGTGTTGCATTGCCCTTAGGCACTTGTGAGCAACCGTACTGCTTTATATTATATCAATAAAGTGGCTAAATAATTTAAGTTACACATGTTTCCCCACATGAATTCTTCTACTTGTCTATGCTTTCTTCTTCTCTTAACCTTGGAAGCTGGAAACAGATGGTGAGGACTCGTGGAAATGTTGAAGCCAGCGGAAGTGGAGCTAACCAGGAGGACAACCAGAATGAAGAGCCGATCCCTCAACCGCCGCAGTCGATATGCGTAACACAGGAGCCTTCTTGATCGCCTGGACTCAACTTATGAACACGATGGTTCAAACCATGCAGCAGATATCCAATCAAGCTGCTGTGAATGTTCAACCTGGGGGTAACCATGGACCACACCCCTACTCCAGGTTGTCGGAGTTTATGAGGACTCGTCCACCCACTTTCTCAGGTAACGCCAATCCACTAGAAGCGGATGATTGGTTAAGGACAATTGAAAGGAAGCTGCACATTACCCAGTGTGTAGGACATGAGAGGGTATTCTATGCCTCTCATCAACTCGAAGGGACTGCCGCAGAATGGTGGGAAAACTTTTGCGCAGCTCATGAGGACCCACAGAGTATCACTTGGGAGGAATTCACCTCAGCCTTCCGCCAGTACCATGTACCCGAGGGTATCATGGATCTTAAAAAGGAGGAATTCCGGAGCCTCAAGCAAGGCGGCCAGTCAGTGGCCGATTACCTGAACAAGTTCACCCAACTGGCATGCTACGCACCGAAGGACGTGGCTACGGATAAGGCCAGACAATCCCGCTTCATGAAGGGATTGAATGCAGGGTTGCAGGTGGGACTAATCACCCACACATTCCCTGACTTTCAAGAGCTAGTTAACAAAGCTCTTATCTTAGAGGACAAGCGCCGAGAGTTGGATGACAATAGGAAGCGCAGAATGGCGCAACAAGGAGGTCGTCAGGGCCAGCAGAGGCAGAGGACAGCATCTCAACAGTTCATCCGGTACCAGCCCAGAGGCAATGATAGGGCACCACTGCCGGCAAATCGCCCGATGGGTCAAGATGTTCGAGACTCGGCCCGAGGCGTAGCGCAGATCGAGGAACCTCTCAGGCAGTGGGAAGACGTTGCTATCATTGCAATGAAATGGGGCATTTTGCCAGCAACTGCCCTAAGAAGGGAGGTGTCACCCCGGTCCGCTTTAACCTAGGGAACACACCGGCAAGGACTCCCGCGCCAATCGTGAACCGTGGGGCATCAACAGCAACAACTCCATCCCAAGGAACTGCACGAGGCCGAGTCAACCACATTACAACGGATGAAGTTCAGAACGCCACGGACGTTGTACTGGCCAAGTTCCTAGTAAACTCAGTACCAGCTACCGTTTTATTTGATTCCGGAGCTTCGCATTCTTTTATTTCCCGAGATTTTGCTGTTCAAAATGATATGGAATTTGTGAATCTTAAATGTGTGCTCATAGTCCAATCCCCTGGATCAGAACTCCGATCTAAAGTAGGATGTTCTGGGGTAAGACTAATAATTAATGGAGTTGAGTTCCTAGCTAACTTAATCGCCCTTAATACCCAAACCTTGGATGTTATCACAGGAATGGATTGGTTAACCAATCACAAGGCGAGATTGGATTTGCGGAAAAGAGTCATATCGGTCGAGAGCCCGGATGGAAAGAAGATTGAGTTTGAAGCAAAACCAGTGCGGGATGGACAATTAATGGTCAACAGCATGAAGACTGTCAGCTTAGAGGAAGTTTCCATAGTCAATGAATATCCAGATGTTTTCCTAGAAGATTTACCTGGAATGCCGCCAGATAGAGATAACGAGTTCGTGATAGAGCTGGTTCCAGGGACAGCTCCCATAGCTAAGAGACCTTACAGGATGTCCACAGAGGAATTGGTGGAAATGAAGAAGCAAATTGAAGAACTGCTGGAAAAAGGATTTATAAGACCTAGTTCATCGCCATGGGGAGCACCTGTCTTATTCGTCAAGAAGAAGGACGGAAGTTTTAGGATGTGTATAGACTATCGTGCACTCAATGATGTGACGATAAAGAATAAGTATCCGCTACCCAGGATCGATGATTTGTTTGACCAGTTGAGAGGAGCAGGAGTCTTCTCCAAAATTGATCTTCGATCAGGATACCATCAATTGAAGATCCGATCAGAGGATATTCCAAAGACTGTATTTTCGTCAAGATATGGACACTACGAGTTTACAGTGATGTCTTTTGGTTTGACAAATGCACCAGCATATTTCATGAACTTAATGAATAAGGTTTTTATGGAATATTTGGATAAGTTCGTTGTCATATTCATAGATGATATCCTTATCTATTCCAAGACGAGAGAAGAGCACGCCGAGCATTTGAGGCTAGTCCTTGAAAAGTTGAGAGAGCAACAGTTGTTTGCAAAATTTAGCAAATGTGATTTCTGGAAGAATAAGGTTGAATTTCTTGGACACATAATGACTGCAGCAGGAGTTGCGGTAGATCCAAAAAAAAGTGGAGACAGTTCTACATTGGGAACAACCCAAGTCGGTAACCCAAACCGTAGTTTCCTTGGAATGGCGGGTATTACCGTCGATTCATCGAAGGATTCTCTACGATTGCGAGACCTCTTACGCAATTGTTGAAAAAGGAAAGGAAATTCCTATGGACACCTGAGTGTGAGAAGAGTTTTCAGGAGTTGAAGAGAAGATTAACATCGGCACCTGTACTAGTTTTACCTGACGTTCATCAAGACTTCGACATCTATTGTGATGCATCGCGTCAGGGATTGGGATGCGTGTTGATGCAAAATAGGAGGGTAATTGCCTATGCATCAAGGCAATTGAGACCACATGAGGAGAACTATCCGACTCATGATTTGGAATTAGCTACCGTAGTGCATGCACTAAAGATATGGCGTCATCATCTCATCGGAAATAGATGTGAAGTGTATACTGATCATAAAAGTCTTAAGTATATCTTCACACAAGCTGACCTAAATATGAGGCAAAGAAGATGGTTAGAGTTAATCAAGGATTATAATGTGGGAATTCACTACCATCCGGTAAAGCCAACGTGGTGGCAGACGCCTTGAGCAGAAAGAACCACAGTGTAAATATGCTATTGGAAACAAGTCAGCAGATTGTGTAAGGATTTTAAATTAGAACTGGAAATGGTACGGAAGGATTCCTAGCAACTTTGAAGTAAGACCTACCTGGAAGATCGATCGGGAAGGGCGGAAAGATGATGATAAGATCAAAAGAATTAAGGGCAAAATGGATGAAGGCAAAGCAAAAGATTTCAAACTGGATGAACAAGGTACTATGTGGTTTAAAGAGCGCATTTGTGTGACGAACAAAAAGGAGTTGAAGCAAGATTAATGCAGGGAGGCCCATGACTCCAAGTACTCAATTCATCCAGGAAGTGCGAAAATGTATCAAGATTTAAAGGAGAGATTTTGGTGGCCAAGCATGAAACGAGAAGTCGTCGAATACGTTGCAATATGTGACATATGCCAAAGAGTCAAAGCTATGCACCAAAGACCAGCAGGGCTATTACAACCCCTAAAGATACCTGAATGGAAATGGGAAGAAATTGGTATGGATTTCATAACCGGATTGCCTAAAACGCAAAGTGGATATGATTCCATATGGGTCATAGTAGATCGTTTAACTAAAGTGGCACATTTCATACCCGTGAAGACCACTTATTCCGGAGACCAGTTAGCAGAACTTTATATGTCAAGAATTGTTTGTTTGCATGGAGTACCAAAAAATTAGTGTCGACATGAGGTACCCAATTTACCTCCGCATTTTGGGGTAAGCTACATGAAGCGATGGGAACTCGTTTGAACTTCAATCAAAGATACCATCCGCAGATGATGGACAAACCGAGAGAGTCAATCGATATTAGAGGATATGTTGAGGGCATGTGCCTTAGCATATTCCACCTCATGGGACAAGTGTTTGCCTTATCTTTGAGTTTAGTTACAACAACAGTTATCAGGCGAGTTTACAAATGTCTCCATTTGAAGCTTTGTATGGTCGGTCCTGTCGAACACCATTGAATTGGAATGAGACAGGCGAACGACATGTTTTTGGACCAGACATTCTTCAGGAAGCGGAAGAACAGTCGCTCGATCGGGAAAGATTGAAGATTGCACAATCAAGGCGTAAGAGTTATGCCGACAACCGTCCGCAGGAACCGAGCTTTGAACCCAAGATTTTGTGTACCTTAGAGTCACGCCTCTCAAAGGAGTTAGAAGGTTCCATGCAAAAGGAAAGCTCGCACCCAGATATGTCGGACCATTCAAGATCTTGAGCCGCAGAGGTGAAGTTGCTTATCAGTTGGAGTTACCGCCGTCTTTGGCAGGAGTGCATGATGTATTCCATGTATCACAACTGAAGAAGTGTCTTCGAGTACTGGAAGAGCAAACACCTTTGGAGGCAATTGAGCTGCAAGAAGATCTGACTTACAAAGAACATCCGATGAAGATTCTGGACGTAATGGACAGAGAGACAAGGAACAAGTCAACACGTTTCTGCAGAATTCAATGGAGCAACCATTCGAAAAGTGAAGCAACGTGGGAACATGAAGAAGATCTGAAGAAGGAGTTCCCTAACCTATTTCTGTAGACAGCCCTAAATCTCGGGGACGAGATTCTGTTAAGGGGGAGGTTTGTAACACCCTAATTTTTGCTCTAATTTAAATTTTGGAGTATTTTTGATTTTTTTGAATTTTTGGGAATTTATTTAAGTTTATTTGGATTTATTCAAATAGGACTTTTCTTGAAAACAATTAAATAATGGAAAAGTTTTTGCAAAGTTTTATTGCAAATATTTTAATGGAATTCCAAACATCTCAAAGTAATTTCTGGAATTTTTCTGGAATTTTTCTGCTATTTTAAAAGCTCCAAATGATTTAATTGAATTTCTACAATTATTTTAAATGTGAAATGATTTAAAAATCAGATGAATAGTAATGGGCCGAGCCCATTACTTTGCGTGTCGCCGGCCCAACCGCGCCGAAACCCTAGCGCCGCCCCAGCCCATGTCGTCCGATCCGGATCGAACGCCTGTGAGTGCGCCACATCGCCTTCATGCGTGAGCCTTCGGATCGTCGCTGCACGGACGCGCAGGATTGCGCCACGTCACTTCGTCCCCGCGAGATCGCCGGAGAGACGTGGGCTTTGATGGCCGTGATTTCCGCCGGCAGTTTCGCGCACGTCGAGGCAGCCCTTAAGTCACCGTTGATGGCGTCGTGCAGAGACCTTCACGCCGCATCTTTTGACTCCTCGCACGCACGCCGAGACCCTCTCTAGTGCCTGAGCGAGCTCGTCGTAGTTGCGTCTTTGTGCCACCGCGGTTTTTCGTCGTTTATTTCGCCGCCGGTTTCTCTCCGCCGTCGCCAAGGTCACCGGAGTAATCCTTCCGCCAAGCCGCGTCGAACGAGTCACTTCATCACGCCGGAGAAGCCCCGTAGCGCCGTGGGCTGCATCATCTTCCTCAACTCTGGCAGCCTTTTCTTCTGCGCCGCCGTCGCCTTCATCGAGCTTCATCGTCCGTCCGATCTTCATCGCACGCTTCTGGTTCGTCCACGTCACTTTTCTTTTGTTCTTCTAGAGTAGATCTGTACCGTTAGATCTGGATTGAACGGTAGAGATTAGATCTAGTCTCTGTAACTTGGTTACATCTCAGCCGTTGGATCGTTAGTGTACGCGTAGGATTGAGCCACATCGCGCCATGTATAGTAAACAGCTCCGGTAACCTGAGCCGTTGGATCGGATCTGAACAGTTGAGTTCAGTTCTGGTTTTGCCCTAGGATCCGTGCCGTTCAAATTTGAACGTGCGGCGGTGATAGCGCCGCACCTCCAACTAATCGCGTGCGACCGCGTGTTTCCTTTGACCGAAGTGTGACCAATCTCGGCCATTGATTTCAAACGAGCCGTTGCGATTGCGTCGTGTGTCGCTAGGTATCCGAAGCGTCGCCGAGTCCGCGCGTGCGTTGGCCGTTGGATCCGAGGGGACCGTTCGATGCGTGACGCGTGGCCGTACGGAAATCGAGGCGTCGCCGAGCCGCGCAGGCATAGGATCTGACCGTCGATTTTAGCGAACGGTCTGGATTTTGCCGCGTGGCTGCACTGTTCTGTGAACTAAGTCCACGGTGGACTAGAGCCGAACCGTGGACCCAGTCCATAGACCAGAACGACGTGGCAGCCTCTGGGCATGCCACGTGTCGAGCTGACGTCAGCGATGACGTCATAAATATTTTTTTATCTATAAAAATATTTCGACCGAAATTCATTTCTGTGCTGACGTCATCATGACGCGGTGCTGACGTCATAAAAGCGAATTTCCAGTATAAAAATAATTCAGAAAAATCGGATTTTCTTAATTTCTGTATTTTCAGATGTTATTCAAACTTCAAATGACTATAACTTTGGCATTTTAACTCGGATTTGGATGATTCAAATTTCTAAAAATTAATAAAATTGTGAGATATTTAATGGTGAATTTTATTTGAATTTTTGAGGTCATTTATTCTTCTGTATTAGCTATTTATTGCATATTTTGTTTGTACGCGTAGACGCAAATTTGCCGGAAAGTTTCGAGGAAGAATTCATCGCTCAAGACCAAGTTTCGGAACAAGACCAGCAACTCTTTGAAGGCAAGTGAGGCTTTGATCATTTTGATCCCAGGTTTTTAAAATGTAGTTTATGCTTTGAAACTATGCATGCTTATTTATTTAAAATGAATTTAAATTGATTCGGGATAATGTAGTTAATCAACCCATTTTTTTATGCCACCTTGAATTATTAATTGTATGCCCTAAATCATTGTCACCATAAGTTGATTATATTAGTTGGATGTTAATATTGTGCCAACACGGGAGGCTAGACCGTGAGTAGATGCTTAGCCTTGCAACGAATCATGAGTGATCTTTTGGAAAAATGCTACAATACTGATTAAAGACTTTGAATGTATTTTGAAAAGTGGTGTGATGATGCCACATGATGAGATTGAGGTACAACGACCTGTGTGGTTCCGCATCGATGTTGAGTTTTTTTGGCATGTGTTGCACAATAATCAACGGGTGGGAAATGATTTAGACTGGGGCAAGTGGCAAGAGGTGTGCACTCGTGGGCTGTGTGGCTTTGGGTTGATGAGTGATGTGAGTCTGTGTGCCACATTGGGGTGTGTGCCATTGTTGAGTGTTGGAAGTCTTGCCTTGGTCGATTAAGGACTTCACCTTGTAAGCCTTTGATCCGAGTCACCCGTACAACCACATGTCTCGATATGGGACAGACCTAGTTGACTAGGGTTCGATATCTTTCCTCCGATACCTCGGGGTGTGGTACGTGGGTGTATCTGTATGGGGAGCGCACTGTGCTACGGCTTGGTGCCCATCCAACGGTGATTGGCCGGTCCTATACTTGGCTCTGTGTGAGGGAAGTGATAGTTAGGCAACATCGAGAGGTTCTTTGGTTAAGGTAGAAGTTCTGAAAAGCTTTGTTGCGGACAATCACCGTGTGGTGAGCGGTGATCTTGTGGGTAAAGTGTACAACCTCTGCAGAGTGTCAAACTATTGAATAGCCGTGCTCACGGTATTGAGCATTGCTCGGGATTACTGATCAAGGGGTAGATTTTCATAAACAAAATGTGGGAAGGGTGGCTGTGTGCCAAGTGTTAAAAATGAACTGTTAAGGCTGTGTGCCGAGAATCTTCGAAGAAAAACCATTTGAAGAAATTAGTATTACTTATAACTGTTCCAATGCTTTAATCTAATTAAGATATTGGTTTAAAATTGCTGTTTGATGCAAAAGAACCATTTAAGCCAACCCTTTGGAATAAGCTTTGCATGTAGAAATAGCACTGCATTCTGTGCCTTACTTGTTGAGTGCCTTGTGTACTCACCCCACCTTGCTTATCAACCCCAACATCAGTGGAGGAGACTACACCAGTTTGGGAGGAGTATAGCGAGGATACGAACAACTAGGGGGCAAGCCCAGTCGGTTGCCTGTGGCAAGATGAAGGCTTCCACGACCTTTACTTATGTTCCGCTGCTATTTCTTTACTTTGAATAATGTAAGCCCTGTGTGGCTGACTTATCTGTAAGGAGACCATAAGGTCGTACAACTCGATTTATATACATGTTTGCACTTTTTATTCTTATATCTTTGTGAATGTCTGTAATGTGCAACCCTGTATGACTGTGTGTGCTAGCGTGATCCTGGACTGGCACAGAATACACAGAGGGTCCGGATTTTCATATTCGGGTCCCGACAGTGAGCGGTATCTCCAAGCCATTGCCTCAGAGTTCACCTGCATGGGGCGGCTCTAAGGTTTCTGGGTAGCGCATCAGCGCGACCGCTCTGCTTCTTCCTCGACATCGACTACTTCTACGACTGCGTTTGCGCTGCGCTGCTTCCTATTCTTTAGCAAGCCCAACTGTAAGTAGTACGTGTGATAAATCAACTCTGTTAATATACAATTCTTGACCATTTTCTGAAGTACAATGTGTTACCTGTTGTTTTATGCATCTCTAATCTTGTGTTACTTTTTCCTCGATATAAAATCTGGAATAAAAATATTGCACCAATTTCCAACACTTAATCGAAATGGACTTCTATCTATCTTCTCCAATTTAACTTTTCCTAAACAGTGATTCTCCAAATTAATTCCTTCGGACATCACGTACCAGCTAGGATGTAATCAACCAACTCCTTCACACGAAAGATTTTTGCATCACGATGGAATGATACTATTTGTGCATCATGCTTGAATGAGGAAGATATTGTTAAGGAACCTCGCTATCGAATAGTCCGGGGTTCCCGAACAGATATGAAGTGGTGAACAGAGAGGGAGAAAAAAGAACACAGAATAAAGGAGGAACGGCTCTATAATTCTTTTTTGCTTGAACTGTCTGTACAATGGGGGACCCCCTCCTCCTTATATAGTAGTCGCCTAGGTTTTGGATAAGGGGCCATCGTGGGCCACATGATTTCCCAACACTCCCCCTTGGACCCTTTGCCGTGAGATGCATATGCCTCATTAAAACTCCAGAAAAACCCAATGGGAAAAATACTTGGAGAAAGAGTACATAGCATACACTTACTGCGTTGCATGAATTGCCTCATTAAAACTTTATGTAAGAAAACTTCATGAAAAACTTTCTAAGGAAAAAGAGTACAATTCACCCAAACTTCAATTGCTAATCTTTGAGATTCATGTTGGGTACTCAAACCTCATGTTCAAGGTTTATGTGGGAGTATGTGACATATCTCCCCCTGAAATCTGCACTTCTCTAAGTCTCATCATCCCAATCCCTTTAACAGACCTTTCAAAGGTAGATGCTGGGTTTGATTTGGTGAACAAGTCTGCAAGATTTTCACATGACTTAGTATGCAGTATCTTGATCTCGTTCATATTATGCAATTCATGAGCATAGAAGAACTTGGGGTTGATATGCTTTGTGAGATTGCTCTTCACATAACCCATCTGCACTTGAGCAACACAAGCTGCATTATCTTCATAAATGATCGTGGGAGTTTGCTCAATGTTCAAGCCACATGACTTCTGGATGTGGTGAACCATTCTTCAAAGCCATGCACATTCACCGGAGGCTTCATATAAAGCAATGATTTCCGAGTGGTTTGTCGACGTCAAGACAAGAGTCTGTTTAGACGACTTTCAGGAAATTGCTATTCCTCCACACAGGAAAACATACCCAGTTTGGTACTTGCCAGTATGCGGGTCTGATAAGTACCCAGCATCGGCGTAGCCAACCAAATTCAGTTCATTGTTTCTTCTGTAGAACAAGACGAGATCTTTGCTTTCTTGGAGGTAATGGAAGATGTCCTTGATCCCTTTCCAATGCCTTTTGGTGGGTTCTGCACTGTACCGGGCTAGCAAATTCACGGCGAACATAATGTCCGGCTTGGTGCTATTCGTAAGGTACAGAGTGCTCCAACTACACTCATATATGGGAATTCCGCTCCTAGGACTTCCTCCCCCTCTTCTCTAGGCCTGTATGGGTCTAGGTCTACTTGGAGTGACCTTCCGACCATGGGAGTCTTTGCAAGATATGCCTCTTCAAAACCAAATTGTTCCAACACTTTCTGCGTGTAGGTTGATTGGTGTACCAAGATTCCTCCTTGGACATGCTCAAGCTGCAAGCCTAAACAAAACTTGGTTTTACCCAACTCCTTCATTTCAAACTCAGACTTCAAGTATGAGCATGCTTCTTCAATTTCTTCATCTGTCCCAATGATGTGAAGTCATCTACATAGACGGAGATTATACAGAATCCATTCGGGGATCGCTATATAAACATGCATAGACAATCTTCTCTGTTCGTATAGCCTTTCTTGCAGAGAAAATCACTCAAGCGATTATACCACATTCTTCCTGACTGTTTTAGCCCATACAGTGATTTCTCCAATTTCACACTGTACAGGTTTCTATTTGCTCTGTCTTGGTTCGGGATAGGAATACCTTCAGGTACTTTCATGTATATCTCCGAATCCAAGTTTCCATACAAATATGCTGTGACAACATCCATTAGCTTCATTTTCAACTTCAAGTTGACTGCCACTGAGATCAAATATCTAAAGGTAATTCCTCCCATAACTGAAGAATAAGTTTCTTCATAATCAATCCTAGGACGTTGAGTGAAACCTTGAGCTACAAGCCTTGCCTTGTACCTTACAACTTCGTTGTTTTCATTCCTCTTCCGAACAAAGACCCATTTGTGACCTACAAGGTTTATATGGGGAGGTGTGCGGCATACGGGCCCAAACACCTCTCTCTTGTTCAGAGAGACTAACTCCGTAGTGATTGCCTTCTTCCATTCTTCCCAATATAGCCTTTTCTTGCACCCTACGAGAGATGCAAGCTCGGGATCATGATCAATGATCGAGGCAATCTTCTTTGCAAAGTATGCATCGACATAGGCTGTTGCTCTATTCAGGGATTCTACTGTTATTACAAAGTTTATGGCCATTTCATCATAGGGTGTTTCATGCACTTCTACTTGCTCTTTACTACTATTTCCCATCGCAGGGGCAAGTTCTTTTATCTTTTCATCGCCCATGTGTGCGCACACATTATTTCTGGTGGCTTCTTGCAGTGGAAGATTCAAGTCTGGAATTGCCTTTTCCGTCGGCTTCTTTCCAGTGCCAGGTCTCAACTGGCTCCCCTTCTTTCCTTGCGGCATTTTCGTGATTGGTTGTGGTAAGTTCTCTTGCCCAGTTTTCTACAGACGTCTCCGGGTACTTTGGGTTTGAGGAGCCAGATTTCCTATTCTTTTTCTTTGAGGCCTCTAAACAGGATGAGGGATACCTTCTGCTTTCTTTGGTATTTCCACCCTCTCTGGTGCATTTCTTGTGGGTACATGCGACTTAACCACGCCCTTTAGATCACAAAAATGATCAGGCAGTTCATTTGCTAAAATTATGCAAATCAATTATCTTCTGGACTTCTTGATTTGCTTCATTAGTGCGGGGGTCATGTGCGGGGATCCCAGTGGAATGCCATATTATTTCCCGGCATTTTTCATCCAAAGGTTGATTTCCTCCCCCTAATGACGGGAAACGATCCTCGTCAAATATGCAATCAGCGAATCCGGCTGTATACAAGTCTTCAGTCATGGGTTCCAAATAACTGATTATGGATGCACTCTCATAACCAACGTATATCCCAGACTTGTGGAGAGGGCCCATTGTCATCCGCTGTAGGGGTGGTATAGGAACATATACCATACAACCAAATTTTCTGAGATGGGAGATTTTTGAGATGACCCCGTGCACTAGCTGCATAGGAGAATAGATGTTGTAGACCGAAGGTCTGAAATTGATGAGAGCTGCTGCGTGCGGGACTGCGTGTCCCCAACAAGTGTTGGGCAAGTTACAACTCTGCAAAAGTGGTCTGGCAATGAATTTAATCCTCTTTATTAGTGCTTCAGCTAGTCCATTCTGCGTATGGATGTGTGGTACGGAGTGCTAAAGCGCTATCCTCATTGTAAATGCAATAATCATCAAATGCCTTTGAAGTAAATTACCGGCATTGTCCATTCTAATGGACTTCACGCGATGATCAGGGAAAGCATTCTTAATTCTTATGATCTGCGAGATCAGCTTTGCAAAAGCATGGTTTCTTGTTGACAATAAGCATACATGCGACCATTTTGAGGAAGCATCGATGAGCACCATGAAGTACGAAAACGGCCCTGACAAGGGCTGAATTGGGTTGCAAATATCCCCCTCGATGCTTTCCAGGAATGCAGGGATTTCACTTTGCACTTTCATGATAGAGGGTCTAGTTATTAATTTTTCGGTGGCACATGCAAGGCACACAAAATCTTCATGATTCGGAAAATTCTTAACATTAATGCCATGACCTTTTGATTTGTTCACTATATTTCTCATCATTCTAAGATCAGAATGACCTAATCTACAATGCCATAAAGAAAATAACTCAGAGCTTCTAAAGACAATCTTCAAGGAAGTATACACTTCGGGTGCATGTATTTTCGTGTAGTACAACCCATATTCATATGAGGGACATTTTTCTAATACCATTTTTCCACATACCGCATGCTTCACAATGCACAAGTATTCTTTGCCATTTTCTTAATTGGTTTCTACGTGAAACCCATTGGCGCGGATGTCTTCGAAACTTAAGAGAGTGCACGTTGATTCAGGGTACAAAAGGGCTTCTTCCATTACCAAAGTTGTACCCATTGGCAATATAATTGTGGCTCTTCCGGAGCCTATTATATAGGAATCGCTTCCTGCGATAGTAGTAATCCTTCCATTGTTCTTCGTGATCGACTGGAAGTATTTGGACTCTCTTAAGATGGTATTTGTTGTGCCACTATCAACAATACATATCTCCTCCATTTGGGCACTACACGATTTCTAAAAAAGAAATATAACTGCAATCAGACAATGGCAAAATAATTCAAATATTGCTTGCAAATTAAAGAATACTTGAATAAAGAATAAATTGCTTATTTATTCATGAGAGAAGTATGCTCTTCTAGAGCTTACAATTCATTATTCAAAAGAAATTTGCTAACAACCATAATCTAAAAAAATGCAAATAATGTGATTCATGCATTAAACGGAATCTGTAAAATAAGCATTGACTTCTGCTTCTATGTCATCGACAAAAGTTTTCTCTTTATTTGCCATGAGCTTAGCTGCAGCATCGATGTCCAGGCTAGTCTGTGAGGATGAGGCAAGTGGGGTATCCACATCCATGGCATCGTTATCACCAATCTTGGCGAAGTGCACCTCTGCTGGGGCGTTTTCTTTTGCCTTCTTCTTGGCCTGATATGCGTTGATCACTTCCTTGGATTCCCGGCATATTTTTGACCAGTGTCCCCAAGTACCACACCTGAAGCACGTTTGGTTCTGCTGTCCATATGGCTTGGCGTGTGTCTTGTCATCCTTCTTCACTGGGCCTTTGGACTTTCCCTTGGCCTGGTACTTCTCTTTTCCACCCTGCTTGCCCTTCTTTTTATGAGTAGGCTTTTTCACCTTATAGCTACTGGCATTGACTTCTGTGCCAATGCCCCTTCCTGGTGGTTGTGAGACAAAGTTCTTACGTAGAACATCGTCTTGTGACTCCGAAACTTGCATGACATCAATCAGTTCGCTATACTCCTTGTATGCGTCCTGACGTTAGCTGCGGGTACTCTGGATAGCATTTGGGTGAAAAGTGGAGAGAGTCTTCTCAATCTTCTCCTCGTTAGTGATCTTCTTGCCACATAGGGAGAGATTGGTACAAATTCTGTGCAAGGCAGAATTGTACTCGGCCAGTCCGCAAACCTCAGACGGACCTAATCTTGCTGTGCTTAGGGCAAGATGGTGTACTTGAGCTTCTCGAACTTCTTCTGAAGTGCAGTCTAAAGTTCAAGAGCACTCTCAGCCATGTATTCATTCTTCAGAGTGGCTGAGAGGTGGTGCCTGAGAAAGTGCAAGGCTTGATCGTTCTGCTCAACAGTAGGTTGCGCGTCCTTCGAGGACCCTAGACCGATCGCAGCATGGAGCTTCTTGCCCCCAAGTACGATCTTCACGTCCGATGCCCAAGTGAGGTAGTTCTGACCGTGCAGGGCTAGTTCTTCAAACTCACGGTTCATGATGCCGGACATCTGCATGATTTCAAAATTTCGTCATTAGATTACTGCGTGTAATCTAACAAACATAAAATGCAGAAATTAAATTCTCATGCATTTCTAGTATACTAAACAAAGAAACAAATTCAAAAATCATAAAAAAATCATAAATGCAGAGAATAATGCTACAAAATTAAAATAGAGCCAAATAATTTTTCTGGATTTTTTAGCAATTTTCCAATTTTTTTGCTATTTTTTCTTCTTTTTCTCTTTATTTTCCTTCGGCCCATAACACGCGCGGCGGCTAGGGTTCCCACCCCTAGCAGCCATTCCTCTTCCACATGGGCTGTGTGGCACGGAGCAGAGCGGCGCGGTGGCAGCAGCGTAGAAGGGTGATGTGGCGGCGGCAGCTTCAGCCGGCGCGCGGAGAAGAGAGGCGCGGCGGGCGAAGGCGCGCGCGCGTCTTGGCGGGAGAGCCGGCGACTTCAAGGCACGATGCTGCCATCTCGGGTGCGGCAGGAACCATGCAGCGGCGGCGCTGCTTCTACATCAGCGAGCTCGCTTTGGGTGAGGTGGCGCACGGCGGCGGCGACGGCATCAAGCGCGCACGACCGGTGGTTTTTTTCGTAATATGAACAGTAAGAGTGTATTGTAGCTTCGTGTTGCCTGTAGCTTCATGCCACGTGACGAACGTAGTACGGATGCATGGGTTAGATGCATGCATAGAAACAACAAGCGATTAGATTCAATCGCCGAACCTCACCTTTTCAATCCGTTCGCCGGTAGAGCTTCGTGCTGATAACGTGTTAAGGAACCTTGCTATCGAATAGTCCGGAGTTCCCGAACAAATATGAAGTGGAGAACAGAGAGGGAGAAAGATGAACACAGAATAATGGAGGAACGGCTCTGTAATTCTTTATTGCTTGAATTGTCTGTACAATGGGGGAGCCCCTCCTCCTTATATAGTAGTCGCCTAAGTTTTGGCTAAGGGGCCATCGTGGGCCACATGGTTTCCCAACAGTTATGATGCCCAAAATATTTATGCTTCACGTGGGCCTACTCCTCAACTTTGGGCATTGTAGCTTCTTCATTCCAGCTTCAAATATAATAAATAATATATATGTTTCGATCAGCTTGATGAGATCTATTCAATGGTATTATTTATGTTGACATTCAATGCTTCTTTCTCTATATGGCATTTCAAACGCATCTTTACTCTTTGGCTTGTACAGATTATATATAAGTCTGTATATAATTAAATAAAATGGTATCTCTGCATCTCCAAATATAAGATATAAGGACCCAACTAAATTAGAGTTCACCTGAAAATATTTAATGTGGCTCAATAATTGTTTCCAATCAAATAATATATTTAACTAAAAGTACTAAGCGTGTCTACATCAGAAAAGCCATCCTATGCTTTTGATAACCTAAAAATGTGCTCAATAAAGAAAGCAACGTATATACATGGTATATATAATTATCATCAATTGTTTTATTGTTCCCCATGTTTCTTACAATTTGTCTAATTAAACGGCCATAGGACGTATACAATGTATATATTGAACCATCACACATATATCTCAACTTATCCACATCAGAATGCCACACCTGCTCCTGTTGCACCACTTGGAGATACGTCTAATCACCCTAGCGCTAGAGCCTCTTGGGATGATGACTAGGACAGGAACAGGGTTAGGGGCGTGCACAGGGAGAAGGGGAGGGAGATAAACATGTAGATCATTAGTACCGTGCTTGGCATGTCTTTTATTTCGCACCTTAGTATCGTTGTAGATGATGGGATAGCTGTACTACTATATGCTTTAATATATATTCCACATGTTACATAATTTCTTGTTGTGCTTGGGTCCCCACCACGAAGATAGGACAGGCAACGTAATTCTTAGTCCTATATCCCCTAGTCAACACCATAATATAGGGCATGCTACTCAATTCCAAGCTCCTTCTGCCCTAGTTAGCACCCCGACACAAGGGGCTTGCTACATGAACCTCACTATTAGTACTAGACATCCTCCCCTACTTAGTGAGAATTGATAACAGCATGATGCCTCTATTTCATGCCAAGTATACAACACTCTAACAAATGTTTTTAGACCGAAGTGACAACAATCTATCGTCTGCTTTTCAGACCAAAATGACCTAACATTGATTCCAACACAATGTATATTCGTCAAGTCCATCACTCATGTCCGAGAAGGCCTATAAATTGTGCCAGCAGCTTTTCAGCCCAAAGTAACCATACCATGCAACCTTTTCAGTCTGAGTTGACAACACGCACCAGCATTTCCCTGTGAATTGACAACTCACTGAGCTATCCTGTACAAAGATTCCTTCTGGCTGACACAGGAGCACTTCCATTCACCAAAATATACTCCCCAAATGCTACACCCTAATCGCCTATAAAACTAAGCATACTCCACCACTACAGGAAGGACTATATTTGAGCTAGTTTGGAAAACAGGGAGAGGAGAGGTAGAAGAGAGGTAGATGGAAACAGAGGTATAGGAGGCCACTCTGCCTAGTTTAAGGATGTTAGACTATGAAGAGATGATCCAGAAGTAGAAATGGGCTGAGAAGAAGACATGAATGTACTATGGTAGTTCTTGTAATTATGCACTTGCAATACCGGAGTTTTCATGTCCGAAGTATGACTGCGGTAACCCAGCATGGATAGTTCAATTTACACATCCTAGTACCAGTGCTCGGGCTTACTATATGTGCGTGGATGTTCGCGTAAGTGAATGCCACACATTGATATTTCACTTTGCATGTTGCATTTTAAATGTTGCTGACTTTATCTATACATGTCGTCCGTCAGAGTGTTGCTACTTCCTCTAATGGATCGACGGCTCGGAGAAGTACGGCCGGTTGAGAAAGTGACTGGGCTCAATCGTGTTTTGGCCTGAGAGATTGTGCTCATCATAGGCCTTAGCCGCGCTTGAGCCATATTATAGACCAGAAATTTTTTTATTTAATATTTTGTTTTAATCTTTTTTTCAAAAATAATCGGTTGAGTGGAAAAATTGTAGAAATGGGTACTCGTTGCCTGTATATGGGGCGATCGCCCCATATACGGGCGATCTGTCTGAGCCTGTAACGGCCAATTGACGGCGCCCACCTGTCGCCCCATATACGGGCGATCGCCCCATATAGGGGCGACGGGTGGGCTTTATAACCCGCGCAGCGCTCCAGACAGTTAGTCGGCAGCCGAGCGCAGAGTAGAGGGGAAGAGAGGTGGAGAGGAAGAGAAGAAGACAAGAGAAGAAGAGAAGAAGAGGGGAAGCCAAAAAAATCGACGTAAATTTCGGAATTTTTTTATAGAGGTAACTTTAGGAATTTTTTGTAGAAGTAAATTTAGGAAATTTTTTAGAGGTTATGTAGTATTTAGAAATTTAATGTAGCATTTAATATTTAGGAATTTGTTGTAGTATTTAGAAATTTTAGGATTGTGTAGTGTTTAGAAATTTTAGGATTGTGTAGTGTTTAGAAATTATAGGATTGTATAGTGTTTAGAAATTTAATGTAGCAGTTAATATTTAGAAATGTAATGTAGTATTTAGTATTTAGAAATTTCAGGATTGTGTAGTATTTAGTATGTGCAAATTTAATGTAGTATTTAGTATCTAGAAATTTAATACATTAGCAATATTAGGCAATATTTAGAAATTTAATTTAGTAGGGTTGTGTAGTAGTAATTTTATTATGCAAATAATGTATTAGGCAATATATACAAATGTAATGTGGTAGAAATTTAATATTAGGCCTTATGGTAGGCAAGTCGAATTACTTATTTATAGTCGAATGACTTATTTATTGTCGAATTTTTTAGTACGATCAATATACGCTTTGTCTATTGTATTTTAGAGTACTATATTTCCGTTCGACGTTGCAGCATGTCGGAGAAATTGTATTTTCAAATATTTTATGGAGATGGGGAGATAGCACAGGGGGCGGATGGGGTGGATTTGTCATCATTTTCAAGAGTCGTATGGGGCATATCTAGACCGAGCGATAGGACATACAGGGATTTGTTGGGGTGGATGTTTCGGATGTTCAATTTGGATGCCTAGACTGTTCGGTTGCGGGTCAGAGCAATAGTAAGCCGTGCGCAACACTATTTTTATGGAGAGTTGATTCCTATTAATGCGACATCAACATGGAGGAGCTATGTTGGTTTTGCCGTAGGGTGGGGTTGGCCGCTCATGTTGTTGGTACAGTACTACCTGGTGTCGCAAGTTCGTGATGTCGGGGTAGATATTACGGGGGAGGGGAAGTCAAATATGGAAGGATGCGAGATGAAGGTGGCGACGAGCCTAGAGACGAGGAGCACGAGACTAGCGATGGCGAGGGGATCGGGGGGGCCGAGGAGACAGTGGTGGAGGCGCGAGGGGTGGCCGATGAGGGGGAGGAGATGGAGGACATAGTTCACCTGATGGAGGAGGAGGACCGTGCAGATGAGGAAGTCCCTGATGGCGAACGCTCCGATGAGGAGGACAATGCTCTTGAGGTGCCTATCCCTGGTGCGTGGACTAATTACAATTTCGAAGACCTAACAATAAATGGAGGGAACATTCATGCATGGGAGTATCAAGAGAACGAGGTCACGTAGGGGGCCATATATAAAGACAAGGAGGCCGTGATGGATGCAGTGAAGTATTGGGCAATGTCTCTTCGGCGGCAATTTAGGGTAGTGAAGTCCAGCAAAAAGGAGTACGACGTGAAGTGCGTAGTTGATTCGTGCCCATGGTGGGTGCATGCATACAAGGGAAAGTGGAAGGACTATTCGAAATGTTCCATAGTGATGGAGCATAACTACGAACTGGAAGAAGCGGAGCAGGGACACCGCAATCTGTCGTCCACTTGGGTGGCAAATGTGTTTTATGGTTAGATCGTGGACAATTCGCACCTGTAGCCTCGATCTATTATCACAGCCGTGGAGGAGAGGTTTCAGTACAAGATTAGCTACGAAAAAGCATGGAGAGCGAAAAGGACAGCTTTGCAAACATGGTTCGGGACGTACGAGGCTTCCTACGAGAATATTCCCCACTTGCTCAGGGCAATACATGTAGGAATCCCGGTACATCCATCGACCTTGCGGAGTTTCCTGTGGGTGGTTTGTGCGCGGGTAAGTGGGTTTTGCAGCGTGCCTTCTTCGCCCTCGGAGCATGCATAAATGAGTTCTGGCACTGTCGCCCGGTCATTTGCATGGACGGCACATTCCTCATAGGGAAGTACAAGGGCCATATTTTAACTGCGATCGCGGTGGACGCCAACAACCATGTTCTACCAGTTGCATTGGCCTTCTTGGAGGGGGAAAACACGGACAGCTAGTACTGGTTCCTTGAAAGAGTCAAGCTGACAGTTGTTCAGGACAGTCCTGATGTTTGTGTCATCCATGACCGACATGCAGGGCTACTAAGGGCGATCGTGGATATGCAACAAGGGTCCGACATCGTGGGAGCAGCGAAGTGGATAGACCTGAAGAGCAAGTGGTGCATGAGGCACATGGGTGCCAATTTTTTTCATCAGTTCAGGAACATGGAGCTTATGAACATGTTCAAGCGGTTGTACAAACAGAACCAACGGAGGAAGTTCGACGCGCTTTAGAGGACGTTGGATGAACAAACGAAGAATCAATCAATGAATCCAAGAGATACTGCTAGTTCATCAAGAACCCGATGGTCTACCACGAGCAAGGAGAGGACCCCACAGCCTTGTGTGTGCTCCTGACCGATGCCCCAAACATTCGGCATAGGCCGGGGACCAGCATGAAGAGTTTCACTGACTAGATACGACACGAGCCTTTGGAGAAATGGTCCCTTCAGCATGACGAGGGCGGTTCGCGTTATGGAATCATGACAATGAACCTGGCAGAGATTTACAACTGGGTAATGAAAGGCACCAGATGCCTTCCATTGGTGGGTATAGTTGAAGGTGTGTTACTAGGGACACAAAGATATTTCATTGAGCGATACAAGAACTCCGTAGTATGTATGTCGGACAATCGACTATTCTACTCAACGGTTGTATCTACGTACATGTCCAAGAAAACAAGAAAGGCACAGATACATCGGGTGACACCGGAGAGTGGCGTGGAACAGAGATACCACGTGCACTGCGGTGACCGAGGTCGCAGAGGTGCCCACCGGGAGAGGACTTCCCATCATGCATACTCGGCACCGATTGCGAGTGCTCCTGCCAGAAACCACGCCTACTGCACTTGTCGTGCTCGCACGTCATTGCCGCAGCCACCGAGACGCATCAATCATGTCGTCCGTACATCTCCCCCATTACTACAAGCAAAGTGTTCTCAACACGTGGCATCACGAGCTGTATGGGTACCGAGTGGATGGATCGTTCATAACAGCCCCCCTCCAGAGCATCGATGGGTACTGGACATCTAAATGTTGAAGCAGAAGGTTGGGCGTCGAAGGACACGGCGTATTCGGAACGATATGGATGAGTCCGAAGCGCGTCGCAATTGCGGATAATGTAATTTTCGATGTTGTTCCGATCGCTTAATTTATGATGTACCAGTTAACTGTTGTTCCCATCATGTTATTTTCGACGTACCAGTTAATTGTTGTTCGCATCATGTAATTTACGATGTACTAGTTAATTGTTATGCGGATAATGTAATTTTTGTTGTACCAGTTAGTTGCTACTCCCATCATGTAATTCTTGATGTACTTGTTAATTGTTGCTCCCATCATGCAATTTTCGATGTACCAGTTAATTGTTGCTCCCATCATGTAATTTTCGATGTACCAGTTAATTGTTTCTCCCATCATGTAATTTTCGACGTTGTGTGCTTCATCGAACATATCTTCATCTTTAGTACATTTGTAACATGAAATTTTTTTGGCTTTCTGGACTTCTGTTGTTTTGCATTTCATTTTTTGTACACATTTAATTACTGACAAATTTGTTATATTTGCTTTGTAACAGGTGACGATGGCGCGACCTTGCCCTGAGCTGCTAGACGCGACCGTGGATGCGACCCACCGGTCTAGGTACTCCTCAGAGGAGAACCGAGAGCTAGGAACACTACGGCCTCGGGTGCCAAACGAGCTGCTTCGCATTGACCCACACTGGCTTCTACGGTAAGCTGCCGACGCTTGCACTCTTTTATGTACATGTACTTACCTGTGAATGCAATTTTAATGACGCATTACACTACATGCAAGTTGCGAGCGGCTGGCTTACTTCCTCTCTCTAGGATGGTGGAGCAAGTCACTGCCCCGTTAGAGGGTAGGCAGGTCCCACGGTTCAGGTACGACCGGTCCCTGCTGGCCGCACTCGTCGATCGGTGGAGACCGGAGACGAACACGTTCCACCTTCCCTGCAGAGAGATGGCTCCAACGCTGCAGGACGTGTCCTACCTCCTAGGACTCCCCTGTGCGGGTCCTACAGCCGCACGATGTCTCTGTGACGTGGCATGCGGAGTTGTCCGCCCGGTTCGCTGAGGTGCAGCGGCACCCCCGGGCAGCCCCCTACCATCCCCTCAGGTCGGGTGAGCGGCACGGACCGACGAAGGCGTGGCTGCTTCAGTTCACGGTTAGTACCTCTTTCATTGCAAGTTATAGAGAAGCTAAGTTGCTGATAATATTTGTACCAAATGCTGCAGGCTGAGCTGATCCACCCGCACGCCGAGGAGGAGGACGTGGCCAGCCATCTGGAGGCATACATCGTGTTGCTATTCGGTTAGGTGATGTTGCCGTCCTCCCACGGGAACACGGTGGACCGGCACCTGATCGAGTACGCCCAGTACATCACCGACACCCCGGACGATGATGTAACACATTCCGTTGAAATCTCTTCTGTGCATGACACATCTAACTTTCTCATTGTAAACAGATGGTGCAGTGGTCGTGGGCCTTTGCTGTGCTTGCGGCGACATACAGAGGTCTGTGCAACGCAGTCTCTCGGGCAGACCAGGACGCGATGATGTCGGGTTGCGTCCTACTCCTTTAGTTGTGGTCCGGGGAGCGCTTC
The DNA here is from genome assembly GCA_036346275.1 of Otatea glauca. Lineage (NCBI taxonomy): Eukaryota > Viridiplantae > Streptophyta > Magnoliopsida > Poales > Poaceae > Otatea > Otatea glauca. The sequence goes on along the minus strand of CM070716.1, from coordinate 13,878,434 downwards.
TCCATCGGCAGGCCTGCTATTGACACCGCGCCGTACCCACATGACCTATACGGAGAGGACCCGATTGACTCGCCAACCATGGGCCGCTACTGGGTTCGACGATAGGTATGCTCCCTCGTATCTTTTCCCCACTTATGCACTTCCATGACATCCACCATTTTTTATTTCCTCGCAGCGGGCGTACGCGCACCAACAGGTGAGGAGGTTCTTCCCCGAGTTCGTTTGGGAGTTCGACCACCTCCACGACGAGGATGTGCGGTGGACGCCATACAACGCGTACGATGTCCACGCCCGAGCACCTTACGTTTTGCAATACTTAGGTAGTTCCCGATATTTTAATAGCACTTTTCATAACATAACCTAAATCCTTATATATTAATAAAATTTTTAAAATTTACCTTGTTCTATTTGGACCGTCCTAGTAATACGATTGCCCCTAATCATCTGTTGGTCGGTATCGGCATTTAACGGTAGTTCCTGATATTTTAATAGCACTAATATACCATGCGCGTGGGATCAGTGTGCAACGCACGTCAGATATAGTCGGGCGCGGCGGTAGCGTGTGTGTGACTGAGGACATTTAACTTATGGTATATTTTGGCCAATAGATGTAAAATATTACAGTAAATCAATACTAAGAGGTATCCAAAATTTAAAGATTAGTGCTTTTAACTTATGATATAGGGTATCGACTGCCCTCTGGCCATTTTCGCTATTTTTTTCCTATTGATTATTCTCGAATTTTTTTTTGAAATTAACATTACAAAAAATAAAATTTTGAGTCAAAAAGGGCACCTGTCGCCTTTGTATCGGGCGATTTTTGCCTCTGCCGTTACCCCCACAGCGAAGCCGTTAGTTGTGGCACCGATCGCCCGTATGTGGGGTGACGGGAGACCATTTCCGCAATTATTTTTATCTAACGACTATTTTCAAAATAATGAATAAAAATAAATATTAAAGAAAAAAATTCTTGCAGACCAAGGCCTCAATCTAAGTTTTGTCGTGTAACTAGGCATGCATGCCACGTCAGCTAATCGCTGGGCCACTGAACGATTGGGCTCAGTCACGCAGTGGGCCAACGATTGTAGGTTTTTGTAAAATAAAATAAAATATAGTTTATTTTTGTAAAAGTTTTTGAAAGATGATTATTCTAAAAAAAATTCTAGTTGGAGCTGGTGCATGGAGGTGCGGTGACGATTTGTGCAACTTCTAGTTTGAATCGTGCGGGAAGGTTGTTTTTAGTAGCCGTTATTCACTTATTCCTTTGGGAGTGTTAGATCTATGCCACTCATGAAGAAATACTTTCAGATTTGCCACTATATTTTTTTCTTCATATTACTCTGGTGCCAGATTGACAGTATATTGGAAAATTTATTCAAATTTAGGCAAAAAAATATCTTCTCACAAAATTGCAGTCTAAAAACTAGCTTGACTCGTGTGCAGTGTCAGAGCTAGGTAAAAGATGTGGGGTCAACTGACCTATAGCTTTTTGAAAACACCATTATATTTGTTAAAATTTATGTAGAAATTAATCCACAGACATTTATAGAAATGACCTTGATCACTAAAATGTGTCACAATGATCGCATGCCCATGAGAGACTTGAGGCCGGCCCGGTGAAGAAATGGCCGGAGACATGTAGCGGGCATAGGTTGAGAAGGTGCGGGCGGAGTCGAGCTTCATATTGCTCTTTTTTAGGAGAAAAAATCGAATACTCGATTAAAAAAGAAAAGGGAGTGTCTATACATCATATGAATAATAAAAGGGTTAATTGGATACATGCCACTATAGGAACTGGTTATTCGAGATTTGCCATCGTTCCTTTGCTTATTCGAACGATGCCATTACGAAACCCCGCTTATTCGAAATATGACACCGCTCGCGACACGTGTCCCGTCCGGTCAAACCGAGGGCAGGACTCTTTCCATTCGGACGCTTTTGCCCCTCCGCACCTGGCCTGGCTGGGACCAAACGCAAGCAAGGTCAGTGCCCTCCCCATTCTCTCCCGCGCCACCAAGAGCCAAGAACCCTAGAACATCCGATTCCCCACCCAGGCGACCGCGACGAGCCCTAGCAATTCAGCGCTGTCAGCGATTGCTTCCATGGCGGTGGCCTAAAGGCGCGTCATTCCCACTCCGCTTCGGCTAATCGGATGTACGTGACGGCAATGGACGTGACGGCAATCGAACCTGGTATGGCCATCGCGCCGTGTGCTTCAGAGAAGTAAGTGCTGAGATTGTTGGCATGGTAGTCTTGATTGTTTGTTTGCATTGTAATTTAGCTTCGTAAATTAGATGTAGTTTTGACTCTTTCGGGATTTCTATAGGACCGATGACTCGCTGGAAAAGTTTAGGGTAGTTATTCAGGTGGAGGCCTACTCCACAATAGAAGAAGTAGAAGAAAGCGGTAGGAAGGTGTACACTAGGTCAAGGAAGCTGACATGGTTAACCGATGAGAACGATATTAGCTTGCGGTCAATGAAACAAGATTTGCATAGGCATCTGACATGGGGACCAAACCAAATGTGTCATTTGTACTACTATGACAGGCAGTGCGGTGAGGATGCTGAATTCACTAAGGATACTGATGTCAGGAGCTTGATTGAGATGTACAACATTGAGAAGGAAATCACTTTTATATGTTTTGTTCTTGATGATGGAGGACCAGATCCATTTGATAATGCAGAGGAGTATGTTGGTGTAGATGATGAAGACTTGTACAGGGATGCTACAGAGCGCGACAACTGCGGAGGAACCCTCTTACATGGGTGAACCTAGTAGCTTTGAGCACAGTGAAGCGAAATGGCGACAGCGATCTGAAGAGTGCGATTACACATGATCTTAGCAACCCAACTATTGTCAAAGGGCTATGTTCCTGATATAGTTGCTTTGAAAGGCTATTAGGCATTATGCAATCTGAATGACTTTGAAATAAATACAATCAAGTCTGACCAAAGTAGGTTTATTGGTGAATGCAAACATGTGGGTTGTTCTTGGAGAGTTCATGCTTCTAAAATGCAGGATGGATGTGCCATTATGGTAATTCACCTTCTTGTGTGTGTCTGTATTATATGTGTTGCAATGTGCTAACATCTGTGTTTCTTGTATTTGTAGATTAAAACTCTTAATTCAAAGCACATTTGCCCTAGTACAAAGATGATGGAGGGGAAGATGGCTACACAAGATTGGGTGGCAGACAGATTAGGGGACTGGTTGAGAAAGAACCCAAATAAGGGGGCAAGAGAGGCTCAGATGAAGCTGCAGGATGAATACAAGATCAAGTTGGGCTATGGTAAGACATGGGCAGGTATGCAAATAGCACTTAGACAAATACATGGTGCATATGAGGATAGCTTCCAAATGCTTTTCAACTGGAAGGCTGAGATAGAACATAGGAGTCCAGGATCAATTGTAGAAATAGAACTGAAGAAGTATGGCAATAAGATGTGTTTCCACAGAATGTTTGTAGCATTTAAACCTTGCATAGATGGATTCTTGAGAGGCTGCAGGCCATACATGGGTGTGGATTCCACTAGCCTAAATGGTACATATAAGGGACAACTAGCATCAGCAACATCTGTAGATGGTCATAACTGGCTTTTTTATGTTGCTTATGGTGTTTTTATTCTGGCGAGGACAAGCTGGACATGGTTCATGAACGATTGAATAAAGTGTAGGAAGTCCTGATGGTTTAGTGATATCTAGTGATGCATGTAAAGGGTTAGAGTCAGCTGTAAAAAATGTGTTCCCTAATGCTGAGCACAGAGAGTGTATGAGACATTTGTATAGTAATTTCATGAAAAAATTCCATGGCAAGGTGTACACAGATCACCTATATCCTGCTTTGCTAGGTGCTAAACAGATTCTAGATTTGATGGCACATGTCCAAAATATTTGAGCCTTGCCGGATCTTTGTAGATTATTTGCAGAAGCATCACCATGGTTTGTGGTATAGATGTGGTTTCTCAGAGCTTAGCAAAGTAGACTACCTCACAAATAACATATCTGAGAGCTTTAATAACCAAATAAAGGACTTCAAGGGCCTGCACCCTCATGAACTTGTGGATAGAATAAGAGAACTGATAATGAGCAAGTTTGCTATTAGGAGGAGTATTGCCAAGTCAATGGAAGGAGTGATCCTTCCTAATGTGATGAAGGAGTTGTTTGTGGTTAGCAAGCAAGCTGGACTTGCTCATCCAAAGATCACCAGGTCTGATGATACTGAGGCAGAGGTCACATTTTAGAATGAATTGTTGGATAGAAGGCACTCTGTGAAGTTACATGAGAGGTCCTGTACATGTAGGCAATGGCAAGTGTCGGGGAAGCCTTGTAAACATGCAATGGCATTCATCTGTTCCATTCGTGGAGCAAGCATAGAAGATCATGTGGACAGCTACTACTCAGTTGAGAGGTTCAAAGAAGCTTATCAAGGTATTATCCCCAGCATGACAGACATGACTCAGTGGAAGCATGTTGATGTTGGGCATAAGGTGCATCCACCAAAGCAGAAGAGGGTGGCGAGGCAGGCCAAGGAAGCAGAGGTGAGGAGTTTCTGGATCCAACCAAAAGAAGGGTTAGGTGCAAAGGTGTGGTGCCACTTTGGACACACAGGAAAAACATGCAAATTAGAAGCCCGTTTGATGATGGCACTTCGAACAACTGAAAGCTCAATGAAGAGGTAATGCTATGCATGTCCTTTGGTGCATTACAGATGTCTTTGCTGTCTACACATGTCATGCATATGGTTGTTTTTTGCAGGAAAAAGGCTCCCACAAAAAAGAAGGCTGCACCAATTAAGAAGGCTAAGGGAGTAGAGGATGCATCAAGCAACACACCAAAGAAGAGGGCATCTTCAAGGAAGAAAGCAACACAGGAGCCAGCAAGCAGCACATCAAGGAAAATGGCAAGTGTAAGGAAGAGAGCATCTGAAGATGCTGCAAGGAGCACACCAAGCAAAAGAACATCACAAAGCAAGACATCATCAAAGAAGACCCCTACCAAGAACAAGTGGGCAGAATGGCTAGATAAAAAATTCCTGTAGTCTTGATGCATGCTCACTTTTGTAGTCTGTGTTCCCTGATGCAGGCCAACTTTTGTAATCTATGGTCACATATTCATACTAGGGCACTTGTTGTCAGTCATTACAGAGATATGATCCTAACACGTTGCCAGATTTCTGTGATGAAAAAAGACACGAGTTTCCCATTCCATCACCTTCCATCAATGGGTTATCATTGTTTCCATTTTATCAGGAAGCTTACAGTGCTGCAACAAACTAGGCCTACTTCAAAGAAACTGCTACAACTATTGACATTACGAAAAAAGAGAAAAAATCAACATTCCTGTTGATGGTTTTGAGAAAGAAAAATCTGGCATGTGTGACTGTCGATTGGAAGTTATGATAAGAGTCTCAAAAGCTGTTAGGATGTGGTCAGTACATTTCAGTTCCCAGATTACTACACGAGGTTAAGGTTCAAACAAAGCCCATGTTCCTTCGATTTATAATGAATTGTGTTCAATGCAAACTGGTCTCTTTTCACACCATTCTCTCAAGAGCACACCAAGCAAAAGAACATCACAAAGCAAGCATCGAGAGCAGAAGACCCTATGAAGAACAAGTGGGCAGAATGGCTAGATAAAGACACGAGTTTCCCATTCCATCACCTTCCATCAATGGGTTATAATTGTTTCCATTTTATCAGGAAGCTTACAGTGCTGCAACAAACTTGAAAGCTTACATTGCTACAACAAACTAGGCCTACTTCAAAGAAACTGCTACAACTATTGACATTACGAAAAAAGAGAAAAAAATCCACATTCCTACGACATTCTTCATCCAGTTTATAGCTGCAATCAATTCTTCACTTTGCTTCTTTAATGCACTGACATCGACACAGAGTTGCTTCAAATGCACACAACCTTCAATCGAGCCACATTGCTCTGCCTGATTTCGCATTGTACTCATTCCATGGCCACATGCAACAGATTCATCCTCCCACATGAAAAAGTTGCACACATCATTGCTCTGCAATCCTCAATAGCAACAGAATGCAATCAAAACACTGGGAATCAAATCAACAACTCAGCAAACAATCAAGTTGAAGACTAACCGGGCAATTGTTCTTGCACTTCAAGAAGTACCTACCAGATTTCTTTCACTCCTGCTCCTTAGCCTAAGCACATTGGAATCTTGCAGCGAGCGGTCAAATGTTGCATTTTGAGAGCGTACCTCTCAACCCCGTACGACCCCGAAGAGCAAGACCTTGCGGAGTCCATGAGGCAAGCTACTCCGACCACAAAAAGGGCCGGACGGCGCTGGATTGCTAGGGCTCGTCGCGGTCGCCTGGGTGGGGAATCGGATGTTCTAGGGTTCTTGGCTCTTGGTGGCGCGGGAGAGAATGGGGAGGGCACTGACCTTGCTTGCGTTTGGTCCCAGCCAGGCCAGGTGCAGAGGGGCAAAAGCGTCCGAATGGAAAGAGTCCTGCCCTCGGTTTGACCGGACGGGACACGTGTCGCGAGCGGTGGCATATTTCGAATAAGCGGGGTTTCGTAATGGCATCGTTCGAATAAGCAAAGGAACGATGGCAAATCTCGAATAACCAGTTCCTATTGTGGCATGTATCCAATTAACCCATAATAAAAGAGAGGTGCTCCATGCTTTTCTACTCTAAAAGAATTTATAATTTCAATCGGATTTGTGAAAATGGATGGAAATCAAGAGCCGAGATCTTCCAACACTCACATATCCATCCCACCCCCACTTGGTCAAGAAAGTAAACCAAGGTTCGCGCGCTATGCCTTGCTTCGTTCATACGTAGCCGACCGACGACACGGGATTAGATTCCAGCAATGCATTAAACAAGACACTAACCCAGCAAAGCAAAAGCTCAAAGGCTCAAAGCTCCAAAGCAAAAGTACAAAAGAAGTAGCCTAACCTCAGGCTAGCTAAGCCATCACTCTTTACTTCAACATTCTCCTCACACACACCCGTTGGCATTGCATTGCGCCATTTCACTTCTTCACCAATGGAGTTTCATGTCCCTCTCCATGTCTTGACGATCATTCTAGTTATCTCAATGTCGCTCTCCTCCGTCGCCGGTGCGCTCTGCCGCGACAGCTGCGGCGGCATCCCGGTGCGCTACCCGCTCGGCATCGACGACGGCTGCGGCAGTCCGTACTACCGCAACATGCTCACCTGCGCCGACAACACCACGCTCCACCTCCGCACGCCGTCCGGCACGTACCCGGTGGCCGGCGCCGACTACGCCGACCCGCACCTCGTCGTCACAGACCCCTCCATGTGGACATGCGCGCGCCCGTTCACCTCCATCCACGCCGCGCCGTTCAGCCTCGACACCAGCACCCGCTTCTCGCTGTCCCCCAGGAACGACTACCTCTTCTTCAACTGCGACGAGGAGCGCGTCATCGTCTCGCCGCGGCCGGCGATCTGCGACCGGTACCCGGAGCGATGCGACTCGGCGTGCGACAGCGCGGGGTACCTGTGCCGGAACCTGCCCGGGTGCCGCGGCGCGCTGGAGGACAGCAACATGAGCTGCTGCTTGTACCGGCCACGCGCGGCCCAGTCGCTGCGGCTGATGCTGCGGCACTGCGAGGCGTACACCAGCGTGTACTGGCGCGCGGTCGGGGACAAATTCCCGCCCTACGACCAGGTTCCGGAGTACGGGGTCCGGGTGGACTTCGAGATACCCGTCACGACGCGCTGCCTGCAGTGCGAGGACCGGCGGCGCGGCGCTGGCGGCACGTGTGGGTTCGACCCGGCGACGCGGGATTTCGTCTGCATCTGCGAGGACGGCCGGAACTCCACCACGGACTGTGCAGGTGCGCTCGCGGATTCTGAGCTCTGGCTTTAATTAACAGAGATTATACGGTTTATTAGAAATTAGATTTAACTGTTGATTTATTAAGGATAAAGAATGAACGGTTTATATTGAAGTTAGTGTAGTAAAAGAGCTTCTAATTAATTAATTAGCTCTCGGTTTGGTTTGATATATAATTGCATTTGGAGGTAAACAGATAATGCATGTATAACACCAGATGACAGGATGGTAAAATGAAATGAAATTTGCTGTTATGCTTAATTAGCTCTCAGGAAAGAAGAAATTATACGGGTTCGTTCTGACAACTCCTTATAGCCATCTGATTGAGCTGTGGATTATGTCCTCAACTCCTCATGTGAGGATATGTATTTATAATTTCCTTCGTTGTCGCGAAAATTCGCTTCCGTACATGACAATAACCAAACCCCTTTTCTCAATTCAATAGAATGCAACGTCCGGTTGGTCAGGCTAAGATCATGAGGTTTTGATTTGAGTCAAGTTTTAGCATTCACTACTACAGAAATGTACATCATAATCGGTTTTTTTCGTTATCACAGTCGGTTCTGATAGCGATACAAAGTCATTAGACAGTGATGAATCTGTGCTATCACAGTTGGTTTTCGCCCGATTGTGATAAAGGCATCATCACAATCAGTTCTTTCTCAAAACCGATAGTGTTGAGCACGTCATCACTATTGCCTCATCATTATCGCTTTTTATAAAGAACCGTTTGTGAAGACAGGGTGTAATGTTTCTTATTTGACAGCATATATTACACACAGTATGCACACATATCACATTCACACAGCACAGATTACATACAGTATGCACATATCACATTCACAGAACACAAACACTTTATTACAACACGCATATCACATTCGTTAATAATATAGACACAAACATACTTAACAGTTAGTACACATGCATATTGCATTCATATATATAATATTGTTTACATACGATTGATCTTAATGTCTAGGCTTCCCAAATTGAGACCCGTCTAACTTTATGCCAATAAGTAGCGCTGAGAATTTTCTTCACTCAACAGTCTTAAATAGAAGAATCCAAAAGTAATTACTTCCTACATTTTAAAAAAGTGATAGGCTTCCTACCCATTACCCAAGGCTCTGCAATGGCCTATGATTACTGGAAGTCAATGTCAGACTAGTTTTATTATTACAACCTTTACATCTAGATAGAAATGCTGAAGTTAGTTAGACATGAGAATTGTGATAACACTAAGATAGGTCACAGACATTACAAATCTAACAAGTGTTGGATAAAATCAATCTGATACGAACCATTTGACAAGATAATCACTCAAACTCCACTAGAATTGCTGAGAAAATTATTTACAAGTTTTTTATAAGACAGAGAGGCAACCACATTTCACGTTGATTCAAGTTTTTCATACCTGAAGATGTAGCTCCACCTGAAGACAGACAGAAGTGGAATATCAAACAAGTCATAGAAATCAGGATGGGATAATGAGATTTCTTTGAAGTCAAACTGAAAGTACGACAGAAAGAAGAAAATACCAGGTGAACTTCAACATTGGCAGTAATGATACCAATAACCATAGAAGAAAACGCAAAAAATTAAATCACAGCCGCAGGTATGTGCAGATGTCTCTCAGCTATAACCACTTGGCATAATAATGGATAAATTAAGTACATGGGTGTTGATACTAACAAATTGCAGTAAGGGTACTAACACTCATATCCAAAATCATGATTAAGTCGATTGCAGCCACAAAATGCCAGGAGGAAAGCAAATTGCAGATGTGCGCCAACACTTGAACCCTTTTAGGTGGGCAGCCAAAGAAAAGCAGTACATACAGTTGAAGACATCAAAGCAAAGAACAAGATTATCAGCTTCCTGTATGCAAGTGAAGCATTAGGGTTTACCGTCTATGGATGGGAAGGCCACCGATGGGGGGACCCACCGGTGGGTGGAGCCTGTGATTTGGGAGGTCGCCGATGGGGGAGGACGAGCCACCGGTGGGTGGGGAGGCCACCGATGGGGGGACCCACCGTTGGGTGGAGCCGGTGGTTGGGGAGTTCGCCGATGGAGGGAGGTCGAGCCGCCGATGGTGGATCTGCTGCTGCGGGGGAGCATGGTGGGGAGAGGCAACCGGCGGTGTGAAGGAGCTCGGTGAGGATTCTAGGGTTTGTGGGCTGCAGGAAGACCATGCAGTGAAAATTGTGAAATAAATTGGTCCGAGAGTGGAAGAAGGCTGTCGGTTTTCCTAAAAAACCGATAGTGAAAAGGAGACAATCGGTATCGGTTTTCCTCTAAAACAGATACAAATGATATGGATATCAGTATCGGTTTCCATCTAAAACCGATGCAAATGACATATCAAATCAGTATCGGTTTGAACATAAAACCGATACAAATGACATAAAATTAGTATCGGTTTACTCATAAAAGTGATACAAATGACAGCTCAAATCATTACCGGTTTACACATAAAACTGATTCAAATGAAAGAGCTAATCAGGATCGGTTTGCACATAAAACCGATACAAGTGATGCAGAAATCAGTATCGGTTTGCACATAAACCGATACAAATGAAAAATAGAAATCATCATCGGTTTTAAATAAAACCCGATACAAATAGGGTATTATCATTATCACTTTTTATTTAAAACCGATACAAATATAATATCACCACTATCGGTTTTTATTCAAAACCGATACAAATATATGTGTCGACTTTTGTAGTCAGCAATGAATTTATAGGGTAGGCGCTCGATCTCAAACTCGATGGTCACACAAGACAAGGGGTTTATACAGGTTCAGGCCTTCAGCAATGGAGGTAATACCCTAGTCCTGTGTGCTGGGATTATATGGATCTCTTGGATCTGGGGTTGCTCAAAGCACAATATGCTCTGAGCAATATGAGGTGTTCTATGCTCTATGGCTTGATTGCTCTATGCTTCGATGATCGGATCCCCCTGTTGTTGCCCGCCCTCTCCCTTATATAGCGGGGGTGGGGCGGCTTACAAAGTCCTGAACAGTTAAGAGATTCCGATCGGTTACAAGATTCTAGTCGGTTACAGGATAGAGTTTACATCTTTATCTACCCTATTAACGACTCGGATTACAACCGTATCTATCATATCTAAATATAAGTACAACTTCCTTTAGGATATATCCCTTTGTGCACGGCAGCGGGGCCTGACGCGGGGAGTATCTTCTGGGCCTCCTTCTTGGGCCTGTCATGAGGGTACCTGGGTTCTTATATTCCACAGTAGCCCCCGAGTCCTTTGCGATCGAGTTGCCGCCTTCCTGGTTGCAGCCCAACTGAGTCATGCTTCACGCCGAGTGCTTCCAGTTCTTGATGCAGCTTCCCAACTAGTTTTCCTTCTGACCGAGTGCCTGTTGTAGGCAAAGAGATCGTGAAGGACTCAATAGAGCTCCACGCGTTAAACTTTCCAGTGGTTCCTAGCCCCATTATTGGAATTCAGCGGTCGGCTCATCTTGGGACATCTTGTATCCCAAGCGATATCTGAAGTCAAACGCTTTTTCCGCTCGAGGCAAAATTCAGCGCCACTCCTTTTAAATTCATTAAATCGCGAAGTTCTTGATGTAAATCGTTGAAGCGTTAGCTCACACATCGCATCCAAATTTAGTAGTCCTGAAATCATGTATATGCAGAACTTAGGCAATGTAAAAACAATTCACTCGGATGTGATGCCTGACTGGTGTATATATGATTTTAGAGTTTTATACTCTTTTTCCTTATTGATTTTGAATTCATCCGAGTGGTTTGACTCTTTTTGTTTAAGCACTCTGCCCGATTAGTCTAGCCCCCGAGCGTTGGGAGTCGGCTCATGGCTCTTTTTCCCAAGCACGTGTCTTGGGTGACTAAAGTTCGCCGTTCATGGGGTCAGAGCTTCACAATTTGGAGTTATCGCACTCGGATTCACTCGCAATCGTTAAGCAAAACAAGAAAAATACAACTCAAAAAGATGTGCGCATCGCATGCGCTATTAAATATAGCCCCGACTTCTTTGCTTAGTTGTGGGTCAACTAAGTAGCAAGTCGAAAGTCAACAATTTTATTTATAATGACATAATTGAGTAAAAGCGACTTAGCCGCTTTATGCTCCATATGTTCTTGGCGATCATGCCATCTTTGCTCGTGGCGTGGCGTGAGGCTTGTAGATGGTGTAGGCGGCGCTCGGGCGCGAGCATGGCTCGTGGCTGTCTTGAAAGTGGCGCTTCGAAGCGCGGGCGTAGGCTCTTGGCCGTCTGCGAAGGTGGCGCTTCGGGAGCGGCGTGGCTCGTGGCCGTGCGAAGGTGGTGCTCGGGGCCCGGCGTGGCTCGTGGCCATGCCGAAAGTGGCGCTTCGAAGCGCGATCGTGGCTCTGGCCGTGCAAAGTGGCGCTCGGCGCGGCGTGGCTCGTGGCCGTCTGCGAAAGTGGCGCTTCGAAGCGCAGTGTAGGCTCGTGGCCGTGTCGAAGGTGGTGCTCGAGTGCGGCGTAGGCTCGTGGCGTCGAAAGTGGCGCTTCGAAGCGCGGCGTGGCTCGTGGCGTGTCGAAAGTGGCCTTCGAAGCGCGGCGTTGGCTCGTGGCGTGCGATGGTGGCGCTCGAAGCGCGGCGTGGCTTCGTGGCGTGCGATGGTGGCGCTTCGAAGCGCGGCGTGGCTCGTGGCCGTCGCGAAAGTGGCGCTTCGAAACGCAGGCGTAGCTCATGCGATGCGAAAGTGGCGCTCGAAGCGCGGCGTAGGCTCGTGGCCGTCGCGAAGGTGGCGCTTCGAAGCGCGGCGTGGCTCATGGCGTGTCGAAAGTGGCGCTCGGGATGCGGCGTAGGCTCGTGGCCGTGCGAAGGTGGCGCTTCGGGCGCGGCGTGGATCTGGCCGTGCCGAAAGTGGCGCTTCGAAGCGCGCGTAGGCTCGTGGCGTCTTGGCGGCGTGGGGCGGAAGTGCGCTTTACCTACCGGCTTTTCGATTTCGCTAAATTGCGGCGCCGTTACCATGGCCTTGATCGGGCCACGATCGGGGCGCCGGGCTATCCGATGCAATCGCCGGGTCGGTTTGTCGAGCGTCTTGGAGGCGGCGACATTACGCATTGGCGTCTGGCGGCGATTTCCCAACCTAGATTGCAGGAGGTCCTCACGGACATTGCGGCCGCGAGATCGAAGCGATCACACCTGCCCCTCCTTACCCTTACGAAGACGATCTTCCCCCGCAACTTCCTGTTCTTCTTGTTGGCGTTGGAGATCGGTCTTCTGCTCTTCTAACGCGAAGATGCCACGAAGATCGCAGCAATTCCTCGCGACGCCGACTGGTTTGCCGGTCAAGTCAAAGTGACATACCTGAGATGGGTTGGCCTGATCTTTACCAGATCGGATTTGGTTTTGGACCAGACAGACAAGCTCTCCGCGCATCTGCGGCGAAGTCGAGTTTCGAGCGGAAGGCTGGCGGAGGCGAAGGTGGCGGCGAATCCACCGATTCGCCATCAGTGCGTAGGAAAAGATTATAGCGCTTCCCTACAGCGCGCCAAGCGCCGACTTTGTAGTCGGCAATGAATTTATGGGGTAGGCGCTCGATCTCAAACTCGATGGTCACACAAGACAAGGGGTTTATATGAGTTCGGGCTCGCGAGAGATAATACCCTAATCTGTGTCTTTGGGATTATATGGATATCTGGGATGCAGGGTTGCTCAAAGCACAATATGCTCAGGCGATATGAGATGTTCTATGCTCTATGGCTTGATTGCTCTATGCTTGATGATCGGATCCCCATTTGTTGCCCGCCCTCTCCCTTATATAGCGGGATGGGGCGGCTTCTGAGTCTGATCGGTTAAGAGATTCGATCGGTTACAAGATTCTAATCGATTCTGAGGATAGAGTTTACATCTTTATCTACCCTATTAACGACTCGGATTACAACCGTATCTATCATATCTAAATATAAGTTCAACTTCCTTTAGGATATGTCCCTTTGCGCAGCGGCGAGGGCGACGGGAGTATCTTCTGGGCCTCCTTCTTGGGCCTGTCATGAGGGTACCTGGGTTCTTATATTCCACAATATCTGACTACCATGGCTCCCCGTGATTGATCCAACATGTGTAATTCCTCATGAAACCACGTCGAATCAGGTGATCTTCAATTTGAGTTGAGTTGTCTGATAGGATACACACAATTTCAGTGCATACTAAACTTTCTTTGCGACATATCGAAATTACCTAGTGTAAAATTGATGGGGTTTGAAGGAATGCTCACATTTTGAAGAAAACAACAAATGAGCGAAAAAAAGAGGGAAAATCTCAAGTTAGGGCTTCAAATTTACCGTCTTAAGACCCAAACTTGAGGATTTCAAATTTTCTCACCCAAGTATTGCTTCCGACTAGAATATGTCATGTTTTTTGGGTGGTGGCGGTTTTCTTAGCCTGTGGAATAATAATAGAAAAGAGTTCAACATGAGGGTATAAATAACCTAGCGAGGCATATCACAGTCGGTTCTAATATTAGAACCGATTGAGAACTGATAGTGATGCGTGTGCACATCACTATCACTTCTCTCATAAGAACCGATAGTGATGTGTATGTGCACATTACTATCGCTTCTTACATAAAAACTGATAGTGATGTGCATGTGACACATGTCAATCGATTCTAATGTTAGAATCGATTGTGATGTGCCCAGTGCTACATAAAATCGCTTCTAACCTGAGAACCGATAGTGATTATTATTAACACCTCCTCCTAAGTCATCTATCACAATCGTTTTTTTTAACTTAAGAACAGACCCAGATGAAGCGATAGTGATGTACCATTTAGTAACAGTGATTACAGTTTCAACACATGAGATTTGAGTGAGATTTGTGCAAAAAGAAAAGGATAATTATTTATATACCAGTCCACCACACATTTGCCTTGCAGAATACGATACTGCTCCCGATTTAATGAATTATTTGTCACTCTTATCAGTTGAAATCTTCATTATATGCCACTGTTAACAATTTAGCCCCTCTCCCTTTTTTCCTTGCGAATCGTTTTGCCTCTCTCCTTCCTCGCCTGTCTTCCTTCTCCCAGCTCCTCTTCTTTGAGGTGGGTACTCTAGATTTGCATATTTAGGACACTAATTCAATTCTTGTCGCGTCATGATCTGCGTACAAAATATACTAAACCGATGTCATATTGATTTGTTCAGTTTATATCCCTACGTTTCAGGGGAAAATCATACTAGTTCGTACTATTTGATATGCGATGTTATCTGATCTTTTTTATACAGATAGCCGGGTCTCAACGTATCAGGCGTCAGCCGCAGTTGTAGCTGGTGAGAACAATATTAACCTGTCTCACATTGCTCCATTTTGAAGAAACAATTACGTCCCATTTTCTCCAGATGAAATAGTAGGATTCTGATCGAAATAATTTTGGCCTTTTTCTTGCAGCAAGTGTTGTCTTCTCAATCTCAGCAGCCATCGGCATTGGGGGACTCGTGTGGTACATACGCAAGATCAAATCGAACAAAGTGGTGACCTGTGGGGTTCAGAGTAACGAAAATAGATACTTTTGAGCCGATCGCGAAGAATATTTCGCCGGTACGAACGGGGTGAAGAACACCCTTGCCCAAAGAAGAAGAGGAATATTTCGCTGCCAGATTTTGTTCCAGTTACATGGAGCTGTTAAATTAGTTAATTTCTGTAACGTATATAGAATGCCATGAGATATTTTTGCGTAAATTTTTGGAAATATTTATTATGCATATGAGTATATGACCATCTTCGTGAGAGTTAATCGAACTCATTTCAAACATATTCAGGAGGCGACACATGAAAAGAGAGGGAGTGGATTTACACATAAGAGAGCTAGTTTTACACCAAAATTTGGCTAAGGCGAAGCCCTCAATTAAAATGTTCTTCTAATTTATGTGCATGCAAGTTT
The DNA here is from genome assembly GCA_036346275.1 of Otatea glauca. Taxonomy (NCBI): domain Eukaryota; kingdom Viridiplantae; phylum Streptophyta; class Magnoliopsida; order Poales; family Poaceae; genus Otatea; species Otatea glauca. The sequence continues at coordinate 13,862,691 of CM070716.1, read as the reverse complement.
GATGTTCTTCTCGACAATTGCATCTCAGCTTTATGGAACTGTACACTATATCAGTCATACATCATGTTTTATGCCAAGGTAGTGCCGAGTATACAATGCAAGATATCCTAAAAAATTCGAGACCCGGATTTGCATCTAGATCATCTGTGTATATCGAGCCAGTCCTATGATCAGTATCTAGCTCACAAAGTAAATATCACATCCATACATGTGCACAAATAAAATGAGTATTTGATATTACCTAAACAGTCATGTATAGGTCTTACCATCAGGTTTTACAAAATGGACCGACAGGCCAAATGGGTTTGTTCAGAAGTAGCGGTGGAAGAAAAATAAACCAAAAGTGCCTCCATGATTTGCCGCAAGAAATCGACTGAGGCTAACACCTAGCTTTGGCCATCGCCTTCATTATGAAACCGAAATGCATAGAAGTATCCACACACCGGATCTTCACTCTCATAGTCCGAATTCACATATAAGCAACTATGACTATAAAAGTACTCAAGTCCCTATGCCAAATGCATGTAGATAGATGCATGGCATGCAAAGGGAAGATCTTAAGGTTATTTTAGCATAAAGTAAGTTTTACTCTAAATACCATAATTATTTTTCAAGCTTAAGACTTAGCCTCTTTAACTTAAACCAAAATGTCCAATTTATTTAAGTTTATCATTGAATTGGAATCTCGCCACATACACCATACGATATCCACCATTACCCATTATTTTTGAAACTAACCAAGTGAGATTTTCTTCACAATGCTCGTCACCGAGAGCATAGCTATTCTAATAGATTATACACTCTTCAGAGGTTGTACAACTTTTGCTACAAGAGATGTCCAGCTCACGCTTCTGTTGGCAAGAACGATTGAGGAGGTGATCACAAGGCCTTTACAATACCTAGTCTCGACATTTCTCCCGTTTGGTGGAGAAACCCCACAACACTGGGATCATGACCATTACGTGACACACCTAGAATTCTCCATTGAATAGGTTACATTTTCAATAAGGGACCCACAGTTATGAGGGACTTCGTCGCCATTCTCGATGATAGAAATCCAGCCTACTGCAATGTGAGGGAGTCACGTCGAAACTAAGTAAATTAGTTGGCAAGGTCGCGTCCATACTTGACTTGTGGTTGCACAATTGGTAGTTTAGAAATATGTCAAATCATGATTCCGTGCTTAATGGACTTGGGTGATACAATCTACAAACCGACATTTCATACAATTACTGCACCTATCTCATACAACACACTCATCCAAGTCACCACATTTTATAAATATTTTCCCTGTTTCCAGTGGTAAACCCATGTTACCACACCAAGAATCATACAATGTCCCAAGGGTTATAATGGCATGAAAGACCATGTGGAGGTCTACCCATGTTTGTGATGAGTATTTGACTAAATGTGAGCTTGGTATGCTCTGGTTTGAGTTTGATTTGAATTGAATTTTCAATTTGATGCAATTTGAGCTCTGTCTAGAATTTGCGGTGCTACTGGCCATGGTAGCCCGGTGCTATTGGGCGAGCGGTAGCACCGACCTCCAGAGAGGTGTGTAAAAATCCGAGAGGGTGTTTTTGGGGGTTCTAGCTATCCAGTGCTACTGGCCGAGCGGTAGCACCGACCTCGGAGAGCGGTGTGAAAATTCCAGAAGGGTGCATTTTTTGGCATTGTGGCGGTCTGGTGCTATCGCCCAGGGTAGTCTGGTGCTACCGGGGTAGTGGTAGCATCGGCCCAAATGCCCGATGTGAAAATTCCAGAGAGGATTTCTTCGGGTTTTGGGATGAAGGGCAGTGCTACCGGCCAGGAGGCGGTAGCACCAGCCCTTATGAGCAAGAATGCATTAAAATTTGTGAATTTGATGGATTTTGTTGCATATCTTTTTGGACATTGCTATGTGATGTGTTTGCTTGTCTTTCATGGTTGTAGGACGTCGGGTTTTGATCATGGTGAGGCAGAGGATTACCGGGACTAGGCGAGGAGCATTGGAGGTTCAGACGGTCGAGGATCGCCGGAAGATGATCGAAGATGGAGTCAGTGCAAGCTGAGAAGACAAGGAACGGATGAGATGCTACCTAGACACTGCGTGGATTAAAGAGGGCCGTGGGATTGCGGTCTAGTTGATAGGATAGTGGGTCTAGTTAGTATGCTTTGAAATCCGTGCAAGAAAACCCAGTTTGTTGGTGGGTTTTGGGTTAGCACTTGCATGGCTATGCGAGTGGGTCAATCCTAGCCCTTGATGCAGTGCCCTTGGGTTGAGGGACTATTCCAAGGGTGGTAAGTGGCCCAAGAGTAGTATAAATAGAGGGGGAGGGGTGGCCTTCCTCCTCTTGAAGGTTTTAGAGGTTTGTGTGCTCCTTTGAGCTTTGCCCACTTTGTAGTGTGGCTTTGTAAACCTCCCTTCTAGAAATGAAAATTCAATTTCCTCATCTTTGAATTTATTTTACGCATTAAATTCATTCTTTACATTCTGCAATTTAAATTTTTGCAATTTACCTTCATGTAATTTTGATTTGCCTCCCCTCCTTCTACATGCTTTTGGATTTGCCCCCTCTCCTTCTATATGCTCTTGCTTCTTATGCCAATGATGTTGATTGATGGATGAATCTTCTTCAGATCATATCCCAATCATCTATGCATATTTCTAGCAAGAAATCGGTCTTGTGTTCTTGTGTGGATTATTCTTCAAGATCGTGTTTGTGGAGTTTTTGGACTTGTGTTCTTACTTGCTATGACATGTGGGAAATCCTCCAAGGTCATCTTGATCATCAAAACCCAACAAGCAAGTCTTAGATCGAGTTCTTGAGTTTTTGCTCAAACTTGGTGTGTTCTTTCTTCACAGGTAAAAAGGTCAGAACTTTGACGTCAATCCTTGATATTGAAGGTTGGAATGAGTTCCTGACATCCTTAGGATCACATCTACCAAGTTTCGTGAATTTTTATTTAGCTGATCAAAAGATTCTTTGAAATTTGCTTTTCTGTCGTGCTATTTTTCAGACTGTTCTTGCTGCTGTTCTTGAGGCCGGTGCTGCCGCTTCCTGTGCGGTGTTGTTGGGCACCAGTGCTAATGGCCACCCAGTCGTAGCATCGCCATTCTGGGCAGCTAGCTTATTTCACTTGCTTCCTTTGAGTATTTCTCTTTGAGGGCTTGTTTGGAGTATTTTGAGTGGGGAAAATTTTATTTGGGATCATTCACCCCCTCTCTGATCGCCATCTCAGTCTTTCAATTGGTATTAGAGACGGTTTTGCTCTTTCATAGATCTTGACTAGTCTCAAGAGCCATGGCGATGGACAAGTATTCCACCAAGCATCCCATTTTCTCTGGAGTTGATTTTCCATTTTGGAAGTCTCGAATGGAGTCGTACATCACTGCCCAGGGCTTCATGATATGGCAGAAGGTGAAGCTCCCGTATGAGGTTTCTACCGATGAAAACGTCATGGCCGGCAATATGGCTGATGTTGAGGTGAGCGCTAAGGCAAAGAACATTCTTATACAAGGTCTTAGTCGTAGTGAGTACGATTGGATTTCTCACCTCCGTTCTGCTCATCAGATTTGGGTGACCCTCAATGCTTACCATGAGAGCACCACTCAAATCAAAATGGTGAGACAGGACCAATTTAAGCGTGAGTACAACAAGTTTGAACAACACGCTGGTGAGAGTCTTGATGAGTGCTTTGGTCGTTTTACGAAGATTTTGAGTAACCTCCGAGCAGTCTATGGCATATACCCTGACTCGGAGACTCCCGCGGAGCAGGAGGACGCCTCACTCCCGCGGAGTAGGAGGGCGCCTCCCGGAGACTCCCACGGAATAGGAGGGTGCCTCCTGGAGACGCCTGCGGACACATGTCTACACCCCGTGAGGCACTCACGGGGTACGCCCTGAAGGTATACTTACGGGCCGTGAGGAGACCCGCCGCGTGGTACATCCACGGGGCATGTCTGCGGGGTTATGGGGGAACTTCCCCTTATCACTAAGACCTTCTCTCCGGGAGTTGGTGTGTTGTTCTCCAACACCAGCCCCCCTGCCCATTGAATCTCCCTCCGGTTGTCCAAGGGGCAACAAAGAGACTCGTGAGTAGCTTTACAGGATGACTAAGCGCTGGGGCCACTTTTTGGCTTTTGTGCCTTACACCAATCGCAAAGGTGTATTTTGGGGGCCTTTTGACCGCTTCAAGAGCCTAAGCGCTTGAAGCTCCCGGGCCTCCCAGCCCCCCACCTATTAGCGATCGAAGCACGGCAGGAAGGCTTTACGCCGGTTGCATCTTACTAGCCTAGGATGCCATTGGAAACACCCACTCCTAAAGACAGCAGGCGCTTGGCTTCACTCATAGCATAACTACTCATTTTTGAGCAAACACAAAGTCATGCGCCCGGCTGGCATATTGCACGCTCGAGAGGCATATGACTGAGACGGGCGCAGGGGCATGCGCCCGGTGGGTGGCCGCACGTCCCCGAAACATGTGCTGGGACGGGCGTAGGGGCATGCGCCCGGCCGCCTTACGTCCCAGAAACACGCGGCAAAGGGGGCGCTGCCATCCCCTGCCCGAGCGAGAGTCCAAGTCGTCGAGTCAGAGGGGCGTGGACCCTTCCGGGCACTGGGGCTAGCGCCCAAAGCTCCTTTTTCCTGGGCGGCATGGGCAACGTCTGCTACGGCCCGGGCGCTGAGTCTAGCGCCCAAACTAGCTTTTGCATCGCCTGCCTACCAGAAGGACAGAACCGGGAGCTTATGTTACCAGTGCTTGCGCGCTTTATCACTAGCTGAGCTAGAGAGTCACTCAAGGAAAAAAAGGTTTGAGCCTCCTTCCCTGTGAACTAGCGAGCACCGACCGAGGGCGCTGTCATCGCGCAGGCAGGCGGTCCGACCGTGCTGGTAGGTGGCCGCCGCGCAGAGCCAGTGGCGCCCTCGCTACGCCGGCAAGTGACACGGCTGCGCGGGCAAGTGCCGCCGCCATCGTGCCGGGTTAAATCCGCAGCCGCTTGGGGGAGCGGGCCTTGTAGTAGCCGCCGTGCAGAGCTAGAGGCAGGTGACGTCGCTCCGAGGTGAAGCCAGTGACGCTGTTGCCGCTGCGGGCAGCGCCACCTTTGCGGGCTAACGCCCGGCGCCGCGCGGGCGATGCCCTCGCCATCGCGGAGCTAGCGGTCTTGTTGCCTTGCTGGCCGAGCGCCACCGCCCCGCGGGCGGCGCCCTCGCCACCACTCGAGCTAGTGGTTTCCTCACTGCGCCGGTCGGCGATATAGCCGTCGCGAGCGGCGCCGCCGCTGCGGGCCGGCGCCCTCGCCGCCGCGCCGAGCGCCCTCGCCACGCGCGGAGCTTGAGGTTCCTCATTGCCGCGGCCGGCGCCACGCGCCCGCGGCGGCGCCTTCGCCGCCGCGTGGAGCTAGCGATTTTCGTTGTGCGGTCGAGACAGGCGGCCGTGCGGCGGCGCCGCCGGCTGCGGGCGGCGCCCTCGCCACAGCGGAGCTTGAGGTTCCTCGGCTGCCGCATGGTAGCGCCACCGCGCGCGCGGTGACACCTTCGCCGCCTCGCGAACTAGCGATTTCCTCATTGTGCCCGATGCTGGCGAGGCAGCCGTCGCGGGTAAGCGCCGCCTGCCGCACAAGCGCCCTCGCCGCTGACAAGCCGCGCCTCGCCACGCGCGGATCTTTAGGTTCGCTCGCTGCCGCACGAGCTGACGCCACCGCCGCGCGAGCCGACGCCTTCGCCGCCGCACGGAGCTAGCAGTTTCCTCGTTGTGCCGGTCAGGTAGGGAGGCCGTGCGAGTAGGCGCCGCCTTGACGGCCGACAGGCCCGCCGCCACCGTGAGCTGGACCTTCGCGCTACTCTGCGCGGTAATCCCCAATTTTGCTTTTGCTTGAGTATGGTTTAGCGATGTCGTTATTGGCTAATATCGGGTTGGCGCTAAAAAAAGGGACTGGTGCAAAGCATATAAAAGCATTGTGCCTCCTACTTCAGTGGCTAAAAGAGGGAATTTACAAAGGTCCAGGGAGACAGCTTGGGCTCAGCTCAAGGGTAAGGCTTCTTCTCATCCTGCTTGGTCCTCTTTGGCCATGGAGGCCCTGCAGGTCTTAGTTGGGGGCGCATAGCCTTCCGCGGGGGTCGGTCCGGGAGCCGCCCGTTTGGCTAAAGAATGCATGCCAGGGTGCAGAACCGTGCCCCAGGCTCTTGGTCTCTGCCAAGTGAGAGCCTCCCAAGCAAGCTCTGGGGACTCGGTCCTTTCCTGGGTCACGACCCCCATTGCCCAGCGCAGGGGGACATGGTGAAAAAAACGATGATCTGTGGCCCAAGGACTTGACCTGGCCCTCCTCGTCTTTCAACCTGGGGCCGCAGACTGTCCCCGAAAACACTATCATCTGCGTAGGCCTTAGTGGACTTCATGCGAGCACCATTAATTTCTCATGGATGCTAAAGATGTATTGTGTTTTGCAGGACCGCGGATGTGCCGTTAGCTTGACAGCTACGCTCGTAGTCTAGTGGGCGCCTCAACTTCCATGGGTAAGACTGTGGATACAAGGGCGGCAATATTCGACGACTCCTTTTTGTCGGTGGTTTGCAACAGGGTATTGTTTATCAAAACCCTTGTTAACGACGGTTGCACTTTTGCGAGCAGGTGACCGTTCCCGTGATGTCCTCATGAAGGGGAAGGGCAAGGTGGATGAGGCTATCCCCGTGAGGGGGCGGGCAAACAAGCCCCCCCGCGGAGGATTGTCCGTGAGGATGTGGACATGATGGATCCCATTGGTTCCGCCGCTGGCACGAACCCGACGGGGGATGAGGGGTTGGCCCTGGGAGGAGCGAAGGTGGGTTCCGGACCATCGGAGCTCACTAACGGGGAGAAGATTTCTCTCATCCGGAAGGGGAGTCGCCTCACTCCGGGGGACGTGGACTTTCCCGCACCAGGGGAAAGCCCTAACCCTCCGCCCGGGTACATTGTGGCTCTCAAAGCTTGGGTGGATGTTGGCTTTGGGCTCCCGATGCACCCCTTCATCAAGAGGTACACTCGGGCGCTCGGGGTGGAGCTCTCTCACCTTAGCCCGAACCTCTTTGTTCGGCTGAGGATTTTCTTATGGCTATGTGAGACGGCCATCTCAGGAATGCCCATGGAGCCGTCTGTCACCTTGTTTGACTGCTTCTTCCGCTCTCAGCGAGGGCCCTCCATGAGAGGGCCCCTGGGCTCCATCTTCACTACCCCACGGCATGAGGATGAGTTCCCCGTGCACGTCCTGAAGGAGTGTTGGCCCTCTGCCACGAAGAAGTGGTTTTACTTGAAGACCGAGGACTTTGTCTATACTGGGTCCCACCCGACCCTGACGACACGGACGTACCCCGAGATGGGTCGTCTCACCGATGATGACTGGAAGCTACGCAACGCCATTCGGGAGGTATGCGCGAGGAAGGGCGCTCGTGACCTGATGGAGGAGATGACCCTCCTCAACCTCAGCACCCTTGTTCAGCGTGCTAGGTTGGGGTTCCACGGTGGCCTTCACCCTGGCATTGGAAAAGGTAAGGGCCTTCGAGCTCTCTTTGCTTTTCTTTCACACTTTATCCCTTCACATCTCATGGTTTGCTTTCTGTGTGCAGTTCGCTCCCTGGAGGTTGCAAGAGAGGAGGCTGAGTCAATTTTGGGGAGGTGGTGCATGTCTGAGGCACGAGGTTACGAAGACGAGGGCATCCCCATGGAGGGAAGGAACTCGTGGCGAGCGTTTGGCCTCGCCTCCCCACGAGGTGACCCCTGCGAGACCGGGCTAAGCGGAAAGGGCAGGGCGCGAGCCACGGGGAGGGCTCGGACCCCCGCCAAAGCAGCGTCAAAGAGAGCCGAGGCGCGTTGGTGGCACTTCTCGGCAGGGCGCTGCTCCTCCATCTCGTGCCACGGGCCAAAGGGACCTTCTCCGAGTGGAGGCCCGAAGGCCTCCGCCATCTCACGCCCCTAGGGGCGAAGGCGCTAGGGGCCCTGAGAAGAAGAGTGCATCCATTGGGGAGGGCACCGGCCCATCCAATAGGCAGGCGAACAGGCGTTTGCCCTCACTTTCCTCGTCCACGACATCCAGCTCTTCCAGTGAGCCTGCTTCGGACACCGAGCTAGGGAGCTCTGCCGGGCGCTCCCAGGAGCTTGCTCGAGAGATTGAAGGGCTCCTGGGTGTTGAGACCGATGGTCCGGCCACCTCCCCGGCCAAGGCCGTGGCGAGGGAGAAAGTTGGGTATGCCTACCTCGACGACATTGAATCTTTTTTCCGCTTTCTAGGAGGTATGTGTCTGTGATCATGATAAGTTGTCACGGAGTTTACATGTTCTCTTAACACACCTAACTTGCTCTCCTTCTCTTTTGTAGACCCAGTGGAGCACGAGATGCCACCTACGGTGGAGCCCCCCACACCTGCTGTGCCTCTGGGGGCTCCAGCGGAGAATGTGGCTACCCCATGCTCACCTATGCAAGCGGCGCCATCGCAGGGTGGTCAGGGCGGTTCCTCCAGCGCCCTTCCCGAGTATGCCATACCTCATACGTTGGATGCCGAGGCGATCGAGACGACTCGCCTCTTGGTGACGGAGCGGGTGCAAAGGTATATGGCAGACTTGGTGCCTGATGATCCCGGGAGGTTCTTGGAGGTGTTGAAGGAGAAGTTAGCGACCACAGTGACCCTCCAGTACCAAGTACCGCAAGCCTTTATTTTTCCATGTGATTCCCTAAGCTTAGGATTCTCATGCATGGCTTTCTTTGATACTTCTTTCTTACATTCTTTTGCAGGCTACAGTGATGAGCAGTGTTCTCTTCGACAAAGTCCCGAGAATAGTCAGGGAGATGCTAGCAGTCAACCCACCGCGTCGTCCTGAGGACGACCCAGAGGCCCTCAAGCGGGCCTTGCCGCAGGCCCAAGAGGGCCAAAGGGCAGCGGATGATGAGCTGGAGAAGTCCCGACAGCGAATCAAGGACTTGGAGGCTGACTTAGAGAGATCTCACGTGGTGATACGGGCCATGGGGGCGGACCGCGACGCCCATGAACAAAGGTATGAAGCGGACCAGAAGACTATGGCTATATCTCTCATGAATCTTGTTGTGCTGGTCCCGGTCACTTTGAAGGAGCTTGGGGCCAGAGTGGAGGATCTCCCACCTCCCTCTGAGGATTGGGAGGAGTGGGCTAGCATCCTACGGGGCCGCGTCAGTCTCCTTGCCAGAGCCAGCGATGACAAGGGCAAGGCCTTTGCTAAAGTCATCTTGGCCGCGGGAGTTGCATCCATCTCCCGCCTCTCTGATACTGCGGGCAAGGAGGCCATCCTCACTGCGCTTCGAGGGATGTACACCCAGGAGGTGCGTCAGAGCGCTCGTGAGGGTAGCTCTACCTGGGGATCTCTTGTGGGAGGCTTCGTGGACAGCCTCACAAGGGTTCCCCGAAGGTCCAGACCCCGGGCGACAGGAGAGAGCCCAAGCTTAGAGCATGTATGACTTCCTCTAGAGTGTGCTTGATGTATTGTGCTAAGTAGCTAGGTGACTCATGCTTACTGTACTGGAATCCTTAACTTGTAAGGTGTAGCACTCCTTTAAGTGATAGACGTATCTTTACTTGTAGTATTCATGATGGTCGGCTGGGACATGCTCCCTTCATTTTGTATGAACTTATTTCGAGGTTATGATATGAATGACTTATGACTTTTGCCATGCTTTGTTTTAGGGCCATACGGAGGCGGTTGGTGTCGCTATAGCGAAGTGCACAAAGGGCTCGGGCGCCACGTCGATTATGCCCTCCAAAGAAGGTTTGCCGTTGGACCGGGCGACTTCATGGGGGCATGATCGTGCCTTGGGTCCCTGGAGGGATTCAAAGCGCGGGCGCCCCGCCGGAGGGTCGTTTAGTTACTTTTCCCCAAGGGGGAGAAAGCAATTCCTGTTGTGCTATGTATGACGGGGGTGAGCCCCTCGTACCTTTAGACAGTGCGGGAGTGTTTCCCTCCTCACGTGGCAGTGAGGGGGACTCGGTCTTCGTGTCGCCCTTGGGCGACTTTAATCTTGTCTTGGCCCTCGGGCCACCTAGAGGCTCCGGTACATAAGGCCTTATTTAGTTGGCCAAGCGTTCTAGCTTACGGCACAGCCCCGTAGGAGCATCGCGAGTTGTTTACTCAGCCTTGCTAAGAGGCTTAGGCATGTGCCCACCGGGAAGGGGATGTCTCCCGGACAACGCTCCTTGCAATAAGAAAGGTTTCTATTGCTTCCCGTAGAGGGTACAAAATGGTGACCCGGGGGTCATTTCGGCTTAGCGCCAGGGGTCTATGGAGGACTAAGCCATGGAACACCCTATGACTTAGGCAAGACGCCTCAAGTCGTCGCCCGCTCCCTGGGTCCAGCAGGGAGAGGGCCGCCTGAGGGGGATGCGGAAAGTCCAGGCCGCTCGGGGCTTTTTCAGGGGTAGGCCTTGGAGGCCATGTGCCCTGGACCTCGTCCCAAGAGGGGCACGAGGTTCTAGCCTATCCCCCACAGCTACGTGAGGGGGATAGGTTCTTAAAGACCACCACACAAGCGATAGAAGACATACAAAACATAACTTGATACTTCATTGATGACCTTTAGGAGGGTTTACATCAATATGAGGTAAGTGCCGATACGGCTTACAAAAGAGATTAAATGTAAAACTTCTTGAGCTTGTCAGCATTCCACGCATGCTTGAGTGTCTTGTCTTCCATAGTAGAGAGGTGGTAAGCCCCTGAGCCCAAGACCACTGAGACGTGGTAGGGTCCCTCCCACTTGGGGTGGAGCTTGCCTTGGGCTCCCAGGTCGGTGACCCTTTTTAGTACCAAGTCCCCCAGGAGGAAAGTCCTCTCTCACACCCGTTTGTTGTAGAAACGAGCGACGTCTCGTTCGTACGCGGCATGCTTGACGAGTGCGCGATCACGGATCTCTTCGGCGAAATCCACTTCCACCTTGTGATTGTCTTCGTTCACCATGAAGTTGATGGGTAGGGCTTCTGAGAGCATCTCTACTCGAAGGGAGCGGTGGCGGACTTCTGCGGGGAGGACGGCTTCCACTCCGTACACCAATGAGAAGGGTGTTCGCCCTGTGGAGCGGCTAGGAGTAGTGCGCATCCCCCACAGGACACTGAGGAGTTCCTCCGCCCATAGCTCGCGCTTAAGAGTGCTCTTTTCGAGTCGACGGCGGATGCCTTGGAGGATTAGGCCATTGGCCCTTTCGACCGCCCCATTGGATTTAGGGTGAGCCAGCAGGCGGCGAAGCGCTATCGATTGAATTGCAAAAGTCCACGAAGGTGGAGGCATCAAGCGGGTTACATTGTCCTGATGAGCTCCTTGGGACTCAAAGCGGCACACAATGTTCTTCCAGAAGAACTTTTGCACCACCCAGGATGTGATTGCTAGCAACGGCTCCGCTTCCACCCACTTGGTGAAGTAGTCCACAGCCACCACCGCATGCTTGTAGCCCCCTTGGCGGTGGGAATGGCGGCAGTCCATGCCCACCGGGTAAAAACAAGTTATCGAATCGGTGCAAAGGTGCGTGGGAAGTGGTGAGCCGATGCCATCCTTTGGCAACCTTCGCATGTCTTGAGGGTTTCCATAGCGTCTTGTACCATTGTAGGCCAATAGAAACCCTGCCTTAGCGCCTTCACCGCAGTTGCTCTAGGTGCAAGGTGTGAGCCACAGAGACCCCCATGCACCTCCCGCAAAAGTGAGATCCCCTCTTATTTTGGGAGGCACCTGAGCAGCGCGGAAGCCCCTTTTTTGTATAGTATCCCCTCGAGGAGTACATAGGATTTGGCCTTCGCGAAGAGTCTTCGGTCTTCAGTGCTATCCTCCATTTCCGTTTTTCCTTGGATGCGCTCTCGGATTGGGGTCATCCACGTTGCGGGTGGTGTTGGGATCTCACTGACCGTCAGGAGTTGTTGAGGACCTTCTTTCCCATTAGGGCCTTACTTGATGGATGGTGTGTCAAGCACCTCGAGGAAGACCTCTGGTGGGAGTGGCTCGTGGGAGCTTGCTGCTCGGGCCAAACAGTTTTCCCGATGATTGTCTCCACGGGGGATGCGGCGAGCTTCCATTCTCAAGAAGTATCGTTCCATCCTCCGCACTTCGTCGAGGTAGCTGGCCATCTTGGAGTCAAGGCATTGATAGGACTTGTCCATCTGATTGACAACTAGCTGGGAGTCTGCCAGGATTAGGAGGCGTCGGACCCCCATAGCCTTTGCGAGGCGAAGCCCCAAAAGGAGAGCCTCGTACTCCGCCATGTTGTTGGTGGGATTGAAAGAGAGGCGCGCGGCGTATTCCAGTGCCTTCCCCTCAGGGCTCACGAGGACAACCCCAGCCCCTCCACTATTTAGGTGTTTGGAGCCATCAAAGTAGAGGGTCCAGTGGGGGTCAGGCGGAGTGGTACGCTCCGCTACCTCATCTGGGACTTGGTGGTTTGTACATTCCGCCGCAAAGTCTGCGAGGAATTGGGATTTGATGGCGGTCCTTCCAACAAGCTTGAGGGAGAAAGGCGCTAGCTCGGTTGCCCACTTGGCTATTCTTCCGGTTGCCTCTTTGTTGCCCATTACTTCGGCTAGTGGATGGCGGTGGGGACCATGATGGAGTGCAGGAAGTAGTGTCGAAGCTTAGTGGCGCCATGAGGAGTCGTAGCATATCTTCTCCACTTAGTGTACCTTGTCTTTGCGCTGTGAAGGCCTCGGCGTAGTACAGCTGGTCATTGGACCCGTCCCTCTCCACGATCGGGGACTGCACTCATGGCGGCCGGGTCGGCAAGGTACAATAGGAGGGGTTCCCCAGGGCTGGGGCTTGTCAGGAGTGGGGGCGTAGCCAAGTATGTCTTGAGATCCTAAAAGGCTTTTTGGGCCTCCGGTGTCCAACGGAAGCCTTCTAGCCTGCGTAGAATTTTGAAGAAAGGTAGCCCTTTCTCGGCCGCGACATAAAATGCCCAAGAGCGCTCTGCGACCCATAAGGCCATTTGGACCTCCTTAATGGATCGTGGCGGCTCCATTTCGAGATAGCCGGATCTTCTGCAGGTTGGCCTCGATTCACGATGAGAGGCGAGAAGCCGAGAGCTTGCCTCCTTTGACCCGAGCGCATTTTGAGGGTTTAGCTTGAGGCGAACTTGCGGAGGTTCTCGAAGGTTTCACGAAGATCTTCGGATCGTTGAGGCCACGAGTTTTTCACGGCGGTGTCGTCGACATACACCTCCATGTTTCGACCGGTGGTCTTTGAGCGAGGCATACAAGGCGTTGGAAAGTGGCCCTGCATTCTTCAACCCGAAGGCATGCGCGGTAGCAATAAGTGCCAGGGTGATGAAGCTCATCTTCTCCTCATCTTCCACGGCCATGCGGACTTGGTGATAGCCCGAGTATGCATCTAGGAAGCTCATTAACTCGCACCCGGAGGTGGAGTCAACTAACTGGTCGATGCGAGGGAGCGGGTAGTAGTCCGCCGGGCATGCTTTGTTAAGGTCGATAAAGTCGGCGCACATGCGCCATTTACCGTTGGACTTCTTGACCAAGACGGGATTGGCAAGCCACTCTGGGTGCCAAACCTCTCGGATGAGGCCAGCACTTAAGAGCTTTTCAATTTCCTCCTTGATAGCTTGACATCGCTCGAGAGAGCTTGCGGAGCTTTGCCTCACGGAAGGCGCTCGGGCCTCACCGCTGCGGTGGTCTTTGAATCACCTCGCGGGGATGCCTTTCATGTTCAACGAGGACCCAGCGAAGACATCCGTCTTTGGTCGCCAGGAACTCGAGCTCCTCTTCCACCCTTTACGGAAGCCGGCTCCGGCCGGACAAGCGTTCGTCGCCGGGCCAAAGAGCCTTATCGGCTTTGGCTCCCCTTGAGCGAGGCTTGAGGTAGTTTTCGGAGAGACTTGTTTTGGCGATCTCCATCGGGGTGATAGGGGCGCAACCCCTTTGAGCCCCGCCGAGCACGTGGACTTCGCCGGTCGGTGGCGCCTTATGATAGAGGCAGCGGGCCAAATCTTGGTAGCCCCTTACGGAGATGGCTCGTGAGGCCCCGTATCTTGAGGCATAGGTAGTTTTGGTGGATTCTTGCCTTTGAAGCGGTTGAGTGTTACCCTTCCCATGATGGCATTGAAAGCGACTCGACGTCAACGACGTCAAATCTAACTGCTTCCGTGCGATGGTTCTCCCGTGAACCAAATGTCATGAGGAGCTCAATCCTTCCCAGAGGTCGGATAGATTTGCTTGGGACAAAGCCCGTTAGAGGGCGGTCGGACGGGAGCAAGATGCCCTGGTGGTACCCCCCCCGCGATTCCCATAGCTCCTTGAGTGTACGAAGATAAAGTATGTCTGCGGAGCTGCCCCCATCAACAAGAATGCGGGAGACTTCACAGTTGGATATGGTGGCGGTTACCAAAAGGGCGTCATCATGGGGGAACCTTAGGCCTCTAGAATCCTCCTCGGTGAAGCTTAATGGGATGCTCGCCCATTTGGGAGGAGCACTTCGAAGGTTCACCCCCACCACATTGACTTCCCGCACGTACTCCTTCCTTCGACGCTTGGACCCATGCCCACAGGCTGAGCCCCCCAGTATGATATTCACCTGTTTATGTGGCACTTGGAAGGGGAGCTCTTCTTCAGCATTCTACGGAGGTTCCACTGGGAGAGGCCCACCAGGAGGCCCACCAGGAGGCCCACCAGGAGGCAGTGCAGGCACTGGGCGGATTGCTTGGAGAGGCATGGCCTCCACGGCCACAGGGCGAGGTGGAGACCCCCGGCGTGGCTCGGGACCACGCTTGAGGATCCTGGCCACTTCGGCGGCGTACTGGCGGCACTCACTTGTGTCGTGCCCGTTCATTTTGTGATATGCACACCAGCGGCCATCTCCTTGATCTTGGATACCCCTTTTTTCCCAGGGACCTTCGTCACGAGCTCGAGGAGCCTTAGGCTTTGGACCCTTCTTTGGTCCTTTGGAAGCACCGTTCCCCTGGGGTGGCGCGTCGGTCACAGCGAGAACTTTGGAGTCACGACCTCCGCTGGTGCGGTCCCTCCGATCCTTGTTGTTTTTCGCGGAGGAGCCCTTTAGCCTTCTCCCAGGGGAGTCTCCCCCAGCTTGCGGGAGGAGCCCCCGTTTTACCAAGTCGTCCTCCTCCCCGCGGGCATACTTCTCAACGACCTCGAAGAGCTGTTGGATGGTTTTGGGGATCCTCCCGGTGCCGGTTTAGCTTCGCGGGAGAAGTCCTTCTTTACAGCGTTAATGACCGTGGAGTGCAGGACGTCGCCACTTGGCTCGCTTTTGGGAGAAGCGCTTGAGGAAGTCTTGCGTGGACTCGTCCTTTTGTTGCTTTGTGTGAAGAGTGATTGGGAAGCATGGGCGCTTGTAGCTCCCTGAAGTTCGTGATGAACTCTTCACGTGGCTGGCCCCAAGGCGGATGGAGCCCCTCTTTTGGTTGAAGAACCAAGACCAAGCGGTTCTGAGAGGAAGAGCGGGAGGCGATTGCACATCTCTGTCTCCCGCCTCCTCCCTTTCGGATAGCCGTGGCATAGACCTCCATGAGCCGATTGGGATCGGAATCCCCATCGTATGGCGCAATGTTCGGTTGGTGAAACTTGGTGGAGCAGTGTCTACGAGATACCTCGGCGAGAGGTTCCGGTCTGGGGCCATCTCCATCTTCACGCCGGCGGGGAAGGCGACCTCGAGCGGCAGAGTGGCAGCAGCGAGAGACCTCGGAACGAGGAGCTAGAAGCTCGGGGGCAGCAGCGGTGCCGCGCTCGGGAGAGTCGGGCGCTCCGCCGACGCGCCGTCTGGGGCCCCGAGACCGGACTCAGCCTCCTCTCCCGGCGGTGGTTCTGACGGCCGGGAGAGGCAAAGCCCGCCTGGGTGCGAGCGATGACTTCTCCGCCGACTTGACTAAGCTGGGCTGAGCGATGATCACACGAGCCTCGTGAGTGTCAGAAAGTGGCAGCGGATTGATTTCCTGTGTCCCAGTGGCGTCCTTGGAGTGCAGGTGCCTTGGTCTCGAGGTTCTCCTCGCTCAAGACCACGTCGCTCCTCGGTGAGAGTCGGCTCGGTGGAGGAGTTGATCCACCATCTCGGCGGCGCATCTGCCGGGAGGAGGAGCTTGTGGGGAGGTCCGGGGCCCTCGCCGGACAAGGAGCAAAATCGGGCCTCGGGGTTGCGGTGGAGTGCAATTGCCACGGCACGGTAGGCGCTCCTCCAAAACTGAGCTCAATGCGCCTGATGGCAGGCGGAGCCCGCTAGTGACCACCGCATGAGTAAGGGAGGGATTGTAGAGATTACCTCCTGCTCACTCCCGGGCGAGGCCGGTCCCCACGGGCCCTTGGATCGATGGCGATTTGGACCAGGGTGGCGGTTGGAGCAGCGAGAGAGTGCGGGAGGACCCCAGGGGCGATAGGAGGCCATCATGTAATCCTTTATGCGCCTCGTAGCGACCTCCACGAGAACACGCCATCGGGACAAGTCCGGCGCCTCGGGGTGAGGCGGCTCGAGGTCCCAACCGTGCGGTGGCGGTGGTGTCTCGAGATTGTTGCCCTTGGCCGAGGTAGCAGGCGAGGGAGGAAGTGTTCTCGGGGCACAGGGGCTTGAAGGGCCATCTACCCCGGTTGGGCGGCTCCAATTTACGAGGCGCTCGCTTGGAGACCCGGCGAGGAGGAGGGTCGTCGGCTTGCTCCTTGCGCTTCGGAGCTTGAGGAGGCTTGGTGTGCTTCTTGGTAGGAGCCATAGCCTTTGGAGCTAGCTATGTCCCCACAGACGGCGCCAAATGTTGTATGTTTGTAAACGTGACACAAGAGGGAGCGGACACGGGCCGTCTTACGGGCCTACGTCCGAGAGAGAAAGAGCGGACACAAGGGTTTATACAGGTTCGGGCGCTTAAGCAAGCGTCCTACTCCTGTCGGTGTGTTCCCCAGGGGGAGTAGGGAGGATGCTCCTGGTGTAGGCTCCCGAGGGACACACCAGTAGTTTAGTTTTGTATTCAATGAGAGTCCCCTTACAAGCGTTGGTTACAGTGGGGTTTTATAGGCGCCCAGCCTGTTACATAAAATACCATCCTACCCCTGCTACAGCAGCTCAAGTGAGGGTATCTTGGTCATTTCTGGGAGAAGGTAGTGGATCCCACGTCATTGCTTCGTAGGGGCAGACCTCTGACTCCGGGGCCCCACATGATGCCTCCTGTAGACATCCGCGGAGTAGGAGGGTGCCTCCCGTTGACGCCCGCGGAGTGGGAGGCAGCCTCCCGTAGACGCCGTGGAGTTGGAGGTGGCCACCCGTGGAGCAGGAGGGCGCCTTCCGCAGACGCCCGCGGAGAAGGAGGACGCCTCCCGGAGACTCCCGCGGAGCAGGAGGGCGCCTCCCGGAGACTCGGAGCAGGAGGGCGCCTCCCGGAGACTCCCGCGGAGCAGGAGGACGCCTCACTCCCGCGGAGTAGGAGGGCGCCTCCCGGAGACTCCCACGAAGTAGGAGGGCGCCTCCTGGAGACTCCCACGGAGTAGGAGGGCGCCTCCCGGAGATGCCTGCGGACACATGTCTACGCCCCGTGAGGCACTCACGGGGTACGCCCTGAAGGTATACTTACGGGCCATGAGGAGACCCGCCGCGGGGTACATCCCCATGTTGTTGCCCGCCCTCTCCCTTATTTAGTGGGGGTGAGGCGGCTTACAGAGTCCTGATCGGTTTGAAGATTCTGATCGGTTACAAGATTCTAGTCAGTTAATAGGATTGAGTTTACATTTTTATCTACCCTATTTACGACTCGGATTACAACCGTATATATCATATCTAAATATAAGTTCAACTTCCTTTAGGATATGTCCCCTTGCGCACGGCAGCGGGGCCTGACGCGGGGAGTATTTCTGGGCCTCCCTCTTGGGCTTGTCATGAGGGTACCCGGGTTCTTATATTCCACACCAAGTATATGAAGATTGAACTCAAGGCGAGAAGCATGTCATCCTTTGATGATTCAATCCATCTCTCGTATCCGTGATATATTAATAAGTTGTGATTGACTCCTCAATCACGGCATGGCTATGCACTTCCTTAATCATATCACACGAGTGGCCTTGTCATATATCTCCATTTCATTGGAGTGGCAAATTCCATCTTGACTGCTCACTTCCCTCTGCACGTTTCATAGTAAACATGAAAGCTACCTTTATAACTATCCGGTTAGGAAGTAGTGTTTGATTGCCCCAAGGAAAACTATTACACATGTAGGGAATATGACAATCTGAGGTCTAAGGATCATACATCTACTAGGTATGAGATATACTGATGACACATTAGAATGAAACATTCTCGCAGTGTCCAATTGCGGGTCTATCTAACCCATGTTCTTCAACATGCGTCCACAATGTATAGATGATATCTCTATAACCCATGATCTATGAAGCATGATCATCGATCACTACATGTGTTGATCTATTCATCGTTGTCCTATACGATGATATCCGATCAGAGATATTTATCGAATTATATCAATAAGTAAAGAGCTTCGTAAGCAAGTCACATACTTGTTGATCAATGCAATGATATACATTCATTGGACCAATAATCATATTATTATTCATAAACATAGTCATGTTACAATCATCTAAATGATTGCCTCAAGGGCATAGCACTAACATTCTCTCATTTGCACTTAAGTCAATCAATTAAGTATCTAATACCAATAGACCTCGTGTGTGCCTCATGCTTAGGCTGTGGCAGTGGATTTGTCAACGGATCGGCCACATTGGCTTCCGTATGTACTTTGCATATTCTCATGTCACCTCTATCCACAATCTCGCGAATAAGGTGAAAGCGCCGGAGTATGTGTTTAGACTTCTGATGTGATCTAGGCTCTTTTGCTTGTTAAATGGCACCACTATTATCACAATAGATGTCCATTGGACTAGAGGCACTAGCGACCACACCAAGCTCTGTGATAAACTTCTTAATCCACATAGCTTCTTTTGCGGCCTCCGAAGCCGCAATGTACTCCGCTCAATCGTAGAGTCGGCCACCATGTTTTGCTTGGAACTCTTCCACTTCGCTCCTCCATTAAGTGTAAACACAAACCCAGTTGCGATCGAAAATCATCTTTGTCGGTTTGGAAGCTTGCATCGGTGTAACCCATTGCAGCAGATCTTCCTCACCTCCAAAAACAAGGAACATACCCTTAGTTCTTCTCAAGTACTTGAGGATATTTTTACGGCTATCAATGACCATCACGAGGATCCGCTTGGTATACGCTTGTGACACTTAGAGCATATGAGACATCAGGCGTGTACGGATCATGGCATACATAATAGAGCCAATAGCAGAAGCATATGGAATCTTGCTCATCCTGTCTCGCTCATCAGATGTCGAAGGACACTGATTCTTGCAGAGACTAATGCCATGTGACATCGACATGAAACCTCTCTTGGATTCATGCATATGAACCTTTTCAATATCTTGTCAATGTACGTTTCCTGACTTAATTCAATTAATCTTTTTGATCTATCTCTATAGATTTTTATGCCCAAGATATAGCATGCTTCTCCCAAGTCCTTCATTGAGAAACTCCTTTTCAATGAAGTCTTAACATCTTCAAGCATAGGAATATCATTCCCGATCAATAATATGTCATCCACATACAAAATCAGAAATACAAGTGCGCTCCCACTAGCCTTCTTGTAAACACAAGGCTCTTCTTCATTTTTGATAAAGTCAAACCCTTTGACTACTTCATCAAAACGAATATTCCAACTCTGAGATGCTTGCTTTAACCCATAAATGGATCTTTGAAGATTGCATATCCTTTTAGCATATTTAGGATCAACAAAACCTTCAGGTTGTATCATGTATACATCCTCAGAAACATTCCCATTAAGGAAGGCTGTTTTGACATCCATCTGCCATATTTCATAATCAAAATATGCAGCAATAGCTAAAATGATCCGGACAGACTTGAGCATGGCTACCGGTGAGAAAGTTTCATCATAGTCAACTCCTTGAACTTGTTTGAAACCCTTTGCCACCAACCGTGCCTTATAGATCTGAATATTTCCATCTACGTCTATCTTCTTCTTGAAAATCCATTTGCATCAGGAGAATCGACCAAGTTCCAAACTTGATTGTCATGCATGGATTGAATTTCGGATCTCATGGCTTCAAGCCATTTTTCGGAGTTTGGGTCCATCATTGCTTCCTCATAAGTCGTGGGCTCATCATTGTCCAACAATAATATGTCATTCCCATATCTTATAGGTACATGGCGTGGCCTCCCGACCTCGTGGGGTGGAGTCTCTTCCACAGGTTGTACAACACTTTGTACATCTTGTGAAGGTTCAGTGGTAGCTTGAACATATTCATGTGATTCTCGAACTTCATCAAGATACACATCACTCCTACTGAATTCTTTTGAAAGAAACTCTTTCTCCAAAAAGACACCATTTCGAGCAACAAAAGCTTTGTTCTCGTCTCTTTTGTAAAAGTAATATCCTTTTGTTTCTTTAGGATACCCCACAAAAAAGCATTTTTTTTCTAATTTAGGTGCGAGTTTATCTGATTGTAAACGTTTTATATAAGCCTCACATCCCCATATCTTGAGAAATGACAACATGGGACTTCTCCCAGTCCATATCTCATATGGCATCTTCTCAACGGATTTTGATGGGACCCTATTCAAAGTGAACGCAGCTGTCTCTAGAGCGAAACCCCAGAAGGATAATGGCATATCTAATAAAGTTCGGTTCGTCGTTCGGACACGCCATTCCATTGAGGCATTCCTGGCGGAGTAAGTTGCGAAACGATTCCACATTGCTTTAGATGATCACCAAACTCTTGGCTCAAGTATTCGCGACCACGATATGATCGTAAGTGTTTTATTGATTTGCCAAGTTGATTTTGTACTTCATTTTGAAACTCTTTGAACCTTTCAAAAGTTTCAGATTTATGCCTCATTAAATAGATATATCCATATCTACTAAATTCATCGGTAAAAGTTACAAAGTACTGAAACCCACCCCTAGCAGTCGAGCTCATTGGTCCACATACATATGTATGTACTAGGGCCAATAACTCACTCGTTCTCTCACTAAAACCTGTGAAAGGGGCTTTTGTCATCTTGCCAAGTAAACAAGATTCACATGTTTCAAATGATTCAAAATCAAATGAGGTTAGAAGTCCATCACCATGGAGCTTCTTCATGCGCTTATCATTTATATGACCTAAGCGACAATGTCATAAAAAGGTAGGGTTCAAATCATTAGGCCGATGCCTTTTTACATTAATGTTATAGACAGGTTTCTCTTCGAGTTCAAGGACATACAACCCATCCACCATGGGGCAACGACCATAATACATATCATTCATAAATATTGAACAAACAAAGTTCTTTATTATGAAATCATAACCTTCATGTTTGAAACAAGAAGATGAAATAATGTTTCTACTCAAAGATGGAACAAAATAACAATTATTGGGTTCTAAAACTAATCCTGAAGGCAAATGCAATGGGTATGTGCCAACGGCAAGACCAGCAACTCTTGCTTTGTTCCCCACGCGAAGATCCACTTCTCCTTTTGCCAAGTCTCTACTCTTTATCAGCCCCTGCATCGAATTGCAAATGTGAGCAACCGAACCGGTATCATATACCCATGAGTGAGTGAAGAAGTAGCAAGATTAATTTCTATAACATTAATACAGAAGTGGAAACCAAATTTCCATTCTTCTTATCTGCCAGTACTTTTCAGTTCCATTTCCAATGTCTGATTTCTTGCAATAGAAGCATTGGGTATCGGGTTGAGGGCCAACTTTAAGCTACGAAGCTTATTTTTGAGTTTGCGATCTCATCTTGAGCCTTGCCCTTGCCCTTGCCCTTGCTTTTCCGTTCCCCGACCTTAGCCTTCCTCTTTTTGAATGCGGTTGTTTTACGAACCATCATCACATGATTGGGTTTTTCTTAATGCTTTCCTCGCAGCCTTGAGCATCCCATGTAGCTCGGTTAGGCTCTTCTCCATGCTATTCATATGAAAATTCATAATGAATGGCTTAAAGCTCTGAGGCGAGGCGGAGAATAACATCGTGGCCAAACCGAGGCTAAGGGAAACTCAAGTTTTCAATCTCCCAATGTAACCAATCATCTTGATCACATGAGGTGGCCGGATGACCTTGACCGACTACAAGCAAATAAAAGCTTTGAGATACCATACCTCTCAGCTCTTGCTTGATTCCCAAACATGCCCTTCAAGCCCACAATCATATTGTAAGCATCCTGGTCCTCATATTGCTTTTGGAGCTCAGAGTCCATGGTGACTAGCATGAGACAGCTGACCTCTACAGAAGCATTAACATGCTTTTCATATTCAACCTTCAAATTGCGAGGAGCATTTTTGGCTGGTTCATCAGGAATTGGATTCTCTAGAACATAGTCCTTCATTTCATGCTTGAGAACAATTCTCAGGTTGCGATACCAATCAACAAAATTAGTTCAATTAAGTTTTTCCCTTTCCAAAACTTATCTCAAAGCAAAACCAGGTGTAGCAGGAGTTGGAGAAGGTGCCATTAAACTACAATAAAAACATGCAAAGATTCTAAGTACTATGTTTATGTAAAAATTTTATTAAACATTTTAATAAAAGACACTCCTATTTTATGTCCCTTTTATAGCCACATAGTGACTATTCAAGATCCATATTCATCAAACACTAGTGAGCTTTGGCATCACTGCTAGAAATTTAATGACATAGGTAAGCAACACCTTTGCTAATTACATCTTATGTAACTCTTGTTTGTTGAGTATGAAAACAAGTAATGAATGCCTCCGTCAACTTGACTCATGGCCAGGTCAACCTGCCCCTAGGGCTCACATGAGGGAGGGAGCACTTCCCGTATTCGGGTGCCAATTAAGAAACCTGCCTCATGTGTGTTTTCCTAGACACCAATTGTCTTGTATAGGTTCCTTCATTACTTAAATCAAATCCCAACCACTTATGTCCTCAAGCCCAAAACCATTTTGATAGCTTGATTAAATCTACCATTGTAAGGCGTGATGTGTCCAACACATCCCTATCATCTATTAAGATAGCCATTGATATACTACTTTGGCAGTCATATCAATAACGATCTAAATTCTTGATAGGTGCAACAATTGGATGGATATTTTGATTTAAAATTTTAACTATAGGGATGAACAAAATCTACTAAGAACATGGCATCACATGTAATGAGCATAAAGAAAATAGCAAGGATTAAACACACATCCACAGAAAATCAAAATAAGATGTGAAATAGCATGGCCCTTAGCATTAAGATCTCCATCATCATGCTTGTTTGTTCACCTTGCCACCTTGCTTGATTTGTTCACCTAGCCACCTTGCTTGATACCATCGTCTTCATCATTATGGATGCAACACCTTACAACTTTTGATAATAAATTTTACATGAGAGTTTGAAGCATCACAAGTCGACACGCAGGTCGTTATACAATTTAAATAGACTTATGGCTTGACACGGCACGCAGGCCATGTGAAAATTACATGCATCACATACACATAGGCCATACTATTTCACATAATTCCCTGCAAAAACGAGTTAAACAAAAGCAACACTACGACTCGGGGTCAGAAGAAGCGGCGCGCCCACAGCAGAGAGTCAAAGAGGCGGGTCGAGGCGCGCCCTTGGAAAATTTTTTTAGAGGCATGTCTTCTGTTAAAGGAAAACACCCTCAAAATTTCCACGGATCAACCAAATTGACCCAATCTGATTGGCTTGGTCACATATGGATACGTTTCAGAAACCCTGATGGCGGTAACCCGACCGGTAAGGCTAACATCGTACCATGAACGGACTCACCCAAATCAATATTGAATCGGTTTGCACTTACCATGGATCAACTAGATTGACCCAATCCAACTCAATCTGATTGGCTTGGTCCCACATGGATACGTTTCAGAAGCCCTGATGGCGGTAACCCGACCGGTAAGGGTAACGTCGTACCATGAACGGACTCACCCAAATCAAGATTGAGTCGGTTTGCACTTTCCTCAAACCCTAAACCGATCGATCTCATCGATGGCTGCCGTCACCAATTCATCACATGAACCGGCTGAACATGTAATAGATCCAATCTACTAACCTCACACAACATATGTGCAACATCCGGATCACAAAACTATACGAGATGGCTCGATACCCTTTGAGGAGCGCGATATGCTACACTAGCACAAAAAAATCTCTGCGTAACGTAAAGCTACTCGCAAGAAGGGATCACAGATAAGATTACCACTAGGCGCGCGATTGCGAGAATCCCGCGCGTCGATGTAGTGGATCGTCCTCACCTCGATCGTTGCGTCGATGGAGCGGATCATCCTCGCCTTGTCGTGGATCGTCCTCCCACGCCATAGTCACAGCGGTGTCACCGCATGAGTCCACACATCCGAGGATGGAACGCGTGCGTCGGTGTGCAAGCACACAGTCGCTCGGCGAGAACAGCGAGAAGAGGAGGCTAGGGTTTGAGTGAATCACTTCTAAACCGTGGGAAAAGCACACCTCGCCCACCCTCCTCCCCTCCTTATATAGCCACGAGATGAAACCCTAAACCAAGGCCCATCGTGCTAAACCCACGATGTCCATTAATTATGGATCAATCCAAATTAATGCGTCCCACCATTAAGTGTGTGACCACAGCAGGTTCACGTGCGTTTGGACATGGATTCGAAAAACTCCTTTTCAATCCAATAGTTGGTAGCGGCTCCTTGCAAAGTATGCCAACTCCCAAACATACTATGATCAAATCGGACAAAACCTATCAAAAGTACTCATGTAATAATCCCTTTGCCAATTATATGAAGATTGAACTCAAGGCGAGAAGCATGTCATCCTTTGATGATTCAATCCATCTCTCCTATCCGTATATATTAAAAAGTTGTGATTGACTCCTCAATCACGGCATGGCCATGCACTTCCTTAATCATATCACACGAGTGGCCTTGTCATATATCTCCATTTCATTGGAGTGGAAAATTCCATCTTGACTGCTCACTTCCCTCTGCACGTTTCATAGTAAACATGAAAGCTACCTTTATAACGATCCGGTTAGGAAGTAGTGTTTGATAGCCCAAAGGAAAACTATTACACATGTAGGGAATATGACAATCTCAGGTCTAAGGATCATACATCTACTAAGTATGAGATACACTGATGACACATAAGAATGAAACATTCTCGTAGTGTCCAATTGCGGGTGTATCTAACCCATGTTCTTCAACATACATCCACAATGTATAGATGATATCTCTATATCCCATGATCTATGAAGCATGATCATCGATCACTACATGTGCTGATCTATTCATCATTGTCCTATACGATGATATCTGATCAGAGATATTTATCGAATTATATCAATAAGTAAAGAGCTTCATAAGCAAGTCACATACTTGTTGATCAATACAATGATATACATTCATTGGACCAATAATCATATTATTATTCATAAACATAGTCATGTTACAATCATCTAAATGATTGCCTCAAGGGCATAGCACTAACACTTAAGAAGGACTAAGGATGTGTTCCTAGTTTATGGAGGTGATGAAGAGCTCATTGTAAATGGTTACACTGATGCAACCTTCCAAACCGACAAAGTTGATTGTCGTTCGCAATCTGGATTTGTATTCATTTTAAATGGAGGGGTAGTGAGTTGGAAAAGTTCCAAGCAAGATACGGTTGCTGATTCTACGACGGAGGCCGAGTACATTGCAGCTTCTGAAGCTGCAAAGGAGTGTGTTTGGATAAAGAAATTCATTTTTGAATTGGGTGTGGTCCCTAGTGCCTCTAGCCCAATGAATCTCTATTGTGATAATAGTGGAGTCATTGCGCAGGCTAAGGAATCAAGTTCTCATCAAAAGTCCAAACACATACTCAAGCGATATCATCTTATTCGTGATATTGTGGATAGAGGAGATGTAAAGATATGCAAAGTACACACGGATTCAAATGTTTGTTGATCCGTCGACAAAACCTCTCACACAGCCAAAACATGAGATGCACACAAGAGCTATGGGTATTAGATATTTAAATGATTGCTCTAGTGCAAGTGGGAGACTGTTGGAAATATGCCCTAGAGGCAATCATAGAGATGATTATATTTCCATAAATGTTCATAAACAATGATATTGTTCTTTGAATAACATCATTGATATTGATTAATAAGTACGTGACTTATTTGTGAAACTCTATATTCATTTTTATAATGTTCATTCTAAAAGTGATCCCTAGTCGATAAACATATGAGGATACATATGAATAGACTAGCATATGGTATTGGTTGATGACCATGTTTCACAGGTCATAGATATGGAGATATCAAACCAATAATATGAACACATGTTGAAGAACACCACATGTTGAAGAACATGGAGTTGGATCAACCCACCTTGAGACACTGCGAGAACGTTGTATTCTTTCATCTCATCAGTTGGTCTCATATACGATGTGTATGCTATATCCTTTGACTTGAGATTGTCGTATGTTCTCAAGATGCGTAATGGCTTACTTAGGGGTCATCAAACGCTACTCCATAACTGGGTAGTTATAAAGCTGGCTTTCGGGTTTGTCATGAAACTTGCTGCGAGGTGTGGTCGATCAAGACAAGATTTTCCCCTCCATGTATCGGGAGAGATATCTCAAGGCCTCTCGAGTGGTTGGATTCCAGAAAATGCATGGCCATGCTACTCGAGTAGAAAGTTACTCGTGTCAGCGAGTTAAAGAGTTAACTCGATGTATTTGTGGAATCCGAGTCACGGCATCGAGAAAGAACCCAGTGCAGCATTCCCAGACCAAGCATATAGATATTAGATATCACTTCCTTAGAGACCATGTAGAGAAGGGGGATATCGCACTTCAATTTGTAGAGAGTGACCACCAGATAGCCAATATCTTTACCAAGCCTTTGGATAGCTCCCGGTTTGTTGCCCTGAGGAGTGAACTTGGAGTTGTGTGCCCTTACGGCTTATCGTGAGAGGGAGCTGGTTTGTATATTATGTATTATATATATTTTCTTCTAGTATTTCCTTTCTTTTGATTTTTCTGGGTGTTATTGGGCTTTCTTTTAGAGTTTTGAGTTTAGTTCACTTAGACTTCTGGCATGCTTTGCATGGTTCTCTCATCTTATGCTATAGGTTGCTATCATGCACAATTAGCTGTTCTCTCTTCTCTCTACGTTGAGTTCCCTCATAGTCTTATAAGTCTAGCAGGTGTTGAGCCCTCTGGGTAGACAGGGTCTGTGTGCACTCCTTAGCTTGGGATCTAGAGTCAGCTTCCCTATGTTAGTAATTGGGGAAGATGAGAGCGAGTCTAAGCCGTAGTGTTCTCTACTATCTTTTCTATGCTCTATAGCTACCCAGTTTACAGTTTTCTCGACTTCTTCTCCTTATTATGTGTTTCTAGTTTCCGTTGAGTTCATTTGGACCTTTCTTGAGCTTAATTTTGCTAATAACTCAACTTAAACCAGATTTGTGCTTAAAAGTGATTCACTTGTTGAGAGGGAGTTTGGGAATCTATTCATGCATTGCATATAGACTTCATTTTCTATTTAATGAGCCTTGTCTATTATGCAAATGAGCTATTATTCATGCTATGGACCATGCTCATTTATGACAAATGCTAGCTAAGATATGTCCAAGTTCTTTTATCTTGCTAAGCTTGGTAAAATTTGAAAATTAGCTTTAAATGGAAACTTGATGAAACATGTTGCTTTTACTTGCTAAATTTCTTCTCTAGGTGTATTTGCCATGATTTGTGAAATTTTGGATTTCTCTAGAGTCCCTATAGCAACTTGGGTGAAACTTATTTGATCCATACTTGAGTCCTTCTTTTGCTTATAAATCAATATGCTAAATTAAAAATTAAGCAAAAATGAGTCTATTTTTGCACACTAGACTTAACACCTTACATTCACAAGACATCCTCTCATTGCATTTAGGATGGACTTGGAATGTATCGTGTATGACCAAGACTATTCTCTTAAGGGTTCAACTTGAGATGGTCGAATATGGCTTGAGTCAATTGCTTTCAAAACAGTGCAAATAAAAAAACATAAGTTGGTAAAGAATGCAAATAATGTCAAACATTTGCACCCCGCTATGTCTTTCAAAGTCTTAAAATTTGCATTAATTGAAAAATGATCTTGAAGGACCTTGTATGTTCTTTAAGATTCCCCAAAGTGTTAAGTAGGTTGAACTCTAAGTTTTCCGTTTGATCCTTTGAATGGCTTTGCTTCTAGTTTAGAAACTATGCTAAGTGTTGCAATTGTTAAATCATGCAAAAATAACATTGTCATTCTTGTACTTGCTAGCAAACTTGTCATTTGCACTTGGACATGTCTTAGTTTAGTATAATCTAAACTTGAGTAGCTTGGTGTCATACTTTGTATATGTGGTCACTTGGATAATCTTCAAAGTTCTTTAGATGCAATTCATGCATACATGTGTTAAAGGGGAAGAAGACGTTTTCTTGATGCCTAAATTGCCAAAAGGAGGAGAAATTATAGAAAAGGCATCATTAAAAAGATAAAAATGTGATGGCATTCTGATTCTTATGATCTTTGTGAAGTCTTGCTAATCTTTAAGAATCATAAGCATCTTGAGTTTTTATTGGATTTTAGAGCTTTTGTGGAAAACTTTCACTTTCTGTGGTCTAGTATAAAATCCTTGTTGCCAACTTGGTCATGATTTCATTTCCTCTCTTCTTGGACCAAGTTTGGCTATGCATCAAAATTGCTTTCTTCTTTTTTCTTCAAATTCAAATTTATGCCTTTTGTGTTATTTGTCAATATACTCATCAAGGGCGAGATTGAAAGACCATGTGGAGGTCTACCCATGTTTGTGATGAGTATTTGACTAAATTTGAGCTTGGTATGCTCTGGTTTGAGTTTGATTTGAATTGGATTTTCAATTTAAAGCAATTTGACCTCTGTCTGGAATTTGCGGTGCTACTGGCCATGGTAGCCCGGTGCTACTGGGTGAGCAGTAGCACCGACCACCAGGGCGGTGTGTAAAAACTCGAAAGGGTGTTTTTGGGGGTTCTAGTAGTCCAGTGCTACCGGTCGAGCGGTAGCACCGGCCTCGAAGAGCGGTGTGAAAATTCCAGAATGGTGCATTTTTGGGCATTGTGACGGTTCGGTCTACCGCCCATGGTAGATCGGTGCTACTAGGGTAGCGGTAGCACCAGCCCAAATGCTCGGTATGTAAATTTGTAAGGACCCGAATCCACTGATTCGAACCCACTGTGTTTACTGCACTAGTCCCAGGATCAACGCTAGTGCACACAGCTCAACATTGGTACATATCACATCATACTCAACGATAATAGAATAATACTCCATTTATTGATATAGCTAAGTGTATGATCTTATGACCAACTTACATTATTAAGCCACGCAGGGCAAGACTTGAAATATAAGCTAAGAATTAAGCAGCGGAAAGTAGAAAACGTAGATAGCTCATCATTTCACCACAGGCAACTGACAAGGCCCGGACCCTAATGACTCGTGTCCTCCTGGAGCTCCTACTCCAACACAGGTGTAGATTCTTCAACTGTTGATTATTGTTGTTGGCAAGGGTGAGTACTTAAAGCACTCAACAAGTTGTGCATAGAATGCAATTCTATGTAACTATATGCAAGGCTCATTCCAAAGGATAGGCTATCATGGCTATTTTGCAATAAGCAGCATTTATGAACAAATACAATAAATAGATCGTAAAGACTGTAAAACAAATAACAGTAGTAATTAGATTCAACATTTCTTAAGTAAACCAAGTTTCCAATCCTAAGTCAAATTCCATCTTCCACATGGCATTCTGCCATCCCAACCAAGTTGTCCATTTAATTAAGCTAACCCTTAACTATAATTCTCAAGCATTGCTCAATACCGTGAGCACGGCTATCCGAATAGTTTTACACTCTGCAGAGGTTATGCAGTTTACCCACACGATACAACCATACTCCACAAAGGCGAGTGATTATAACAAAGCCTTTACAATGCGCTGACGTAACTTGGTACCACCCGCTAAGGTTTCAACGTGGGACTGGTTACCACATCCAGGGCCCCCCTCTTGCGCCATGTGAATTACTCCATAACTCGGGAACTCACACCGACCAAGATAGTACCAAAGTTAAGACATTGCAAATTAATCAGCTAGGCTGGCCCATACAAGACATGTGGTTGCACGATTGACTCAGGTCAAAGGCTTGCAAGGTTAAGTCCTTAGAGTGATCAAGGCAAGACATCCACATACCGTCTGCCCATCGGGCCCACCTTGGCATACTCGCCCCTTGTCACTTGCCCCAATCTAAGTGATTATCACCCAAGTTGATTACCAAGCACCACGTGCCATCAACAATTCAACATCGTTGCGTGACATGACTCGCCACAAACAACTCAATCTCATCGTGTGATCCCACATGACACACAAGTTCATAACATTGCTCCATATTCCATTAGTCAAGATTAATTATCAATGATTCAAACACATGTGATGACGTGGCATGGCTAAGCAACTAATACGGTCTAACCATCCCATGTTGATTATCATTACTAACCAACTATAATGAACCAATCTAGGGTGACAATAGATCATGGCATACAATGACAAGGTAGGGTATAGATCAAATTGGTAGCTTAACTAGATCCCAATTTAAGTTGAAACAATTATATACTTGAAATACCATGCAATAGAGTAAAACAATATAGCATTTTTATAAACATGGGTTCAACATGATCAAAGCACAACTTGCCTTGGAATAGGTCCTGATCTTGATCTGGAGCTTGCTCTTGACTTGTTGGATCTTCTTCCGAAGCGTTGCACAATTCAACGTCTACGCGTACCGAAAAAGAAAAGCAAATAAATCCCAAAACAGAGAGCAAATAAACTCCAAAAATCAAACAAAATTCACCATTAAATTGATCTCAATTTTACAAATTTTTAGAAATTTGAATCACTCAAATCCGAGTTGAAATGCAAAAGTTACAGCCTTTTGAAGTTTGAATAAATACTGAAATTACAGAAATTAGAAAATCAGAATTAACCGAATTATTTTTAAATCGAAAACCGATTAACTGCGCAAGCGTGACGTCAGCCCTGACCCGAACCAACCAGATGCTGCCACATGCCCCTCGGTCCATGGACTATGTCCACGAGCTTCATCGGTCCACAGTCCACCCGGTCCATGCGGGTCTGTGCCACTGACACGCGGGTCCCACGCCTCGGCTGAATCAGCGCCAGCACAGCGCCCACTCAGCACCACGCAACGTGCCAACTCAGC
Organism: Otatea glauca; assembly: GCA_036346275.1. NCBI lineage: Eukaryota > Viridiplantae > Streptophyta > Magnoliopsida > Poales > Poaceae > Otatea > Otatea glauca. Next base: position 13,831,450 of record CM070716.1, on the reverse strand, counting down.
AAATCCGCCACCTGGCCGCCACGCGTCGGCGAAGCATTTAGCAACGTCACCACCACCGGCACGGGACCCTATGGTCACCGCTGGCGGCCGGCGAGGGCACCTACTTGAAGCTCTCGACGTCGTCTACCTTCTGACGGCACGGATCTGAGATTCGGGTACTGGTTCAACAGCGGCGTCGTCTTCTTCCTCGGCAGCGACGGCTCTTCGACGATCTCCCCCTCTGGCGACGCTCTGGCGAAACGGACGCGCGCACAAGATACCCCGGATGAAGGCGAAGCAGATGCGATCAGCCTCAGGCCTTGTGTCGGTTTAACGGTGGCGAATCGACGATTTCTTTGCTGTGGCGGCGCTCAACGAATCTTCGTGATTTCAAGACGAACGGTAGTGCTCTCAAGGGGCTAACTTAGTGCTTCGGTTTGCGGCAGAGAGGCGAACCAGGTGCCCCGTGTTATAGCCCTGCTGATCCTCTCCGGCGGTGACTCGGACATGGAGTCCGCGGCGGCTACGGCTCAGACGCGATCCGGAGTTCGTTGTGAAGACGATGACGCGGCACCGCGCGATGACGATCGTACAGCCACGAAACACTCCGAGCACCGCACGATCCTAACCGACCACGTGGTATCCGCAACGGCCCAGATCCGGATAAGATCCGAACCGGTACGCCTTGATGCCCATCGCGCGATCTCGATCCAACAGCGACGATTAAACCTTCTAGAAAACGGGCTAAACGGGCCATGCAACTCTGGCCCACTCACGCAAAGTATACGGGCCAAGCCCAATACTGTTCATCTAATTCTTAAAAGGATTTTTTATTTGAAATAATCCCAGAAATTCATTTATTTTGTTTCAGGCAATAAAATAGTCAGGAAAATTCCAAGAAAATTCTCAAAAACACTTTGAGGCCTTTTGAACTTAACTAAAATATTTTTTGCAAAACTTATTTTAACTTTGCATAATTTTAAATAGTTTTAAAACAAGGATCAATATATTTACTTTAAATTAATTTCCAATAAATCCAGAAAAATCCAATAAATCCCAGAAAAACATAAAATGGACAAATAACAATAAAATAATATTTAGGCGAATTTGGGATGTCACAAAATTCTAGAGAGGATCTCTTTTGGTTTTGGGATGAAGGGCGGTGCTACGGCCAGGGGGCGGTAGCACCGGCAATTATGAGCAAGAATGCATTAAAATTTGTGAATTTCATGGATTTCGTTGCATATGTTTTTGGACATTGCTATGTGATGTATTTCCTTGTCTTTGATGGTTGCACGACATCGGGTTTTGATCATGGTGAGGTGGAGGATGACCGGGACTAAGGCGAGGAGCATCAGAGGTCCAAACGATCGAGGATCGCCGAAAGAAGATCGAAGACGACGTCGATGCAAGCCGAGAAGACAAGGAACAGATGAGATGCTAGCTAGACGCTGCGTAGATCAATGAGGGCTGTCGGATCACGGTCTAGTTGATAGGATAGCAGGTCTAGTTAGTATGCTTTGAAAACCGTGCAAGTAAACCCGGTTTGTTAGTGGGTTTTGGGTTAGCCCTTGCATGGCTGTGTGAGTGGGTCAATCCTAGCCCTTGATGGAGTGCCCTAGGGTTGAGGGACTCATCCAAGGGTGGTAGGTAGCCCAAGAGTAGTATAAATAGAGAGGGAGGGGTGGCCTTCTGTCGGGACCCGAATATGCAAATCCAGATCCTCTGTGTATTCCGCACTAGTCCAGGATCACGCTAGTGCACACAGGCTCAACATTGATGAATATCAGAATCATACTTAACGGTAACATAATAAAGACATCATCAATATTAAATATAACTGTTGGATGACCTTATGGTCAACCTTACATGAATGGCTAAGATTGAAAAGTAATTAAATAGCAGCGGAAATAAACACAAGCGTAGAAACCCTTCAATCTGCCACAGGCAACTGACAAGGTTCGCACCCTAGTTTTTGCCTCTTCCTGATACTCTTCCTCAAAAACAGGCGTTCCTTCTTCTCCAACTGGTGATGTTTTGTTGCAAGGGGGTGAGTTCATAAAGCACTCAAAAAGTTGCGCACAGAATGCAAGTCTCATATACTATATGGATGGCTTATTACAAAGGATAGGCTGACATGGTTATTTTGCATAAATAGCGCTTGTAAAGGAATAGCGTAAATAGATTGAAATACAGTAAAAACAAATAATAACCATAATACATTTTCCATTCGTTTTCAAATAACCAACTCACAACCTTATTCCACATTTCAATATTCATACCCACATTTGTTTTTAATAAAATCTAACCCTTGACTGTAATCATCGAGCAATGCTCAAATACCGTGAGCACACCTATTCGAATAGGTTTTACACTCTGCAGAGGTTATATACTTTACCCACAAGATACAACCATACAACACAGAGGCGAGTGATTATAACAAAGCCTTTCCAATGCCTATATAAACCCAGTACTATCCGCTAATGTTTCAACACTGGTGGGACTAGTTACCACATCAAGGGCCCCCTCTTGCGCCATGTGAGCACACCCGTGCGAGGACTAGTTACCACTACCCGGGCCTCACACCACCACAAATGATGTGAACATGTGTAACACCCTAAATTTTGCTGTAATTTAAATTTTGGAGTATTTTTGTTTTTTTGAGAATTTTTGGGAATTTATTGAAATTTATTTGGATTTATTCAAATATGGCCTTCCTTGAAAACAATGAAATAATGGAAAATTTTTTGCAAAGTTTTATTGAAAATATTTTATTTGAGTCCTAAATAGCTCAAAGTATTTTTTGGAATTTTTCTAGAATTTTTCTACTATTTTAAAAGCCCCAAATGATTTAATTGAATTTCTAGAATTGTTTTTAATAAGAAATGATTTAAAAATCAGATGATTAGTACTGGGCCAGCCCAGCACTGTGCTTAGCCCGGCCCAGCTCACCGCGCAAACCCTAGCGCCGCACAGCCCGAGCCGTTCGATCCTGATCGAACGCCTGCGAGTGTGCCACGTCGCCCGCGCGCGTGCGCCTTCGGATCATTACCGCACGAACGGCTGGGATAGGGCCACGTCGCTTCGTCCCCACGAGATCACCGGAGAGGCGTGGGCTTTGATGGCCGTGATTTCTGCCGGCAGTTTCGCGCACGTCGAGGCCCTTTAAGCCGTCTTGGTGAGTGCGTTCTGCAGAGGGCTCAACGCCGCGTCTTTTGACTCCTTGCACTCACGCCGAGACCACCTCTAGCGCCCGCTGTTGCTCGCCGTACTTGCTTTCCCTCGCCGCCGTTGTTTTTGCTTCCTCCCGTCGTCATCCGAGCCGCTCCGCCGTGCTCCGACCCCGTCCCGAGTTCACCGAAGCAAGCCGCATCGAGTGGAACACCCCTTCTCACCGGAGAAACCCCGTAGCACCGTTGGCTGCATCATCTTCCTCAGCTCCGACGACCTTCTCTTTCTGCGCCGTCGTCGACCTCGCCAACCCTCACCGACCGTTCGATCTGCATCGCACGTTTCCGGTAAGTCCACGTCGCCTTCTCTGTTTTCACCTAGATTAGATCTGAGTCGTTAGATCAGTTATGGACGGTCTGGATTAACTCTTAGGTTTACACGTTAGTTGAATCTTGATCGTTAGATCTAGAGTGAACGGCTTGGATTAGATCTATTTTCTGCGCTATGTTTTTGTCTTAGCCGTTGGATCGTTTGTGAATGCGTAGGATTGAGCCACGTTGCGCCATGCACAGTAAACAACTCGGATACCATGCCCCGTTGGATTAAATCTCAACGGTGGAGATTAGATCCAGTTTTGCCTCAAGATTCTGCGCCGTTCAGATTTGAACGTGTGGCGGTGATTGCGCCGCGCCTTTGCCGAATCGCGTGCTGACGCGTGGTCGTTTTGACCGGGGCAGAGACCAGATCCAGCCGTCGGTTTCGAGCGCACCATTGCGATCCTGCCATGTGGCCGCACGTAAACCGAGATGCCGCCGAATGTGCGCGTGGAGGCGTGGAGTCCGAGGCGTCGCCGCGTTGCATGCGTGGCTGACCGCCGGATGCGCGACGCGTGTCGCACGCATCTCGGTGTGTTGCGGTGCGCGTGAGGAAATCTGGCCGTTGATTCAACGAACGGCTCGGATCTTGCTGCGTGGATGCGCTGTTTTGGTGAACCAAGTCCACGGTAGACCAGAGCCGAGCCGTGAACCAAGCCCATAGACCGAGGAGACGTAGTGGCACCAGAGGCTGCCACGTGTCATGCTGACGTCATCGCTGACGTCATAAATATTTTTTATATATAAAAATACTTCGGCCGAAATTCATTTCTATGCTGACGTCATCATGATGCGATGCTGATGTCATAAATGCGAATTTTCAGTATAAAAATAATTTGGAAAAATCGAATTTCTTAATTTCTGTATTTTCAGAATTTATTCAAACTTCAAATGACTATAACTTTTGCATTTTAACTCGGATTTGGGTGATTCAAATTTCTAAAAATTCATAAAAATGTGATCTATTTAATTATGAATTTTATTTGAATTTTTGAAGTCATATAGTCCCCTGTATTAGCTATTTATTGCATATTTTGTTTATACGCGTAGACGCAAATTTGCCGGAAAGTTTCGAGGAAGATTTCATCGCTCAAGACCAAGCTTCGGAACACGACCAGCAACTCTTTGAAGGCAAGTGATGCTTTGATCATTTTGATCCCAGCTTTTTAAAATGTAATTTATGCTTTGAAATTATGCATGCTTATTTATTTAAAATGAAGCTAATTTAAATTGGGATAACGTAGTTAATCAACCCATTTTGTTATGCCACCTTGAAATTATTAATTGTATGCCCTAAATCATTGTCACCCTAAGTTTGTTTGTACTGGTTGGACAATAATATGATGCCAACACAGGAGGCTAGACCGTGAGTAGATGCTTAGCCTTGCAACGAGTCATGAATGATCTTTCAGAAAAATGCTACAATATTGACTAATGAAATATTGAATGTATTTTGAAAGTGGTGTGATGTTGCCACATGATGAGATTGAAGTATGGAGACCTGTGTGGTTCCATACCGACGTAGAGTTATTGCTGGCATGTGTTGCACAATAATCAACTAGGTGGGAAATGATTTAGACTGGGGCAAGTGGCAAGAGGTGTGTGTGCAGTGGGCTGTGTGGCATTGGGTTGATGAGAGTTGTGAGTTTGTGTGCCACAATGGGTGTGTGCCCTTTGTTGAGTGTTGGAAGTCTTGCCTTTGTCGATTAAGGACTTCACCTTGCAAGCCTTTGATCTGAGTCACCCGTACAACCACATGTCTGATGTGGGACAGACCTAGTTGATTAGGGTTCTGATATCTTTCCACTGATACCTCGGGGTGACAGTGCACGGGGGTGTATCTGTGCGGGGCGTGCACATGCTACGGTTTGGTGCCCATCCAACGGTGATTGACACATCCTATACTTTGGCTCTGTGTGAAGGAAGTGATAGTGAGGGTATCTTGGAGAGGTTCTTTGGTTAAGGTAGAGGTTCCTGAAAAGCTTTGTTACGGACAATCACCTGTGTGGTGAGTGGCTGTATCTTGTGGGTAAAGTGTACAACCTCTGCAGAGTGTCCAAACTATTCGAATAGCCGTGCTCACGGTATTGAGCATTGCTCGGGATTCTGATCAAGGGTAGATCTTCATAAACAAAATGTGGAAAGGGTGGTGTGTGCGGTGTTGAAAATGAACTATTAAAGGTGTGTGCGAGAATCTTCGAAGAAAAACCATTTGAAGAAAATAGTATTACTTATAACTGTTCCACTGCTTTAAACTAAATAAGATACTGGTTTAAAAATGATGTTTGATGCAAAAGAACCATTTAAGCCAATCCTTTGGAATAAGCTTTCCATATAGTACTAGTGCCGCATTCTGTGCATTACTTGTTGAGTGCCTTGTGTACTCATCCCACCTTGCTTATCAACCCCAACATCAGTGGAGGAGTCTACACCAGCCTAGGAGGAGGAGTACATTGAGGACCCGAGCAACTAGGGGGGAAGCCCAGTCGGATGCCTGTGGAGAGATGGAGGCTTCCACGATATTTATTTATGTTCCGCTGTTATTTCTTTTACTCTGAATACTGTAAGCCCAGCGTGGCTGTTTTTATGTAAGGAGACCATAAGGTCGTACAACTCGGTTTATATACATGTTTGCACTATTTATTCTTATATCATTGCGATATGCGTGATGTGCAACCTGTAAAGGTGTGTGTGCTAGCGTGATCTGGACTAGCACAGAATACACGAGAGGGTCGGATTTGCGATTCGGGTCCGGCAGAGGTGGTATCGAGCGAGGTTGGTGTGGGGATGGACCCTAGTTTGGTTGTACCTAGGAGGTAAAACTATTTTCTAAAAACCTAATCAACTTGAGCAAGAATATCAATGAAATCTTGACTTATCTCTTCTCCTTGTTTCATACCTATCTTTGAATTTTTATGATTATTTTACATTTAATTTAAACAAGGTTTTTTTGGCGAGATGAGGATGATCCACACTCTGAGAGCGCCGGAGGATACGCCGCGGAGTTATGGCATATGATGCAGTTGCTCGGAGGTTTTGACAGACCACTTTATCGAGGGACTACGGTGGTACGGGCAGGACTTGACATCGCCTGGGATGTCATGGTCACAGTGTATGCTCAGGAGAGGACGAGGGCGAGCCGTCCTATCTACATTATGGTCAGGAGGTATTCTTTTGAGGATGGGAATCAGGAGACAGCACGTCAGGCGATGCGGCAGATTGCCCGCACTTACTCCACAGAGTTGGAGGGCACCGTCTTTCGTCACCATCTCCGTCGACACAATCGTTTGACAGGATGGAGCTCGTCGAGGAGGACGCCACGATCAACCACCTGGCGAGGTATGTCATCGCCCAGGAGGACGCCATGGACGAGACAGTCCAGGAGCTGAAGAGGACCCGCGACGAGGTCACGGAGGCAAGGATCCAACTGCGGGAGGGCTTAGCTCACTCCATGCAGAAGATCCAGGAGTTGGAGATGGCTTTGTATGGAACCGAGCTGAGCGATCCACGGAGTTACGATCGGATCCGGAGGAGCGAGGCGGGAGGCACCGGTGCGGGAAGCGAGCAGCCACAGGACGGCCGAGTCGATGGGGTCATTTGCACCAGTGCGATGAGTCATCGAGACCGATTCGCCCGATGCGAGCACCCATCGGTGTATGCTCCGGGGAAGCCGCAACCGAGTTGGCTCGATGAGTGATCGAGTCTAGTAGAGTATAGTGTCGAGACTCGAATGTTGAGTTGCATCTTTTTCTTCAGAGTCACCATTAGGTGTGAGTCGTCATAGAGTCCTATGTTTGCTTACTTGCTTTTGGTTGTGAGTGTCTCGTATGTGTTGCATTGCCCTTAGGCACTTGTGAGCAACCATACTGCTTTATATTATATCAATAAAGTGGCTAAATAATTTAAGTTACACCTGTTTCTCCCACATAAGTTCTTTTACTTGTCTATGCTTTCTTCTTTTCTTAACCTTGGAAGTTTGCAGCAGATGGTGAGGACTCGTGGAAATGTTGGAGCCAGTGAGCCAGAGCTAATCGGTGACAACGGAATGAGGAACCAATCCCTCAACCGCCGCAAGTTGATATGCACGGAACACAGGAGCCTTCATTGCCTAGACTCAACTCATGAACACGATGGTTGGACCATGCGTGAGATATCAATCAAGCCTGCGAATGTTCAACACAGGGGTAACCATGGACCACACCCCTACTCAAGGTTATGCGAGTTTATGCGAACTCGTCCACCTATCTTCTCGAACAACGCCAATCCATTGGAGGCGAGCGATTGGCTAAGGACAATCGAAAGGAAGCTGCACATTACCCGGTGTGTGGGACATGAGAGGGTACTCTATGCCTCTCATCAACTCGAAGGAACCGCCGCGAGAATGGTGGGAAAACCTGCGCGACTCGCGAGGACCCACAGTATCACGTGGGAGAATTCACCTCGACCTTCCGCGATTACCATGTGCAGGGTATCATCTATCTTAAAAGGAGGAATTTGGAGCCTCAGCGGGAGGCGATCGGTGGCGATTACAGAATAAGTTCACACAAGCGGCATGCTACGCCGGAGGACATGGCTACGGATAAGGCGGACAATCCGCTTCATGAAGGGATTGAATGCGGGGTTGCAGTGGGGCGATCACCCACATTCCACGACTTCCAAGAGCTAGTTAACAAAGCTCTTATCTTGGAGGACAAGCGCGAGAGTTGGATGACAACAAAGCGCGAGAATGGCACAACAAGGAGGTCGTCAAGGCGGCAGAGGAGAGGGCGGCACCCCAACAATTCATCGGTACCGGCCGGAGGCAATGACGGGCACCGCTGCCGCAAATCGCCCGATGGGTCGAATGCTCGAGACTCGGCCAAGCGTAGCGCATCGAGGAACCTCTCGAGCGGCGGGAAGGCGTTGCTATCACTGCAATGGCTGGGGCATTTTGCCAATAAGCGCCCTAAGAAGGAGGTGTCACCGGTCCGCTTTAACACAGGGAACACACCGGCAAGGACTCCGCACAAATCGTGAACGCGGGGCATCAACAGCGACAACTCCATCCCAAGGAGGCGCACGAGGCCGAGTCAACCACATTACAGCGGATAAAGTCGAGCATACGGGACGTTATCTTGGGTAAGTTCCTAGTAAACTTCGATACCGACTCTTTGTTTTATTCGATTCCGGAGCTTCGTATTCTTTTATTTCCCGAGATTTTGCTGTTCAAAGTGATTTGGATATAGTGAATCTTAAATGTGTGCTTATAGTTCAATCCCCTAGATCAGAACTCCAATCTTGTAGGATCGAAATATACTAATCTAGCAATCAGATGGGGGTGAATGATTGCGCGGAAGCCAAAATAAATTTTTTATGATTTTTGAAACACCCCAAACAAACTCAGATCGCTTAATTTGAATTCAACAAAAACCTTATTGCGCCGGACCAAACTTTTACTTGTACGCGGACCAAACTTCGCTTCGGACGAAAGTTTTGCATGTACTACGGACCAAAATTCTACTGTAGCAAAACCAAATCAATTCACTCCGGACCAAACGAGACAGACTGATATATGTTTACTAAAACTAAAATTTCTGAAGATCTAACCATTAGATTGATATGAAATTTCAAGTGTAGAAACTAGATTCAATTCCGAAGCTAACACAAAAAGAATTAACTCAATCGTACTTATGGATCTGGAGTTATATTCTTTGCAAGACGACTGAAAAGAAAACCGATCTAACAGCGACGGACCAAATCAAACTAGCTACGGACCAAACTCAAACAATGCGATTAACCGAAGATCCCCCATTGGATTAGTGTGAAATTTTAACTGAAGAAACTAGATTCAATTATGAATCTAACCCAACAACAATCAACTGGATTGGACCTACGAATCAAAAGTTATTAACCTCGCAAGCATGCTGTGACAGATTATGACGAGAACAGACCAAACCCCAATTTCGTGATAAATCACAATCTACAAAAGATTAACCAATGAAACTTTTAGGAACTCTAAGTTGATACTCTAGGAAGGTTTTGTATAGATCAAATCAATATTAAACTTGTTGAAACAAGAGAGACAATGAATCAATCTATAAAAACAAAACCGGGCAAACAAACCATAAACCGAACCTGAACAGTAATCACAGTTACTGTAGCTTCGCGAAATACTGTAGCGCCGGCTTTTCCTTCGCTCGGGTGTCGCTGCTGGCGTGAAACAAAAACAGCCAGAAAGAAGTCGTCGTAGTCAGGAACTTCAGGGTGCAAGGAACATGCAGGAGGTCTCGTCACCAAGCCAAAAGGACTAGAAATTGATTTTTATTTCCTTTTGTCTAATCTGGTTACAGTACTCCAAACAAAAGAGTACAAACCCTAAAACCTCAGCGCTCTACATAAACAGGAGACACCTCCCCCTATTTATACTGAGCAAACATAAAGGGATTGAATACAACTCTACTTCCAACATGGAAAGAGATTGTATACATCTCAACCTGGCCCAACATGGCCAAAAACAACTCTTGCACGCATGTACAGCCCACATACTGTAAATACGTGACTAACCAGCCTCCATGTGCATGTTCTCTGGCGAGCGTTCGCATGACATCCTTGACCACCAAGACCTCGATTCCTCTCGAATCTAGTCCGAACCTCGTTCCTCCATGAACCTAGTTCGGTCCGTCATCGACCACGTTAGCCCTCGAGCAACACCTGCACATGAATAAACAAGAAACAACTCCGAGCACAAGTCCACGACTTGACTCAACATCAGTCCATGCAACCACTCAGACGAGTGCATTGCATCAAGCAGAATCATAACCATGCTATCACCAGCATATCAAATAATCATCAGACATAGCACATGCAAGCACCACACATGCCATAATCACAACCACTTTGCAAAGCCAATTTCATTACTAAGCCAATATTTCAGCACATGATTTCACAATCTCCCCCTTGATGAAAACATTGGCAACACCACTTAGAATTGAACATTGGCATTCATCTCACAAGAAATGTTTTTGAAATTAAAAAGTTCTAAAATCAAAAGACCAAGAGAAAAACACAAAATCTCCCCCTTTGACAAATATGCAAAGTGAAAAATTCCCCTAGGTGAAAATAAGAAAAATCTCCCCCTAAGAAGAAAAGTGTGAGTGAATGATTGAATATCACTTGTACAAGAACATGTGCATGTGTCCAAAAATCTCCTCCAAATTCTCCAAAGTGGCAAAATTCTCCCCCTTTGACAATGGATTCATCAAGAATACAAAAGAGAGATTTTTTTAAGTTTGATAAATTTTTTTTAGTCATGAGCATTCTATGTCATCCACAAATGTTGCAAATTCATCACCAAGCCATGCTTTCAAAAATACTTGCACCCTCAAATCTACACATAAACAATGTAGAGTAAGCATAACTAGAAATCAAGTACTGTTAACAATTATTGCATGGCATGATCTCCCTTACTCAACTACTTCAAAACCTGAAATTTTTGTGCAAATCATTGATGCCTTTTGCAAAAAAAAACTGGTTTATTGATTGATTGCAACAATAACAATTGCAAGGAATTATATGCACCATCAGCCTTACTTTTCAACCATGCCAAGCAATCACAAGCTTAAGGTTTCATGGTTTCGGTCATACACAACCTCTTCCAAGTTCATATCAAAGTGAAATGATAAGCAGTCTCGTAAAGAAGAAGTGTGATAGTACATAACCTTGATCTTGCATTTATCAACAATCACTCTTTGAGCTTTAGCACTTAATTTTGATAAATTTCATATTTAGCACTTTTGAGCAGGATCAAGATAGTCGAGAAAGTTCAACCATGACAAGATTTAATTCAAGTTGACATTCCAATTAAATAGTCATGACATAAACTACACCATATATGCATAAACATGAAGTTGCAAAGACCTTGTAGCATAAACATGGCTTCAAATGACATATGTGTATGAAATATAATGCTCATTAATTTTTCATTGTTTTTCTACTTTTTTTTTGTTTTTCATTTAAGAACCACACAAAATAAAAGTATGTTACAAAGTATTACAAAGTTTTCAAAAGCTCCCCCTCAAAACAAACCCATTGGATGAACGACCCCAAGTTCTCCCCGAATAAAAGCAAAACGAGAAGAAGACAAAGGTTTTGTGAAAATGTCCGCCAATTGATGTTCAGTATCCACATGATGAAGCACAATATTTCCCTTTTCTACATGATTCCTAAGAAAGTGAAATCGATCTCAATATGTTTGGTTCTAGAATGTTGCATGGGGTTTTTAGCAATACAAATTGCACTAGTGTTATCGCATAAAGAGGAACACTATCCAAATTAACCCCATAATCTTTAAGTGTAGCTACTATCCAAAGAATTTGAGAACAACAACTAGCGAGCTACATATTGATTCAATGATTGATTGTGCAATGAAGATTGTTTTCTAGATGACCATGCAATAAGAGAATTACCCAAGAAGTGACATGTACCAGATGTACTTTTTCTATCAATTCTACAACCTCCAAAGTCAGCATCAGAAAATGCTCTTAAACTAATACATGAGGAAGCAGAAAGCCATATGCCAAATTCTTGAGTACCATGAAGATACGAAAATTAAGCAGCGACTTGGCGATGTGAAGCACGTGGGAAAGCTTGAAAACGAGCACACAAGCACACAGCAAATTGTATATCCGGCCTTGATGCAGTGAGGTACAAAAGTGAACCTATCATGCTTCTATATTCCTTTTGATCAACCGGCTCACCATCTTCATCCGGATCAAGTGTGCAAGTACCTCCCATCGGTGTCATGATCGGCTTGCAGTTTTCCATCACAAAGCGACAAAGCAAATCTTTTGTGTACTTGCTTTGATGAACAAAAGTACCTTCCTTTACATGTTTGATTTGCAGTCCCAAAAAGTAAGTTAATTCACCCATCATACTCATCTCAAATTCCTTCTTCATGATTTCTGAAAACTCAGACACTAAAACATGAGAGGAACCACCAAAGATAATATCATCAACATAAATCTGAACAAATAATTGATCATTGCCTTGCTTGAGTAAAAAGAGAGTTTTGTCAACTCTTCCCATTGTAAACCCCTTTTCAAGTAAAAAAGTTTTTAGCCTATCATACCATGCTCTAGGGGCTTGTTTTAAACCATACAAAGCTTTTGACAATTTGTAAACATGATCTGGAAACTTTGGATTTTCAAAACCAGGTGGTTGCTTAACATAAACTTCCTCATTGATATAGCCATTTAGAAAATCACTTTTCACATCCATTTGATACAATCTAAAACTTTTAGATGCAGCAAATGCTAAAAGAATTCTAATGGCTTCAATTCTAGCAACAGGAGCAAAGGTTTCATCAAAATCTAAACCTTCAATTTGTGAAAAACCTTGAGCAACCAATCTAGCTTTGTTTCTAACAACAACACCATCCTCACTTTGTTTATTTTTGAAAACCCATCTTGTTCTAATAATATTAAAATCAGGAGGTGGAGAAACAAGTTTCCAGACTTTATTGCGTTCAAAATTCTCTAATTCCTCATGCATGGCATTGATCCAAGATTCGTCAGTTAATGCATGAGATATATCTTTGGGTTCAAAAGAAGCTACAAAAGCAGAATGAGCATGAGTATCAGAAGTAATAAACCTGGACCGGGTGACTCTCTCATTTAAATCTCCAATCATCTGTTCAGGTGGATGCCTCCTTTGAATATGCAAGGGAGCTGTAATTTCAGAAACTTCTCCTTCTTCATCTTCATTTTTAGCATGTACAGATGAGGTTGTAGCTTGAGGATGCTCAGCTATGTGTGATGTAGCGGTAGGTTTCACAGGTGCTACAGTTGGTTGTACAGTAGGAACCAATACCTCATCCTCAACATCATCATCGTCCTCATGAACAAAAATACTCTCCCCCTGAACATATGCACCTGTACCTGTATTATTTGGACTAGTGCCTGGACTAGTCTCATCAAAAGTAACTTCACAAGTTTCTACAATTTTGTTAGTCTCCAAAACAAGCACACGATAGCCACGTGTATGAGCAGGGTATCCAAGAAAAATGCCATCCAACGATCTAGCCTCAAATTTATCAAGATTTCTAGATTTCAAGACAAAGCATTTGCATCCAAAAACTCTGAAATGAGAAACGCTAGACCTATGTCTAAACCGAAGTTCATAAGCAGTTTTACCCAATTTTGATCTTAAGTAAACACGATTTGAAACATAACATGCAGTTGATATCGCTTCAGCCTAAAACTTTCTAGGAGTTTGATATTCGTCTAGCATGGTCCTAGCCATTTCCACCAAAGTTCTATTTTTCCGTTCAACTACACCGTTTTGTTGAGGTACTCTAGGAGATAAAAATTGATGATCAATTCCTTTTTCAACACAAAAGTGATCAAATGAAGAATTTTTAAATTCAGTTCCATTATCACTTCTAATTGCTCTAAGAGACCCTGGGTGATCAATAGATAATCTAAGAACAAGACTTCTAAAATGACTAAAAGCCTCATCTTTACATGCCATAAAATAAACCCAAGAGTATCTTGAATAATCATCAACAATCACAAGAACGTACCATTTACCTCCATAAGACTGAACTCGAGAAGGTCCAACTGTGTCAAGATGTAGTAGTTGTCCGGGCGCGTTTGTCATCACCATAGTAAGAGGTGGATGTGAACTTGCAATCATTTTACCATGTCTACAAGAAGACCATACTATCTCGCTATCACCCTCAAGCTTAGGCAAACCACGAATGAGGTCTAAACCACTAACACGTGTTAGATGATCAAAACCAACGTGACCAAGCCTACGATGCCAAAAGAATAAATCTTTAGAAACATTGGCAACTAGACACCTATGCTTAGAAGAAGGTGATACATCAAAATCAGCTTTAAACACTCTTCCAAATCGAGAAATCCGGAAAACAAGTTCACCTGAAGCATCTAACATTTTGCATTCATTTTTCTTAAAGCATACCTCAAGATCTTCATCAATCATTTGAGATCTGACATGACAAGTTATATTTCGAGGTTTTCAACAAGAGCCACATCTTTAAACATAAACTTGTCATTTACACTGCACTGTACCTTTTGCCTGGCGAGCTTGAAGAAGCATCTCCAAAGTTACACTTTCGGCATGAGATGCACGAGTGAGGAGGAGAACCAATTTTATTACGGACATGTGGCGTGAGCATCCGGAATCCACTAGCCATATGTTCTCCTTCCTTGCGCGAGAAGCCTACATAGAAGCAGAAAATGTCGAGGCCTCAGTACTGGGGTTAGAAATGAGGTGTTTAGGAATCGATCTTGAGACACCGACGCTGTGATAGGCACAACACGAGTATTCATATGCACAAAATCAGATTTGCACTTTCCCATGTTTCTAGCAACAAAAGGTGTTTGAATCACTCTAGGCACATAATGAGAAGCAAAGCGTGTCTGTCTGAGATTAGACCTAGCCTTAGCCTTTTCTTTCTTTTGTTGTTTAGCTAGTCTAAAGCAAAAATCTACTAAATGTCCATGTCTACCACAATGAGTGCAAATGTACTTAACACGATGTCTAGCTTTAGAAGCAGAAGCAACATTTGCATTCATCATAGTAGAGGATAAAACTCCAGCAGACTTAAAGACAATTTTCTTAGGCTCATTAATAATCTCAATTTTGTCATTGGAAAGAGCCTGAACAACAGTGGGAGGTTTGGTTTCATATGAAGCATAAGGATCAAAACCTAAACCTTTCTTGTTTGAGCTAACCTTAGATTGATCCAAAATCATGTTCAAAATTTTCTTGCCATTAGTGAAACGTTCTAAAGAATTTTGCAAGTAATCAACCTTCTTAGCAAGAGTTAAACAATTATTGCATGGAACGTCCACTTTAGCCTTTTGCTTGCGACAATTTGAGCATGAAAGAACCTCATGAGTGAGCAGATCATTAATCATTTGAGAAACTCTAGCATTTGCATCTTTCAATTTCAATTCAAGAACTGAACATTTAGAACAAGAAATTGACTCATGCAAATCATCAGTGAAACAGCTAGCATGTCTAACATGTTTCTCATTTTTCTTGTTTTGCTCAATCAAGGAAGCATGTTTTTTCCTAAGCAAGGTGAGCTCATTGTAAATTAAGTCACATGATTTGCAAGCATCATCATCAGGAATCAAAGATTTAAGTCTAGCAATTTCAGCATTCAATGATTCAACAATAAAATCATGTTTCTTGATTTTCTTATCGCGTTTATCAAGCAATTTACCAAGACGAGCAACAGCTATGGCTAATTCATCATAAGAAGGCTCTACCTCATTGAAGTCGCTGTCGTGGTCATCTTCAGTAAGGCTTTCATCACTTCTTGCCATAAGACACAAACCAGTAAGTTCACGCTTGGTTGGCGTTGTTGTGTCTTCTTCACTACTTCCCGAGTCTACATCGCTCAAATTGACTTGTTCAAGAGCGGAAAGAACTCGGTGGACAACTTTGCGGTTTAGAAAACTTCTTTTCTTATTGCTGTTGCTTGGAGAAGCTTTCTTCTTGTCGTTCCTCCTGTCCTTTTCTTCTTTTGAATTTTTAACTGAAATTTTTGGACAATTCGGACGAATGTGGTTGAGATCGCCACACTCGTAGCACCTAGGAGGACCACCGCCTACTCTCTTTCTCAATCTGACATTCTGCAAAGCTTTATTAAAACGAGAAGAGAGTAGTGCCAAATCTTCTTCAGGAAATTCTTCAATTTGTTCATCTGTTAAAGACGACAGAGAGGACAAAGCAAAGCTAGAAGAAGAATTAGCATTTGACATGTTAGGGTTAGAGATCAAAGCAATTGATTTAGAATTACCTTTCCTAGCAAGAACATCTAATTCATGAGTCTTCAACTTAGAATAAAGAACATCTAATGTGAGTGTACTCATGATAGTAGATTCTTGTATAGATGTTACCTTCATCTCCCACACTGACATGTCCAAAGCACTAAGCATTTGTCTAGCATTAGCAGCATCGTCATAGCTAACCCCAACAGCACGTAAATTGCTAAGAATTTTATTAAAGCGTGCAAAAAAGTCATCTACAGACTCACCAGGTTTCATCTCGAAACGCATATATTCTTTTTTGTAAATATCTTGGCGAACGTCTTTGACAGTGTTTGATCCTTCGTGATAGTCACAAAGAGATTTCCATACCTCATATGCGGATCGAAGATGAACCACTCGGTCGAAGTCGCTGCGTCCCAAGCCCTGGATGATCAAGTTGCGCGCCTTGCTGTTTGCTTCAACATGTGCGCGATTGGCGTCATTGACGTTGTCGTTCTCGGGCACTTCATATGGTTTGTAGACCTTCTCCCAAATTGCAAAGCCCTGAGCTTGAATGTATGCCTCCATCTTGGCCTTCCAAAACTGAAAATCAACTCCATCGAAAACACAAGGTTTTGTCGAATATCTATCCATTGCTATGATTTCTAATCACCGGTTAAGATTAATTAGAAAAACTTTGCTCTGACACCACTAGTAGGATCGAAATATACTAATCTAGCAATCAGAGGGGGGGTGAATGATTGCGCGGAAGCTAAAATAAAATTTTTATGATTTTTGAAACACCCCAAACAAACTCAGATCGCTTAATTTGAATTCAACAAAAACCTTATTGCGCCGGACCAAACTTTTACTTGTACGCCGGACCAAACTTCGCTTCCGACAGAAAGTTTTGCATGTACTACGGACCAAAATTCTACTGTAGCAAAACCAAATCAATTCACTCCGGACCAAACGAGATAGACTGATATATGTTTACTAAAACTAAAATTTTTGAAGATCTAACCGTTAGATTGATATGAAATTTTAACTGTAGAAGCTAGATTCAATTAAGAAGCTAACACAAAAAGAATTAACTCAATCGGACTTATGGATCTGGAGTTATATTCTCTGCAAGATGACTGAAACGAAAACCGATTTAACAGCGACGGACCAAATCAAACTAGCTACGGACCAAACTCAAACAATGCAATTAACCGAAGATCCCACTGTTTGATTAGTGTGAAATTTTAACTGAAGAAACTAGATTCAATTATGAATCTAACCCAGCAAGAATCAACTCGATTGGACCTACGAATCAAAAGTTATTAACCTCGCAAGCATCTTTGTGATGATTATGACGAAACAGACCAAACCCCAATTTCGTGATAAATAACAATCTACAAAAGATTAACCAATGAAACTTTTAGGAACTCTAAGTTGATACTCTAGGAAGGTTTTGTATAGATCAAATCAATATTAAACTTGTTGAAACAAGAGAGACAATGAATCAATCTATAAAAACAAAACCGAGCAAACAAACCATAAACCGAACCTGAACAGTAATCACAGGTTACTGTAGCTTCGCGAAATACTGTAGCACCGGCTTTTCCTTCACTCGGGTGTCGCTGCTGGCGTGAAACAAAAACGACCGAGAAAGAAGTCGCATGATCAGAACTTGAGTGCAAGGAACATGCAGGAGGTCTCGTCACCAAGCCAAAAGGACTAGAAATTGATTTTTATTTCCTTTTGTCTAATCAGTTCTGATACTCCAAACAAAAGAGTACAAACCCTAAAACCTCAGCGCTCTACATAAACAGGAGACACCTCCCCCTATTTATACTGAGCAAACATAAAGGGATTGAATACAACTCTACTTCCAACATGGAAAGAGATTGTATACATCTCATCCTGGCCCAACATGGCCAAAAACAACTCTTGCACGCATGTACAGCCCACATACTGTAAATACGTGACTAACCAGCTTCCATGTGCATGTTCTCTAGCCCGAACGTTCCGCATGACATCCTTGACTACCAAGACCTCGATTCCTCTCTGAATCTAGTCCCGAACCTCAGTTCCTCCATGAACCTAGTTCCAGTCCCGTCATCGACCACGTTCGCCCTCGAGCAACACCTGCACATGAATAAACAAGAAACAACTCCGAGCACAAGTCCACGACTTGACTCAACATCAGTCCATGCAACCACTCACACGAGTGCATTGCATCAAGCAGAATCATTACCATGCTATCACCAGCATATCAAATAATCATCAGACAAAGCACATGCAAGCACCACACATGCCATAATCACAACCACTTTGCAAAGCCAATTTCATTACTAAGCCAATTTTTCAGCACATGATTTCACAGATCTAAAGTAGGATGTTCTAGGGTAAGACTAATAATTAATGGAGTTGAGTTCCTAGCAAACTTAATCGTCCTTAATACCTAAACCCTGGATGTTATCCTGGGAATGGATTGGTTAACCAAACACAAGGCGATCTTTGAATTGCGGAAAAAGAGTCATATCGGTCGAGAGCCCGGATGGAAAGAAGATTGAATTTGAAGCAAAATCAGTACGAGATGGACAATTAATGGTCAATAGCATGAAGATTGACAGCTTGGAGGAAGTTTCCATAGTCAATGAATATCCGGATGTTTTCCCAGAGGATTTACCCGGAATGCCGCCAGATAGAGATATCGAGTTCGTGACAGAGCTTGTTCCAGGGACAGCTCCAATAGCTAAGAGACCTTACAGGATGTCCACAGAGGAATTGGTGGAAATGAAGAAGCAGATTGAAGAGCTGTTGGAAAAAGGATTTATAAGACCTAGTTCATCGCCATGGGGAGCACCTATCTTGTTCGTCAAGAAGAAGGACGGGAGTTTTAGGATGTGTATAGACTATCGTGCACTTAATGATGTGACGATAAAGAATAAGTATCCGCTACCCAGGATCGACGATCTTTTTGATCAGTTGCGGGGAGCAGGAGTCTTCTCCAAAATTGATCTCCGATCAGGATACCATCAATTGAAGATCCGAGCAGAGGATATTCCGAAGACTGCATTTTCGTCAAGATATTCACACTATGAGTTTACAGTGATGTCTTTTGGCTTGACAAATGCACCAGCATATTTTATGAACTTAATGAATAAGGTTTTTATGGAATATTTGGATAAGTTCGTTGTCGTGTTTATAGATGATATTCTTGTCTATTCCAAGACAAGAGAAGAGCACGCTGAACATTTGAGGCTAGTCCTTGAGAAATTGAGGGAACAATAGTTGTTTGCAAAATTTAGTAAATGTGACTTCTGGAAGGATAAGGTTGAATTTCTTGGACACATAATGACAGCAGAAGGAGTTGCGGTAGATCCAAAGAAAGTGGAAACAGTTTTGCATTGGGAGCAACCGAAGACGGTAACCCAAATCCGTAGTTTCCTTGGAATGGCGGGATATTACCGTCGATTCATCGAAGGATTCTCTACGATTGCGAGACCTCTTACGCAATTGTTGAAAAAGGAAAAGAAATTCTTATGGACACCGGAGTGTGAGAAGAGTTTTCAGGAGTTGAAGAAAAGATTAACATCGGCACCTGTCTTAGTTTTACCGGACGTTCATCAAGGCTTTGACATTTATTGTGATGCATCGCGTCAGGGGTTGGGATGCGTGTTGATGCAGAACAGGAAGGTAATTGCCTATGCATCGAGGCAATTGAGACCACATGAAGAGAACTATCCGACTCATGATTTGGAATCAGCTGCCATAGTGCATGCCCTAAAAATATGGCATCATCATCTCATCGGAAATAGATGTGAAGTGTATACTGATCATAAAAGTCTTAAGTATATCTTCACGCAAGCTGACCTAAATATGAGGCAAATAAGATGGTTAGAGTTAATCAAGGATTATAACGTGGGAATTCACTACCATCCTGGTAAAGCCAACGTGGTGGCAGACGCCTTGAGCAGAAAGAACCACAGTGTAAACATGCTGTTGGAAGCAAGTCAGGCAGAATTGTGTAAGGATTTCCAGAAATTAGAACTGGAAATAGTACCAGAAGGATTTGTAGCAACCTTGGAAGTAAAACCTACCCTGGAAGATCAGATCAGGGAAGGGCAAAAAAATAACAACAAAATCAAGAGAATTAAGGACAAGATGGATGCAGGCAAGGTAAAGGATTTCAAACTGGATGAGAAGAATACTATGTGGTTTAGAGGACGCATTTGTGTGCCAAACAAAAAGGAGTTGAAGCAGCTAATTTTGGAGGAGGCCCATGACTCCAATTACTCAATTCATCCAGGAAGTGCGAAAATGTATCAAGATTTAAAGGAAAGATTTTGGTGGCCAAGCATGAAACGAGAAGTCGCCGAATATGTTGCATTATGTGACATATGCCAAAGAGTCAAAGCTATGCATCAGAGACCCGCAGGACTATTACAACCCCTAAAGATACCTGAATGGAAATAGGAAGAAATTGGTATGGATTTCATAACCGGGTTGCCCAGAACCCATGGTGGATATGATTCCATATGGGTCATAGTAGATCGTTTAACCAAAGTGGCACATTTCATACCGGTAAAGACCACTTATTCCGGAGACCGGTTGGCAGAACTTTATATGGTAAGAATTGTCTTTTTGCATGGAGTACCGAAGAAGATAGTGTCGGACAGAGGTACCCAATTTACCTCCAGATTTTGGGGTAAGCTACATGAGGCAATGGGGACTCGTTTGAACTTGATCTGACCTACCATCCATGAGATGGATGGTCAAGCGAGAGGGTTAACCAAATATTGGAAGATATGCTGAGAGCTTGTGCCCTAGCATATCCTACTTCATGGAACAAGTGTTTACCTTATGCTTAGTTCAGTTACAACAACAGTTATCAAGCGAGTTTACAGATGTCTCCATTTGAAGCTCTGTATGGTCGATCTTGTCGAACACCATTGAATTGGAATGAGACAGTGACGACATGTTTTGGACAGACGTTCTTCAAAAGGCGAAGAACATATCATACGATCGGGAAAGGCGAAGATTGCTCAATCAAGGCAGAAGAGTTATGCCGACAACCGTCACAGGGAATTGAGCTTTGAACCCGAAGATTTTATGTATCTTAGAGTCACACCTCTCAAAGGAGTCAGAAGGTTCCACGCAAAAGGGAAGCTCGCACCCAGATATGTTGGGCCGTTCAAGATCTTGAGCCGCAGAGGTGAAGTTGCATATCAGTTGGAGTTACTACAGTCTTTGGCAGGAGTGCATGATGTATTTCATGTATCACAGCTGAAGAAGTGTCTTCGAGTACCGGAAGAGCAAACACCGTTAGAGGCAATCGAGCTGCAAGAAGATCTGACTTACAAAGAACATCCGATGAAGATTCTGGACATAATGGACAGAGAGACAAGGAACAAGTCAACGCGTTTCTGCAGAGTTCATTGGAGCAACCATTCGGAAAGTGAAGCCACGTGGGAACGTGAAGAAGATCTGAAGAAGGAGTTTCCTAACTTATTTCTGTAGACAACCCTGAATCTCGGGGATGAGATTCTGTTAAGGGGGGGAGGTTTGTAACACCCTAAATTTTGCTCTAATTTAAAATTTGGAGTATTTTTGTTTTTTGAGAATTTTTGGGAATTTATTGAAATTTATTTGGATTTATTCAAATATGGCCTTCCTTGAAAACAATTAAATAATGGAAAATTTTTTGCAAAGTTTTATTGAAAATATTTTATTTGAGTCCCAAATAGCTCAAATTATTTTCTGGAATTTTTCTAGAATCTTTCTATTATTTTAAAAGCCCCAAATGATTTAATTAAATTTCTAGAATTGTTTTTAATAAGAAATGATTTAAAAATCAGATGAATAATCTTGGTAGGCCCAGATCGTGCTTAGCCCAGCCCAGCTCGCTGCGCAAACCCTAGCGCCGTCCAGCCCGAGCCGTCCGATCCTGATCGAACGCCTGCGAGTGTGCCACGTCGCCCGCGCGCGTGCGCCTTCGGATCATGGCCGCACGAACGGCTGGGATAGGGCCACGTCGCTTCGTCCCCGCGAGATCACCAGAGAGTCGTGGGCTTTGATGGCCATGATTTCCGCCGGCAGTTTCACGCACGTCGAGGCCCTTTAAGCCGTCTTGGTGAGTGCGTTCTGCAGAGGGCTCAACGCCGCGTCTTTTGACTCATTGCACTCACACCGAGACCACCTCTTGCGCCCGCTGTTGCTCGCCGTAGTTGCTTTCCCCCGCCACCGTTGTTTTTGCTTCCTCCCGTCGTCGTCCGAGCCGCTCCGCCGTGCTCCAACCCCGTCCCGAGTTCACCGAAGCAAGCCGCATCGAGTGGACCACCCCTTCTCGCCGGAGAAGCCCCGTAGCGCCGTTGGCTGTGTCATCTTCCCCAGCTCCGGCGACCTTCTCTTTCTGCGCCGTCGTCGACCTCGCCAACCCTCGCCGACCGTTCGATCTGCATCGCACGTTTCCGGTACGTCCACGTCGACTTCTCTGTTTTCACCTAGAATAGATGTGAGTCGTTAGATCAGTTATGGACGGTCTGGATTAACTCTTAGGTTTACACGTTAGTTGAATCTTGATCGTTAGATCTAGAGTGAACGGCTTGGATTAGATCTATTTTCTGCGCTATGTTTTTGTCTTAGCCGTTGGATCGTTAGTGAACGCGTAGGATTGAGCCACGTTGCGCCATGCACAGTAAACAACTCGGATAACATGCCCCGTTGGATTAAATCTCAACGGTGGAGATTAGATCCAGTTTTGCCTTAAGAATCCGCGCCGTTCAGATTTGAATGTGTGGCGGTGATTGCGCCGCGCCTTTGCCGAATCGTGTGCTGACGCGTGGTGTTTTGACCGGGGCAGAGACCAGATCCAGCCGTCAGTTTCGAGCGCACCGTTGCGATCCTGCCACGTGGCCGCGCGTAAACCGAGACACCGCCGAACGTGCGCGTGATCCAGCCGTTAATTTCGGGTGCGCCGTTGGATGTGCGACGCGTGGAGGCGTGGAGTCCGAGGCGTCGCCGCGTTGGATGCGTGGCTGACCGCCGGATGCGTGACGCGTGTCACACGCATCTCGGTGCGCTGCGGTGCGTGTGAGGAAATCTGGCCGATGATTCAACGAACGGCTCGGATCTTGCCGCGTGGATGCGCTGTTTTGGTGAACCAAGTCCACGGTAGACCAGAGCTGAGACGTGAACCAAGCCCATAGACCGAGGCGACGTAGCGGCACCAGAGACTGCCACGTGTCATGCTGACGTCATCGCTGACGTCATAAATATTTTTTTATATATAAAAATACTTCGGCCGAAATTCATTTCTGTGCTGACGTCATCATGATGCGATGCTGACATCATAAATGCGAATTTTCAGTATAAAAATAATTTGGAAAAATCGGATTTCTTAATTTCTGTATTTTCAGATTTTATTCAAACTTCAAATGACTATAACTCTTGCATTTTAACTCGGATTTGGGTGATTCAAATTTCTAAAAATTCATAAAAATGTGATCTATTTAATGATGATTTTTATTTGAATTTTTGAGGTCATATAGTCATCTGTATTAGCTATTTATTGTATATTTTGTTTATACGCGTAGACGCAAATTTGCCGCAAAGTTTCGAGGAAGATTTCGTCGCTCAAGACCAAGCTTCGGAACACGACCAGCAACTCTTTGAAGGCAAGTGATGCTTTGATCATTTTGATCCTAGCTTTTTAAAATGTAATTTATGCTTTGAAATTATGCATGCTTATTTATTTAAGATGAAGCTAATTTAAATTGGGATAACGTAGTTAATCAACCCATTCTGTTATGCCACCTTGAAATTATTAATTGTATGCCCTAAATCATTGTCACCCTAAGTTTGTTTGTACTGGTTGGATAATAATATGATGCCAACACGGGAGGCTAGACCGTGAGTAGATGCTTATCCTTGCAACGAGTCATGAATGATCTTTCAGAAAAATGCTACAATATTGACTAATGAAATATTGAATGTATTTTGAAAGTGGTGTGATGTTGCCACATGATGAGATTGAAGTATGGAGACCTGTGTGGTTCCATACCGATGTGGAGTTATTGCTGGCATGTGTTGCACAATAATCAACTAGGTGGGAAATGATTTAGACTGGGGCAAGTGGCAAGAGGCTGTGTGCCTGGTGGGCCTGTGTGGCATTGGGTTGATGAGAGTTGTGAGTTTGTGTGCCACAATGGGCTGTGTGCCACTGTTGAGTGTTGGAAGTCTTGCCTTGGTCAGTTAAGGACTTCACCTTGCAAGCCTTTGATCTGAGTCACCCGTACAACCACATGTCTGATGTGGGACAGACCTAGTTGATTAGGGTTCTGATATCTTTCCTCTGATACCTCGGGGTGACAGTGCACGGGGGTGTATCTGTGCGGGGGAGCGTACCTGTGCTACGGCTTGGTGCCCATCCAACGGTGATTGACCTGTCCTATACTTCGGCTCTGTGTGAGGGAAGTGATAGTGAGGGTATCTTCGAGAGGTTCTTTGGTTAAGGTAGAGGTTCCTGAAAAGCTTTGTTACGGACAATCACCTGTGTGGTGAGTGGCTGTATCTTCTGGGTAAAGTGTACAACCTCTGCAGAGTGTCAAAACTATTCGAATAGCCGTGCTCACGGTATTGAGCATTGCTCGGGATTACTGATCAAGGGTAGATCTTCATAAACAAAATGTGGAAAGGGTGGTACATGCGCAAGATTGAAAATGAAGCTATTAAGGTGTGTGCCGAGAATCTTCGAAGAAAAACCATTTGAAGAAAATAGTATTACTTATAACTGTTCCACTGCTTTAAACTAAATAACATACTGGTTTAAAAATGATGTTTGATGCAAGAGAACCATTTAAGCCAATCCTTTGGAATAAGCTTTCCATATAGTACTAGTGCCGCATTCTGTGCATTACTTGTTGAGTGCCTTGTGTACTCATCCCACCTTGCTTATCAACCCCAACATCAGTGGAGGAGTCTACACCAGCCTGGGAGGAGGAGTACATTGAGGACCCGAGCAACTAGGGGGCAAGCCCAGTCGGATGTCTGTGGAGAGATGGAGGCTTCCACGATATTTATTTATGTTCCGCTGTTATTTCTTTTACTCAACGAATCTGTAAGCCTGCGTGGCTGTTTTTATGTAAGGAGACCATAAGGTCGTACAACTCGGTTTATATACATGTTTGCACTATTTATTCTTATATCATTTGTGAATATGCGTGATGTGCAACACTGTAAAGACTGTGTGTGCTAGCGTGATCCTGGACTAGCACAGAATACACAGAGGGTCCGGATTTGCAGATTTGGGTCCCGACAACATGCCGGGCTAGCAAGTCATATTTCTACCTCAAGCCAAGATAAGGGCCAAACAACTACTGAAGCTCCAAGACCAGTCCGAGATCAAGTGCAATTCGTTCACGAGTCCAGTTCGGCTTCGAGGAGCGGTCCAGCATAAAATGACCATATCTGGGCCATACAAAGTCCAATTGAGGCATTCTTGGACTCTATGGACAAGCCCACGATGAGAGCTTTCTAACGAAAGTGGTTTCACGTTCAAACTCCTTATAGGTTGACAAGAATCATCAAAACTATATGATGAACAGAATCTGCCGGGTGCTGCGACACCTTCACTTAGGCCCAAAGGCCTTGTACGACCTAGGGTTGCACGGCCATCACCTTGGCCGCCTCCCTTGCCCTCTTCCTTATAAATATTCTATAGCCATCACTAGAATAGATGGATTTTGCTTAGATTACAACTAGACACTTTGTCAGTTTTTCACCGTACATCGGTTTGTGGAACCCCAACTCGTGTGCTTAATATTATTCACAATATCAGGATGCATCTTCTATGTTCTTGCTTGTGTTCTCGATTCGCATGCAGGGATAAGCCTTCTTGGCGAGGTCAACCATGTTTGTGCGTGGTTGATAACCAATGGAGCTGTGGTGTAGCGATTGCAGGGTTCGAATCCGTTCTGATTGGAAGCCGAATTGTCAACGTCGAGTTCTCCACCGATAGGTTTAGTACTACCTGTCGGAAGATCAGGCCACCATTCGCATCAAGTGGTATCAGAGCCTCGGTTGCCCGATAGGAAATTCTTGTATCCTCACTTTTGTTTTGCCATCGTCCTAGAGTCTAGAAAAATTACCCTACAAAAAGTTCTTCATTTGTTCCGCTGTCCTACAACCCCTTGTGCCTTTGCAATTTTCATTTCAATTTCGCTTTGTTGAATTTGTGTAAATCGTCGTTGTTTTGTTGCTTGTTTGAGGTCGTGATCCTAGTTTCTAGTTGTCCCTTTCCATTGCCCTAGTTCTTGTTTGCACCGTTAGTCATCCCACCACCGCCAACCCCAGAACCGAGCTGAGTCTTACTCGGTTTGCCCTTGCAGCCGCTTTGCATTATATATCGCGCTTCACAAGCCCTAGATAGGTCACGAGCCGCCTTGTGTCAAATGCCTTGCACCGCTGGCCACCCTTTTTCACTCACGATCCTATTGCTATTTTTGCCCTAATCGAAAGGAAGAAGTGAAGTCGTAGGTAGTTCTAGATTGTGCAATGTTCAGTAAAACAGGCATAACTTTTGCATACGAACTCCGATTGGGGCGTAATTTTTTTTGTTTCAAAGAGGACGACGACGCACATCCGAAAATCCAAAGGTCTTTAGACATATGCAATTTTTGTCCCTCAAAATCGTGCTCTAAGACCGAGTTCTGGACCCTAGAAGTTTGCTCTTTTGTTTTTGCTGATTTTTCGGTCATCTGTTTAACAATCTCTCTCGTTCCAAAACGTGAGATTTTTGTTTTGCCTTTGAGTTAAAAGAAGGAAAAGTGAAAAAATGGCAAGTGCAAAAAAGAAGAAGAGCCACACTGAAAAAAAAATCAGAGAGAAGAAAAGAAGCATAAGAGGGAAAAAGAAGCAGATAATCAGAATTGCTTTCATCCTTGAGTCCAATGTGCTTTGATATATCCCTTGCTAGGTTGAACCTGTTCTAGGAACACGTTTAGGCCAGCAACTATGATAAGTACGTTAGACATTTATTCAGCTTGCTAATCTGACTTCGATATTGCTTATTCCTTGTTACTAAATTTTGCCTTCCGAGCTCCACGTACTTCTTATCAGTTCAGGTTCTCCTTTGCAATCGCCTCACTCACGCTCTAGTCACGGTATCATGAACCAGCCACCGATTGTACCACCTGCTGCTTTGGTAAGAACATTTGTAAGGGTGTGGTAAGACGTGTGAGAGTTTGCGATCCCATTGTTCAGTACCTAGTAGTTGATATGGATAATAATTTGTGCTATCTTCTATTTTCTAGCAGCAATTATAGGGGTACCGGAGGACCAGGACAGTAACTAGTGTGTTCTTCATAACGAGCTACGAGAGATGTTGCGAGAGATGAATGAGACTATGAACAAGCAAATTCATAACATGGAGAATGCACTTGACAGAAAAGAGCATAAGCACCAACCCAACTTTAGTCCATCTCCTTCTGCTGGTAAAGGTAAGAATTTTCCAGTTCTTCCTTCTTATAGTGGATTTGGTGTTGATGCTTATATTGATTGGGAAATAGAGGTAGATAAAATTCTTTTGCAACGTAACCTCTGTGATAAACGAAAAATTAGAGTTCCGCTAGTGCTTTAACTCGCTGTGCATCAATTTGGTGGAATGATTTTTGTGCTTATAAGATAGTAACACAAACATGGAAAGATATGAAACGACTTATGAGAGATGAATTTGTTCCTGCTTATCATTCTAAAATGTTACTTTATGAATACAAATGTTTACAACAATGTGATAAAACTACGGGGAATTAGAATCTTTGTTGTTGCGTTGTGGTTTAGATGAATCTGAAGAAGCTAAGGACATAAGATTCTTAAATGGACTTAACAAGAAAATTCAGAGTATTCTTGTTGATAGGGAATACAATTCTCTCTCTAGTTTATTTAATATTGCTTTTGAGGTTGAAAGTCAAATTGAACAAGCAAGACATCTTGCTGAAATTAATGTCTATCATTGCAAAAGTGAGCAATTTTCTTTGGAAGAATGGCATCTTGTTGAGTTTTCACTTGCTAATAACTTTCCACAGGAATTGAGAACAATAACGAGAAGGAAAACACGTCAGGGAAGGAGGAACAGGAGATGCTTGTTGTCCCATACATGCCTCAAGAATGTACAGATCATGATATGCCTAAATCGGCAGAGATAGAATACAAAGGTAACGACATAGGTGCTATTTTCACGCGAGGAGAGAATTCTATTGATGTGCTAAATTTAGCCACTACTTGTGCTATGCTAGAACAGCAGTTAGTGGACACTCAAACTGAATCACCTTTGTCACAATATGATTGTCTTGCTGTCCCTGGTGATGAAAAAGAGTTGTGTGACAATGTCTCATTTATATCTATGCCTCAACTAGTGAATGAACATGCCAGTTTTATTTTTGATCTAAACACGTGTTCTGAAAATAAACATGTTATTCACCTTGCTAATGAAAAGGATGAGATTAAGCTGTTTTCTTCCTTGAATACTTTAGGTTACATTGAATTTGATGGCATATGTGATCTCAATTGTTTAGAGGAGAGATTTTCTATACCTGCTAATCTGTCATGGTCATCCAGTGTTAGTTTTCATGCTATTGGCAAACATAATGATAAAGGAAAGTACATGGTGCATTGAGTTTATATTTGTACCATTTCAAAATCTTCTTTTAATCTGCCACACTATCAACAAACAAAGAATATGTTGGTTTCTTTGCCACCTCTTGTTACTAACCTTTTGCAGGACAATGAGATTGAGTCGAGGATGACTCAAAATCAAGAAGGGGAGAATGATGTGACCATGCCAGCTCAGCAAGACATATTTCTACATCAAGCCAGCCGAAGATCAAGTCCAATTCGTTCACGAGTCCAGTTCGGCCCCCAGGAGCAGTCCAACTAAAAATGACAATATATGGGTCATACGAAGTCCGATTGAGGCGTTCTTGGACTCTAAAGACAAGCCAACGACAAGAGCTTTCCAACGGAAGTGGTTTCACATTGAAACACCATATAGATCGACATAAATCATCAAAACTATATGACAAACAGAATCTATCGGGTGCTGCGACACCTCCACTTGGGTCCAAAGGCCTTGTACGACCTAGGGTTGCACAACCATCACCTTGGCTGGCTCCCTTGTCCTCTTCCTCATATATATTCAGTAGCCATCGCTAGAATAGATGGGTTTTGCTTAGATTACAACTAGACACTTTGTCAGTTTTCCGCCGTACATCGGTTTGCGGAACCCCAACTTGTGTGCTTAATATTATTCGCAATTTCAGATTCATCTTCTACGTTTTTGCTTGTGTTCTCGATTCTCATGCAGGGATTAGCCTTCTTGGCGAGGTAAACCGTGTTTGTGCGTGGTTGATAACCAAACGAGTCGTGGTGTAGCGATTGCAGGGTTCGAATCCGTTCTGATTGGAAGCCGAATCGTTAACGTCGAGTTCTCCACCAATCGATTTAGTTATACCTGTCGGAAGATCGGGCCGCCGTTCGCATCAACAAATAGTACAAAAGTTTAGACTCAACTAGTTCATCAGCTAGGTCTGTCCCATAATAGACATGTGATTGTATGAATGACTCAGTTCAAATTCTTGTAAGGTTAAGTAATTAATTGACCAAGGTTAGACTAACTAAAAATAATTATAACAATGAAGCAACCATTATCAGAAAAAGCAATGCGACCGCCCAATTGCCACATTGGCCCACCACAAATACATGCCACTTGCCTTAGTCTAAATCATTTTACCACCCCGGTTGATTTTCGATGCACCACGTGCCATCAACAATAACATTGTGTGACAACACCCGACACACAAGTTAATAAATATGTTCTATAATCATTAAGCAAGATTAACCATTTTTACATAAAATGATGACTCGTTGCACGGCTAAGCATTCTACTTGCGTTCTAACTAACCACATTGGCAATTATAGCTACCAATTAATATTAAGCCATTCTAGAGTGACAAATGAGATACAACATACAACATGACAAGGAGGATGTAACTCAAAGTGGACAATAACTAATCCCAGCATATTTGAAACGACGATACTTGAATTAATATGCAATACTTTGAAACAATATAATATTTAAAGCATAAGTTCAACATGATCAAAGCAAAACATGCCTTCAAATAGCTTTAACTCCTGCTTTGGACCTTGCTCAGGTGCTACCTCCTCAACCACAAACTCACTGGGTAACTCGACGTTTATGCATAACGAGCGAGAAGACAATAAAGAGCAAATATAGAGAGCAAGATCAACTCCAAAAATTACTTAAAATTCATCATTAAATATAACATGATTTTACAAATCTTTAGAAACTGGAATCACCTCAATCGGAGTTCAAATGCAAAAGATATAGCTATTGAAAGTTTAAAATAAAAGATAATTCTGAAAAATAGAAAAACCGAATTACTTTTACATTGGAAAATAACATTTATGATGTCATGCTGACGTCAGCACCGAATATGATATTTGGCAAAATATTTTTCTACAGGAAAACGATATCTGACGTCACGTTGACGTCAGTGGACACGTGGCCCAATCAGAACCTGGTATTCTGATTGTCCTAGCGCTAGCACATTTGTGATAGAAGGCGAGACGCATCACTGGTGCATAAACTCAGTCCACGGTTCGGTCTCGGTCCACCGTGGACCCGGCGCATGGCGCCTCGGCTACGACACCCGACACGCGGCGACACACAGTTGGCCGCGGCGCCACATGATCTAAATCCGATGGCTACCTTAACCGATGCAGATCACTGGTGACGCCGCAATGTGGCTTGATCCCGACTAGCTATTAAGGATCCGATGGTCCTCGAGCTCCTCGATGCTGATGGCGGCAAGGTGGCGAGGTCTTCACCAAACTTGAGGACGATGACCACGGCGATGGCGTTTCAAGGCGTCTCCGACGACACAGAAAGATGGAACGGTGCGTCTCGGTGCGGCAAAGCAGATGGCGGCCTCGTCGACGGTAGGGACTCAACGGACAGTGAACATGCGATGAAAAACAACGGTAGAGGCTTTGGCGAGCTTGCACAAGCGAATGAGGGGTCTCGGCATGCGCAATTGGGCCAAAAGATGTGGTGCAGGGTGAAGATCTCAATGGCGGCAGTGACGCTATAAATAGCGGCCTCCACTTCCTCGAATCTCGCATAGAATGTGGTTCGCTCGGATATGGTGGTGGAATCCGGCTGGGATACGGAAGAGCGACGTGGCGACATCGCAGACATCCACGCGGCGGCGATCGATGCTTGAAACACGCGGGCGATGCGGAGAAAGCACGGTCGTTGGATCTCGATCCAACAGTCACGATCCTAGGGTTTTGGTGGAGCAGGCCGCATGGGGTGGCACAGGCTGAGCTGCGGCACGAACTCATGAGCCGAACCGTGGGTTTCGGCCCAACACTATTCATTAGATTTTAAAAC
This sequence comes from Otatea glauca, assembly GCA_036346275.1. Taxonomy (NCBI): domain Eukaryota; kingdom Viridiplantae; phylum Streptophyta; class Magnoliopsida; order Poales; family Poaceae; genus Otatea; species Otatea glauca. The sequence goes on along the minus strand of CM070716.1, from coordinate 13,799,705 downwards.
AATTTTGAATAAAAACAATTCATATAAATAAACAAATCCAAAACACATAGCAAAAATACCTATAAAAATCCCAAAAATTCCAAAAAATACTTTGGGACATTTGGAACTCAAATAAAATATTTCCCGTAAAAGATCATTAATACTTTTCTCTGAATAATGTAAAGATAGCAAAAAAGGCTCCATTGAATATATACAAAATGAATTAATTAAAATCACAGAAAATTCAAATAAAAGGGAAAAACACATTAAAACCAATAAAGCAAAATTTGGGATGTTACAAACCTCTCCCCCTTAATGGAATCTTGACCTCGAGATTTAGGGCTGATTAGAATAGGATTGGAAATTCTAACTTCAGATTCTCCTCATGATCCCACGTAGCCTCACTTTCTGAATGATTGCTCCACTGCACTCTGCAGAAAAGCACTGACTTGCTTCGGGTTGTGCGATCAGCTACATCCAGAATCTGGCTGCTCCTTGTAGGTTAGATCCTCTCGCAATTCAATTGATTCCAATAGCGTCTGCTATGTGGGTACTCGAAGACATTTGTTCAACTGAGACACATGGAACACAACATGCACTCCTGTCAACGTCTGTGGCATGTCCAACTGATATGCAACCTCTCCCGTACGACTCAAAATTTTAAACGGACCAACATATCTTGGTGCGAGCTTCCCCTTGGCATGAAACTGAAGGACCATGTGGAGGTTTATCCATGTTTGTGATGAGTATTTGACTTTATTTGAGCAAGGTGTGCTCAGGTTTGAGTTTGATTTGAATTGGAATTCAAAAGGAAGCAATTTGAGTTCTGTTAGCTTCTTGCGGTACTATCGGCCTGTGGCTGGAGGTAGAGCCGACTGATGATTGAGACATAATTAATTGTGAGTATTTGTGATGATTGAGCATTACTATGTGAGGTATTTCCTTAGTTTTGATGGTTGCAGGACGACGGTGCTAGGTCATGGTGAGGCGAAGGATGGCTGGGACTAGGCGAGGAGCATTGGAGGTCCAGACGGTCGGGGATCCCCGAAAGATGATTGGAGACGGAGTCCGTGCAAGCCATGAAGACAAGAAATGGATGTGATGCTAGCTAGATGCTGCTTGGATCGATGAGGGTCGTCGGTTTGCGGTCTAATTGATAGGATAGCGGGTCTAGTTAGTATGCTTTGAGAACCGTGCAAGAAAACCCATTATGTGTTGTGGGTTTTGGGTGAACCCTTGCATGGCTGGTTGAGTGGGTTAATCCTAGCACTTGATGGATGCTCTAGGGTTTAGAGGCTCATCCAAGAGTGGTAGGTGGCCCAAGAATTGTATAAATAGGGTTGGAGGGGTAGCCTTCTCCCCTTGAAGGTTTTGAGGTTTTTGATGCTCCTTTGAGCATTGCCCACATGAATGTGAGGCTTTGTAACCTCTCCTTCCAGAAAATAAAAAAATTTTATTTACCTTATTGTGATTTTAAATTGCGCATTTACATTATGTCTTTACTTTACGCAATTTAAATTCAGCATTTACTTTCCCGCATTTACATTCTCGCAATTTACTTTCTCGAAATTTGGATTTGCCTCCCCTCCTTCTAAATGCTGTTCTTCTAGGATGTCTTGAGGGTGTTCATATTGTTTTACATCTTTCTTCCACCATAGAATACACTAGAGATCATGTTTTTATCGAATTGCAAATCTGTCCAGAACTTGTTCTTAGCGCAGCAGTCAGTCTTTGATTTTTATAAAAATCTAGAAAAATCCTTTTTAAGGTATTCTTGTTGGATAAGTTGTGTGACTCATATATCCATCTTTGAAAAGATTTGTGAGTCCACTGGTTGCACCGTTTGATTGCTATGAAGTGAAAACCGAGCCTAAAACATTCTGGTCGAAGTTCCTAACTATCTGTAACGCTTCATTTTTCATGTTTATTTTACAAATCTTTTTGAGGTGATTTTTGGTGGACTGTTTCACGATGCAACTTCTCATAGGGAGACAAATTCCCAAAATTTTTATAGGAACAGAAACTCACCAACCACCTGCTCCAATTGGGGACAATTCCTGGAAAATCTGCTTTTACTTTTCTGGAAAGAGACTTTGGTGTTTTAGCTTATCTCTTTTAGAAAAGTAGTCTTTAAATTGATTCCTATTTGTTTGGACACTTGAAAACCAGGATTGTGATTAAAAAATCCCTCACATGATTCATGGTTCACATCCATGCAAGCTAGGGGTACACATAGTTGTCTAATTGTTCGGGTTTTGGAGGGTGTGCGAATCTGAGAAACACTAGTTTGAAGGAAAATCTTTAGGTGTTTCAGATTTTTATTGCGAGATTGTTTGGAGTACTTTGAGTGGGGGAAATTTTACTTGGGATCATTCACCCCCCCTCTGATCGCCATTTCGATACTTTAATTGTTATTTGAGCCGGTTTTGCTCTTTCATAGATCTTAACCGGTCTCAAGAGCCATGGCGATGGACAAGTATTCCACCAAGCCTCCTATTTTTGCTGGAGTTGATTTTCCATTATGGAAATCACGGATGGAGTCATACATCACTGCCCAGGGCTTCCTGATATGGCAGAAGGTGAAAATCCCGTATGAGGTTCCTGCTTATAAAAATGTCACGGCCGGAAATATGGCTGACGTTGATGAGAACGCTAAGGCAAGGAACATTCTCATACTTGGTCTTAGCCATAGTGAGTATGATAGGATTTCTCACCTCTGTTCCGCTCACGAGATTTGGGTGACCTTCAATGCTTACCATGAGGGCACTAGTCAAATCAAGACCGTGAGGCAGGACCAGTTCAAGCGTGAGTTCAACAAGTTTGAATAACACGCTGGTGAGAGTCTTAACGAGTGCTTTGGTCGGTTTACGAATATTTTGAGTGACCTCCGAGTAGTCGGTTGCATATACCCTGCTCGGATAATGCTCGACATTTCTTGACCGCACTCGATCTTCGAGTTTGGGAAATGAAATTGACCACCATCAAGGACACTACTAACTTGTCGACCTTGACTCTTGATGGGCTTTACTCCCATTTGAAGACTCATGAGATGGACATCGTTTCTCGCAAGATGAAATCACAGTCGATGACCTTGGTCACTGATCCCACTGGATCTTCCCTTGATCTTTTTACTGGTTTTTCTCTTTTCGCCCTTTGCGAGCTAAGCGATGACCAACTGGAAAAATTTCCAGAAAATGAGCTTGCTCTTCTTGCTCGCAAATTTTCACATGCATACAAAAGGGTGAGAGAGAGGAAGAGAGGTGGCATGATCACATGCTTCGAGTGTGGTGGCCCCAACCACATTCTAGCTAATTGCCCCAAACTGGAGAAGACAAAGAACGACACCGGCATGTTCGGCAAAGAACGACTACATCGACAAGAACCACAACAAGAAGCCTCTAGTTCGCGAGCCGGCGCGTGAGAAGAAGTACCGCAACTTCTCCAAGAACAAGAAGCTCTTCCATCGCGTCCTCGCCGCGGTTGACGACATCAACCTCTCTAACATGAAGACCTGGAGCGACGAGGGCAAGGATGAACCACAAGAGAAGAAAGGCGGCGACGACTTCTCCAGCATTTGCTTCATGGCCGACGCCAACAGCGTCAGCGACTCCGAGCTCTACAGTGACTCGGACGAGGTACCCTCCTATGACTAGCTCAATGGAGCTTTCTGCAAATTAGGAAAATTTCATGCTAGAGCTAGAGCTAGGTGTGTGGAGCTAGAGAAGGAAGTAGCTACCTTGACTCGAGAGTTAGCTTCTCTTAGACCTTCTCCCTCTCGAATCACTTATGACTGTTCTTTGTGTGATGCACTTCTTGTGGAGTTGGAGAACCTAAGGACTATGAATAATAGTGTGTTTTCTGAACTAGATAGTCTTAGGTTGAAGAATGCTAGCGATGATTCTATTGATTCTATTCCACTAGATGCTAGTTTTCTTCATGCTCACTCTACTCCGTCATGGTCTAACTGCCCTAAATTGCTTGCTGAAATTGATGCCATGAGCGATCACCTTAGGTAGCTTTCTTCTAGAAATGATGAACTTGAAATACATGCTTCTAAGGACCAAGTCAGCTCATGTGAGGGCTGTAGGCAACTAAAACTTGACAATGAATCTCTAAATGTGAAGTGTGCTAATCTTGCTAAGGACTTACTAGCTAAGTCACAAGAAAGTTGCTTGCGATGTAATGTGATTGAGGGGGACTTGGATAAAATCCAAGTCGAACTTAGGAAGAAGTTAGAAGACCAAGCCCATAGAATTAGAGATGCATCTTGCATTTCTTGTGAGGCCCTCAAGATTGAGGTAGCCGTGCTGAGGGAGAAAAATGCACGTGCTGAGAGAGCTTCTCTTTCTGGTTCTTCTTCTTCCTCTCTTCCCTGTTCTTCATGTGCATCTTTCTTCCGAGATTGTGAGTATCTCATGAGCACTCTCGAGAAGTTTGTAGGAGGCAAGAAGAAGCTCAATTTTATTCTAGGCCAATCCATGATTAGCAGATTTAATCAAGGTCTAGGATTTGATCCCTTGGAGCACGCTCGGGTGCATCCTCCCACTATTGTGTGCGGCTCCAAGAGTGATGAGATTGTGGTAGCTCCCAGGATTAGTACCAGTGTGTTTAGGTCTGCTGGGGTTGTCCATAGGACGTCTGACCAGAAGGGTGTTACTCTTGTAGCTTCTGCCTCTAGCAAGGTGAAGTACACATGCACCTTCTGTAAGAAGGATGGTCACCTAGTAGATTTATATTTCAGGCATGCCAAGAACAGTCGGCGTGAGCGTGTTGCTGCTCTTAGGGGTATTCAGGTCATCCCCAGACTCTAAGTGCTCTTAAGGCACACACTGCTTCTAGACAGGTTAGAGAGTCGCCTACTTTTGGGCAGCGTTCAGGACTTGGTTTTCATGCTGTTTCTTTGAGTTTTAGTCCTGGAGCTGCTCGTGGTCAGTCTTTCCACCGTCCTCTTGATATTCCTCGTTTTTCTCATCGAGGTAGAGATCAGAAATGTGAGGTATTTTCTAGTAGGTGTTTTAGGCAGCCTCACTGGGGTGGTCCAGCCTTTGCATCACGGCGGGCTAACCCAATTTCAGCTCCTAGATCATCTACTAGAGTTGGTACTAATCTTGTTAGGGCTAAACGTTAAAGAGACACTCGAGTCCAGTCTTCTTCTGTGGCTGGTACTCTGAGGCATCGTGTGGTTCAGTATTAGGTTCCTAAGTCTTCACTCTATCCCAATACTGAGTCATCTTTCTCTCTTGTGTCTTGATCAGGTTCGTCCGATGGGGAAGGGAGATGTTTGGATTGTCGACTCCGGTTATTCTCATCATATGACCGGAGATTCTCGATGGTTCTCTTCCCTAGTCCGAGTCCCCGGTGATGAGTTGATCACTTTCGGGGATGCTTCTTCAGGTAGAGTCATTGCTAAAGGTACCATCTGCATTAATGACAATTTCATTCTTAAAGATGTTTCCTTAGTGAGTAAGCTGCAGTAAAATTTGTTTTCTGTTTCTCAACTTATTGATGACTCTTTCGAGGTGAGTTTCAAGAGTAGCGCCTGTAGAATCCTTGATTCTTCAGGAAGGTTAGTTTGCGGGATTTCTAGATATGGGAGAGTCTTTTGTGCTGAATTTTGTACTTCTTCTGGAGACTCTCTTCATTGTTTGAGTGCTTTAGAGTCTCGTGATCTCTCCTTCTGGCATAGGAGACTTGGTCACATTGGTTTTGATCATTTGACCCGAGTCAGCAGCTATGATCTCATTCGTGGTTTGCTCAAACTCAAATTGGTCAAAGACTTAGTTTGCTCTCCTTACCGACATGGCAAGATGGTTGCTGCTTCTCATCTCCTAGTCACTGTTGTGATGAATGATGCACCAGGACAGCTTTTACATATGGACACTGTTGGTCCAGCTAGAGTGCAGTTAGTGGGTGGGAAGTGGTATGTTCTTGTCATTGTTGATGATTTTTCGAGGTACTCTTGGGTGTTTTTCATATCCTCGAAGGATGAGACTTTTACCCATTTTAGGGGTTTGGTTCATAGGTTGTCTTTTGAGCTCCCTAGTGCCCTACGAGCTACACGTAGTGACAATGGCACGAAGTTTAAGAACTCCTATTTTGAGAGTTTCTGTGTGGAGTCTGGTTTAGAGCATCAGTTCTCCTCTCCCTACGTCCATCAGCAAAATGGCATAGTGGAAAGGAAGAACAGGACCCTGGTAAAGAATGGCCAGTACGATGCTAGACGAGTACAGTACTCCTAGGAAGTTTTGGGCTGAGGCTATAGCTACTGCTTGCCATGTTTTTATTCGTGTATTCTTGAGAGCATATTTGCATCGCACTTCTTACGAGTTGAGGTATGGGTGAAAGCCCAGTGTTTCTCATTTTCGTTTATTTGGTTGCAAGTGTTTTATTTTGTAGTCTGGTAACCTGGATAAGTTTGAGTCTCGTTCTTCTGATGATATCTTTCTGGGTTATTCGACTTCTTCTCATAGCTATAGGGTCTAGAGTTGCGATGCGTATAGGATCATAGAGACCTGTGAAGTGACCTTTGATGAGGCTAGCCCAGGAGTGGACCTGACATTTCAGGCTCTTCTTCTTCCTCCGAGACCAACTTTGTAGAGGATGAGGATGATGGAGATGATGGTGTTCCACTTGTCTAGTCCCCTCTACACCTGAGGTGCCTCCTGTTTCCATTTCTGCACCTCAGGAAGGCCAGCCCTTGCCTTCTGACTCTCATGCAGCTAGTGGCTCTGCTCCTACCTCTTCTGTGCATGAGGTAGAGGCCACTTCTGCTTTTGGACCTCCTCCTCATATTCAGCGTTTTCATCGACCTGATCAGATCATCGGCGATCTGTTTGAGCGAGTCACTCGCTCAAAATCAGGTTTGTCCAGTTTTTGCCTTCACTCTGCCTTTGTTGCCTCGTTTGAGCCGAAGGATGTGACTCATGCATTATCTGACGAGTCTTGCACTAATGCTATGCATGAGGAACTTGAAAACTTCGAGAGGAACAAAGTCTGGCAGCTTGTAGAACGTCCATCTGGTCATAATGTCATTGGGACCAAGTGGTTGTTCAAAAACAAGCAGAGGATGGGGTTGTCATTTGTAACAAGGCTAGGCTAGTTGCACAGGGCATTTCTCAGGTTGAGAGTCTTGACTTTGAGGAGACCTTTGCCCCTGTAGCTAGACTAGAGGCTATTAGGATCCTACTTGCATTTTCTGCATCCCGGGGCTTCAAGCTCTATCAAATGGATGTCAAGAGTGCATTCCTCAATGGCTATATTGAGGAAGAGGTTTATGTCAAACAACCTCCAGGATTCGAGAACCCCAAGTTTCCGAGTCATGTATACAAGCTCTCCAAAGCTTTGTATGGACTCAAGCAGGCCCCCAGAGCATGGTATGAGAGGCTCAAGTCTTATCTTCTCAGCCATGACTTCAAGATGGGCGTAGTAGACAAGACTATCTTCATCAGACACCATGAGTCTCATTTTCTTCTCGTCTAGATTTATGTGGACGATATCATTTTTGGTGGCTCATCTCATTCGCTTGTGTCTCAGTTTTCTGAGGTGATGAGCACAGAGTTTGTGATGAGTATGATTGGCGAGTTGAGCTACTTTCTTGGCTTCCAAATCAAGCAGACTCGGGAGGGTACTTTCCTGCACCAAGGTAAGTACACTCGGGACCTCGTGAGGCAGTTTGATATGTCTGATAGTAAGCCGGTGATGACTCCTATGGCCACCACTGCTGTCCTTGAGCCTGCCAAGGATGGTGAGCCTGTTGATCAGAAGGAGTTCCGGAGTATGATTGGCTCCCTCCTGTATATCACCGCTTTGAGGCCGGACATATATTTTGCTGTGTGTCTGTGCGCTTGATTTCAGGTCTCTCCTCGCGCCTCTCACCGCCAATCGGTGAAGCGCATCTTCAGGTACCTTCGTGCTACCATGATTATGGTATTTGGTACTCTGCTTTTTCTTGTCTGTCTCTTCGAGCCTTTTCTGATGCTGATTTTGCTGGTTGTAGGATAGATAGAAAGAGCATTTCTGGCACTTGCCAATTCACTGGAACTTCTCTTGTTTCTTGGTCATCTAGGAAGCAGTCTGGGGTTGCACAGTCCACCGCTGAGGCCGAGTATGTTGCTGCAGCCAGTTGTTGTAGTTAGGTATTCTGGATGAGATCGATCTTGCGGGACTTTGGGTTAGAGATAGAGAGTGTGCCACTTTTTTGTGACAACACTTCTGCTATCTGCATTGCTAAGAACCCAGTGCAGCATTCCCGGACCAAGCATATTGATGTTAGATATCACTTCCTTAGAGACCATATGGAGAAGGGGGATATCGTGCTTCAGTTTGTAGAGAGTGACCACTAGTTAGCCGATATCTTTACCAAGCCTTTGAATAGCACCAAGTTTGTTGCCTTGAGGAGTGAGCTTGGAGTCGTGAGCCCTTACGGCTTATCGTGAGGGGGACCTGGTTTGTATATTATGTACTATATATTTTCTTCAAGCATTTTCTTTATTTTTCTGAGTGATTATGAGCTTGTTTTCCTGAGTTGGTTTCACTTCACTTAGACTTCTGGCATGCTTTGCATGGACCTCTCATCTTGTGCTTTAGGTTGCTATCACGCGTGATTAGCTGTTCTCTCTTCTCTCTAGGTTGAGTTCCCTCACAGTCTTATAAATATAGCAGGTGTTGGGCCCCCTGGGTAGACAGGGTCTGTGTGCACTCCTTAGGGGGGTCTAGAGTTAGCTTCCCTTTGTCAGTCATTGGGGAAGATGAGAGCGAGTCTGAGCCGTAGTGAGTCTCGTCTATCTTTTTTATGCTCAATAGCCATCCAGTTTGCAGTTTCTCGCTTCATCTCCTCATTCTGTCTTTCTGGTTTCGATTGAGTTCATTTGGACCTTTCTTGAGCTTAATTCTGCTAATAATTCAACTTGAACCAGATTTGTGCTTAAAATTGACTCATATGTTGAGGGGGAGTTTGGGAATCTATTCTTGCATTGCATATAGACTGTATTTTCTGTTTAATGAGCTTTGTCTATTTTGCAATTGATTTCTTCTTCATGCTATACACCATGCTACATCATATGGAGAAAATCACTAGCTTAGATATGTCCAAGATCATTTAACTTGCTAAGCTTAAAAATGAAAATAAAGCTTTAAATGAAAAACTTGATGAAACATGTTGCTTTTACCCTCTATGTTTCTTCTCTAGAGGTTTGTGCCATAATTTGAGAAATTTTGGAGTTCTCTAGAGTCCCTATAGCAACTTGGGTGAAACTAGTTTGTTTCATACTTGAGGCCTTCATTTGCTCATGAATCATTATGCTAAAAATGAAAATTAAGCAAAATTGACTCTTCTTGACTCCACATCTTGCATTCCCAAGACAGCTTCCCATTGCAATTGGGATGAACTTGGAATGCATCGTGTATGACCTAGATCATCCTCTTAAGAGTTCATCTTGAGATGGTCGCATTTGGCTTGAGTCAATTGCTTGTCAAAAGAAAATGCAAATAATAAAAAAAAAACATAAGTGGGTAAAGAATGCAAATAATGTCAAACATTTGCACCCCGCTATGTCTTGTAAGATGATAAAGCACAATTTGCATTAAGTGATAAATGAGCCCGAAGGACCTTGTATGCACTTGTAGTTCCCCAAAGTGTTGAGTAGGTTGAACTCTAGGTTTTCCTTTTGATCCTTAGAGTGGCTATTCTTCTATTTTTGAAACTAAAGCTGAGTGTTGTACTTATCAAATCTTGCTAAAAATAAAATATTCAAAACTAAGCTTGTATTTGCACTTAGACATGTCTTAGACTAGTCGAATCTAAAAATTGATTAGCTTGGTGTCATATCTTGTTATTATCAATTGGATAATCTTCAAAGCTCTCTTAGCTTTCATTTCATGCATACATAAAAAAGGGGAGACAAAGTCATGTTGATGCCTATATTGCCAAAAGGGGGAGAAATTGAAGAAAAGGCATCATTAAAAAGATAAAAATGAAAAATGTAGCTTGGATTTTATGATTTTGTTGAAAATTTGCAAATCTTAAGAATCATAAACTTTTATGAGTTTTTATTGGATTTTTAGAGCTTTTTATGGAAAACTTGTTCTTTATATTACCTTGTTCTAAAATCTTTCTTGCCAACTTGGTCATGTTCTCAATCTCTTCTCTCTGGACCATGTGTGGTTTTGTAATCAAATTATTTTCTTCTTCTCTTATTCAAACTCAAATTTATGCCTTTGTGTGGTTTGTCAATATACTCATCAAGGGGGAGATTGAAGGACTACGTGGAGGTTCATCCATGTCGGTGATGAGTATTTGACTTTATTTGAGCAAGGTGTGCTCAGGATTAAGTTTGATTTGAATTGGAATTCAAAAGGAAGCAATTTGAGTTGTGTTAGCTTCTTGCGGTACTATCGGCCCGTGGCTGGCGGTAGAACCGACTGATGATTGATACATAATTAATTGTGAGCATTTATGATGATTGAGCATTGCTATGTGAGGTATTTCCTTGTTTTTGATGGTTGCAGGACGATGGTGCTAGGTCAAAGTGAGGTGAACGATGGCCGGGACTAGGCGAGGAGCGTCGGAGGTCCAGACGGTCGGGGATCATCGGAAGATAATCGAAGATGGAGTCCGTGCAAGCCAAGAAGACAAGGAATGGATGTGATGCCAGCTAGATGCTGCTCGGATCGATGAGGGCCGTCGGATTGCGGTCTAATTGATAGGATAGCGGGTCTAGTTAGTATGCTTTGAGAACCGTGCAAGAAAACCCATTATGTGTTGTGGGTTTTGGGTGAACCCTTGCATGGTAGGTTGAGTGGGTTAATCCTAGCCCTTGATGGATCCTCTAGGGTTTAGAGGCTCATCCAAGGGTGGTAGGTGGCCCAAGAGTTGTATAAATAGGGGTTGAGGGGTAGCCTTCCCCCTTGAAGGTTTTGAGATTTTTGATGCTCCTTTGAGCTTTGCCCACATGAATGTGAGGCTTTATAACCTCTCTTTCCAGAAAATACAAAAAAATTCTTTACCTTATAGTGAATTTAAATTGCGCATTTACATTATGTCTTTACTTTACGCAATTTAAATTCAGCATTTTCTTTCCCGCATTTACATTCTCGCAATTTACTTTCTCGCAATTTGGATTTGCCTCCCCTCCTTCTAAATGCTATTCTTCTAGGTTGTCTTGAGGGTGTTCATATGGTTTTACACCTTTCTTGCACCATAGGATAGACTAGAGATCAAGTTTTTATCGAATTGCAAATCTGTCCAGAACTTGTTCTTCGCGCAGCAGTCAGTCTTTGATTTTTATAAAAATCTAGAAAAATCCTTTTTAAGTTATTCTTGTTGGAGAAGTTGCGCGACTCATATATCCATCTCCATCTCTGAAAACATTTGTGAGTCCACTGATTGCACCATTTGAGCGCTACGAAGTGAAAACCTTGCCTCAAATATTCTGGTCAAAGTTCCTGACTGTCTGTAATGCTTGATTTTTCATGTTTATTCTACAAATCTTTTTGAGGTGATTTTTGGTGGACTGTTTCACGACTCAACTTCTTGGAAAATCTGCTTTTACTTTTCTGGAAAGAGACTTTGGTGTTTTAGCTTTATCTCTTTTAGAAAAGTAGGCTTTAAATTGATTCCTCTTTGTTTGGACACTTGACAACCGGGATTGTGATTAAAAAATCCCTCACATGATTCATGGTTCTCATCCATGCAAGCTAGGGGTACACATAGTTGTCTAATTGTTCGGGTTTTGGAGGCTGTGCGAATCTGGGAAACACTAGTTTGAAGGAAAATCTTTGGGTGTTTCAGATTTTTTTTCGAGATTATTTGGAGTACTTTGAGTTGGGGAAAATTTTATTTTGGATCATTCACCCCCCCTTTGATTGCCATTTAGATCCTTCAGAAACCTTTTTACTCCCTTGAGAGGGTTCACTCTGAGATACACAAAATCATCAGGCTCGAAACATAATTCTCGGCGACGATTATCAGCATAGCTCTTCTGCCTTGACTGAGCGGTCTTCAACCTTTCTCTAATCATGATGATTTTCTCTTCGGCCTCCTTTAAAATATCTGGTCCAAAAACCATATGCTCCCCATCTCATCCCAATTTAGCGGGGTACGACATGATTGACCATACAAGGCTTCAAATGGTGACATTTGCAAACTGGCCTTATAACTGTTATTATAGCTAAACTCAGCATACGACAAACATTTATCCCACGATGCGGCATAAGCTAAAGCACAATCTCTCAACATATCTTCCAAAATCTGATTGACTCTCTTAGTTTGACAATCTATTTGAGGGTGACAAGCTATACTGAAATTCAGGCGAGTTCCTATTGCTTCATGCAACTAATTCCAAAATCTTGAGGTAAATTGTGTACCTTTGTCTGACACTATTTTCTTCGGTACTCCATGCAAACACACAATCCTTGACATAAATAATTCCGCCAAATGATCTCCTGAATATGTAGTCTTTACGGGTATGAAATGGGCGACCTTGGTCAAGCGATCAATTATGACCCATATTGAATCATATCCACTCTGGGCCCTAGGTAAATCGGTAATAAAATCCATACCGATTTCCTCCCACTTCCATTTAGGTACTTTCAATGGTTGCAACAAACCTGCTGGCCTCTGATGCATTGCCTTCACTCTTTGGCATATATCACACAAAGCGACATGCTCATCAACTTCACGCTTCATAATAGGCCACCAAAATCTTATCTTCAGATCCTGATACATCTTTGCACTTCCTAGATGAATCGAGTACTTCGAGTCATGAGCTTCCTCAAGAATCAACTGTTTTAACTCCTTTTTATTTGGCACACAAATTCGACCTTTCATCCATAAGGTTCCCTGCTCATCCAAAGTAAAATTCTTCGCTTTACCTTCATCCATCTTGGACTTAATCCTCTTAATTTTGGCATCATCTTTCTGCCCTTCTCTAATTTGATCCTCCAAGGTTGGCTTCACCTCTGCTAGAAACCCTTTTGGTACCACTTCCAATCTCAGCTTCTGAAAATCCTTGCATAACTCAAGTTGACCCTTCTGCACTTAACATGTTACCACTGTAACTTTTCCTGCTTAAAGCAACGGCTACCACATTAGCCTTTCTAGGGTGATAATGGATTCTCATGTTATAACCCTTGATTAACTCTAACCATCTTCTCTACCTCATATTCAGGTTTGACTGAGTGAAAATATACTTTCAACTCTTATGGCCTGTGTATACTTCATAGCGATTTCCAACAAGATAATGATGCCATATATTTAAGGCATGCACTATTGCAGCTAATTCCAAATCATGCATTGGGTAATTCTCCTCATGTGGCCTGAACTGCCTTGATGCATATGCAACAATCTTACCATTCTGCATTAGCACACATCCAAGTCCTTGACGCGAAGAATCACAATAAACATCAAAACTGTTCTGAATATCAGGAAACACTAATACTAGTGCGGATGTTAACCTTTTCTTTAATTCATGGATACTCTTGTCACAATTTGGTGTTCATGCAAATTTCTTCTCCTTTTTCAAAAACTGTGTAAGGGGTCTAGCAATCGTTGAGAATCCTTCAATGAATCGACGGTAATAACCCGCCATTCCAAAAAAACTGCAAATCTGAGTCACCGACTTCGGCTGTTCCCAGTGCAACACTGCCTCAACTTTACTAGGGTCTATTGCAATACCTTTAGCAGTCATCACATGACCAAGAAAATTACACTTTATTTTTCCAAAAATCACACTTACTAAATTTCACATATAATTGCTGCTCTCGAAGCTTTTCAAGAACCAGCCTCAGATGTTTTGCATGATCTTCTTCTGCCTTAGAGTAGACAAGAATGTCATCTATAAATACGACAACAAACTTATCCAGATATTCCATGAAAATTTTATTCATCATGTTCATAAAATTTGCAGGAGCATTTGTCAATCCAATTGACATGACTGTGAACTTGTAATGTCCATATCTTGTTGAAAATGCTGTCTTGGGTACGTCCTCTACGCGAATCTTCAACTGATGATATCCTGATCGAAGATCTATCTTGGAGAAAATTCCAGCTCCTCTTAATTGATCGAACAAATCATCGATCCTAGGTAGCAGATACTTGTTCTTTATTGTCACTTCAATCAGAGCTCGGTAATCAATGCACATTCTCATGCTTCCATCCTTCTTCTGAACAAACTAAACAGGTGCTCCCCATGGCGACGAACTTGGCCTTACAAAACCTTTTTCTAGCAACTCCTCAATCTGTTTCTTCATTTCTACCAACTCATCCGTAGGCATTCGATACAGTCTCTTGGCTATTGGGACTGTACCAAGCACCAATTTAGTCACGAACTCAATATCCCGATCAGGTGGCATTCCAGGTAAATCTTCAGGAAAAACATCCGGATATTTATTAACAACTAGTACTTCTTCAATGCTGACTGCTTTAGCTCTATTAACCATCATCTGACCATTACGAATGACAATTGCTTGGACTTCCACTCTTTCACCTTTCGGGATTTCAATTGACACCACTCTTCGACCACAATCTAATAAAACTTTGTGATTAGACAGCCAATCCATTCCAAGGATAACATCTAATGTTTGAGTATTCAAGATAATAAGGTTCGCTAGGAACTCTATTCCATTCATGAGCATCTTAACTCCTATACATCCTAGGTTAGGTCGCAGTTCTGATCCAGGGGATTGGACCAAAAGCACGCACTTAAGGTTTATCACTTCTAACCCATTCCTAACTGCAAAATCTTGGGAAATAAAGGAATGCGAAGCTCCAGAATCAAATAGAACTGTAGCAGCTATTGAATTAACTAGAAGCTTACCCAGTACGACGTCTGATGCTTCCTGAGCTTCACCAATCGTGATATGATTCACACGACCCCTCACCGTGGCTTGAGTTGTAGCTCCATATTGAACAGCTCCACGGTTTTTCCCTGGTGCAGGCGTCTTAGCCGGCGTAGATCCAAGGTTGAAGCGAACAGGCGTAACACCTCCTCTCTTGGGACAATTATTGGGGAATGCCCTGGCTCATTGTAGCCAAAATAGCATCAGACTGCTGATTGTTGATTTCCTCCCGAGGCGTTATTGATTTGAACAGGTGTCTGAAATTTTTGGCCACTAGGGCGAGGTGCGGAAGAAGGCGTCTTGAAAATTGCCTTAGGCTGAAACCTAACAAACTACTACGGTGCAACCCTCAACTTTTGCTGGCCTTGGCGAGCTCCTTTCTATGCCATCATGCGCTTGCGGTTGTCGTCCAACTCTTTGCACTTGTCTTTCAGAATAAGGGCCTTGTTAACCAATTCTTAAAAATCATGAAAATTATGGGTGATTAACCCAACCTGCAATCTAGAATTCAGTCCCTTCATGAAATGAGACTGTCTTGCCTTATCAGTCGCTACGTCTTCAGGTGCATAGTGAGAACGCTAGGTGAACCAGTTCAGGTAGTCTGCCACAGACTGGCCTCCCTACTTGATGGCTCTAAATTCTTCCTTCTTTAAATCCATAACACCTTCAGGAACATGAAACTGACGAAAAGCAGCAGCAGAATCTTCCCAAGTGATCTCCTGTGGGTTCTCCTGTGATGCGCAGTAATTCTCCCACCATTCGGCAGTTGTGCCTTCTAGCTGATGAGAAGCATAGAGCACCTTCTCATTTCCCTCACATTGGGTGATATGAGACTTTCTCTCAATTGTCCTTAGCAAGTCGTCAGCCTCAATTGGGTTAGCATTCCTAGAAAAAGTTGGCGGACGGGCCCTCATAAATTCCGACAGCTTCGAGTATGGACGGTTCCCATTATTAGCAGTTTGATTTGCATTGTTGGCCACCGATTGATTGTCGAAGTGCTACATATGCTGCATCATGGTCTGCATAAGTGGGTTTAGGCAGCAAGAAAGGCTCCAAAGTTACTCATGTCAACTGGTGGCATTGTTTGAGGAATTGACGACTCATTCTAGTTCTCATTCTGACGGCTTCCACTTCCACCAGCTCCGATGTTTCCATGAGTTTGAACCATCTATTGATTACTCCAAGGTTTAGAGAAAAGAGGGAAATAGCATAGACAAGTATATAAGATCTTATGTGGGGAAAAAGCTTTAACTCAAACTCTAAATATATTAAACTTTATTTAATACTTGGTATGGTTGCTCACAAGTGTCTAAGGGCAATGCAACGCATACTGCACACTCAAAAAGATCATAAAAACTCTCATTAAGCTAATCAAGTATCTCTAATCGACTAATGGCAACAATCTAAACTTAAACTTATGCGACTCGAACACTTGAGTCACTACTAGTACTAAATTCAAGACTCTACCTAGTCACTAAGCCATCCTGGATGTGGGCCTCTAGGTGAACACTGCGGTGGATGACGCGGCATCAAGGTGAACTTGTTTCAATGACCGGGGGTCTCGTTGGATAACACTGATCCCTGAGGTAGAGAGCCTCCTCCAGCTCGGCTATCCTCTCAGAAGCCATCCTCCTAGACTCTCAAAGATCCTTTACGGCCTTCTCCATTGCTTCATATACCTCTGTAAGCTCTTGATTCGTAGTCTTCATGAGGGTCTCCTGTGCTGAAGCAAGACGTGCTAAGTGGACGACGGTGGCATCTTCCTCCCACTTGATCCTGTCCTCAGTGATGGCGCTTCCGTTGGGATGGTACTTGAATACAGTGGACTCCAGCTCTGAAGCGTAGTCACGGGCAAGGTGACGAAGTGCAAAACAGGCAGTCTCCTCGACCTCAGTCTCAAATGTGGATCTCCTTGCTGAGATGTGGACAGGGCGGCTCCTAATGGTGTTCTCCCTAGCGTAGACCGTGATCTTGCAGATTGTTCCTCTTATTTTCCCGTTCACGATCCAGCTAGTACCTGGGTAGATACGATCAAAGCCTCCCAACAGCTGTAGCATCCTCCAAAGCTCATCAGCAAATCCTCCCTTACGCTCTCCATAAATACACTCCATCTCAACCTGCAGAAAGCGGCTATCGTAAAAACCTCAAGTCAAAACAAGAGAAAAGACGAAAAAATTTCAGCAAAGGCAGAAAGCAAGAAAGAAGGGATAAGTCAAGATCCTTTTAATCTTTCAAGTTGATTTTACCTTTAGAAAATAGTTTTGGACACTCCTAAGATGACAAACTAGCTAGGGCTTGACCTACAGTCAGTATGGCTCTGATACCACCTCTGTCGGGACCCGAATATGCAAATGCAGACCCTCTGTGTATTCCGCACTAGTCCAGGATCACGCTAGTGCACACAGGCTAAACATTGATGAATATCACAATCATACTTAACGGTAACAGAATAAAGACTTCATCAATATTAAATATAACTGTTGGATGACCTTAGGTCAACCTTACATGAATAAACCTCGTAGGGCTAAGACTGAAAAGTAATTAAATTGCAGCGGAAATAAACACAAGCGTAGAAACTCTTCAATCTGCCACAGGCAACTGACAAGGTTCACACCCAAGTTATTCGCCTCTTCCTGATACTCTTCCTCAAAAGCAGGCGTTGCTTCTTCTCCAACTGGTGATGTTTTGTTGCAAGGGTGTGAGTACATAAAGCACTCAACATGTTTTGCACAGAATGCAAGTCTGATATACTATATGCATGGCTTATTACAAAGGATAGGCTAACATGATTATTTTGCATATACAGTGCTTGTAAAGGAATAGCATAAATAGATTGAAATACAGTAAAAACAAATAATAACCATAATACATTTCCATTCGTATTCGAATAACCAACTCAAAACCTTATTCTACATTTCAACATCCATACCCACATTTGTTTTTAACAAAATCTAACCCTTGATTGTAATCACCGAGCAATGCTCAATAACGCGAGTGTCGACGATCGGGATCACCTGACTGCGAGAAGAGGGAAGGAGTGATGTGGGAGTAGGGCCCAAGGCTGTGCCCGTCCAAAGGAAGGGGTGCGGTCATGGGCCCTGCTCCCACATCACTCCTTCCTCTTCTCACGGTCAGGCGATCCCGATCGACGATAGCTGGTGCCCAACGTGGGGCACGAGAGTTTCACTCGTTCAGAGGGACTTCACTGCTTCAACGTCACCGACTCTTTCGGTTTCAATGACAACATGTCGCATTCGGCAAGCTTGGACATGGACGCAGTTCCCGAGCGCGAGGGCTCCATGTTCATGTTCTCACCCTCACCGCCGCTGCGTGAACGCCTTGCCTTCATGGTCGACTCCACCGCCAATGCCAAAATGCTGAGCTTCCTCGACGCTTACTCTGGCTACCATCAAATCAAGCTCGCAGTCGATGACGAAGACAAGACGGCCTTCATTACACCGTTTGGGACGTTCTGCTACATGACCATGTCGTTCAGCCTCCACAACGCTGGCGCGACGTTCTAACGGCTAATGGTCAAGACCTTCGACCCTCATATCGGTCGTAACCTTCAGGTCTACGTTGACGATATCATCGTCAAGGGCTCTTCCGAAGATGACCACATCAACGACCTTGCGGAAACCTTTGCTAGCCTGAACAAGCACAGCATCAAGCTCAACCCCAAAAAATGCGTGTTCGGCGTTACCTTGGCCAAAGTGCTTGGCTACATGATCAGGGGCTCGAGAGTCGGCCCGAACCCGGAGAAGATCGAGGCAATCGAGAAGATGGCTCCTCCGACCTCGACAAGACAGGTCCAATGCCTCACTGGCCACATGGCCGCCCTCAGCCGGTTTATCTCAATTCTCGGTAAGCGCGGACTACCGTTCTTCAAGATGTTGTGCAAGCACGGGGGCTTTGAATGGACACCCGAAGCTCAACGGTCCTTCGACGAGCTAAAAGCATACCTTTCGATCCCACCGCTACTCACGACCCCACGGTAGGGAGAAACGTTGCTGCTTTACCTCGCTGCCACGACCCAGGATGTCAGCACCGTCCTGGTGGCCGAGCGCGACGGTCGGCAGTAGCCAATCTACTACGTCAGCGAGGTACTTCATTGACCAAAGGAGCGCTACACTGAGGTCCAGAAACTGCTCTATGCCCTCTTCATGGCTTCGTGCAAACTCCGGCACTACTTCCAAGCGCATATAGTGGTTTTCCCGAGCGGATTCCCACTCGGCGAGATCCTAAGGAACCCAGAAGTCGAAGGTCGCATCGTCAAGTGGGCCATGGAGTTGGCAGAATTTGACATACAATTTGTAGCGCGCACTGCCATCAAGTTGCAAGCGCTCGCCGACTTCGTGGTCGAGCAGACATCGCAGCCGACCCCCGAGCCTGAGGTCGAGGAAGAGAGGCCCTGGAGGATGTACTTCGACGGTTCCAGGTCATTCAAGCGCTCGGGGGCTGGTATCCTCATCATCACACCCCGGGGAGACAAATTGAGGTATGTGATTCACTTCGGTTTTCCTGCAACCAACAACATGGCAGAATATGAGGCCCTTTTGGCGGGTCTCCGAGCCTGCAGGTCATTGGGCATGCACCAGCTGGTCATCAAGGGCGATTCCCAACTCGTTGTCAACCAGTACAACAAAGACCTCCAGTGTTCGGAGGGCTCGATGGCCAGGTACCTTGCCGAGGTGCGCAAGATGGAGAAATGGTCCCGGAACCTGGAAATCAAGCACGTACCCAGGAAGGACAACTCCAGTGATGACCTTTTGTCCAAGCTTGGGTCATCTGGTGGTGAGATTCCATCAGATGTCATCCTCGAGACCTTGGCGGCACCCTCTGGCACCGACCGAGAAGACTTGGTCGCCCTCCAGGAGAATGTTCCCTCATGGACGGAACCAATTACCAAGTTCCTCGGCCGGGGTGAGCTCCCGGACGACTCGGCCGAGTGGAGCAGGATCAGGCACCAAGCGAGCTCATACAATCTCGTCAATGGGCAACTCTATCGTCATGGCACCTTGGGTGTTCTGTCAAAGTGTGTTACCCTGGAGGAAGGTAAGTACCTGCTCAACGATATCCATTTGGGCTTCTGCGGTGTGCATTCGTGTTTCAGGACCATGGCTGGCAAAGCGTTCCTCATGGGATTTTATTAGCCAACGGTTCTCCACCAATCTGTTTAGTTCTGCTTGTCAGAAGATCAGGCCACCGTTCGCAACAACAAAACTAAAGCACTAGCCATTCAGGGCATCTAGCTCATTTCACTTGCTTCCTTTGAGGGCTTGTTTGGAGTATTTTGAGTGGGGGGAAAATTTTATTTGGGATCATTCACACCGCCCTCTGATTGCCATCTGGGTCCTTCATGGCAATATTTGCATCATATTCAAATTATCCACTAAGCATCTCTAAGCATACCCTTTGCTCATTAATGATTAAACAAAAGGGTGATTTATTACGATAATTAGCCTTGGGTGACAAGGTAAATGGTTTATCAATCAAGGAAGGAAATAACAAGTATCAATTGTATGGTATAGCTAATCATCAACATTTAACATAGAATTTAATAAATAAACATAAGTGTGCAATTATTATTTGAAAGCAAAAGATTTGCATTTGAAAATTGGGAACAACATGATCTAATCATAAGGATTAGCTTTGCTCAACAGTAGATAGGGTTGGTTCTTGTTTGGCAGCGACGGGGCCATCCGAAGCATAAAAGTTTATAATCGTGAAATGCATCCAATTCAACACAAATTTAAATAAAGTTCAAATGAACTCAAAAAATTATGATTTTAGTACTGATCGAACGATTCTAAACTTAGAAACAAAAATCAAGTCATTTGGATTAAAACAGAGGGAGAACGAGCTCTCCAAAGTTTGACCGGAGAGGGAATTCCAGAAAATTCGAAATTTCTGTCAGGTGGGGTCCATCGGATTTTCATTTTATTTCTCATTACTTCTATTAAGTAAATCATCTGTAGCTAACAAGTGGGTCTAGCTAGGGTTTTAATTTCTTTTCTAATTATTTTTATTAAGAAAGACCGAAGAGACTGACAGGTAGGGTCGCACATCTTAATAGACTCAGTCTACAGAATGGTTCATGGGACCGGGTCCCACATGTCGACGACTATGGTCTACGGACCAGGTCTACATAGAATGTTTAAGTGGTAGGCCCCACATGTTATACCATCATACTTTAAACAAGCCCGTAATTTTTATTTAAGCACCGTGGGTCCACATGTCATACTAACACTAATCTACTAAATAAACACTAAATAATCTAGATTAACTTAATCCTCTTGATCATTGGATCGACACGCTAGCGTCACACAATCGTGTTCTCCACTCAGAACGGACGAGTAGGAGCAGGGTATCCATAGGCAGCTCAGGTTCGAGCTCGACGCCGACGAGGGAAGCCACAACGACTATCCGTGACCCCCAAAATGGATTGTAGTTGTCCCAACAAACCTAGTGGTTGCGATGGTGCAACAGTAGAGGCTTTGAGGTGATGACTCTACATGAAGGTGGCAGCGGAACAATACATTATGGCAGCTACCAAACTCTAGCAAACCATCACAATAAGGTGGTGCTTGAGCATCTACACGACCAGGCGATCTTATTCGTGCAGACGGTGCTCAAGATGAAGCGGTGTGCAAGCTCTCCACCGCGACCTGGTGAGGTGCTATAGAGCGACAACGCTATGGTGATCTACGCAGTACATTGACTAGCCTACCAGGTTTACAGAGCTTTAGAATGCGGTTGGTATACACATGCTTCATTCCAGCGATAGGGAAGAAGGGTTTTCTGGCGACTCTAGCACATGGCAAGGAAGAAGGAGATGCATATTAGCAAGAAAGTCGTGGGCTTCGAGGTCGAAGCTCATTGGCAAGAATAGAACAGGGTAGTCTACCATAATCCAAACTATCCTATGAAAAAACAAGACCACATGGCGTGCTCCATCTTGCTCTATGGATGAAGTGGTTCCCTTCTCCCTGTGGGGAATCAAGCAAGGGCAAGGTGAGCATCATGCAGAGGATGCTAAGGCATCCATGTTGTGCAACACAATGTTGGATGGGGCTCACCCTTAACAATCTGGATCAACGAGTGAAGCCAACGCCCAGATGAAGAAGATGACCGGTGTGGCTCGATTCTTCTCCACCCAAGGTAGAGAGGAGGGGAAATTTTGGGGGAAATGTAGAGGAGGAGTGGGTGGTTCATGTGATGTAGTCGGCTTGGCCTTATATAGAGAGTTGTATGAGTGCGGCGACATGTTGACGGGCTCATGTGCAAAATCTCACAAGCAGGGGCTCGACTCGGCGTGCTCTCTGGCATTTGACTAAACGCATTGATGGGACTAGGTCACAGTGATGTGACTACCTTGCAATGCTTGCTATAGAGCTCAAGGTGGAGGGCTGATGTAGACTCTGGGTTGTGCAGTGTGCATGCATGTACAGGTGGCAATAGGTGAGAGAGAGAGGATGCGTGGGGTAGAAGCATTGTGCTTATCTCTAGCTAGGCCTGACAGGTTGGGCTAGGGCCCACTCATTAATGAGAGCAAGAGAGGGAAATGGGAGTCGAGCTTCCTCTACTACTACACATGGATGACTTGGGCCACAAGGGGTGAAAGAGACGAATAGAGGAGGTGGCGAGGGCCGAATCATGCCGAGGGAGAGCAAAAGAGAGGGGAAGAAAGAAGAAAGGAAGTAGACCATTGGCTAGGTTTCGGCCCAAGTGAGACAAAGGGAAAAACTATAGGTTTGAGATTTAATTTGCAAATCAAATTTTGGCTCGAGTTTTGATTTTGAATTTTGAAAAGGTTTTGAATACAAAGCTTTGAATATCTTTGGTTTGCACATGGGCGAATCCAGGGGAGGGGGTCTACGTTAGGCTCGCACTACTACAGAATGGCACAACACTATTGCTTCATCTGGATCGGTTCCTAACGTTTTAGAAAAAAACTGATTGTGATAGATGATTTCGGAGAGGGTGCTAATAATAATCACAATCGCTTCTCAGATTAGAACCGATTGTGATGTAGCATTGGGCACATCACAATTGGTTCTCATATAAGAACCGATTGTGATGTGCCCAATTCTACATCACAATCGGTTCTAACCTGAGAAATGATTGTGTTGTGATTGTTAGGTTATTTATACCCTCAGGCTAAAGTCCTCTGTTGTTCTAGAGGCAAAAAAAACGCTGCCACCCCAAAAAACACCACATACTATGGTTGGAAGCAATACTTGGGTGAGAAATTATGAAATCATCGTGGTTGGGTGTTAAGAGGGTAAAGTTAAAGCCCTAGCTTGACGAGATTTCCTCTCAATTTTCCCTCATTTGTGGTTTCCTTGAAAAGGTGATCATTCCTTTAAACCCCTACAATTTAGCACTAGATAATTCGATATGTCACAAAGAGAGTTTAGGTTGCACTAGAATTGTGCGTATCCTATCAGATTTCACACCCCTTTATTTAACAAGCACATATCCATTTATGTTTGTAGTACTCTCGTGTTAATCTGGAATTATTATTACTGTAATATGATGAATTAATGTTAGAGTTTTGGCTGCGTAACTGAAGGATCAAGATGGCAATCAGAGGGGGGTTGAATGATCCCAATTTAAATTTTATCCCCAAACATGATCACAAATACAATTTTTTACCCAAAGAAACCAAGCCAAGATTCTTAGATATCAAATGGAGGCTGAAGAATCAGTTTTCACAAATTTCTGCTTGAGACCGGTACTACTGCTCATGTTGTGGCGGCACTACCATAGTTACTGTAGCTACAGTAAAACAGGCATATGAACAATGATTTTAGACAGAGTTCAAAAGAAAAATCGAGGATATATTTTGATCCACTGATCCAAACTCAATGAAACTTTGTGGACACCTTCCTATGGATATCAGGAACCTATTCCAATTGTTGATTGCAAGAATCGACATCAAAGTTCCAACCTTTTTCAAATTTACGGAAGGGTACACAGAAACGGGTTCAAGAACAGAAACTTGGCTCTTAGCTAGCTCGTGGGTTCTTGATGATCAAGATGATCCTAGATGGCTTCCCACATGTCATAGCAAGCTAGAACACATGTCAAGAACACCAAAAACCCAATCTTCCAAGAATCATCCTTTCAAGAACAAAAACTCAATTTCTTGCAAAGAACACATGATTTGCTTCGATGATTGGGATATGGTTTGAAGAAGACTCATCCATCAATCATACATCCACAGCACAAGATCCACAAGCATTTAGAAGGAGGGGAGGCAAATCCAAATGTGCAAGAAGTAAAATGCAAGAATGTAAATTGCGGAATTTAAAGACCGAATTTAAAGCATAATGGAAATGCGGAAAGTAAATTCAGAATTGAGAGGAATGAATTAAACTTTCATTTCTGGAAGGGAGGTTTGCAAAGCCTCACAACAAAGTGGGCAAAGCTCAAAGGAGCACAAAAACCTCAAAACCTTCAAGAGAAGGAATGCCACTCCTTCCCCTTTATTTATACTACTCTTGAGTCACCCTCCGCCCTTGGATGAGTTCCTTCTACCCTAAGGATCACCATCAAGGGCTAGGAATGACTCCCACACACAACCATACTAACTAGACCTGCTACGCTATCACCTAGATCGCGATCTGACGGCCCCCCTTGATCCGAGCAGCTCCTAGCTAGCATCTCAGCCATTTCTTATCTTCTAGGTTCGCAGCGACTCCGACTCCGATCATCTTCCAGTGATCCTCGACCGTCTAGACCTTCGACACACCTCGCCTAGTCCCGATTATCCTCCGCCTCACCATGACCTAGCACGTCGTCCTGCAACCATGAAAAACAAGGAAAACCCATCACATAGCAATGTCCAACAAAGATATGCAATCATCACCCAATTGCATAGCTCAATAAGTCAGCACTCCTAACCACTATATCGACTTCATCGAGTTGCCATCATCTAGTCAGATCCTCGCTCGAGTAGAAACTCGACCACTGTTTCGACCGCACCATGTAAACGACCACATGTCAAACTCGATACCTAGTCTATCGACCTCAACTCGATACCAAGTCTATAGACCTCATGTCCAACTCGATCGATCACGGCACCAAGTCGATAAAATGATATCGAGTAACAATTGGTTAAACTATAGACTCGAGATGAGCTGACTGCAGAATGCTCGACTCAACAACATTTCTACTCGATACTTAGCTAATAACAATCTACTCGAATCATTCGACCACAAGCCTGCAGGGCGATACTCGAGGCCGGTAGAGCCACTTGTGATAGACATAACTCAAATTACTTTAATTTGAAAATCCAATTCAAATCAAACTCACCCTAGAGCATACCATTCTCAAATTTAGTCAAATACTCATCACAAACATGGGTAGACCTCCACATGGTCTTTCAGTAACCTACGTCTCTAGTTCGAGGGTGCTTGTTTATAAATATGCTGAAATGGCATATTTATAAGCAAGCACTCATGAATTGTCCATGTTTTTTGACAATTCAAGGATATGTGGTTCGGGCAAGTTCCTAAGCTGTTGTACAACTCCAGAGAAAGTTTCAGTAGCATCTCTCTAGTGTTCTCAGGATACACACCCCTTTTGACCTGTTGTCGAGACGTGTATTTGTAGAATAGCGGGGAGATGCTGCCAAAATTTTCTTTGGAGTTGTACAATAGCTTAGGAAATTGCCCGAGCCACATATCCTCGAATGGGATTAGGACCTAACCTAATTAGAGATTAAGAGTTATCGTTGGTTCATCAACTTTGTTAATGCTTGCACCCTTATTTGTTTCTTTGAAGTGAAAAGATTTGCAAGCTACTGCATTAGTTAATTCGATATCATTGTTGATGTTTTAAATGTATGTCTACTAACTAGGGAACTGAAAGATCTTAAGTAGAGAAGAAGGTATTGGGAGTAAAATTATATATCTTGGTACCCGTCCTCTATTTTGTAAAGGTAATGAAATAATGTCTAAATATTTGAAATAGCTAGCTGTCGCTCAAATTTTTTCTTAATTTATTGTGCGTTGTTTAATTGTGCAGATGGACCGTGAAGAATGGATGTATCAAAAAAGCCATGTGAGTGCTAAATTTTAGAGGGGTGTTAATGAGTTCAAAAAAATGCAAAAGAAGACATGGTGAAGAGGGGTGTAAACTTCATATATTGTCCTTGATTTGATTGCACCAATCTCACGAGATTTAAGAACTAAGTTCAAATTGAAGACCACTTGATTCGACGTGGCTTCGTGAGGCATTACACGTGCCGGATCCATCACGGGGAGACAAGTAGTACCCGTCTGGTATGCAACGAAGACATGCTGGAACCCGATCACGAGTTGCAGCATGATATGTTTGAGGAGGACAATTTAGAGCAAATGTTGCGGGATGTGGAGGGAAATTACACGGAAAGAGAGTTTGAAAAGTTTAAAAGCTTGATAGAAGACGATGCCAAACCGTTGTTCTCGGGTTGCAAAGCAGAATACACCAAGTTGGGCTAGGTACTTGCATTGTTCGAATTGAAGGCAAAACACCGTTGGACAGATACAAGTTTCAATGCACTTTTAGTTCTTCTATCGGATGTGCTTTCGGCGGGAAACGAGTTGCTAACAAGAATTTATGAAGCGAAGAAGCTACTATGTCCTATGGGAATGGAAATAGAAAGGATACAAGCATGTTTGAATGATCGCATCTTGTACCGTAATGCGCATAAGGAATTGCATGTTTGTCCAGTTTGTGGTGTACCCCAGTACAAATAAAAGGAGAAGCGTAATGACAAGAAGCGTAAGATCCAGGGTGACGATAGTGAAGAGGTCATTAAAGGGAAACCAGCAAAGGTATTGTGGTACTTGCCCATCATTCCCCGTTTGAAGTGGATGTTTGCAAATCCAAAGAAACAAAATCGTTATGTTGGCATTATGAATCACGAAAGGAAGATGGAAAGCTAAGACACCTCGTTGATTCGGCTCAATGGAGAAACATGGATTGGAAATATGAGGAGTTCGCTGCCGAGATGAGGAACATAAGATTTGGATTGAGTACCAATAGAATGAATCCATTTGGAAATATGAGCAGTCATCACAGCACTTGGCTAGTTCTATTGTTTATCTTGAAGGACTGAAATGGCAATCAAAGTGGGGTGAATGATCCCAAATAAAATTTTCCCCCACTCAAAATGATCCAACCAAGCCCACAGAAAATTCAATCAAAAGGAGCAAATGAAATGGAGGAAGTTTTCCTGCAAGTCCAGTATGACCGGGTTGAATCCGGTAGCACCGGAATCCAGTATGACCGCATGAAAGGCGGTATGACCAGGCTCAAGAACAACAGGAAGAACATAGCCAAGATAGCACGAACTCAAAAGCTAATTTGAGGAATCTTTTGATTGGCTAGACAAAAACTCACGAAACTTGGTAGATGTGATCCTAAGGATGTCTGGAACTTATTCCAACCTTCAATCGCAAGGATTGACATTAAAGTTCCGACCTTTCTCACTTTGAAGGAAGAACACACCAAGTTTGAGCAAAACTCGAGAACTTGATCTTGGACTTGCTCGTGGGGTTTTGATGTTCAGGATGATCTTGGATAACTTCTCACACATCACAACAAGCAAGAACACAAGTCGAAAACCCCTCAAAAATGATCTAGAAGAATGATTCACTTTAGCACACAAGATCGATTCTTGCAAGAAATAACACAAGATTTGCCTAGATGATTGAGATATGGTCAGAAGAAGACTCATTCATCAATCATACAAACTCAGCACAAGCTCCACAAGTATTTAGAAGAAGGGGAGGCAAATCCAAATGCGCAAGAAGCAAATTGCAAGAATGGAAATTGCGGAATTTAAATACTGAATTTAAAGCATAATGTAAATGCATAAAATAAATTCTGGGATTGGTGAATGAAGCTTTTTTTCTGGAAGGAAGGTTTACAAAGCCTCACAACAAAGTGGGCAAAAAGCTCTGTTTGCACCAGATTTTGGCAAGGCATGGTAAAAAAATTGTCAGGCTAATGGTTGACTTATTATAGCCGATATTCCAGCAGGGAAAGGTGTCCGATATTTTTGGTAAAAATTGATGTTTTGGGAAGAGTCGTCTAGATTAAGGCCGATACAGATGAAGCTTTCACAGTGTTGGGATAGGACACGATCGGCCAGCAGCTATAAAAGATGGTCAAGAGCAGGCAGAAAAAAAGACACAACCCAATCAAACACATTACTTTTGCTTACTTTTCTGAACTTGGCGTTCGTCTAGTATGTTGCGGCCGATTAACCCTCTTCACGTTTTTTGGCACCAACACACTCTTGGCATTCTCGGTGGGATAACAATGTCTTCGTCGGGAAAGTCGATTCCACCGTCTGACCTCAATACTGAAGCCATAATCGTCCCTACACTGGACGATTTAACGCTAGACCGGCGCAAGGAGATGGAAGATCGAAAAGCTACTCTCGAAGAGATGATGCTGAGTAGTTACCAGAGGACTCGATGTGGCGTCACTCAAAAAGGCACGTTACCGATGGTTAACGCTCTCGGCGATGCGGGCATCACCAATGGTCTGGTAAGTCAATACCTACCTACGCAGGTTGAATTATCGTCTATTATTAATCAATCTATACACTATGCTCTGGTAAACCAATCACCGGCTCTTGTTAAAACACTTCGCCCGATGATTACAAATAGTGTGAAAACAATCGCTCAAGAATTAGCATCCGCTGGAAACCTGCTCGATCCGATGCAAGCTCTACTGAGTTACCCTGTTTTTTCGATAGCACAAAACATGCAAAATACTTTAGCCGATCCTAAACCATCGTCTATAACCTCAACTCCAACTATGATGCCGACTCAACCTACCGTTATACTATCGCGAGATCCTCGACCGAGTGGGGTGATACGTTATCAAGCATATACTGATGCCGCTAATATAGACGCATCGGCTAATTTGCTACCATCAACCCCGTTTCATGCTTTCCACAATCGGTTTCACAGCCGATTGAACCTAACAGGTACCCACAATGCCATGAGCCTATCCCACCTAGGAATCCAGCCCCGCACAAGGTGGTAACCTTTTCAGATCCCTTCGTCCCATTGCCAGAGCCACCGGTTAGAGGGAACAATGATTACAACCAATTCAATCAATACTCGTCGGCTCAATCTAATCGGTAGCCCGAGCTTGCACTCGGGGTGGGGGATAGAACGCCAATTATGACCAAAATAAGCAATGCCTTACTATCCCGTCAGCCAATAGTGTTAATTGGGCCGACCAGATTTTCACCGTATTGAGGGACCAATTTGGCATATAGCCAAAGGGCAGAGTCACCGGCTATAAAAAGTTATATCCTGATTGATGAGACCATGCCAGCCCAGCAAGCCATGCTTCTATCTCAAGGCAAGACAAATGCCCAACAACTTCTGATGCTCCAAGCCCACCCCAAGATCAAGCTCAATTCGTTCACGAATCCAGTTCGGCCCCCAGGAGCAGTCCAAATAAAAATGACTATATCTGGGTCATACGGAGTCCGTTTAAGGCGTTCTTGGACTCTACGGAAAAGCCCACGATGAGCGCTTTCCGACGGAAGTGGTTTCACATCCAAACTCCTTATGGATCGACTGGAATCGTCAAATCAATATGACGAACAGAATCTGTCAGGTGCTGCGCCACCTCCACTTGGGCCCAAAGGCCTTGTACGACCTAGGGTTTCACGACCACCCCCTTGGCCGCCTCCCTTGCCATCTTCCTCATATATATTCAATAGTCGTCGCTAGAATAGATGTGTTTTGCTTAGATTACAACTAGACACTTTGTTAGTTTTTTGCCGTTCATCGGTTTCTTGAATCCCAACTCGTGTGCTTAATATTATTCGCAATTTTAGATTTCTTCTTCTACGTTCTTGCTTATGTTCTCTATTCGCATGCAGGGATAAGCCTTCTTGGCGAGGTCAACCGTGTTTGTGCGTGGTTGATAACCAACGGAGCCGTGGTGTAGCGATTGCAGGGTTCGAATCAGTTTTGATTGGAAGCTGGATCGTCAACGTCGAGTTCTCCACCAATCGATTTATTACTACCTGTCGGAAGATCGGGCCACCATTCCCATCAAGTGGTATCAGAGCTTCGGTTACTCGATAGGTATTTCTTGTATCCCCACTTTTGTTTTGCCATCGACCTAGAGTCCATAAAAATTTCCCCACAAAAAGTTCATCATCGATTCCGCTGTCCTACAACCCCTTGTGCCTTTGCAATTTTCGTTTTTAGTTTCGCTTGTTGAGTTTGTGTCCATCGTCATCGTCTTGTTGCTGGTTTGAGGTCATGATCTTAGTTTCTAGTTGTCCCTTTCCGTTGCCCTAGTTCTTGTTTTGCACTGTTAGCCCTAACCGAAAGGAAGAAGTGAAGTCACATGCAATTCTAGATTGCGTAGTGTTCAGTAAAACAGCCATAACTTTTGCATACGAACTCCGATTGGGGCGTACTTTTTTTGTTTCGAAGAGAACTGCAACGCGCATCTGAAAAATCCACAGGTAAAACCTGTGCAGTTTTGGACCCTCAAAATCGGCCTCTAAGGCCGAGTTCCGAGCCCCACAAGTTTCATGTGCTGTTTTTGCCCATTTTTCGGTCATCTGTTTAACGTCTTCTCTTATTCCAAAACGTGAGATTTTTTTTGCCTTTGAGTTAAAAGAAAGGAAAACAAAAGGCAAGTGCAAAAAAAACCCGCACTGAAAAAAAAATCAGAAAGAAGAAAAGAACCAAAAAGAAGCAGAAAGAGAGAAAAAGAAGCGGATAATCAGAATTGCTTGCATCCTTTGAGTCTTATGTGCTTTGATATATCCCTTACTAGATTGAACTAGTTCTAGGAACACGTTTAGGCCAGCAACTATGACAATTACGTTGAACATTTATTCAGCTTGCTAATCTGATTTCGATATTGCTTATTCCTTGCTACTAAATATTGCCTTCCCAGCTCTACATACTTCTTATCAGTTCAGGTTCTCCTTTCAATCGCCTCACTCATGCTCCAGTCATGGTATCACGAACCAGCCACCGGTTGTACCACCTGCTGCTTTGGTAAGAACATTTGTAAGGGTGTGGTAAGACGCGTGAGAGTTTGTGATCCCACTGTCCAGTACCTAGTTGTTGATAGGGATAATACTTTGTGCTATCTTCTGTTTTCTACTAGCAAAGGCAGGGGTACCGGAGGGCCAGGAAGGTAACTAGTGTGTTCTTCATAACGAGCTTCGAGAGATGCTTTGAGAGATGAATGAGACTATGTGTTGACTTTTGTGGTCGGCAATGAATTTATGGGGCAGGCGCTAGATCTCAAACTCGAAGGTCACACAAGACAAAGGTTTAGACAGGTTCAGGCCCTCGACAGAGGAGGTAATACCCTAGTCCTGTGTGCTGGGATTATCTGGATCTCTTGGATCTAAGATTGCTCATGTCTCTGTTGTTGCTCGCCCTCTCCCTTATATAATGGGGGTGGGGCGGTTTACAGAGTTCCGATCGGTTAAGGGATTTCGATCGGTTATTGGATTCTAGTCGATTACAAGATGGAGTTTACATCTTTATCTCATCCTGCTAACAACTTGGATTATATCTCTTATATCTAAATATATGTTCAATTATCTCTAGGATGTATCTCCTTGCGCACGGCAGCAAGGCTTGGTGCGGAGCTTATCCTTTGGGCCTTCTGTTCAACCCTGTCTCAGGCACTTCTAGGCCGGTTATGAAGACACCTGGGTTCTTATATTCCACAGTAGCCCCCGAGTGATTCATGATCCGATTGCTATATCTTTATCTGGGCCTCAATTTTGGATCAACGTCCTCAGCTTCCAGCATAGACCTCTCACTGGTTTCTTCTTTGATTTGAATGCTTCTGCTTGCAGCAAGGGGATTATGAAGGACTCGAATATAACTCCGGACAGTCTTCGAAGTTGCTTTGACTTCTTGTGTCAATTCACTTTCCAAAAAACCTCTTTGGCTTCTGAAACTATCTTAACTCCAAGTCTCCTCGGCTTCTGATGTCATTACATCTTCGCATTTACTTCAACCTTGCCGTATCAGCTATAAAAGGCGAACCAGCGCATTTAGAATTTATTCTCTCACGCTTAGTCCTCTATTTTCCTACACCAAGCTCCACCTTCTTCCGGAGGGACTTCATGGATGGCCGGGATCCCGAACTTGCCGAAGAGTGGGCGCTCTTTGACCTCGCCATTGCTGAATGGGCGGAGGACAAAGCCGTCGCCTTCGACCGCGCCGCTGTCGATGCCTTCCTCGAGATTTTCTCCGCCCTTCATAGGGCTAAGGAGGCTCTCGTGGAGGTGCTTGGTCGCATGCGCCGCGGAGAAGTATAAGACCCATGTAAATGTAAGAAAATATTTTCGCAGGCATAATGCCTGTGGAGTTTATATAATAAAGAAATGTTTACCAAATGATATCTTTGATTGTCGTTAGACAGCTTAGACCCAGCTTGGGGTATATCGAATCTTGCATGACACTTTGGTCGGGTGATATCCATATCCAATCATCGCAGGATATATCTTAGGACCGACTTGGGACATATTAGGATTTGCGCGGCTCTTGGCCAAGTGATACTTATATCCGACTGCTGTAGGATATAGCTCTAGTCCAACTCGGGACATATCATATTCACGTGGCTCTTGGCCGAGTGATACCCATATCCGACTGCCGTAGGATATAGCTTAGGCTCGACTAGGAGTGTATCAGGATTTTCTTGGCTCATGGCCGAGTGATACCTATATCCGACTGGTGTAGGATATTTCTCTAGTCCAACTTGGGACATATCAAGATTTTCTTGGCTCATGGCCGAGTGATACCTATATCCGACTGGTGTAGGATATAGCTCTGGTCCAACTTGGGACATATCAAGGTTTATTCGAACGGTATCCGTACTCGTTAATTATGATGCACAGCTTATCGACCCATCTTGGTGCGTACCATTGGAACCGTGCCTTATCAGGCTCAACCCGCGATAGATGATTCCGCCATGCGGTAACCAATCTATGACCCAACGTGGGGTATATCGCAAGAAGATATTTTTAATCCAAACGGGAGGATACACACATCCCGCTTAGTTCGATAAGCGGTTAAACATCCCATCGTGGGGAGCAACGTGTCCCAAATACGACTTGGTCAAACCATGACCGCCTCCGTATGTCAGGACGTCGTGCTAGCAAATTATTACGAAGCATAGGGCAGGGTTAGGTGTTCTGCAATCCTTTTCCCGCCGATTCGGCGAAAACCTAAACTTTCCCCCTTTTAAGACTAAGCCGATGGTTCATTTTTCCCATCGCATACTCCTGCCTCTTCTGCTCCCTTGTCTCTTCGTCTTCTCCGCCGCTAGGGTTAACTGCTGCTGTGCTCGCATTTTTGCGCCGTCGTTTATCCTTCCTTCAAAAATGTCTTCTCGTTCTTCCAAAGACACCTCCTCACTGCCTTTGCCTCAAGATTTGACCACCTCGATAACGACGGAAGAGCGGCTGCAATCCATGGCGGATGACGGGGTTCTTCCAGCCTTGACTTTGATTTCCGCTTGACCGGCCACAAGTGAATCCATCCCTATCCCTCGCTCAGAAGAAATTGTGGTTTTTGAATCTTCCTTCCAATGCGGACTGGGCCTTCCTGCTTGCGCTTTTCTTCGCGGTCTTCTCTTTTTCTATGGTATAGAGTTAGTGAACTTGAATCCCAACTCCATCCTGCAAATCTCCCTCTTCATTCACCTCTGTGAGGCCTTCTTGGGCGTCCGCCCTCATTTCAATCTCTTTCGCCACTTTTACCTTTTAAAACCTTATCCCTCAAAGAGCGACCCCAAGGTAATTGGGGGAGCCGGATTCCAATTACGAGAAGGACTAAAGAAAAATTACTTTGCCATTCCCTACAAATCTTCAAATAAAGGCTGGCACTAGGAATGGTTCTACTGTGCCAATCCTGATCCTGTTCTCCCCTCTTTTGTCGGGCGCTGGCCTAAGGTGTCCCTTTCCTGGGTATTTGCTCCCAATGCTGGCGACATGGACCAGGTGTAGGATCTTTTGGCACTGATTGAGAAATTAAAAGAAGACGGTCTCAAGGGAGTCGGTCTAGCCCTCCATTTTGTCGCTCGCCGGGTACAACCGCTAAAGGAGCTAGTCCATCTGGGATATGAATTTGAAGGGAGGGACGATCCGACACGGGAACTGCCCGAATTAGTGTCAAAGGAGCAAGTATATGCTCGGGTAGGCGACTTTTTCATCCCGAGTGTAGAGATGTCCACTGCCAAATGCCCGAAGTCCTTCACTGCATCAAATCCTCCTCCTAAGGAAAGAAAGTTTAGCTGATAGACTCCCACATTCGTCTCTGAATGACTTTTAACAGTTATAATACTTCTTTCCAGGATCGATTGGCTTTCTTCAATGACGCGCCTCTCCCAGAAATGCCTGTTGTCGACTTTTGTAGTCGGCAATGAATTTATGGGGTAGGCGTCTGATCTCAAACTCGAAGGTAACACAAGACAGGGATTTATACAGGTTCAGGCCCTTAGCAATGGAGGTAATACCTTAATCCTGTGTGCTGGGATTATGTGGATCTCTCGGATCGGAAGTGCTCAAAGCGCTATATGCTCTGGGCAAAAGATGGCGCTTTGTGCTTGGATGATTGGATGCCTCTGTTGCTACCTGTCCTCACCCTTATATAGTAGGGAGGGGGTGGCTTACAGAGTCCCGATCGGTTAAGAGATTCCGATCGGTTATAAGATTCTAGTTGGTTACAGGATAGAGTTTACATCTTTATCTACCCTATTTACAACTCGGATTACAACTATTTCCATCATATCTAAACATAAGTTCAACTTCCTTTAGGATATGTACCTTTGCATACGCCAGCAGGCCTGCGGGGAATATCTCCTGGGCTTGTTATGAGGGTACCCTGGGTTCTTATATTCCACAGTTGCCCCCGAGTGCTTCATGATCCGATCGCTATGTTCTGATTTCAAAACTTCTACTCGCATTTGTTGTTTCCTCAAATTCGATCGTCCCCGACTAACCTCCGATCGATTCCTTCCTTTAATCGGAAATTTCTTTTGTAACGAGCTAATTATGAAGTACTCAATTATAATCCTTAATCCTTTCGACCTTCCACAAGTGCAACCTTTACTGTAGGCTTTATTATAAGGTACCTCGCGGACTTCATCCCGCATTACATAGATTGAATATTTTTCCGCTTGAATTTTTGATCCTCACCGTAGATAACCATTAGGCATTCTTCGAGGTCGCCTTGTTTTTCCGCGCCAACTTATTTTTGCCAAAAAACACTTCGTCTTCTGCAGTTGCATTTACTCAAAACCTCTTCGGCTTCTGATGCTTAATAACTTCAATTTCACCAAATCGGCTATAAAAGGCGCACAAATGCTTAAAAATGTATCTCTTAACTTTCTGTCTTTCACTTTTCTTCTTCAAGCTTTTATCTTCATCATGCCTCAGGGGTATCATCAGGCACAGGTGGACCCGAGGCTAATCAAGCGCTGGGAGGAGTTTGACCGGGCCTTTGAAGAACAGCTGGAGGAGATGGCGAAGAGGCTTGACCGCGAGGCCGTCAATGCTCTCCTTGAGGTTGTCCCTGCCCTTTCCAAGGCCAGGGATCCCCTCATCGAGGCGCTCGACCGAGCGCGCCGCGGAGAAGCATAGCTCTCCTGTAACATATAGTTTCCTAGGCGTAATGCCTGGGGAATTTTTGTACATAATAAAGAAATACCTTTTGTAGAAGAGTCTCTTGTTTGTCCCTTGACTATGCATTAGCCCCGTTCTAGGGTGTCTCAGAACTCGCATGTTACTTGACATCGACGACGTCTGTGTCCATCTGGCTTGAAGCCAAACGATATCCATGTCTGACGATTGCCGGACGTAACTTGGGTCCCAACTTGGGGTACATCATGGCTTTTGGCCAATCGACATCCTTGTTCGGCTGCTGCAAGATATAGTTTTAGTCCAACTTGAGACGTATTGAGGTTTTTCTGGCTCATGGACGAGTGATACTTGTACCCGACTGGCTCAGGCTCTCTTGGAGCGTATCATGTTTACGTGGATCTTGGCCGAGTGATACCCTTTCCCGACTGATGTCGGATACGGCTTAGACTCTCTTGGAGCGTATCACGTTTACGTGGCTCTTGGCCGAGTGATACCTTTTTCCGACTGATGTCGGATAAGGCTTAGACTCTCTTGGAGCGTATCACATTTTTATCCAAAGGTGTCTGTACTCGTTTAATACGACGCACAATCTTCACGACCCTCATGGGGCACACCCTTTGATCCGTGCCTGCTTAGGCTTCAACTCGCGGTACATGATTCCATCATGCGGTAACCACCTTGTGACCCAGCGTGGGGCATACCGTGAGAAGATATGCTTTATCCATTTTGGAGATCGCCCACGCCCCGCTTAGAGCGGAAAGTGGAGTAAATGCCCTGCCGCACGGCGACGCGGCCCGATTTTACTTTGGCCAAACTCACAAACTCGTGAGTTGAAACGACGGCCCGCAAATCATTTATGGGGAATCCCGAAAGACACGACGCCGCAATCTTTTCTCCGCCGATTCGTCAAGACCAATGCTCCCTTTTAAAGGTTTAGGTCGACGGTGTCCGACGGTTCATTCTCTTGTCGCGCTCTCTCTTTCTTTTCCTTTGCCTTTCCGACTTCTCTTTCAAAGATGTCTTCTTCCTCGCCGCCTTCAGCAGATTGGACGACCACTGACGACGACGGAGGAAAAGTCGCACCATGGTGGAAGACGGATTCTCCGAGACCTAGCCTTGATCTTCGCCGTCCGGCCACGGCTAAACCGCCCCCACTCCTCGCCCCGGGAGGTGGTGGTATTCAACTTTTTCCAACGCTGGATTAGGTTTACCGGTCAGCACTTTTCTTCGCAGTCTTATTTTCTTCTATGAAATCGAGCTGGTGAACTTGAATCCCAACTCTATTCTGCAAATATCTCTTTTCGTGCACCTCTGTGAAGCCTTCTTGGGCGTCAGCCCCCATTTCGATCTTTTTCGCCATTTTTACCTTCTGAAACCTTATCCTTCCAAGAGCGACCCCAAAGTTGTCGGAGGAGCCGGATTTCAACTACGGGAAGGGCTGAAGAAGAATTACTTCGCGATTCCCTTCAAAACTTCCAACAAAGACTGGCACCGGGAGTGGTTCTAGTGCGGCAACCTCGACAATGCCCTAACTCCCTTCGTCGGGCAACGGCCCAAAGCGTCTCTTTCCTGGATATTTACACCCAATTCTGCCGACATGGATCAGGTTCATGACCTTCTGGCATTGATCGAAAAGCTCAAGGAAGGAGGTCTTACAGGGGTAGGCCTGGCCCTGCACTTCGTCGCTCGCCGGATACAACCCCTGAAGGAGCGAGTCTACCTGGGATTTGCGTATGAAGGAAAAGACGATCCGACCTGTGAACGGCCTGATGAGTTGTCTGGGGAACAAATCTTTGCTCGGGTCGGCGACTTCTTCATACCGAGCATTGATATATCCTCCATGAGATGCCCGAAGTCCTTCACCGTTTCTCGCCCCCCTCCTGATGTGAGCTCACTTTAAGAGATCTTCGTCTTTGTTTCATAATGTCCTTTAATTTTTAGTCACCCTTCGTAGGATCGCATTGCCTTCTTCAGCGTCGCGCCACTCCCGGAAATGCCCGCTCATATAGATGATTTCTCGAAGCGGTGGGCGAGTTCCTCCGCGGGAAGCCCTGCCGCGAAGAAGCGGAAAAAGGCATTGACCGAGGATCCCGTGGCGCCCCAATGCTCGGCTGGCGGTCCTAAGATTCTAGACCCGTCGGCACAAGCTCCAGCGCCTTCGGCTCTCATTTCACATGAGCCCGTGGTTCCGCCGCACCAGGAGGGGCTCCAAGCTTCAGTCGGTACCGCCCCGAGTGGTTCCTCCAAAGGCGGTCCGTCTACTCGGAAGAAGCCCCCAATGAAGATGAGGAAGTCCGACAGGTTCGTCACCTCGCCGACTCCTATTTCACTCGTTTTGCAGGTTTGTTGACGATCTTTCCTCATAGGGATCCTTGTCTCGAAGTTCCTATCGGGACGCCGATTGCGTCCTCTGCAGAGGCTGAGTCCCCGAGGGCTTGCGCATTGGTCGCGGGAACCGTCATTGGGGATGACGGAACGCCTCCCCGTTCCCCGGTACCGCCTCTTGTCCCTCCTTCTCTGATGCCGGGCCCTGCTGCTCAAGAGCCGACTTCCTGCCCGTCCCCCGAGGTCAAAGAAATTCACCGAGTCCCCCCAGCCCCTGCTCACCCCAGGCTTATAACGGAGGCTGTGTGGATTGATGAGGAGGAAGGTTTGAAGCTCTTGGACGACCTGGAGGAGGAGGAGAAGGAGTGGAACGATTTTTACATTCACGCTTTGGTCTGTGCGCGTGCGGCCCGGGTAAGCACTCCGCCGCAATTGCTGTGCTCCTGCTACCACTGTTGGTCATGTGGTTACCTTTTCCTGTGATGATTGCAGAAAATAGGGGAGCGCTTTGAGAAGAAATCCGAATACTTCCAAAAAATGCTCCCCAAAATCCGGACGCGCCAGGAATACTTGGCCGACTTAGAGCGCGTCAAGGCCGGGTATGCGGCTGAGTTGCGGTCCCTTGAGTCCGAGGTCCAGGCGTCGCGGGAGGAGCAAAATGCTCTTCGCCAGGAGAAGCTGGACGTCATCGGCTCCCTTTGAGGTAGATATTTATCGGGCCTGCCTCATGCTTTTGTTTAGCATTCCAGCCCTTTGATCTTTCTGTCTCCTCGTCAGCCCGGGATTCTTCTTTTGCGAAGCTCCAAGGACAACTCAAAACCGCGGAGGATTCTTGGGCAAAATTCGAGAAGGAGTTTGAAGGTACAACTGGCGATCTGGCTTCATCCTGCTTTCACTGCCTTTTCTAATGCTTTGTTTTTGTAGATTACAGATTCAAAACTCGGGCGCAATACGCCGTCTTCAGCGAGAAGGTGGAAGTCCTCGAGGCATCTTGCGCCAAGCTTCAGGAGGCCTCTGGGCCACTGTTGGGTTCGCTTCACCCAATGGGTGAGAGGCCACTCAGCAGGGACCAAATTATCTCTCGGCTGGAGGAAGCCCCCATGGCGCTCAATAATCTTTTGAAGGAGTCGGCGGCCAATGGCGCCAGCCAGGCTTTGGCGATCACCAAGTCACTCTATCCTCAAGTGGATCTTGAAGCCGTCATGGAAAGCTACGCTCGCAACGTAAGTGAGGATCGGGTTGCCGAGCTCTGGGAGGAAGTTAAGGACGCCTCCCTGTCCATCGTGGAAACTTTGGACCTGTAAATTAAAAGTATGTAAAGGTGTTTCCTGCTTCTAAATTGCGTGGGTATAAAATGCATATATCCTTGAGTGGTTCGACGGCTTGTAGTTTTGGTCTGACTGGAAATCTCATCCGACTGTCTCAGCCCCCAGGCTCTGGGACATAGCTTATGACGCATGTCCCTGAGCCTTACCATAGGAGCAAGGCACTCGCAAGAAAGATTATAAAAAAGCAACTTTCAGATTGAATTTCTATTTATAGAGGAAATACAGAGTTTTAAGCAAAATACAAAGTTTAAGCGAAAAAACGACGTAGCTGTTCTATATTCCAGGTGTTGCTGACCGCCGTGCCGTCTTCGCGCTTGAGTTTGTAGGCTCCCGGGCGAACCACCTCATCAACAATGTAAGGGCCTTCCCAGCTTGGGGAGAGCTTATGCTCGCACTTCTGGTTCTTTCTGAGGACTAGATCTCCTTTGGAGAATGTGCGGCTCCTCACTCTGCGACCGTGATAGCGCCGGAGGTCTTGGAGATACTTTGCCGATCAATCGCTATGACGCCTCGGCCTCTTCCAGTCGGTCAAGGTCTTCTAGTCGGCTTTGTTCTGAGGTAATCTCTTCATAACTCCGAACCCGCGGGGATCCGAATTCCAGTTCGGTGGGCAGTACCGCCTCGGAGCCGTATACCAGTGTAACATCCCAAAATTTTGGCTTAATTAAGTTTTTATTGCTTAAATGTGCATTTGTGATTTTCTGGAATTTATTTGGATTTTTCTGGATTTATTGGAATTAAATTCAAATCAAATTTATTGCCTTTTATTCAAATCTATTTAAATTTATGCAAAGTTAAAATAAAGTTTTGCCAAAAATATTTTATTTAAGTCCAGAATGTCTCAAAGTATTTTTGAGATTTTTCTTGGATTTTTCCTGATTATTTTATCACCTAAAATAAATAAAAGGAATTTCGTGATTATTTTAATTGGAAAACCTTTGAAAACCTTGAACAAAGAATGGGCTCGCCTGCATTGTCAGGCGCTGGTGGCCCGAGAAGCGCCCGCTTTACCGCTTCGAAATCGTGTTCCGCCGCTGGATCGAGATCGCTGGTGGGATCTTGTCGCATCGTTCGGGACTCGGCCGATCATCGCCGTTGGAAAGAAATCGCGGCGGTTAAGATTAGATCGAGGCCGTGTGATCCGACCGCTGGTAGCAGATCGGACGGTGTGTGGTTGTCGCTCCGCGGCGACTCGGAGTCCGCCGCCGACACGCGTTCGCCGCCGTTAGGATCTAGGGTTTCGGTTCCAGCGCGCTTGCCGAGGCTATAAATAAGGGCGGGTAGACCTCGAGGTTCATCCTTGTGCGCCGCGTCTTTTGGTCGGAGTCGTTTCGCGAGAGCACCGAGAGTGCGCCCGGGAGCTCGCCGGTTGGTTGCTTGCGCCGCCGCTTGTTTCGTGTTCTTACGCCGCCGCCTCGCCGAAGTTCGTTGCTTTGAAGGCCGCCCGAGATCCCCGCCTTGCGCCGCGTCGGATCCGTGATGAGGTGTCGCAGCTTCATCGCCGTAACACCGCCGCCGAGGTCGCCGCCCCAAGCCCGGTGAAGTTGCGCCGCCGCACCGCCATCGCCGTGTTGAAGCTTCGGAGCCGCCGGATCTCGTGGAGGGTGGAGATCGTGCCACGTCGCCATGTGAGCAGTGAACTCCTCTGGTAAGCTTTAGCCGTTAGATCAAACTTGGCGGTCAGGATTTAGCCACGTAAGTTGAAGATCTGCGCCCGTTAGATGCAATCTGTGCGGTGGATGCTGCGCCGCGGGGTTGGACCAATCAAGCATCGCCGTGTGTCGGGCTCAGTAGCCGAGGCGCCGTGGACCGCGTCTGCGGTGGACCAAGGGCGGTCCCGTGGACCGAGTCCATGGACCGGGACGCGTGGCAGCGTCTGATTGGCTCAGTCCAACGCTGACGCCAGCGTGACGTCATGCTTACATCATAAGTCGGTTTTCGAATTAAAAATAAATCTGTTAATTCATAATTTGTGATTTTCTGATTTCAGTATTTATTTCAAACTTCAAAAGGCTATATCTTTTGCATCGTAACTCGGATTTGAGTGATTCCAGTTTCTAAAATTTTTTAAAATTGAGATCTATTTAATGGAGAATTTTATTTGATTTTTTGAGTTTAATTTCTCTCTGTTTTGGTATTTATTTGCTTTTCTTCTTCGGTACGCGTAGACGTTGAATTGTGCGACGCTTCGGAGGAAGATCAAGCAACTCAAGAGCAAGCTTCAGATCAAGATCAGGACCTATTCCAAGGCAAGTTATGCTTTGATCATGTCGAACCCATGTTTATAAAATTGCTATGTTTGATTTACACTATTGCATATATTTCAAGTATACAACTGTTTCAATTTAAATTGGGCTTAGCTAATATACCAGATTGATCTATACCCTACCTTGTCGTTGTATGCCATGATCCGTTGTCACCCTAGATTGGTTTAATATAGTTGGTTAATAATTATAATCAACATTGGAGCTTTAGACCGTATTAGTTGCTTAGCCATGCCACGTCATCACATGTGTCAGAATCATTGATAGTTATCTTGAGTAATGGAATATGGAACAATGTTATGAACTTGTGTGTCATGCGGGATCACACGATGAGATTGAGTTGTTGTGGCGAGTCATGTCACGCAACGATGTTGAATTGTTGATGGCACGTGGTGCTTGGTAATCAACTGGGTGATAATAACTTAGATCGGGGCAAGTGACAAGGGCAAGTATGCTAAGGTGGGCCCAATGGGCGAGGGTATGTGGATGTCTTGCCTTGATCACACTAAGGACTTAACCTTGCAAGCCTTTGACTGAGTTAATCATGCAACCACATGTCCGTATGGGCCACCTAATGAGTAATTTGCAATGTCTTAATTTTGGTACTATCGTGGTCGGTGTGAGTTCCCGAGTTATGGTGTAATTCACATGGCGCAAGAGGGGGCCCGGATGTGGTAACCAGTCCCACCAGTGTTGAAACCTTAGCGGTAGTATCCGTTAAGCAGAGCATTGTAAAGGCTTTGTTATGATCACTCGCCTTGGTGGTGTTTGGTTGTATCACGTGGGTAAAGTGCATAACCTCCGCAGAGTGTGAAACTATTCTGATAGCCGTGCTCATGTATTGAGCAATGCTCGGAATTACTGATTAAGGGTTAGCTTAATTAATTGGACAACTTGGTTGGGATGGCGGAAGGCCATATGGAAGATGGAATTTGACTTAGGATTGGAAACTTGGTTTACTTGAAAATACTGAATTTATTTACTATTGATATTTGTTTTACATTCTTTACAATCTATTTATCAGATTTGTTCATAAATGTCGCTTATTGCAAAATAGCCATGATAGCCTATCCATTGGAATAAGCCTTGCATATAGATACATAGAATTGCATTTCAGGCACAACTTGTTGAGTGCTTAAGTACTCACCCTTGCCAAACAACAATAATCAACAGCTGAAGAATCTACACTGTGTTGGAAGAGGAAGTCCAGAAGACACGAGTCATTAGGGTCCGAGCCTTGTCGGTTGCACGTGGTGAACTCGATGAGCTATCTACGCTTCTACTTTCCGCCGCATAATTATTAGTTTATATTCTCGCCTTGCCTCTGTGGCTTAATAATGTAAGTTGGTCATAAGATCATACACTTAGCTATATCAATAAATGAACTATTATTCTATTATCGTTGTGTATGATGTGATATGTACCAATGTTAAGTGTGTGCACTAGCGCTGATCCCGGGACTAGTGCGTAAACACGGTGGGTTCGAATCGATGGATTCGGTCCTTACAGAGGTGGTATCGAGCATACCGACCGTAGGTCTTGGCCCTAGATAGTATGGAGGTGCCCCTGAGAGTCCAAAACTATTTTCTAAAAGAAAATCTAAACTTGACTAATAAAACACTCTCGACTCATCTCATTCTCTACTTCTCGCCTTTGCTGAAATTACCGCCTTACGAGCCGTTGGGTGGAGAACTTATTCAAAGTTCTTGTGGAGCAGATGCCGATCGTTCCGACCTTCGAGGAGTCACCGCGGGCACGCCATGGAGTTGTGGAGAGTTCTTTAGACGCTTGGAGGCTTCTACCGTCCGCTTTACCGAGGAGGCAACCGGTCGCTTAATGGTGTACACCGAGGATTTATTTGCAAGTCGATTATCTACGCCGGGAGAACGAGGAAGCTAGCAGGCCAATCAACA
Organism: Otatea glauca; assembly: GCA_036346275.1. Lineage (NCBI taxonomy): Eukaryota > Viridiplantae > Streptophyta > Magnoliopsida > Poales > Poaceae > Otatea > Otatea glauca. The sequence goes on along the minus strand of CM070716.1, from coordinate 13,756,405 downwards.
TCTCTGCCAGAAGATTCTCGTACGAGGTTGCAATTCAGGTGTTTGCCCGACTTGCCCTTCGCCGTGTCTGCCGCGACTACGCCGACGAGCTTCACGACTTAGTGTTCCGACTTCACCCAGACGTTCAAGCATGCCGACGCCGACGGATCGTGGAGGACGAGTGTGCTACTGCGACGCACCTCGCAGAGTTCGCCCTTGCCTGGGAGGATCATATGAGAGATACTACTCAGAGCCGAGACTGTACGAGGCACTCGTGAGTGGCAGAGCAGAGCTTGAGGTGACCCGTGCTTCACCATATCGGGATGATCACCGAGCCGAGAGAGGCCCGAGGCGCTTGAGGACGAGTTGGAACGCGCGTGACTCGAGGAGTTCAGAGCCGCTGAGAGTCCGAGGAGGATCCAGAGGAGCGAGAGTGGGAGCCAGAGGAGAGTGTAGACCCCGTTGTTGTAGAGGACCCAGTAGTAGGTTATCAGGATAGGTTCGCTCCTATGCCAGCCCACCCGCCGGTGTTTGCGCCGGATCGCCTCACCAGGTGGTGGATGAGTGAGTGTCACCTTGAGCCGTGTTGAGACTCGGTTGTGAGTCGCGTCTTTAAGTTAGTCTTTACCTCTTTAGTTGACGTTAAGGTTTCGTGTTTAGTTTGCTTCTTTGTATTGCTGAGTGTGCAGTATGTGTTGCAAAGCTTGTAGGCTTAAATAAGCAGCCATACCAAGAATAAATAAAGAATTATTTCAGTTGGGTATAACCTATCTCCCCGCTTTAGAAAGTCTTACTTCTTATCTATGCTACATCTACCTTTCCTAACCCAAGAGGCAATCATCAGATGGTGAATACTCGAGGAAACAACGGTGCTTCAGGAAGTGGACTGTGCCAGAATGACAACACCAACGGCAGAGGCAGCCCTCAACCATCGCCAGTCGACATGCAGAATCTGGGAGCATTTCTTGCAGCGCAGACTCAACTGATGCAGACTATGATGCAGTAGATGCAGCAGATGACCAACGCAGCAGCCAACAACAACAACCCTGTAGCTCAGAACAACCATGGTGGACCTCGACCTCAATCCAAGCTATGAGATTTCATGAGGACTAGACCACCAACCTTCTCAGGAAATGTGAATCCTTTGGAAGCCGATGACTGGCTTAGGACTATTGAGAAGAAGCTGCACATCACGCAATGTGAAGGAAATGAGAAGGTGCTCTACGCCTCTCATCAATTGGAAGGAACCGCCGCAGAATGGTGGGAGAATTACTGTGCCGCTCATGGAGCCCCGCAAGAGATCACCTGGGAGGAGTTTACTAATGCTTTCCGCCAGTATCATGTCCCGGAGGGAATGATGGACCTAAAGAAGGAAGAGTTCAGGGCTTTGAAACAAGGAGGCCAACCAGTGGCCGAATACCTGAACAAGTTTACCCGCTAGCTCGCTATGCCTCAAGACGAGCGGCTGCATAAAGCTAGACAGTCTCGTTTCATGAAGGGACTGAATTCAGGACTGCAGGTGGGATTGATTACCCACAACTTTCCAGACTTTCAGGAGTTAGTCAATAAGGCCTTGATCCTAGAAGATAAGCGCAAAGAGCTGGGTGAGAACCGTAAGCGCTTAATGACTAATCAGGGTGGACGTCCAAACCATCTACGTTTGAGGATGTCACCATAGCAGTTTGCTAGATTCCAACCACCAGGTGTGAACAAGACATCAACCCCTACACATCGCCCTGCCAATCAGAACTTTCAGACACTAGCACAGGGCAACAATGCACCAGGAGGGAATCAGCAATCTGCAGTGAAAAGATGCTATACATGCAATGAGCCAGGGCACTTTTCTAATAAGTGTCCACAGAAGGGAGGCATCACGCCAGTTCGTTTTAATTTGGGAACAACACCTGCCAAGGCACCAACCTTAGGAGGAAATCGTGCGCCAGGTCAAGCTGGAGCAACACCGCAGTCAACTGTGCGCGGAAGGATCAACCACATCACCGCAGATGGAGCTCAGGAAGCTACAGACGTCGTACTGGGTAAGTTTCTGGTCAACTCAAGACTCGCGCTTTGTTCGATTCGAGCTTCGTGATTCGCTCGCTTTCAAAGTTTTGCAACCAAGAATGGATTTAATGTGGTGAATCTTAAGTGTGTGCTCTTAGTCCAAGCCCCAGGATCTGAGCTTAGATCTAGCCTTGGGTGTTTGGGAGCTAAGTTGCTTATGGATGGGATAGAATTTCTAGCGAATCTTATCTTAATAGATGCGCAATCCCTAGACGTTATCCTTGGAATGGATTGGCTGTCTAAGCATAAGGCTGTTTTGGATTGTGGCCGAAGGATTGTAACATTGGAAGGCCCTAGTGGCAAGAAAGTAGAATTTCAAGCAACCGCAGTTCGAGATGGGCAGTTAATGGTCAACAGCGTGAAAGCCATCAGCATGGAAGATGTGCCAGTAGTCAGAGAATATCCAGATGTGTTTCCAGAAGATTTGCCAGGACTGCAGCCAGACCGCGATATCGAGTTTGTTATTGAATTAGCACCAGGGACAACACCGATATCAAAGAGACCATATCGAATGCCTACCGACGAGTTAGTGGAAATGAAGAAGCAGATTGAGGAACTGCAAGAGAAAGGCTTTATTAGACCTAGTTCATCACCATGGGGAGCCCCGGTTTTGTTTGTTCGTAAAAAGGACGGAAGTCTTAGAATGTGCATTGACTATCGTGCACTGAATGAAGTAACGATCAAGAATAAGTATCCGCTGCCCGTGATCGATGACTTATTTGATCGCTTAAGAGGAGCTGAGTTTTCTCCAAGATAGATCTTCGCTCGTGATACCATCGCTAAAGATCCGAGCGGAGGATGTACCTAAGACCGCGTTTTCTACGCGATATGGACATTATGAGTTCACAGTCATGTCATTTGGATTGACTAATGCCCCTGCATACTTCATGAATATGATGAATAAGGTTTTCTTGGAATATTTGGATAAGTTTGTTGTAGTCTTCATAGACGATATCTTGGTTTACTCGAAGACAGAGGAAGAGCACGCAGAACATCTCAGAATGGTTTTAGAGAGGCTGCGAGAGCATCAGCTATATGCTAAGTTTAGCAAGTGTGAATTTTGGAAGGAAAAAGTCGAATTTCTTGGTCATGTAATGACTACTAAAGGAGTAGCAGTTGACCCGAGCAAAGTGGACGCGGTGTTACATTGGGAGCAACCAAGTCATTACCCGTGATCCGTAGTTTTCTGGGAATGGCGGGATATTACCGTCGGTTCATAGAAGGATTCTCGACAATTGCTAAACCCCTTACGCAGTTGTTAAAGAAAGAAAAGAAGTTTGCATGGACACCAGAGTGCGAGACAAGTTTCATGGAACTAAAGAAGCGTTTAACAACAGCCCCCGTATTAGTGTTGCCAGATGTACAGAAGGGATTTGACATTTACTGCGATACTTCAAAGCAAGGCTTGGGATGCGTGTTAATGCAAGAAGGCAAAGTCGTTGCTTATGCGTCAAGACAATTAAGACCCCATGAAGTGAATTACCCAACGCATGATTTGGAGTTAGCTGCCGTAGTGCATGCTTTAAAGATATGGCATCATTATCTCATAGGAAATAGATGTGAGATATATACAGACCATAAGAGCTCGAAATAAATATTCACTCAAGCAGATCCAATATGAGACAAATAAGATGGCTTGAGCTAATTAAGGATTATAATGTGGGAATCCATTATCATCCCTAAAAGCCAATGTGGTAGCAGATGCTCGAGTCGAAAGAGCCATAGCGCAAATACATTGACAATGGAGGATCAACGTAATTATGCAAGGAATTTCGAAACTAAGGTTGGAAGTCGTTCCGCAGGGAATGGTAGCTGCACTGGAAGTAAAGCCAACACTAGAGGATCAGATTAGAGAAGGCCAGAAAGATGATGATAAAATTTCCAAGATTAAGGCTAAAAAGGAAGAAGGCCTAGCCGTAGATTTCACTGATGAGCAGGAACCATGTTTTTCAAAGGCCGAATTTGTGTGCTTGATAAAAGGAGCTAAAGCAATTGATTCTTGAGGAGGCTCACGATTCAAAATACTCAATTCATCCAGGGAGTGCTAAGATGTACCAGGATTTGAAAGAGAGATTTTCGTGGCCTAATATGAAACGTGAAGTAGCTGAACATGTTACTTTATGTGACGTATGTCAGAGAGTAAAAGCCATGCACCAAAGACCAGCTGGTTTGTTGCAGCCATTGAAAATTCCGGAATGGAAGTGGGAGGAAATCGGAATGGATTTTATCACCGGTTTACCTAAGACTCAGAGAGGTTACGATTCCATTTGGGTTATCGTGGATCGTCTAACCAAGGTTGCCCATTTTATCCCAGTAAAGACCACCTACTCCGGAGATCGTTTAGGAGAGCTGTACATGTCGAGGATTGTATGTTTGCATGGAGTGCCCAAGAAGATTGTGTCGGACAGAGGTACCCAATTTACCTCGAGATTTTGGAATAAGTTGCACGAAGCAATGGGGACTCTTTGAATTTTAGCACAAAGATATCACCCGCATGATGGGCGACCGAAAGAGTGAATCGATTTTAGAGGATATGTTGAGAGCTTGTGCTTTAGCTTATGCTACATCTTGGGATAAAAGTTTGCCATATGCGAATCTGCCATAATAATAGTTATCAAGCTAGCCTGCAGATGTCACCATTTGAGGCGTTGTATGGACGTGCTTGTCGTACTCGTTAAATTGAATGAAACAGAGAGCGTTTGGTTTCGGGCCGATATTCTCGAGAAGCCAAAGTCAAGTCGCAATGATCAAAGAAAGGTTGAAGATAGCACACCAAGATGGAAAAGCTACGATAACCGTCGCCGAGATTTGAGTTTTGAACCGTAAGATCATGTGTATCTCGTGGTTACCCTCTTAAGGGCATTAAAAGATTTCACGTTAAAGGGAAGCTCGCGCCAAGATATGCTAGTCCGTTCAAGATTCTGAACCGTCGAGGAGAGGTAGCGATCGATTAGAGTTGCCTCACCATTGGCAGGAGTGCATGATGTATTCCATGTGTCGCAGCCTAAGAAGTGTCTCAGAGTGCCAACAGAGCAAACCCCGCTGGATGCAATAGAGTGCAAGAAGATTTGACTTACAAAGAGCAACCAATGTAATTTTGGAGGTTATGGAGCGCAAGACCGTAAACAAGTCTATTCGCTTTTGCAGAGTTCAGTGGAGCAATCATTCCGAAAGTGAAGCCACTTGGGAGCGAGAAGAAGATTTGAAGTCAGAATTTCCGAACCTATTCTCTAGTTAGCCCTGAATCTCAGGTTGAGATTCTGTTAAGGGGGGGAGGTTTGTAACATCCCAAAAATTTGGCTTAATTAAGTTTTTATTGCTTAAATGTGCATTTGTGATTTTCTGGAATTTATTTGGATTTTTCTGGATTTATTGGAATTAAATTCAAATCAAGTTTATTGCCTTTCATTCAAATCTATTTAAATTTATGCAAATTTAAAATAAAGTTTTGCCAAAAATATTTTATTTAAGTCCAGAATGTCTCAAAGTATTTTTGAGATTTTTCTTGGATTTTTCCTGATTATTTTATCGCCTAAAATAAATAAAAGGAATTTCGTGATTATTTTAATTGGAAAACCTGTTGAAAACCTTGAGCGAAAGAATGGGCTCGCCCGTAATCAGGCGCGAGTGGCCCAGAGAAGCGCAGCCCGTTTGGCCTGCTTCGGGAAATCGCGTCTCCGTCGTTGGATCGAGATCGCGGGTGGGATCTTGTCGCACGGTTCGGACTCGGCCGATCATCGCCGTTGGAAAGAAATCGCGCGTTAAGATTAGATCGAGGCCGTGTGATCGACCGCTGGTAGCAAATCGGACGGTGTGTGGTTGTCGTCTCCGCGAAGGACTCGAGTCCGCCGCCACGCCGCCGCCGTTAGGATCTAGGTTTCGGTTCTAGCGCGCTTGCCGAGGCTATAAATAAGGGCGGGTAGACCTCGAGGTTCATCCTTGCGCCGCGCCTTTGGTCGGAGTCGTTTCGCGAGCGCACCAGAGAGCGCGTCTGGGAGCTCGCCGAAGTTGGTTGCTTGCGCCGCCGCTTGTTTCGTGTTCTTACGCCGCCGTTCAAGCCGAGTTCGTTGCTTTGAAGGCCAGTTCCGAGATCCCCGTCTTGCGCCGCGTCGGATCCGTGAAGAGGTGTCGCAGTTTCATCGCCAGAACGCCGTCGCTGAGGTCGTCGTCCCCAAGCCCGGTGAAGTTGCGCCGCCGCACCGCCATCGTCGTGTTGAAGCTTCGGGAGCCGTCGGATCTCTCGTGGAGGGTGGAGATCGTGCCACGTCGCCGTGTGAGCAGTGAACTCCTCTGGTAAGCTTTAGCCGTTAGATCAAACTTGGCGGTCAGGATTTAGCCACGTAAGTTGAAGATCTGCGCCCGTTAGATGCAATCTGTGCGGTGGATGCTGCGCCGCGGGGTTAGACCAATCAAGCATCGCCGCGTGTCGGGCTCGATGAGTCGAGGCGTGGCGGCGTCTGCGGTGGACCAAGGGCGGTCCCGTGGACCGAGTCCATGGACCGGGACGCGTGGCAGCGTCTGATTGGCTCAGTCCAACGCTGACGCCAGCGTGACGTCATGCTTACGTCATAAGTCGGTTTTGAATTAAAATAAATCGTTAATTCGTAATTTCGATTTTTCGATTTGATATTTATTTCAAACTTCAAAAGGCTATATCTTTTGCATCGTAACTCGGATTTGAGTGATTCCAGCTTCTAAAAATTTTTGGAGTTCAATTGCTCTCTGTTTTGGTATTTATTTGCTTTTCTTCTTCCTACGCGTAGACGTTGAATTGTGCGACGCTTCGGAGGAAGATCAAGCAACTCAAGAGCAAGCTTCAGATCAAGATTAGGACCTATTCCAAGGCAAGTTGTGCTTTGATCATGTTTATAAAATTGTTATGTTTGATTTACACTATTGCATATTTTTCAAGTATACAACTGTTTCAATTTAAATTGGGCTTAGCTAATATACCAGATTGATCTATACCCTACCTTGTCGTTGTATGCCATGATCCGTTGTCACCCTAGATTGGTTTAATATAGTTGGTTAATAATTATAATCAACATTGGAGCTTTAGACCGTATTAGTTGCTTAGCCATGCCACGTCATCACATGTGTCAGAATCATTGATAGTTATCTTGAGTAATGGAATATGGAACAATGTTATGAACTTGTGTGTCATGCGGGATCACACGATGAGATTGAGTTGTTGTGGCGAGTCATGTCACGCAACGATGTTGAATTGTTGATGGCACGTGGTGCTTGGTAATCAACTGGGTGATAATAACTTAGATCAGGGCAAGTGACAAGGGGCAAGTATGCCAAGGTGGGCCCAATGGGCAGAGGGTATGTGGATGTCTTGCCTTGATCACACTAAGGACTTAACCTTGCAAGCCTTTGACCTGAGTTAATCATGCAACCACATGTCTGGTATGGGCCAGCCTAGCTGAGTAATTTGCAATGTCTTAATTTTGGTACTATCGTGGTCGGTGTGAGTTCCCGAGTTATGGTGTAATTCACATGGCGCAAGAGGGGGCCCCGGATGTGGTAACCATCCCACCGGTGTTGAAACCTTAGCGGTAGTATCCGTTAAGCGAGCATTGTAAAGGCTTTGTTATGATCACTCGCCTTGGTGGTGTTTGGTTGTATCACGTGGGTAAAGTGCATAACCTCCGCAGAGTGTGAAACTATTCGGATAGCCGTGCTCATGTATTGAGCAATGCTCGGGAATTACAGTTAAGGGTTAGCTTAATTAATTGGACAACTTGGTTGGGATGGCGGAAGGCCATATGGAAGATGGAATTTGACTTAGGATTGGAAACTTGGTTTACTTGAAAATACCGAATTTATTTACTATTGATATTTGTTTTACAGTCTTTACAATCTATTTACTATATTTGTTCATAAATGCTGCTTATTGCAAAATAGCCATGATAGCCTATCCATTGGAATAAGCCTTGCATATAGATACATAGAATTGCATTCTGTGCACAACTTGTTGAGTGCTTAAGTACTCACCCTTGCCAAACAACAATAATCAACAGTTGAAGAATCTACACCTGTGTTGGAAGAGGAAGTCCAGGAAGACACGAGTTATTAGGGTCCGAGCCTTGTCGGTTGCCTGTGGTGAACTGATGAGCTATCTACGTTTCTACTTTTCGCTGCATAATTATTAGTTTATATTCTCAGTCTTGACCTGCGTGGCTTAATAATGTAAGTTGGTCGTAAGATCATACACTTAGCTATATCAATAAATGAATTATTATTCTATTATCGTTGTGTATGATGTGATATGTACCAATGTTAAGCTGTGTGCACTAGCGTTGATCCTGGGACTAGTGCGGTAAACACAGTGGGTTCGAATCAGTGGATTCGGGTCCTTACAACCAGGAAAAAAGGTGACTGCCTAGTTGCTCTGCTGGGGGTAGTTTGCAGCCCCCAGAGCACCGAAGGCAATTCTTTGGCATATGGTTGGAGCCGATAAAAAATTCTCGCCTTTATGTCTTGTAACACCATGCCATTGGCTCGTTCTACCTGGCCATTGCTTCGGGGATGCGCCACTGACGCAAAGCAAATTTTTATGCCAAGCTCTTCGCACCAGTCTTGAAATATCCTGCCTCTGAACTAAGTGCCGTTATCCGTGATGATTCAATTGGGTACGCCAAATCTAACCACGATTTCGTGAAAGAATTCTTTGGCTTTTGCCGCCGTGATGGTAGCGACTGGCTTGGCCTCAATCCACTTGGTGAATTTGTCGACGGCTACGAAGAGATGAGTATAGCCTCCCTGAGCCTTCTTCAAATGTCCCACCATGTCGAGCCCCCATACCGCAAATGGCCACGTGATCGGGATGGTTTGTAATTCCTGTGCTGGCTTGTTTATTTGTCGTGCGAAGAACTAACATCCTTCGCATGTCTGGACGACGTCCTCCGCATTGTGACAGCGGTCAGCCAGAAAAACCCTTGGCGAAAAGCCTTTCCGACCAGGGTTGATGATGCTGCGTGATTCCCACAAGTTCCCGAGTGGATTTCCTTGAGCAGATTTCTCCCTTCTTGTTCTGATATGCACCGTCGCAGTATGCCGGAGGAGCTTTTTCGATAGAGCTCTTTTCTGATGACCACATAATTCTTGCTTCGGAGCATTATCCTTTCAGCCTGCACATGATCCTCGGGGAGCTTGTCCTTCATCAGGTAATCCAAGTATGGAGTTGTCCAATCTGGGAAAATGACCAAGACCTTCGCTGCTTCGCTTTTCCCTACCGGGGCATCCGCTTTTGGCCGGGTGCTAATTGTGGGCTTATGGATTTCTCCCACGAAAACTCCCACGGGTACTTTGGACCGGCAGGATCCCATCTTCGCCAACTCATCGGCTGCTTCGTTGTCTCACCGGAGCACGTGAACGAGCTCCAGGCCGTCAAAGTTGCTTTCTAGCTTGCGTACCTCCTGGGAATAGGCCGCCATGTTGTCTTCGACACATGACCATTCCTTTTGCACTTGGTTGACCACGAGCATTGAGTCTCCGCGAACTGCCAGGCGCGGATTCCGAGGGATATGGCAATACAGAGGCCGTGAATGAGTGCCTCATACTCGGCGGCGTTCTTTGATGCAGGAAAAAATATATGGAGGACATATCTCAACCTTTCCCCGCTTGGCGATATGAGCACTATACCAGCCCCTACGCCGCTGAGCATGAGGGAACCATCAAAGTACATTGTCTAATACTTGAGTTCCTTGGTAGTTGTCGGGTTCTGAAGCTCTGTCCACTCGGCCGTAAAGTCGGCGAGCGCTTGAGATTTGATGGCAGTTCGAGGCCTGAATGAGATATCGAAGGCCCCAAGTTTGACTCCCCACTTGGCAATTCTCCCAGTGGCCTCCTGGTTGTGGAGTATGTCCCCAATCGGGAAGGAGGTGACCACCGAAATGGCATGCTCTTAGAAATAATGCTTAAGCTTGCGAGATGTAAAGAGTACGGCATATAATAATTTCTGCACTCGTGGATATCGTACCTTGGATTCACTCAGGACCTCACTAACAAAGTAGACCGGATGTTGGATCTTGTGCACGTGAGCGGGCTCCTCCCTCTCTACGACGATGGCAGCGCTGACTATATGAGTCGTTGCCGCGATGTAGAGTAACAGAGGTTCTTCCGGCATTGGTGAGACCAAAACTGGGGGTGTCATTAAGAAGGTCTTTAGGTCTTCGAATGCTTGCTGTGCTTCTGGCGTCCACTGGAACTTGTCTTGCTTTTTGAGGAATTTCAAAAATGGCATTCCTCGCATGCCCAGTCGGGAGATGAACCTGCTGAGCGCGGCCATACACCCCGTAAGCTTCTGGACATCCCTTTGGCAAGTCGGCGGTTTCATGTTTGATATGGCATTGACTTTCTCTGGGTTGGTTTCGATTCCTCGCTGAGAAACAATAAACCCAAGCAGTTTTCCCGAAGACACTCCGAAAACACACTTCTCGAGATTTAACTTCATGCTGAAGGTCCTCAGACTCTCAAATGTTTCGGTTAGGTCGGTGATAATGTCCTTCCTTTCCCAAGTCTTTACCACGACGTCGTCCACGTATGCCTCCATGTTGCGCCCGAGCTAGGTGTGAAAACACCGATGTATCGCGCGTTGATAAGTCGCGCTAGCATTTTTCAGGCCGAAGGCCATCGTGGTATAGCAGAAGGCTCCGAAAGGCGTGATGAACGATGTCTTGATATGATCTTCCGCCTTTAGATGAATCTGATGGTAACCTGAATAGGCATCAAGAAAGCTCAAAATTTCGCACCAGGCAGTCGAATCGACCACCTGATCGATTCAGGGCAGCCCGAAGGGATCCTTTGGGCATGCCTTGTTAAGATCGGTATAATCAACGCACATGCGCCATGTTTATTTTTCTTTTGAACCAATATAGGATTCGCTAACCAATCAGGGTGATACACCTCTTTGATAAAACCGGCAGCTAAAAGCTTGGTGATCTCCTGCTTGATGGCATTCCGACGATCTGAAGCGAACCGTCGAAGCCTTTGTTTGATCGATTTTGCCTTCTCGTCGACATGGAGAGAGTGCTCGATCACCTCCCTTGGTACACCTAGCACATCGGATGGCTTCCAGGCGAAGATGTCCTTGTTAGCTTGGAGGAAGGTGATGAGCGCGCTTTCCTATTTATCCTCGAGCCCTGTCCCGATCAAAGTCGTTTTAGACGTGTCGGCCGGGTCAAGAATGATTCGTTTGGTCCCTTCGCCGGGCTTGATTCCTGAGGTGGCCTACTTCTTGGATGGAACCTCTCCTTCGTCCTGCAACATGGCAGCCTCAGTCTGGATATTTTTTGCCTCGGTGCCCGCTTCCTGCAGTTCGTTGAGTTCATGATTCTCTCGGTCGCATTGCGAGGATTGCTTGACGTCTCCTCGGACCGCAATGACGCCATGGGGTCCCGGCATCTTCATCATCGTGTAGGTGTAGTGTGGAATGGCCATGAATCTAACTAGGCCAGGCCTTCCCAAGATAGCGTGGTACGCCGTCTCGAAATTGGCTTCCTCAAAATTGATATATTCAGTCCGAAAATTATCCTTGGTGCCGAATGTGACAGGTAGAGAAATCTGCCCGAGTGGGAACGAGGACGCCCCAGGGATTACTCCGTGGAACGGCTGGACGCTCGGCCTTAGCTCGGAGCGGGGAATGCTCATGTCATCAAAAGTCTTGGCGAATAGGACGTTGAGTCCACTTCTGCCATCGACCAAAACTCTCTTGAGCTTCACGCTGCGCACAACAGGGTCAAGCACTACAGGAAACTTACCCAGATACGGGACCCGGTTGGGGTGATCCTTGCGATCGAAGGTGATCGGGACCTCGGACCACCTCAAATACTGGGGGGTCGACGGTTCCACAGTGTTGATCTCCTGAGCGGTAAGTTTCTGCTTCCGCTTGGATTCGTATCCGGTGGAACCCCCGTAGATGTAGTTCAACTCTTGCTCGGGTTCCTGGAAATCTTCTTCTTCAAGGAGGTCCTTCTACTTTGCTGGAGCAGCTTCGCCCTTGGCTGAAGCGGGTTGCCGGTGGCTTTCACGTGCAAAACGCTTCAGAGTGAAGCAGTCCTTGGCAGCGTGTTTTCCTTTAGGGTGGAAAGGACAGATTGCTTCCATGACGGTGCTATAGTCGGGGGCTTCCCTCCGAACAGCTCGGGGTCGGTTGTGCTCGATTGCCGCAACTAGCTCTTCGCCCTTCCGCTTCGTATCCTTGTGTTTTGAGGACTCGGGCTTGTCGCCTTTGTTCTTCTGCGGCGGGCGATCTTCTTGACGTTCGGCCAGGGCATCTGAGGCTGTGGCGTAGCGGTCGGCCAACGCGAACATTTCCTTCACGGAGGTCGGGGGCTTCCTGGACATCTTTTTGATTAGATCGAGATCACTTACCCCTTTCTGGAAGGCCGCCACCACCACCGTCTCGGATACGTCCCTGACGGTGTTCTTCTTCTACATGAAACGTCGAATGAAATCTCTCAACGTCTCATCCTTTTTTAGTGCACCGTATAGGTCCCATGCGATGCGGGCCTTCAGACGCGTGCCACGAAGTTGGAAATAAACTGATCGCAGATATCACTCCAGGAGTCTACCGAGTTTGCAGGGAGGCCCGTGAGCCATGCTTGAGTCGAGGGGGTGAGGTTGACCGGCATATAATTTGCCATGAACGTCTGGTTTCCTCCAGTGGCTTTAACTGGTAGGGCGTAAACCTGTAACCAAGCTTCCGGGTCCTGCTCTCCATCGAATTTTACGATGCCCTTAGGATTGAATCCTTCGGGCCATATCACTCGGCGCAGCCGAGGAGTAAACGCCCGGATCCCGTCGATAGATCTCTCATCATGATGAGGGGGAGTCCGTTGTGGTGAGCCTCTAGCTCGGCGATGATCATCAATACGCCGGGGTGGGGTACGGCACAGCGAGTCCAAGACTCTGCGTTCGTCGTCGCTCCCACCTCGGCGGCGGTGGTCGTCGCGGTTATCATATCTTTGATTATTTCGTCGATCGCGGCCGGTGCCGAAACGTTCGTAGTCGTCGTGGCGTCCGCGCCTTTCTTCCTCATCCCGCTCCTATCGCCTGGCAGTGATGTCCTGGTGGAGGTCACGGCTTAGAATCCGGCAGATTTCCCCGGCTGGTTGCGGTCCGACTGCTGGCGACTCGGGTTGCCGCGTGGAAGTGCGAGTGTGCTTCTCCCACCAGCTTTTCCTGATTCTGCTGAATCGCTGCCGCCGTCACCATGGTCTTGATCTGGGCCACAATCAGGGCTGCTGGACTATCCGCTGCGATCATTAGATCTAGCGTGTCGAGGAGCGTCTTGAAGGCGACGACGTTTTGCATCGGCGTGCGAAAGACGGATTGATCTCCCAGCCTGGATTGCAGGATATCTTCGTGGACATTGCGGCCGCGCGATCGAAGAGACCGTGCTGGAACATCCTTACCCCTACACCGACGATCTTCCTCCGCAGCTTCTTGGTCTTCTTGATGGAGATCAGTCTCCTGCTCCTCAATCGCGAAGATGCCGCAAAAATCGCAGCAGTTCCTCACAATGCCGACTGATTTTCTGGGTGGGTCAGAGCGGCATACCTGAGAAGGGTTGGCATGATCTTCACCAGATTGGATCTGGTTTTGGACCAGGCAGACAAGCTCTCCGCGCACATCCGCGACAAAATCCTGGTTTCCGAAGCGGAAGGCCTGGCTGGAGACGAAGGTGGCGATGAATCCGCCGATTGCTCCCATCGAGTCTGTGGGAAAAGATTATAGCGCAGCCCCTACCTGGCGCGCCAACTGTCTACTTTTGTAGTCGGCAATGAATTTATGGGGCAGGGCTTGATCTCAAACTCGAAGGTCACACAAGACAGGGATTTATACAGGTTCAGGCCCTCAGCGATGGAGGTAATACCCTAATCCTGTGTGCTGGGATTATGTGGATCTCTTGGATCAGTAGTGCCCAAAGCGCGATATGCTCTGGGCAAAAGATGGCACTTTGTGCTTGGATGATTGGATGCCTCTGTTGCTACCTGTCCTCACCCTTAGATAGTAGGGAGGGGGTGGCTTACAGAGTCCCGATTAGTTAAGAGATTCCGATCGGTTACAAGATTCTAGTTGGTTACAGGATAGAGTTTACATCTTTATCTACCCTATTTACAACTCGAATTACAACTGTTTTCGACATATCTAAACATAAGTTCAACTTCCTTTAGGATATGTACCTTTGCACATGCCAGTAGGGGCCTGTAGGGAATATCTCCTGGGCTTGTTACGAGGGTACCTCGGGTTCTTATATTCCACACCTGTTCATAAGAGCGCTCACTGGAAGCGACCTACGAGCTCCCAAGTCAGAGACCTAGCTGCTAAGAAGGGGAATAAAACAATTGTCAAGGACTCCCCGAGCCTCGGCGCCCGACTGGTGGTCCCAAAATCCTAGAACCACCAGCGCAAGCCCCGGTGCCTTCAGTTCCCCTTCCGCATAAGCCCATGGTCCAGCCGAGTCCAACTCCGAGTGACTCGAGCGCTCGGGAAGAGCCTAGGGTTCAAGATCGTAGTACCCCGACTTGTCCCTCTGGAACTGGTTCTACCGCTTGCAAGAAACCCCCAATGAGAATAAAGAAGTTCGACAGGTTGGATGTCCTATCGACTCTTATTCGACGCATTTTGCCAGCATATTCACCGATCATTCTTCTTATAGGAATCCTTCGAATGATGTCCCTGTCGAGACATCGTCCGGGGCCCCTGAAGAAACTGAGTCCCAGGACGTACATGTCTTGGATGAGGAGGCCTCACAATCTGCCTCGCCTGGGGACACAGGGCGCCCTCCGAGCCACAGCCGCTTTCATCGACACCCCGTGCTTCGGCATCGGGTCCTACTGCTCAAGAGCCTATCTCTATCCATCCCCCGAGGTTGAAGAGATCTTTCGAGATCCGCCGACTCTAGCTCGCCCTCAACGCATACTGCAAAGCGCATGGGTTGATGAGGAAGGCGGCTTGAAGTCTCTTGACGACCCGGCGGAGGAGGAAGAAACGAATGACTTTTATAGTCACGCCGTCGCTTGTGCTCGCCTGGCCCGAGTAATATTTTCTCTACTCTTGTCTCCTTGCTTGTGCCGATTAGCATGTTGTCACCTTTTCCTGTGATGGTTACAGAAATTGGGAGAACGCTCTGCAAAGAAATCCGAATACCACCAAAAGATGCTCCCGGAGGTCAGGACGCGCCAGGAATATCTGTCCGAATTGGAGCAGATCAAAGCTAAACATGCAGCCAAGCTGCAAAATCTCCGGTCATAGGTCCAAGCCCTGTGGGAGGAGAAGGAAACCCTGTGTAAGGACCCGAATCCACAGATTCGAACTCACTGTGTTTACCGCACTAGTCCCAGGATCAACGCTAGTGCACACAGCTCAACATTGGTACATATCACATCATACTCAATGATAATAGACTAATACTCCATTTATTGATATAGCTAAGTGTATGATCTTATGACCAACTTACATTATTAAGCCACGCAGGGCAAGACTTGAAATATAAGCTAAGAATTAAGCAGTAGAAAGTAGAAAACGTAGATAGCTCATCAGTTCACCACAGGCAACTGACAAGGCTCGGACCCTAATGACTCGTGTTCCCTTGGAACTCCTCCTTCAACACAGGTGTTGATTCTTCAACTGTGATTATTGTTGTTGGCAAGGGTGAGTACATAAAGAACTCAACAGTTGTGCACAAAATGCAATTCTATGTAATTATATGCAAGGCTTATTCCAAAGGATAGGCTTTCATGGCTATTTTGCAATAAGCAGCATTTACGAACAAATACAATAAATAGATCATAAAGATTGTAAAACAAATAACAGTAAATAATAGTTTCAGTGTTCCTCAAGCAAACCAAGTTTCCAATCCTAAGTCAATTTTCAACTCCCGTGGCATCCTGCCATCCCAACCAAGTTTTCCATTTAATTAAGCTAACCCTTAACTATAATTCCCGAGCATTGCTCAATACCGCGAGCACGGCTATCCGAATAGTTTTACACTCTGCAGAGGTTATGCACTTTACCCACATTATACAACCATACACCACAAAGGCGAGTGATTATAACAAAGCCTTTACAATGTGCTGGCTTAACCCGATACCACCCGCTAAGGTTTCAACACTGGTGGGACTGGTTACCACATCTAGGGCCCCCTCTTGCGCCATGTGATTTACTCCATAACTCGAGAACTCACACCGACCAAGATAGTACCAAAGTTAAGACATTGCAAATTAATCAGCTAGGCTGTCCCATACATGACATGTGGTTGCATGATTGACTCAGGTCAAAGGCTTGCAAGGTTGAGTCCTTAGGGTGATCAAGGCAAGACATTCACATATCCTCTGCCCATTGGGCCCACCTTGGCATACTCGCCCCTTGTCACTTGCCCCAATCTAAATGATTATCACCCAAGTTGATTACCAAGCACCACGTGCCATCAACAATTCAACATCGTTGCGTGACATAACTCGCCACAAACAACCCAATCTCATCGTGTGATCTCACATGACACACAAGTTCATAACAATGTTCCATATTCCATTAGTCAAGATTAATTATCAATGATTCAAGCACATGTGATGACGTGGCATGGCTAAGCAACTAATACGGTCTAACCACCCCCGGTTGATTATCATTACTAACCAACTATAGTTAACCAAACTAGGGTGACAATAGATCATGGCATACAAATGACAAGGTAGGGTATAGATCAATCTGGTATAATAGCTAAATCCCGATTTAATTGAAATAATTGTATACTTGAAATACTATGCAATAAAGTAAAACAATATAGCATTTGTATAAACATAGGTTCAACATGATCAAAGCACAACTTGCCTTGGAATAGGTTCTGATCTTGCTCTGGAACTTCCTCTTGAGTTGATGGATCTTCCTCCGAAGCGTCGCACAATTCAACGTCTACGCGTACCGAAGGAGAAAACAAATAAATACCAAAACAGTGGTAAAATTAACTCCAAAAATCAATTAAAATTCATCGTTAAATATATCTTAATTTTACAAATTTTTAGAAATTTGAATCACTCAACTCTGAGTTAAAATGCAAAAGTTATAGCCTTTTGAAGTTTGAATAAATACTGAAAATACAGAAATTGGAAAATCCGAATTAACTGGATTGTTTTTAGACTGAAAAACCGATTATTGCGCCAGCATGACCTCAGGGTGACATCATCACCGAGCCGGCCAATCAGATGCTACCACGTGTCTCGGGTGTATGGACTGAGTCCATCAGCCCGCACCGGTTCACGGTGGACACGGCTCACGGCGCTACGGCTCTGCGCTCGACATGCGCGCGCACGATTGGTACGCCCGATCGCGATCGGCGCTCCTAGATCCGATCGGACGGCTCTGGGCAGGGGTGCACGTGGCTACGCCTCGATCGCACGATCTGAATCCAACGGCTACGGGTACCCGAGCTGCTTACCCACGCGGCACAATCCGAAGCGTCCAACGAAGATCGAACGGCTGACGGAAGTCGAAGCTTGACGATGGCGCTGCGGTGGCAGACACTTACCAGCGTTGGAGACGAAGACGGCGGCGCTATGCTTCGATGACCAAACGACGAAGAAAATGCCTCAGCTCGACACGGCGCTACACGGTGATCCCGGATCTGGAACCCGAACGGCGAAAAGCGGCTCGATGATGGCGGAAAAAGGGAGGAAACCACGGCGGGGCTTCGGCAAACTTCGACGAGCTCGCCCAGGCAGGCGTCTTGGCGTGCGAGAATTGACCAGGAGGTGCGGCGCGGGGTGAGGCACCCGCGGTGTCGCCTTAAATAGGTGCACGGGGAGCGTGCACAGCGCGGAAATCGGTGTCGACTTCGTGGCGGCGGCGGACTCCAGCGACGATACGGAGAACGACGTGGTCCCATCTGGAGCGTCCACGCGGCCTCCATCCAACGACTGCGAGCGATTGGCGACGCGGCGAAAGTGCAGCCATTGAATCTCGATCCAACGGTTGGCGGGTTTAGGATTAGGGTTTCAGCGACAAACGGGCTGCGCGGGCTGACTTGGGCCGCACAGTACATGGGCCGGCCCGTTACAGTTCCGATCCTTTTTAAAAGATTTTTGATTTAAAATAATTACAAAAAATCATTTAACTGTTTTCAGGCAATAAAATTTTTAGGAAAAATTCCAGAAAGATCTCAAAAATACTTTGGGGCATTTTGAACTCAGATAAAATATTTTTGGCAAAACTTTATTTTAACTTTGCATAAATTTAAATAGTTTTCAATAAAAGACCAATATACTTAATTTAAAGTTAACTCAAATAAAACCAGAAAATCCAATAAATTCCAGAAGAACATAAAATGGACAAATAACCAATAAAAGGATTTTAAAGCAAATTTTGGGATGTTACAAACCTCCCCCCTTAACAGAATCTCGACCCTGAGATTCAAGGTTAACTAAGGAATAGGTTTGGGAATTCTGACTTCAATTCCTCTTCGCACTCCCAAGTTGCTTCACTTTCGGAATAATTGCTCCACTGAACTCTGCAAAAGCGAATGGACTTGTTCCTGGTCCTTCGTTCCATGACATCCAAAATTTTGACTGGCTGCTCCTTATAAGTCAAATCTTCCTGCAGCTCTATTGCGTCCAACGGGGTTTGCTCTGTTGGCACCCTAAGACTTTTCTTGAGTTGCGACACATGAAACACATTATGCACACTTGACAGTGACGGTGGCAACTCCAGCTGGTAAGCAACTTCCCCACAGCGGCTCAAAATCTTAAATGGACCAACATATCGAGGGGCAAGTTTTCCCTTCACATGAATCCTCTTAACACCTTTGAGAGGGGTAACCTTGAGATACACAAAATCATCTAACTCGAAACTCAAATCTTGACGACGGTTATCAGCATAGCTCTTTTGTCTCGATTGTGCTACTTTCAACCTCTCTCTGATCATAGCAACTCGCTCTTCGGCTTCCTTGAGACTATCAGGCCCAAATACCATACGATCTCCTGTCTCATTCCAATTCAACGGGGTACGACAAGCACGTCCATATAAAACCTCAAATGGCGACATTCGCAAAGTAACCTGATAGCTGTTGTTATAACTGAATTCTGCATATGGTAAGCACTTATCCCATGATGTAGTATAAACCAATGCACAGGCTCTTAGCATATCTTCCAAAATCTGATTTACCCTTTCTGTCTGACCATCTGTCTGCGGGTGATATGCTGTACTGAAATTCATGCGAGTCCCCATTGCTTCATGCAACTTGTTCCAAAATCTTGAGTTAAACTGGGTACCTCTATCTGACACAATCTTCTTGGGTACTCCATGCAAACATACAATCCTTGACATATACAACTCTGCCAAACGGTCTCCTGAGTAGGTGATCTTTACTGGAATGAAGTGAGCGACCTTGGTCAACTGATCCACAATAACCCAAATTGAATCATATCCCCTCTTAGTCTTGGGTAAACCGGTAATAAAATCCATACCGATTTCCTCCCACTTCCATTTAGAAATTTTCAACGGCTGTAACAAACCAGCAGGTCTTTGATGCATGGCTTTTACTCTCTAACATACATCGCATAGAGCAACGTGCTCAGCCACCTCACGCTTCATATTAGGCCACCAGAATCTCTCCCTCAAATCTTGATACATTTTAGCACTTCCTGGATGAACTGAGTACTTAGAATCGTGAGCTTCCTCAAGAATCAGTTGCTTCAACTCCTTATTATTCGGCACACAAATTCGACCGTTGAAGAACATGGTTCCTTGCTCATCCAAGGTGAAATCCACGGCTAAGCCTCCCTCTTTCTTGGACATGATCTTAGTGATTTTCTCATCATCTTTCTGACCTTCTCTGATCTGATCCTCAAGTGTTGGCTTTACTTCCAGCGCAGCTACAATTCCATGCGGGACCACTTCCAATTTTAACTTCCGAAATTCTTTACATAGCTCTGGATGATCATCCATCAACAATGTATTTGCACTATGGCTCTTTCAACTCAGAGCATCCGCTACCACATTAGCTTTTCCAGGGTGGTAATGAATTCCCACATTATAATCCTTAATTAGCTCTAGCCACCTTCGTTGTCTCATATTAAGATCTGCTTGAGTGAATATGTACTTCAGGCTCTTATGGTTGGTATATATCTCACATCTGTTCCCTATGAGGTAATGACGCCATACTTTCAAAGCGTGCACCACGGCAGCTAACTCCAAATCATGCGTCAGGTAACTCTCCTCATGCGGCCTCAACTGCCTCGACGCATAAGCGACTACTTTGCCATTTTGCATTAACACGCATCCAAGACCTTGCTTTGAAGCATCGCAATAAATATCAAAACCCTTCTGCACATCCGGCAATACTAACACTGGGGTTGTCGTTAGACCCTTCTTCAGTTCCATAAAACTCTTTTCGCACTCTGGCGTCCATGCAAACTTATTTTCTTTCTTCAACAATTGTGTAAGGGGTTTGGCAATCGTTGAGAATCCTTCAATGAATCGATGGTAATATCCTGCCATCCCCAGGAAACTACGAATCTGAGTAACAGACTTCGGTTGCTCCCAATGCAACACTGCATCCACTTTGCTTGGGTCAACTGCAACTCCTTTAGCAGTCATTATATGACCCAGAAATTCAATCTTCTCCTTCCAAAAATCACACTTGTTGAACTTAGCGTACAGCCGATGTTCTCGCAACCTCTCCAAAACCGTCCTCAAATGCTCCGCATGCTCTTCCTTTGTCTTCGAGAAAATTAGGATATCGTCTATAAAGACTACAACAAACTTATCCAGGTATTCCATGAAAACCTTATTCATCATGTTCATGAAATATGCAGGGGCATTAGTCAATCCAAATGACATTACTGTGAACTCATAGTGTCCATATCGCGTAGAGAACGCAGTCTTAGGCACATCCTCCGCTTGGATCTTCAACCGATGGTATCCAGAACAAAGATCTATTTTAGAGAAAACTCCCGCTCCCCTTAACTGATCAAATAAATCGTCGATCATGGGCAATGGGTACTTATTCTTGATTGTTACTTCATTGAGTGCTCGATAATCAATACACATCCTAAGACTTCCATCTTTCTTACGAACAAACAAAACCGGCGCTCCCCATGGTGACGAACTTGGTCTGATAAAACCCTTCTCTAGCAGTTCCTCAATCTGCTTTTTCATTTCTACCAACTCATCGGTAGGCATCCGATAAGGTCTCTTTGATATCAGTGCTGTCCCTGGTGCTAACTCAATAACAAACTCGATGTCGCGATCCGGCGGCATCCCTGGTAAATCTTCTGGAAACACGTCCGGGTATTCTCTGACTACTGGCACACTTTCTATGCTGATGGCTTGCACACTGTTGATCACTAACTATCCATCTCGAACTGCGGTCGCTTGGAATTCTACCTTCTTGCCATTAGGGCTTTCCAACGATACGATCCTTCGGCCACAATCCAAAACAGCTTTATGTTTGGACAGCCAATCCATTCCAAGGATAACATCTAGGGATTGCGTATCTATCAAGATAAGATTTGCTAGAAATTCTATCCCATCCATAAGCAACTTAACTCCCATGCACCCAAGGCTAGATCTAAGCTCAGATCCTAGGGCTTGGACTATTAGCACACACTTAAGATTTACGACATTGAATCCATTCTTGGTTGCAAAACTTTGAGAAACGAATGAATGCGAAGCTCCAGAATCAAATAAAACCGTGGCAGGTACTGAGTTAACCAGAAACTTACCCAATACGACGTCCGTAGCCTCTTGAGCTCCATCTGCAGTGATGTGGTTGATCCTTCCACGCGTGGTTGATTGAGGGGTTGCTCCAGCTTGACCTGGTGCACGATTTCCTCCTAATGCCGGTGCCTTGGCAGGTGTTGATCCCAAGTTAAAACGCACTGACGTGATGCCTCCCTTCTGTGGACATCTATTAGAGAACTGCCCTGGCTCATTACATGTATAGCATCTCTTGACTGCTGACTGCTGACTCCCTCCTGGTGCATTACTGCCCTGTGTTGGTGTCTGAAAATTCTGATTAGCAGGGCGAGGTGCAGGGGTCTGTGCCTTGTTTACAACTGATGGTTGGAATCTAGCAAACTGTTGCAGTGACATTCTCAAACGTAGGTGGTTGGGACATCCACCCTGATTGGTCATCAAGCGCTTACGGTTTTCCCCCAGCTCTTTGCGCTTGTCTTCCAGAATCAATGCCTTATTAATCAATTCCTGAAAGTCTGGAAAATTATGGGTGATCAGCCCCACATGCAATCCGGAATTTAGTCCCTTCATGAAGCGGGATTGCCTAGCTTTATCTGTCGCTACGTCTTCAAGGGCATAGCGTGCTAGCTGAGTAAACTTGTTTAGGTATTCGGCCACATGCTGGCCTCCTTGCTTCAGAGCTATGAATTCCTCCTTCTTCAGATCCATCATTCACTCTAGAACATGGTATTGGCGTAAAGCAGTAGTAAACTCATCCCATGTGATCTCCTATGGGGCTTCATGCGCGGCACAATAGTTTTCCCACCATTCTGCAGCTGTTCCTTCCAATTGATGAGAGGCTTAGAGTACCTTCTCATTACCCTCACAGTGAGTGATATGAAGCTTCCTCTCAATGGTCCTAAGCCAGTCATCGGCTTCCAAGGGATTAACATTTCCTGAAAAGGTTGGCGGCCGAGTCCTCATAAAATCGTGACTTAGAGTGCGACGCGGTCCACCATTGTTGTTCTGGTTCACATGATTGTTGTTATTTGCAGCCACGTTAGTCATCTGTTGCATCTGTTGCATCATGATCTGCATCAGTTGAGTCTGCGCGGCGAGAAACACTCCCAGATTCTGCATGTCCACTGGCGGTGGTGGTTGAGGATGGCCTCCATCATTGGGGTTGTCATTCTGGCGCAGTCCACTTCCTAAAGCACCGTTGTTTCCACGAGTATTCACCATCTGTTGATTGCCTCTTGGATTAGGAAAGATAGATGTAGCATAGGTAAGATGCAAGAATCTCTAAGGCGGGGAAATAGGTTAACCCCAACTAAAATAATTCTTTATTTATTCTTGGTATGGTTGCTTACAAAAGCCTACAAGCTTTGCAACACATACTGCACACTCAGCAATATAAAGAAGCAAACTAAACACGAAACACTAACGTCTACTAAAAGGGTAAAGACTAACCTAAAGACGCGACTCAATACTCGAGTCTCAACACACTCTAAGACTGAATCTCACTCATCCAGCCACCCTGGCTGAGACTGACCCGGCGCATACACTAGTGGGTGGGCTGGCATAGGAGCAAACCTATCCTGGTGACCTACTGCTGGCTCCTCCGCAGCAACGGGATCTTCACGCTCCTCTACTGGCTCCCACTCTCGCTCCTCTGGATCTTCCTCGGACTCCTCGGCTGGCTCCTGAGCTCCCTGAGTCACACACTCCAACTGGTCCTCAACCTCCTCCAGGGCTTCTCCTAGCTCAGTGATCACTCCGATCGTTGCGGCATGGGTCTCCTCAAACTCCTGCTCTATCACTCTGAGTGCCTCATACACTGTCTCCAGCTCTTGAGTAGTCTCTCTCATATGCTCCTCCTGGGCGATAGAAACTCAGAAAGGTGTACTGCAGTAGCACACTCGCCCTCCATGATTCGTCGGCGTCGGCATGCTTGCACATCAGGGTGAAGTTGAAACACTGAGTCGTGAAGCTCGTCGGCGTAGTCGCGGCAGACACGGCGAAGAGCAAGTCGAGCAACCTCCTGAATCACAACCTCGTAAGAGAACCTCCTTGCAAAAATGTTGATTGGCCTGCTAGCTTCCTCGTTCTCCCGAGCGTAGATGATCAGCTTGCAAATAAATCTTCGGTGCACACCATTAACGGTCCAGCTGCCTCCTCGGTAAAGTGGACGATAGAACCCTCCAAGCGTCTGAAGAACTCTCCACAACTCCATAGCATAGCCAACCGCTGACTCCTCAAAAGTCGGAACGATGGGCATCTGCTCCACAAAGAACTTTGAAAAAGTTCTCCATCCGAAACAGCAATAAAATGGTAAATTCAGCAAAGGTGAGAAGTAGAGAATAAGAAGAGTCAAGAGTGTTTCATTAGTCAAATTTTAGATTTTTCTTTAGAAAATAGTTTTGAAAACTCCCATGCTATCTAGGGTCAAGACCTACAGTCAGTATGCTCTGAAACCACTCTGTAAGGACCCGAATCCACTGATTCAAACCCACTGTGTTTACCGCACTAGTCCCAGGATCAACGCTAGTGCACACAGCTCAACATTGGTACATATCACATCATACTCAACGATAATAGACTAATACTCCATTTATTGATATAGCTAAGTGTATGATCTTATGACCAACTTACATTATTAAGCCACGCAGGGCAAGACTTGAAATATAAGCTAAGAATTAAGCAGCGGAAAGTAGAAAACCTAGATAGCTCATCAGTTCACCACAGGCAACTGACAAGGCTCGGACCCTAATGACTCGTGTCTTCCTGGAACTCCTACAACACAGGTGTTGATTCTTCAACTGTGATTATTGTTGTTGGCAAGGGTGAGTACTTAAAACACTCAACAAGTTGTGCACAGAATGCAATACTATATAACTATATGCAAGGCTTAGGATAGGCTTTCATGGCTATTTTGCAATAAGTAGCATTTACGAACAAATACAATAAATAGATCAAAAAGATTGTAAAACAAATAACAGTAAATAATAGTTTCAGTGTTCCTCAAGCAAACCAAGTTTCCAATCCTAAGTCAATTTTCAACTACCATGGCATCCTACCATCCCGACCAAGTTTTCCATTTAATTAAGCTAACCCTTAACTGTAATCCCCGAGCATTGCTCAATACCGCGAGCACGGCTATCCAAATAGTTTTACACTCTGCAGAGGTTATGCACTTTACCCACATGATACAACCATACACCACAAAGGCGAGTGATTATAACAAAGCCTTTACAATGCGCTGGCTTAACCCGATACAACCCGCTAAGGTTTCAACACTGGTGGGGCTGGTTACCACATCCAGGGCCCCCTCTTGCGCCTTGTGATTTACTCCATAACTCGGGAAGTCACACCGATCAAGATAGTACCAAAGTTAAGATATTGTAAATTAATCAGCTAGGCTGTCCCATACCAGACATGTGGTTGCATGAATGACTCAGGTCAAAGGCTTGCAAGGTTGAGTCCTTAGGGTGATCAAGGCAAGACATTCACATACCCTCTGCCCATTGGGCCCACCTTGGCATACTCGCCCCTTGTCACTTGCCCCAATCTAAATGATTATCACCCAAGTTGATTACCAAGCACCACGTGCCATCAACAATTCAACATCGTTGCGTGACATAACTCGCCACAAACAACCCAATCTCATCGTGTGATCTCACATGACACACAAGTTCATAACAATGTTCCATATTCCATTAGTCAAGATTAATTATCAATGATTCAAGCACATGTGATGACGTGGCATGGCTAAGCAACTAATATGGTCTAACCACCCCCGGTTGATTATCATTACTAACCAACTATAGTTAACCAAACTAGGGTGACAATAGATCATGGCATACAAATGACAAGGTAGGGTATAGATCAATCTGGTATAATAGCTAAATCCCAATTTAATAGAAATAATTGTATACTTGAAATACTATGCAATAAAGTAAAACAATATAGCATTTGTATAAACATAGGTTCAACATGATCAAAGCACAACTTGCCTTGGAATAGGTTCTGATCTTGCTCTGGTTCTTCCTCTTGTGTTGATGGATCTTCCTCCGAAGCGTCGCACAATTCAACGTCTACGCGTACTGAAGGAAAAAAATAAATAAATACCAAAACAGAGAGAAAATGAACTCAAAAAAATCAATTAAAATTCACCATTAAATAGATCTCAATTTTACAAATTTTTAGAAAATTGAATCACTCAAATCCGAGTTAAAATGCAAAAGTTATAGCCTTTTGAAGTTTGAATAAATACTGAAAATACAGAAATTGGAAAATCCGAATTAACTGGATTATTTTTAGACTGAAAAACCGATTATTGCGCCAGCATGTGTATGGACTGAGTCTAACAGCCCGCACCGATTCACGGTGGACACGGCTCATGGCGCTACGGCTCTGCGCTCGACACGCGGCTGGCCACGGCGCCGATGCGATCTGACGCGCGTAGATCCGATCGGACGGCTTTGGGCAGGGGTGCACGTGGCTACGCCTCGATCACACGATCCGAATCCGACAGCTACCGTTACCAGAGCTGCTTACCCACGCGGCACGATCCGGAGCGTCCAAGGAAGATCGAACGGCTGGCGAAAGTTGAAGCTTGACTACAGCGCAGCAGCGGTGGTCACTCACCAGCGTTGGAGACAAAGGCGGCGGCGCTATGCTCCGATGACTAAACGACGACGAAAACGCCTCAGCTCGGCGCGGCGCAACACGGTGATCCCGGATCTGGAACCCAAACGGTGAAAAGCGGCTCGACGAGGGCGGAAAAAGGGAGGAAACCACGGCGGGGCTTTGGCAAACTTCGATGAGCTCGCACGGGCAGGCAAAGCTATCTCGGTGTGCGAGAATTGACCAGGAGGTGCGGGGCGGGGTGAGGGGTTCAGCGCCCGCGGTGGCGCTTTAAATAGGTGCATGGGGAGGCGTGCGCAGCGCGGAAATCGGAGTCGGTTTCGTGACGGCGGTGGACTCCGGCGACGATACGGAGAATGACATGGTCCCATCCGGAGCGTCCACGCAGCCTCCATCCAACGACTACAAGCGATTGGCAACGCGGCGAAAGCGCAGCCGTTGGATCTCGATCCAACGGTTGGCAGGTTTAGGGTTAGGGTTTCGGCGGCAAACGGGCTACGAGGCTGACTTGGGCCGCACAGTACATGGGCCGGCCCATTACTGTTCTAATCCTTTTTTAAAAAAATTTGATTTAAAATAATTACAGAAAATCATTTAACTGGTTTCAGGCAATAAAATTATCAGGAAAAATATCAAAAATACTTTGAGGCATTTTGAACTCAAATAAAATATTTTTGGCAAAACTTTATTTTAACTTTGCATAAATTTAAATAGTTTTCAATAAAAGACCAATATACTGAATTTAAAGTTAACTCAAATAAAACCAGCAAAATCCAATAAATTCAAGAAAAACATAAAATGGACAAATAACCAATAAAAGGATTTTAATGCAAATTTTGGGATGTTACACCCTGCGGCAAAAGAAGCTAGATGTTGTTGGCTCCCTTCGAGGTATATATTTCCTAGACCATCCCGTGTTCTCGTTTAATCGTTTGGTCTTTTGATCTCCTC
Source organism: Otatea glauca (assembly GCA_036346275.1). Lineage (NCBI taxonomy): Eukaryota > Viridiplantae > Streptophyta > Magnoliopsida > Poales > Poaceae > Otatea > Otatea glauca. The sequence continues at coordinate 13,729,087 of CM070716.1, read as the reverse complement.
ATCTTCGTGTCAGTTCGAGATTCTACTATTGTAAAGCTCCAAGTGCAACTTAAGGCCTCGGAGGTCTCCAAATTGAAATCGGTGAAGGAGCTAGAAGGTACGCTCAGCAGCTTGGCCCTCCCTTGCCTTCATTGTCTTCTTGGTACTTCTTAATAATCTGCTTCATTTGCAGACTACAAGTTCAAGACGCGGGCACAATACGCTGCTTATAACGAGAAGGTCGAGGCCCTTGAAACGTCTTGTGCTAAGCTTCGCGAGGCCTCTGACCCGTTGCTGAGGTTGCTTCATCCCGGAGGTGAGAAGCCGCTCAGTAGGGACCAAGTTATCTCCCAACTGGAGGAAGCCCCCAAGGAGCTTAAGATACTCTTGAAGGAAACGACGACCAATGGCGCTAGCCAGGCTCTGGCGATTACAGATGGCTATGCCTGTAACGTGGATGAAGATCGAGCAGCCGAACTCTAGGAGGAAGTTAAGGATGCTTCTTCAGCTGTCGCGGAAACCTTGGACCTGTGAACGAATATTTAAAAGTGTTTCCTTGATCTTCCAAGTTTTCTTTAAATATGCTATTATGCTCGATGAAGCCATCCGAGTAGTTTCGACTTCTTAAATATCATGTCCGACTTGTTTAGCCCCCAGGCTCTAAGGCATGGTTCATGACGCATGTCTCAGAGTCTTAACATTCGTAGGAGCGAAGCACTCAGACGCATAATTTTCGAGAAGATTATACGAGAACAACATTAAGAGCAAACATTCATTCATAAAGAAGTAATTGAGTTACAAAGTTCAAGTGAAAAAACGACGTAGCTGTTCTATGTTCCAGGTGTTATTGATAATTGTGCCGTCTTCACGCTTGAGCTTATAAGCCCCAGGACGTATCACCTCATCGATGATGTAAGGGCTTCCCAGCTTGGGAAGAGCTTCTGCTCGCATTTCTGATTCTTTCTAAGGACCAGATCTCCTTTGGAGAATGCACGGCTCCTTACATTGCGACTGTGATAGCGTCGTAAAGCCTGAAGATACATTGCCGACTGAATTGTTGCGACGTCCCTGGCTTCTTCCAGTCGGTCAAGGTCTTCTAACCGGCTTTCTTCCGAAGCGACCTCCTCATAGCCCCGAACCCACGGGGATCCGAATTCTAACTCGGTGAGGAGGACCGCCTCTGAGCCATACACCAGGAAGAAATGTGATTGCCCGGTTGCTCTGCTGGGGGTGGTTCACAGCCCCCAGAGTACCAAAGGCAATTCTTTGACCAACTAAGTGGCGTATGGTTTGAGACGATAAAAAAATACTTGCCTTTAGTCCTTGTAACACCATGCCGTTGGCTTGTTCGACCTGCCCATTACTTCGGGGGTGTGCTACCGATGCGAAGCAAACTTTTATGCCGAGTTCACACTTTTGATCTTGAAAATATGCCACCTCTGAATTGGGTGCCGTTATCCGTGATGATTCGGTTTGGTACGCCGAATCTAACCATGATTTCATGGAAGAATTCTTTGGCCTTTGCGGCTGTGATTGTGGCGACGGGCTTGGCCTCAACCCATTTGGTGAATTTATCGACGGCCACAAAGAGGTGAGTATAACCACCTTGAGGCTTCTTCGAAAGTCCCACCATGTCAAGCCCCCAGATCGCAAAAGGCCAGGTGATTGGGATGGTTTGCAGTTCCTGTGCCGGTTTGTTCACCTGTCCCCCAAAGAATTGACATCCTTCGCATGTCCGGATGATGTCCTCTACATCAGTGACAACAGTCAGCCAGAAAAATCCCTAATGATAAGCCTTGGTGACTACGGTTGTTGATGCCGCGTGATTCACACAAATTCCCGAGTGGATTTCCTTGAGAAGATCTCTTCCTTCTTGTTCTGATATGCACCATCGTAGGACACCAGAAGAGCTCTTGCGATAGAGTTCTTCCCTGATTACCACATAGCTTTTGCTTCGGCGCATTATTCGTTCGGCTTGCACGCGATCTTTGGGTAGCTCGTCCTTCGTCAAATAGTCCAGATACAGAGCTGTCTAATCGGGGGTAATTATCAAGACTTCTGCCTCTACGTTCTTCTCCACCGGGATGTCCGACTTTGGCCAAGTGCTTATTGTGGGCTTATGAATTTCTTCGACGAATACTCCCACGGGCACTGTGGTCTGGCTGGATCCCATTTTCGCTAGCTCGTCGGCCTCCTCATTGTCCCGACGGAGCACATGAACAAGTTCCAAACCGTCAAAATTGCCTTTTAGCTTGCGTACCTCCTGGCAATACGTAGCCATGTTGTCTTTGGTGCAGGACCATTCTTTTTGCACCTGATTGACCACAAGCATTGAATCTTCGCGAACCATCAAACGTCAGATACCGAGCGATATGGTGATACGGAGCCCATGGATGTGTGCCTCGTACTCGGCGGTGTTGTTCGACGTGGGAAAAAATATTTGCAGAATGTACCTCAACCGTTCTCCACTTGGCGATATGAGCACTATACCAGCCACCGCGCCGCTGAGCATGAGGGAACCATCCAAGTACATCGTCCAATACTCGAGTTCCTTGACGACCGCCGGGTTTTGAAGTTCTGTCCACTCGTCAGTAAAGTTGGCGAGCGCTTGAGACTTGATGGCTGTGTGAGGCTTGAATAGGATATCAAAAGATCCAAGCTCGACTGCCAACTTTTCAATTCTCCAAGTGGCCTCCTGGTTGTGAAGTATATCTCCTATTGGGAAGGAAGTGACCACCGAAATAGTATGCTCTTGGAAGTAGTGCTTGAGTTTGCGAGATGTAAGAAGTACGGCGTATAATAATTTTTGCACTTGTGGATATCGCACCTTAGAATCACTCAGGACCTCGCTGATGAAATAGATCGGGTGTTGGATCTTCTACACGTGATCCGGCTCCTCCCTTTCTACGATGATTGCGGTGGTGACTACATGAGTCGTTGCGCAATGTAAAATGTGAGAGGTTCCCAGCATCGGTGAAACCAAGACCGGGGGTGTCGTTAAGAAGGTCTTCAAACCTTCGAACGCTTGCTGCGCCTCGGGCGTCCACTGGAACTTGTCCTGCTTCTTGAGTAGTTTAAAGAATGGCATACCTCGCATACCCAGTCGGGAAATAATCCTACTGAATGCGGCCATGCACCCTGTAAGCTTTTGGACGTCCTTTTGGGAATTCAGTGGTTCCATATTTAATATGGCTTTGATCTTTTCTGGGTTGGCCTCAATGCCTCGTTGGGATATGATAAACCCGAGCAGTTTTCCCGAAGATACTCCGAAAATACCCTTCTCGGGATTAAGCTTCATGCTGAAAGCCCTTAGACTCTCGAACATCTCAGTCAGGTCGATGATAAGGTCCTTCTCCCGAGTCTTTACCACGACATCATCCACATATGCCTCCACATTGCGTCTGAGTTGGGCGTGAAAACATCGTTGTATTGCGCGCTGATAAGTTGCACCAGCATTTTTCAACCCGAACGACATCGTGGTATAGCAAAAGGCCCCAAAGGGCGTGATGAATGAAGTCTCGATATGATCTTCCGCTTTTAGGCGAATCTGGTGATACCCTGAGTAGGCATCGAGGAAACTCAGGATCTCGCACCCGATGGTTGAATCAACCACCTGATCAATTCGAGGTAGCCCGAATGGATCCTTCGAACATGCCTTGTTGAGATCAGTATAGTCAACGCACATGCGCCAAGTTTTATTCTTCTTTTGAACTAGTACAGGGTTTGCCAACCAGTCGGGATGATACACTTCTTTGATAAAACCTGTAGCTAATAGCTTGGTGATCTCCTGCTTGATGGCGTTCCGTTGATCTGGAGCGAACAGCCAGAGTCTTTGCTTGCTTGGCTTTGCCTTTTCATCGACGTGTAAAGAATGGTCGATCACCTCCCTAGGAACACCCGGCATGTCGGATGGCTTCAAGGCAAAGATGTCCTTGTTAGCCTGGAGGAAGGCGATGAGCATGCCTTCCTATTTATTCCGAGCCCTATCCCGATCAGAGTCATTTTGGATGGGTCGGATGAGTCGAGAATAATTCTCTTGGTTCCTTCGCCAGACTTTATCCCTGATGTGGCCTGCTTCTTGGATGGGATGTCGTCTTCTTCCTGCAATGTGGCAGCCTCTGCCTGGATATTCTTCCCCTTGGCGGTTGCCTCCTGCAGCTCAGCAAGTTCATAGTTTTCTCGGTCGCATTCCAAAGATCGCTTGATGTCACTGTGAACCGTGATGACGCTTTTGGGTCCCAGCATCTTCATCACCAAATAGGTGTAGTGCAGGAAAGCCATGAACCGAGCCAGACCGGGCCTTCCCAAGATAGCGTGGTACGCTGTCTCGAAATCCTCTACCTCGAAATTTATATACTCGGTCCGATAGTTGTCTTTGGTACTGAAGGTGATGGGCAAAGCAATGCGCGGAGAGGAAGCGAAGGCGCCCGAGGATCACCCGTGGAGCAGTGTGAGCTCGGCCTTAGCTCGGTGCAGGGGACGTTCATGTCGTCGAAGGTTTTGGCGAACAAGACATTGAGTCCACTCCCTCCATCGATCAAGACTTTCCTGAGCTTTACATTGCGAATAATAGGATCGAGTACTAGAGGGTACTTACCCGGATGCAGAACTCAGTTGGGGTGATCCGAGCGATCGAAGGTGATCGGGACTTCAGACCACTTTAGATACTAGGGGGTTGTCGGTTCCACCGCATTGATCTCCCGAGCGGTAAGATTTTGCTTCCGCTTGGACTCGTATCCAGTGGAGCCCCCGTATATGTAGTTCAACTCATGCTCGGGTTCTTGGTAATCATCCTCGCCGGGAGGGTCTTTCTTCTTGGCAGCCTCATCCTTCGCTGGAACCGGTTGCTTGTTGCTTTCACGCGCAAAACGCTTCAAGGTCAAGCAGTCCTTGGCGGCGTGCTTTCCCTTAGGGTGGAAAGGACAGATCGTATCCATGACAGTACTGTAATCGGGCGCCTCCCTCCGTGTGGCTCGGGGCCGATTGCGTTCTACTACCGCAACTAGCTCCTCGCCTTTCCGTTTCTTGTCCTTGTGCTTGGAGGACTCGGCCTTGTCGCCTTTGTTCTTCTATTGTGGGCGATCTTCTTGGCGCTCGGCCAGGGCGTCTGAGGCAGTAGTAGCATAGCAGTTGGCCAATGCAAACATCTCTTTTACGGAGACTGGTGGTTTCCTGGACATTTTCTTGATCAGATCGGGATCGCTGACCCCTTTCTGAAAGGCTGCTATCACCACCGCCTCAGATACATCCCTAATGGTGTTTTTCTTCTGCATGAAGCATCGAATGAAATCTCTCAACATTTCGTCCTTCTTCTGGTGAAGCTGGTATAGGTCCCATGGGGTGCCAGACCTCTCATAGGTTCCCTGAAAGTTCGTGATAAATTGATTGCAAAGATCGCTCCAGGAGTCCACCAAGTTCGCCAGAAGTCCCATGAACCATGATTGAGTTGAAGGGGTGAGATTGACAGGCAGATAATTTGCCATCACGTTCTGATTACCCCCGGGCGCTTTAACCGCTAGGGCATAGACCTGCAGCCAAGCTTCCGGATCTCGCTCCCCATCAAACTTAACGATGCCCTTGGGGTTGAAGCCTTCAGGCCATACCACTCGGCGTAGCCGAGAAGTGAACGTTCGGATTCCGTCGATGGATTTGTCGTCATGATGAGGGGGTGTCCGACGTGGCGAGCCTCTGGCTCGGCGATTGTCGTCAACGCGTCAGGACGGAGTTCGGTGCGGCGAATCCATGACTCGGCGATCTTCGTCGTCATTCTGACCCCAGCGATGATGGCCTCTATGATCGTTGCAGTCATTGTACCGTTGACCACTTCGTCGATCGTGGCCGGTGCCGAAACGTTCATAGTCGTCGTAGCGCCAGCGTCATTCTTCCTCGTCCCGCTCTTGTCGTATGGCGGTGATGTCTTGGCGAAGGTCGCAGTTGAGATTCTGGTAGGCATCTCCGACTGGTTGTATGTGGCGCCGACTGCCGGTACTCCGACTGGTAGTAGTCCGACTGCTAGCGATGCGGGTAGCCGCGTGGGAGCATGAGTGTGCTTCTCTGTAACATCCCAAAATTTATCTAAATAATATTTTACTGTTATTTGTCCATTTTATGTTTTTCTGGGATTTATTGGATTTTTCCGGATTTTTTGGAAATTACTTTAAAGTAAATATATTGATCCTTGGTTTAAAACTATTTAAAATTATGCAAAGTTAAAATAAAGTTTTGCCAAAAATATTTTATTTAAGTTCAAAAGGCCTCAAAGTGTTTTTGAGAATTTTCATGGAATTTTACTGATTATTTTATTGCCTGAAACAAAATAAATGAATTTCTGGGATTATTTTAAATAAAAAATCCTTTTAAGAATTAGATGAACAGTATTGGGTTGGCCCGTATATTGTGCATGGATGGGCCAGAGTTGCGCGGCCCGTTTAGCCCGTTTCTAGAAGGTTTAATCGTCGTCATTGGATCGAGATCGCGCGATGGGCATCATGGCGTACCGGTTCGGATCTTATCCGGATCTGGGCCGTTGTGGATATCGCATGGTCGGTTAGTATCGTGCGGTGCTCGGAGTGTTTCATGGCTGTACGATCGTCATCGTGCGGTGTCGCGTCATCGTCTTCGCAACGAACTCCGGATCGCGTCTGAGTCGTAGCCGCCGCGGACTCCTTGTCCGAGTTGCCGCCGGAGAGGATCAGCAGGGCTATAAAAGGGGGCACCTGGTTCGCCTCTCTGCCGCAAACCGTAGCCCTAAGTTAGCGCCTTGAGAGCGCTGCCGTTCGTCTTGAAATCACAAAGATTCGTCGAGCGCCGCCGCAGCAAAGAAATCATCGATTCGCCGCCGTTAAACCGACGCAAGGCCCGAGGCTGATCGCATCTGCTTCGCCTTCATCCTAGGCATCTGGTGCGCGCGTCCGTTTCGCCAGAGAGTCGCCAGAGGGGGAGATCGTCGAGGAGCCGTTGCCGCCGAGGAAGAAGACGCTGCCGTCGTTGAACCAGTACCCGAATCTCAGATCCGTGCGCGCCAGAAGGTAGACGACCTCGAGAGCTTCAAGTAGGTGCCCTTGCCGGCCGCCGGTGGTGACCATAGGGTCCCTTGCCGGTGGTGGTGACTTGGCTAGACGCTTCGCCGACGCGTGGCGGCCAGGTGGCAGATTTGCTGAGTTGGCGCGTTGCGTGGTGCCGAGTGGGTGCTGTGCTGGCGCTCATTCAGCCAAGGCGTGGGACCTGTGTGTAAGTGGCCCAGACCCGCATGGATCGGGTGCACCGTGGACCGATGAAGCTCGTGGATGTAGTCCATGGACCGAGGGGCACGTGGCAGCATCTGATTGGTTCGAGTTAGGGCTGATGTCACGCTTGCGCAGTTAATCGTTTTTTGATTTAAAAATAATTCGGTTAATTCTGATTTTCTAATTTCTGTAATTTCAATATTTATTCAAACTTCAAAATGCTATAACTTTTGCATTTCAACTCGGATTTGAGTGATTCAAATTTCTAAAAATTTGTAAAATTGAGATTTATTTAATGGTGAATTTTATTTTATTTTTTGAGTTCATTTGCTCTCTGGTTTGGTATTTATTTGCTTTTCTTTTTCGGTACGCGTAGACGTTGAATTGTGCGACGCTTCGGAAGAAGATCCAACAACTCAAGAGCAAGCTCCAGATCAAGATCAGGACCTATTCCAAGGCAAGTTGTGCTTTGATCATGTTGAACCCATGTTTATACAACTGCTATATTGTTTTACTCTATTGCATGGTATTTCAAGTATACAATTGTTTCGACTTAAATTGGGATCTAGTTAAGCTACCAATTTGATCTATTACCCTACCTTGTCATTGTATGCCATGATCTACTGTCACCCTAGATTGGTTCATTATAGTTGGCTAGCAATGATAATCAACATGGGATGGTTAGACCGTATTAGTTGCTTCGCCATGCCACGTCATCACATGTGTTTGAATCATTGATAATTAATCTTCACTAATGGAATATGGAAAAATGTTTTGAACTTGTGTGTCATGTGGGATCACACGATGAGATTGAGTTGTTTGTGGCGAGTCATGTCACGCAACGATGTTGAATTGTTGATGGCACGTGGTGCTTGGTAATCAACTTGGGTGATAATCACTTAGATTGGGGCAAGTGACAAGGGGCGAGTATGCCAAGGTGAGCCAGATGGGCAGAGGGTATGTGGATGTCTTGCCTTGATCACTCTAAGGACTTAACCTTGCAAGCCTTTGACCTGAGTCAATCATGCAACCACATATCTGGTATGGGCCAGCCTAGCTGATTAATTTGCAATGTTTTAACTTTGGTACTATCTTGGTCGGTGTGAGTTCCCGAGTTATAGAGTAATTCACATGGCGCAAGAGGGGGGCCCTGGATGTGGTAACCAGTCCCACCAGTGTTGAAACCTTAGCGGGTGGTACCGGATTACGTCAGCGCAATGTAAAGGCTTTGTTATAATCACTCGCCTTTGTGGTGTATGGTTGTATCGCGTGGGGTAAAGTGCACAACCTCTGCAGAGTGTAAAACTATTCGGATAGCTGTGCTCGCGGTATTGAGCAATGCTCGGGAATTACAATTAAGGGTTAGCTTAATTAAATGGACAACTTGGTTGGGATGGCAGAATGCCATGTGGAAGACGAAATTTGACTTAGGATTGGAAACTTGGTTTACTTGAGAAATGCTAAATCTAATTACTACTGTTATTTGTTTTACAGTCTTTACGATCTATTTATTATATTTGTTCATAAATGCTGCTTATTGCAAAATAGCCATGATAGCCTATCCTTTTGAATGAGCCTTGCATATAGTTTACATAGAATTGCATTCTGTGCACAACTTGTTGAGTGCTTTAAGTACTCACCATTGCGAACAACAATAATCAACAGTTGAAGAATCTACACCTGTGTTGGAGGAGGAGTTCCAGGAGGACACGAGTCATTAGGGTCCGAGCCTTGTCAGTTGCCTGTGGTGAACTGATGAGCTATCTACGTTTTCTACTTTCCGCTACTTAATTTTTAGCTTATATTTCAAGTCTTGCCCTGCGTGGCTTAATAATGTAAGTTGGTCATAAGATCATACACTTAGCTATATCAATAAATGGAGTATTATTCTATTATCGTTGAGTATGATGTGATATGTACCAATGTGTTAGTGTTATGCCCTTGAGGCAATCATTTAGATGATTGTAACATGACTATGTTTATGAATAATAATATGATTATTGGTCCAATGAATGTATATCATTGTATTGATCAACAAGTATGTGACTTGATTATGAAGCTCTTTACTTAATGATGTAATTCGATAAATATCTCTGATCGGATATCATCGTATAGGACTACGATGAATAGATCAGCACATGTAGTGATCGATGATCATGCTTCATAGATCATGGGATATGGAGATATCATCTCTACATTGTGGACCATGTTGAAGAACATGGGTTAGATAGACCCGCTATGGGACAACTGCGAGAATGTTTCATTCTTATGTGTCATCGAGTGTATCTCATACCTAGAAGATGTATGATCCTTAGACACTGAGATTGTCATATTCCCTACATGTGTAATAGTTTTCCTTGGGGCTATCAAACACTACTTCCTAACCGGATAGTTATAAAGGTAGCTTTCATGTTTACTATGAAGCGTGCGAGAGGAAGTGGCGATCAAGATGGAATTTGCCACTCCAATGAAAGCGGAGATATATGACAAGGCCACTCGTGTGATATGATTAAGAAAGTGCATGGCCATGCCGTGATTGAGAGTCAATCACAACTTATTAATATATCACGGATACGAGAGATGGATTGAATCATCAAAGGATGACATGCTTCTCGCCTTGAGATCAATCTTCATATACTTGGCAAAGGATTATTACATGAGTTCTTTTGATAGGTTACATTGATTTGATCACGAGTATGTTTGGGAGTTGGCATACTTTGCAGAAGCGCTACCAACTATTGGATTGAAAAGGAGTTTTCGAATCCATGTCCAAGCGTATGTGAACCTGCAGGTCACACACTTAATGGTGGGACGCATTAATTTGGATTGGATCCGTAATTAATGAACCTCGTGGGCTTAGCATCTTTGGTGGGCCTGGTTTAGGTTTCATCTCGTGGCTATATAAGGAGGGAGGAGGAGGCGCGAGTGTGCTTTCCACGGTTTAGGTTTGATTCACTTGAAACCCTAGCCTCCTCCTCTCGTTGCCTGCAGGCGACTAGGTGCTTGCACACGCGCGCGGCGTTCCATCTCGGGCGTGTGGACTACTGCGGTGGCGCTGCTGCGGCTGCGGCGTGGGAGGGCGATCCACGGCGGCGAGGCGATCCACTACATCGGCCTTAGCGATCGCGGCGAGGCGAACCACTACATCGACGCGCGAAGGATTCCGCAAGCTGCGGCGTCTAGTGGTAATCTTATCTATGATCCCCTTCTTGCGAGTAGCTTTCTGGTTGCGCGGTAGTTTTTTTTTGTGCTAGCGTAGCATACCGCGTTTCCCTTCACAATGTTGATCTGTGTGCACTAGCGTTGATCCTGGGACTAGTGCAGTAAACACAGTGGGTTCGAATCAGTGGATTCGGGTCCTTCTGAAGGTGGTATCGAGCATCTTGTTGTAGGTCTTGGCCCTAGATAGCATGGGAGTGTCCAAAACTATTTTCTAAAGGAAAATCTAAAGTTGGCTAATAACATACTCTCGACTCTTCTTCTTCTCTACTTCTCGCCTTTGCTGAATTTACCGTTTTATTGCTGGTTCGGATGGAGAGCTTATTCAAAGTTCTTGTGGAGCAGATGCCGATCGTCCCGACCTTTGAGGACTCAGCAGGTGGCTACGCCATGGAGCTGTGGAGAGTTCTTTAGACACTTGGGGGTTCTATCTTCCGCTTTATCGAGGAGGCAGCTGGTCAGTTAATGGTGTACACCGAGGATTTGTTTGCAAGTTGATTATCTACGCTAGGGAGAATGAGGAAGCTAGCAGGCCAGTCAACATCTCCGCCAGAAGATTCTCGTATGAGGTTGCGATTCAGGAGGTGGCTCGACTTGCTCTTCGCTGTGTCTGCCGCGACTATGCCGACGAGCTTCACGACTCAGTGTTTCGACTTCACCCTGATGTGCAAGCATCCCGACGCTGACGGATTGTGGAGGACGAGTGTGCTACTGCTATACATCTTGCTGAGTTCGCTATTGCCCAGGAGGAGCATATGAGGGAAACTACTCAAGAGCTGGAGATAGTGTACGAGGCACTCAGAGTGACAGAGTGGGAGCTTGAGAAGACCCGTGCGCGCGATCGGGTGATCAGAGCTAGAGAGGCCACGGAGGAGGTTGAGGACCAGTTGGAGCGCGTGGCGCGAGGAGCTCGAGAGCGGTGAGGAGTCGAAGAGGATCGAGGAGGCGAGTGGGAGCAGGAGGAGAGTGCGGACCACATTGTTGCGGAGGAGCAGTGATGGAGTCACGAGATTGGTTTGCTCCTATGCCAGCTCACCCGTCGGTGTATGCGCCGGACCAGTCTCAGTCAGGGTGGCTGGACGAGTGAGAGTCAGTCCTAGAGTTTTGTTGGGACTCGAGTGTTGAGTGGCGTCTTTAAGATAGTCTTTACCTTTTAGTAGACGTTAAGGTTTCGTGTTTAGTTTGCTTCTTTGTAATGCTGAGTGTGCAGTATGTGTTGCAAAGTTTGTAGGCTTTTATAAGCGGCCATACCAAGAAGAAATAAAGAATTATTTTAGTTGGGTTAAACATATTTCCCCCGCCTTAGAGGTTCTTGCATCTTATCTATGTTACATCTATCTTTCCTAACCCAAGAGGCAATCAACAGATGGTGAACACTCGTGGAAACATCGGTACTTCAGGAAGTGGATTGCGCCAGAATGACAACCCCAATGATGGAGGCAATCCTCAACCACCACCGCCAGTTGACATGCAGAATCTGGGAGCGTTTCTCGCCGTGCAAACTCAGCTGATGCAAACTATGATGCAACAAATGCATCACATGACCAACGTGGCCACAGCTAGCAACAACCAAGTGAACCAGAACAACAGTGGTGGGCCTCGGTCTTATTCCAAGCTGTCAGATTTTATGAGGACTCGGCCACCGACCTTTGCAGGGAATGTTAATCCTTTGGAAGCCAATGACTGGCTTAGAACTATTGAGAAGAAGCTGCATATAACTCAATGCGAGGGTAATGAGAAGGTGCTCTACGCCTCTCATCAATTGGAAGGAACGGCCGCAGAATGGTGGGAAAACTATTGTGTTGCGCACGGAGCCCCGTAGGAGATCACATGGGATGAGTTTACTACTGCTTTCCCCCAATACCATGTTCCAGAGGAAATGATGGATCTCAAGAAGGAAGAATTCAGGGCTCTGAAGCAAGGAGGCTAGCCCGTGGCCGAATATTTGAACAAGTTTACTCAATTAGCTCGCTATGCCCCTGAAGACGTAGCGACAGATAAAGCTAGGCAGTCCCACTTCATGAAGGGACTAAATTCGGGACTGCAGGTGGGGCTGATCACCCACAATTTTACAGATTTCCAGGAATTGGTCAACAAGGCATTGATTCTGGAGGACAAGCGCAAAGAGCTGGGTGAAAACCGTAAGCGCTTGATAACTAATCAGGGTGGACGTCCCAACCACCTGTGTCTGAGAATGTCACCACAACAGTTTGCCAGATTTCAACCGTCAGCTGTAAATAAGGCATCAACTCCTACACCTACGCCACGCTAATCGAACTTTTAGGCGCCCGGCCACAGGCGATGTGCACCAGAGAGAGTCGTGATGCGCAATCAAGAGATGCTATACATGCAATGAGCTAGGGCACTGCTCTAATAGGTGCCCGCAGAGAGGAGGCATCACGCTAGTTCGTTTTTACTTGGGAACAACACCTGCCAAAGCACCGGCGTCAGGAGGAAATCATGCGCCCGGTCAAGCTGGAGCAACCCCTCAATCAACAGCGTGTGGTAGGATTAATCACATCACCCCAGATGGAGCTCAAGAGGCTACGGACGTCGTACTGGGTAAGTTTCTGGTTAACTTAGTACCCGCTACAGTTTTATTTGATTCTGGAGCTTCGCATTCGTTCGTTTCTCAAAGTTTTGCAACCAAGAATGGATTTAAAGTGGTGAATCTTAAGTGTGTGCTATTAGTCCAAGCCCCAGGATCTGAGCTTAGATCTAACATTGGGTGCTTGGGAGTTAAGTTGCTTATGGATGGGATAGAATTTCTATCGAATCTTATCTTGTTAGATGCACAATCCCTAGATGTTATCCTTGGAATGGATTGGCTGTCCAAACATAAAGTCATTACGGATTGTGGCGAAGGATCGTATCCTTTGGAAGGCCCTAGTGGCAAGAAGGTAGAATTTCAAGCGACCTTGATTCGTGATGGGCGATTAGTGGTCAACGACATGCAAGCCATCGGCATAGAGGATGTGCCGATAGTCGAGAATACCGGATGTGTTTCCGGAAGATTTACCAGGGATGCCGCCAGACCGCGATATCGAGTTTGTTATCGAGTTAGCACCAGGGACAGCACCGATATCAAAGAGGCCTTATCGGATGCCTACCGATGAGTTAGTGGAAATGAAAAAGCAGATTGAGGAACTGCAAGAGAAAGGTTTCATTAGACCAAGTTCATCACCGTGGGGAGCACCGGTTTTGTTTGTTCGTAAGAAGGATGGAAGTCTTAGGATGTGCATCGATTATCGTGTACTTAATGAGGTAACGATCAAGAATAAGTATCCGTTGCCCAGGATCAACGATTTATTTGATCAGTTAAGGGGAACTGGAGTTTTCTCCAATATAGATCTTAGTTCAAGATACCATCAGTTGAAGATCCGAGCGGAGGATGTGCCTAAGACTGCGTTTTCTACGCGATATGGACATTATGTGTTCACAGTCATGTCATTTGGATTGACTAATGCCCCTGCATATTCATGAACATGATGAATAAGGTTTTCATGGAATATTTGGATAAGTTTGTTGTAGTCTTTATAGACGATATCCTTGTTTTCTTGAAGACAGTGGAAGAGCATGCGGAACATTTGAGGATGGTTTTAGAGAGGCTGCGAGAACATCAGTTGTACGCTAAGTTCAGCAAGTGTGATTTTGGGAAGGAGAAGATTGAATTTCTTGGTCATGTAATGACTACTAAAGGAGTTGAAGTCGACCCAAGCAAAGTGGACGCAGTGTTGCATTCGGAGCAACTGAAGTCTGTTACTCAGATCCGTAGTTTTCTGGGAATGGCGGAATATTACCGTCGGTTCATAGAAGGATTCTCAACGATTGCTAAACCCCTTACGTAGTTGTTGAAGAAAGAAAAGAAGTTTGCATGGACGCCAAGTGCGAGAAAAGTTTTATGGAGCTGAAGAAGCATTTGACAACAGCCCCCGTATTAGTATTACCGGATGTGCAGAATGGTTTTGATATTTATTGTGATGCCTCAAAGCAAGGTCTGGGGTGCATGTTAATGCAAAATGGCAAAGTCGTTGCTTACGCGTCGAGGCAGTTGAGACCGCATGAGGAGAATTATCCGACGCATGATCTGGAATTAGCTGCCGTAGTGCATGCTTTGAAGATATGGCGTCATTATCTTATAGGAAATAGATGTGAGATATATACGGATCATAAGAGCCTGAAATACATTTTCACTCAAGCAGATCTTAATATGGGACAACGAAGGTGGCTGGAGTTAATTAAGGATTATAATGTGGGAATTCACTATCACCCCGGAAAAGCTAATGTAGTAGCAGATGCTCTGAGTCGAAAGAGCCATAGTGCAAATATGCTGTCAATGGATGATCAACCAGAGCTATGTAAAGAATTTCAGAAGTTAAAGTTGGAAGTTGTTCCGCAAGGAATTGTAGTTGCACTGGAAGTAAAACCAAGCCTGGAGGATCAGATTAGAGAAGGCTAGAAAGATGATGAGAAAGTCACTAAAATCAAGTCGAAGAAAGAGGAAGGCCTAGCCGTGGATTTCACTCTAGATAAGCAAGGAACCATGTTCTTCAAAGGCCGAATCTGTGTACCAGACAAAAAGGAGCTGAAGCTACTGATTCTTGAGGAAGCTCATGATTCTAAGTACTCGATTCATCCGGGAAGTGCTAAAATGTATCAAGATTTGAGAGAGAGATTTTGGTGGCCTAATATGAAGCGTGAGGTGGCTGAGCATGTTGCTCTATGCGATGTATGTCGAGAGTAAAGCCATGCATCAAAAACCTCTTTGGTTTATTCTGATAGTTGTAAATTCCTGAATGGAAGTGGGAGGGAATCGGTATGGATTTTATCACCGGTTTACCTAATACTCAGAGAGGATATGATTCAATTTGGGTTATTGTGGATCGGTTGACCAAGGTTGCTCATTTTATCGATGAAGACCACCTAATCGGGAGATCGTTTAGCGAGTTGTATATGTCGCGATTGTTTGTTTGCATGGAGTGCCCAAAAGATTGTGTCGACATGAGTACCCAATTTACCTCAAGATTTTGAACAAGTTGCATGAAGCAATGGGAACTACTTTGAATTTGTTATAGCGTATCATCCCATGAATGACGGTTAGACAGAAAGGGTAAATCAAATTTTGGAGGATATGTTGAGAGCTTGTGCTTTAGCTTATGCTACATCTTGGGATAAATGTTTGCCGTATCGTAAATTGATTACAATGATAGTTATCAAGCTAGCTTGCAGATGTCACCGTTTGTGCGTTGTATGGGCGTGCTTGTCGTACTCATTGAATTGAATGAAACGGAGGCGTTTGGTGTTTGGACCAGATATTCTTAAGGAGGCGAAAATCAAGTTGCTATGATTAGGAGAGGTTAAAGATAAGCGCGATCAAGGCAAAAGAGCTCTGGCGACAACCGACGCCGAGATTTGAGTTTCGAGCGGCGGATTATGTGTATCTCAGGGTTACCCCTCTTAAGGGTGTTAAAAGTTTTCACGTTAAAGGAAAGCTTGCACCAAGATATGTTGGTCCGTTTAAAATTTTGAGCCGTCGAGGAGAGGTAGCTTATCAGTTGGAATTGCCTTAGTCCTTGGCAGGAGTGCATGACGTGTTTCATGTGTCTCAACTCAAGAAATGTCTCAGTACCGATGAGAACAAACCCCATTGGGCCTTAATAGATTTGCGGGAAGATTTGACGTACAAGGAGCGACCGATCGAATTTTGGATGTTATGGAACGCAGGACAAGGAACAAGTCTATTCGCTTTTGCTGAGTTCAGTGGAGCAATCATTTTGAAAGTGAAGCAACCTGGGAGCGTGAAGAAGATTTGAAGTCAGGGTTTCCAAACCTATTCTATAGTTAGCCCTGAATCTCGGGGTCGAGATTCTGTTAAGGAAGGGAGGTTTGTAACATCTCAAAATTCACCTAAATATTATTTTACTGTTATTTGTGCATTTTATGTTTTTCTGGGATTTATTGGATTTTTCTGGATTTATTGGAAATTAATTTAAAGTAAATATATTGATCCTTGGTTTAAAACTATTTAAAATTATGCAAAGTTAAAATAAAGTTTTGCGAAAAATATTTTATTTAAGTTCAAAAGGCCTCAAAGTGTTTTTGAGAATTTTCTTGGAATTTTCCTGATTATTTTATTGCCTGAAATAAAATAAATGAATTTCTGGGATTATTTTAAATCAAAAATCCTTTTAAGAATTAGATGAACAGTATTGGGCTTGGCCCGTATACTGTGCGTGAGTGGGCCAGAGTTGCGCGGCCCGTTTAGCCCGTTTTCTAGAAGGTTTAATCGTCGCCGTTGGATCGAGATCGTGCGATGGGCATCAAGGCATACCGGTTCGGATCTTATCCGGATCTAGGCCGTTGCGGATATCGCGTGGTCGGTTAGGATCGTGCGGTGCTCAGAGTGTTTCGTGGCCGTACGATTGTCGTCGCGCGGTGCCGCGTCATCGTCTTCGCAATGAACTCCGAATCGCGTCTGTGCCGTAGCCGCCGCGGACTCCGTGTTCGAGTCACCGCCAGAGAGGATCAGCAGGGCTATAAAAGGGGGCACCTGGTTCACCTCTCTGCCGCAAACCGAAGCCCTAAGTTAGCCCCTTTAGAGCGCTGTCGTTCGTCCTGAAATCACGAAGATTCGTCGAGCACCGCCGCAGCAGAGAAATCATCGATTCGCCACCATTAAACCGACGCAAAGCCCGAGGCTAATCACATCTGCTTCGCCTTCATCCGGGGCATCTTGTGCGCGCGTCCGTTTCGCCAGAGCGCCGCCAGTGGGGGAGATCGTCGAGGAAACGTCGCCGCCGAGGAAGAAGGCGATGCCACCGTTGAACCAGTACCCGAATCTCAGATCCGTGCGCGCCAGAAGGTAGACGACCTCGAGAGATTCAAGTAGGTGCCCTTGCCGGCCGCCGGCGGTGACCATAGTGTCCCGTGCCGGTGGTGGTGACTTGGCTAGACGCTTCGCCGACGCGTGGCGACCAGGTGGCGGATTTGCTGAGTTGGCGCGTTGCGTGGTGCCGAGTGGGTGCTGTGCTGGCGCTCATTCAGCCAAGGCGTGGGACCCGCGTGTCAGTGGCACAGACCCGCATGGACCGGGTGGACTGTGGACCGATGAAGCTCGTGGACGTAGTCCATGGACCGAGGGGCATGTGGCAACATCTGGTTGGTTCGGGTTAGGGCTGACGTCACGCTTGCGCAGTTAATCGGTTTTCGATTTAAAAATAATTCGGTTAATTCTGATTTTCTAATTTCTGTAATTTCAGTATTTATTCAAACTTCAAAGGCTATAACTTTTGCATTTCAACTCGGATTTGAGTGATTCAAATTTCTAAAAATTTGTAAAATTGAGATTTATTTAATGGTGAATTTTATTTTATTTTTTGAGTTCATTTGCTCTCTGGTTTGGTATTTATTTGCTTTTCTTTTTCGGTACGCGTAGACGTTGAATTGTGCGACGCTTCAGAAGAAGATCCAACAACTCAAGAGCAAGCTCCAGATCAAGATCAGGACCTATTCCAAGGCAAGTTGTGCTTTGATCATGTTGAACCCATGTTTATACAACTGCTATATTGTTTTACTCTTTTGCATGGTATTTCAAGTATACAATTGTTTCAACTTAAATTGGGATCTAGTTAAGCTACCAATTTGATCTATACCGTACCTTGTCATTGTATGCCATGATCTATTGTCACCCTAGATTGGTTCATTATTGTTGGTTAGTAATGATAATCAACATGGGATGGTTAGACCGTATTGGTTGTTTATTTAATCTTGCTTGTGAGATTGAAAATCAAATTGAACATGAAAGACATTTTGCTGAAATTAATGTTTATAATTGCCAAAGTGAAGAATTTTCTTTGGAAGAATGGCATGTTGTCGAGTTTCCACTTGCTACTAACTTTTCACAGGACATTGAGAACAAGAACGAGAAGGAAAACACACAAGAGAATGAGGAGTAGGAGATACTTGATATCCCATGCATGCCTCAAGAATGTACATATCACACGAAGAGAGAATTCTATTGATTTGCTAAATTTGGCCACTACTGGTGCTATGCTAGAACAACAGTCAGTGGACACTCAAACTAAATCACCTTTGTCACAATATGATTGTCTTGCTATCCCTAGTGATAAAGAAGTGTTGTGTGATAATGTCTCATTTATATCCATGCCTCAGCTAGTGAATGAACATGTTAGTTTTATTTCTGATCTAAACATGTGTGCTGAAAAAAAACATGTTATTCACCTTGCTAATGAAAAGGATGAGATTAAACTGTTGTCTTCCTTGAATACTTTGGGTTATGTTGAATTTGATGTCATATGTGATCTCAATTGTTTAGAGGAGAGATTTTCTATGTTTGCTAAATTCTCATGGTCATCTAGTGTTAGTTTTCATGCTATTGGCAAACATAATGATAAAGGAAAGTACATGGTGCATCGAGTTTATATTTGTACCATTTTGAAATCTTCTTTTAATGTGCCACATTGTCAACAACCAAAGAAAATGTTGGTTTCTTTGCCGCATCTTGTTACTAACCTTTTGTAGGCCAATGAGCTTGAGTCGAGGACGACTCAAAATCAAGAAGGGGATGATGATGAGACCATGCTGGCCTAGCAAGCCATGCTTCTATCTCAAGGCAAGACAAAGGCCCAACAACTTCTGATGCTCCAAGCCTACCCCAAGATCAAGCCCAATTCGTTCACGAGTCCAGTTCGGCCCCCAGGAGTAGTCCAAATAAAAATGACCATATCTGGGTCATACGAAGTCCGTTTGAGGCGTTCTTGGACTCTATGAAAAAGCCCACGACGAGACCTTTCCAACGGAAGTGGATTCACATCCAAACTCCTTATGGATCGACGAAAATCGTGAAATTAATATGATGAACAGAATCTGTCAGGTGCTGCGCCACCTCCACTTGGGCCCAAAGGCCTTGTATGACCTAGGGTTTCACGGCCACCCCCTTGGGTACCTCCCTTGCCATCTTCCTCATATTTATTCAATAGCCGTCGCTGGAATAGATGTGTTTTGCTTAGATTACAACTAGACACTTAGTCAGTTTTTCGCCATTCATCGGTTTGTGGAACCCCAACTCGTGTGCTTAATATTATTCGCAATTTCAGATTGCTTCTTCTACATTCTTTCTTGTGTTCTCGATTCGCATGAAGGGATAAGCCTTCTTGGCGAGGTCAACCGTGTTTGTGCGTGGTTGATAAGCAAAGGAGCCGTGGTGTAGTGATTGCAGGGTTCGAATCAGTTCTGATTGGAAGCCGGATCGTCAACGTCGAGTTCTCCACCAATCGTTTCATTACTACCTATCGGAAGATCGGGCCACCGTTCCCATCACTGATTATATAGATCGCAAGCCATATCCACACAATTTCAAAGTTCCTGATTTTGCTAAATTTTCTGGGGATGATTTGATCACAACATTGGAACATGTCGGACGCTTTATCGCACAATGCGGCGAAGCAGCTCAGTCCGACGGCTAAAAATTAGACTGTTCCCATTGTCGTTATCAGGAGCTTCTTTTACTTGGTTTACTAGTTTACCTCCATGAATATTTTTTCTATGGCAGTCTAGAACGTAGGATTTCCGATTTAAGCTCTGTCCACAAAAAAATTGGGGAATCGGTAAATGATTACATAAAAAGGTTTAGAGAGATTCGAAATCAGTGTTTTAGTGTCACTTTACATGATAATTAGTTAGCCGATTTAGCCTTTCAAGGATTAATTCCGCCGCTTAGGGAAAAGTTTGGCGGGCAAGAGTTTAATGATTTAATTCATCTTCTTCACAGAGTGTCGGCTCAGGAAAGCCGATTCACAGATAACAGAGGGTTCAGGGATAAGTTTAAGGTTAATAAGGATAGAGATAAAGCTAAGGTCAATTTGGTTGACTATGGTTCAGAAGAGTACTATAAAGGCGATGAAGCAGAAATAAACATAGCCGAATGGGTTAAGGGGTCTAAGAAATCTTTGGTTTGTTCATGGCTTAAGCCGACTAAGAATAAGTCCGAAGTAAAATATGCATTTGATGTGTCTAAATGTGATCGTATTTTTGATTTGCTCTTACAAGAAAAGATAATACGATTACCTGAAGGACATGTTATGCCATCGGCTGATGAGATCAAGAAACAAAGGTATTGTAAATGGCATCATTTTTTTCTTATAATACTAACGATTGCAATATTTTTCGCCAGCAGATCCAGTCGGCTATTGAAGATGGTCAGCTAAAGTTTGCAAATGAACTGACCATGCAAGTGGACGTTGACCCGTTCCCCATAAACATGGTGCAATATTCACATAATGGTAAAGAGCCGATGCACGATGAGGGACCAAAACGGGCTCAATGGATCAATGTTCAATCGAGCTCGAGTGGCGACAAGACTTTGAAGATCACGATCGGTTCATTATAGATAGAAGCTGATCATGAGGGCAAGAATTCAAGGACTGTTAAGCCTAAAGGAGATCCGCAAGTTGGTAAATGGTATAAAGCAGAAAAATCATCGTCACGAAGACCAGCTAGCAGGCCTAAGCCAACATTTTCTCACTTACTGGAAAAGTACGAAGGAATGAACAATTGGTCGCGATATACTCCGCATCGGCCGAATAATTTATATTGATCTGAGAACCTAGAAAGAGCTCATCAAAGGTGCCCCTTTTAGCAATTTTGCTGGGAAAGGGGAGTAGCACTGCCATCGCCGTACATGTGCCCGATGGAACATTACCCCAAGAAAGATTGGCCTAGACGATCGGCCAAAGACAGGTTGTCTGGGCCAATACGGGATCATCCTAACAGAAGTTATAGGAGGCCGATTCAGGAGAGAATTTCTTTACCGGGTCAAGCCAAGGTCTAGATGGGAGAACCTGGTTCTGCAATACAGGAAGATCTGTCTAGCAAAATACGTAAGCCGATCGAGCCAAAACCAAGATGGTGTCCACTTTGCCTTAGCCGATCACATCGCAGATGGTTGCAAAGGTTAAGAACCCAAGAGATCAAAGAGGCTGATGAGGAGAAACAAAGGGACCAGGCGTTCAATGAGCTTCGGCCGATTAAAACTATTAGAAGGAAGTGGAGGAAGAAAGAACCAGTTGAGGAGGATTTTGATTCAGCCAATGATCTAAATTCTCCAATGATACGAGATGACACTCCTCTAATGGACATCAATATGTTGTTCACGCTACCAACTGAGTTCAAAATAAAAACTTAGTCGGCTAAAGAAACCTTCGCTCAGTTGTGTTTGGGTGCTCAAGACGCAGTCTTCGAAAAACCCTATGACGTTCATCGACATCTCATGCTGCTATCCTTGAAGGGGCATATAAACGGCAAGTCGATCTCAAGGATGTTGGTGGAGGGAGGAGCAATGGTTAACCTGATGCCATACACCACATGCAAGAAGCTAGGTAAGTCCGATGAAGACTTAATCAAAACTAACATGGTTTTGAATGACTTCACGGGTGATCCCACCAAAGCTAAGGGCATCATGGTCATAGAATTGATTGTCGGCAACAAAACATTGCTGACTGTTTTCTTTGTAGCTAAAGGCAGCTACAGTGTGTTGCTCGGACGGGACTAGATCCATGCAAATTGTTGCATTCCGTCGACTATGCACTAGCTGCTTGTCCAATGGAATGGAGATAAGGTTGAGGTCGTTCCAGCTGATATATCGGCTCATATTGCTATGGACAGTTCGGATGCGAATTGGCAGCGTGAAGAAGCCGAGTGCATATCAGGCAAAGTGTTGGACGATTGTGATTTCAATTGCATCACCAAGGCGGGATTTATGCTGGTCAATGTCAGGCCTATACATTTGATCGGATAAGTGAAATTTTGCGCCGATCGAGACCGAGCAAACAATGAAAGCCCTGCAAAACAAGATACAAAGCTATCGGCAAATGATGGATAACTATGAGTGAAGAGGAACGCGGTATGCTACACTAGCACAAAAAAACCTACCGCATAACCAGAAAGCTACTCGCAAGAAGGGGATCACAGATTAGATTA
This sequence comes from Otatea glauca, assembly GCA_036346275.1. NCBI lineage: Eukaryota > Viridiplantae > Streptophyta > Magnoliopsida > Poales > Poaceae > Otatea > Otatea glauca. The sequence goes on along the minus strand of CM070716.1, from coordinate 13,706,666 downwards.
CCACTAGACGGGCAGATGCGGAATCCTTCACACGTCAATGTAGTGGATCGTCCTCACCACAGTCGTTGCATCGATGGAGTGGATCGTACTCCCACACTGCAGTCGCAGTAGCGTCACCGCAGTAGTCCACACGTCCAGGGATGGAACGCCGTGCGTCGGTGTGCAAGCACCTGGTCGCTCGGTAGGGGCAGCGAGAGGAGGAGGCTAGGGTTTCGGGTGAATCACTTCTAAAACATGGGAAAGCACACCTTGCGCCCACCCTCCTCCCCTCCTTATATATCCACGAGATGAAACCCTAAACCAAGGCCCATCAGCGTGCTAAGCCCACGAGGTCCATTAATTACGGATCCAATCCAAATTAATGCGTCCCAGCCCATTAAGTGTGTGACCCTGCAGGTTCACGTACGTTTGGACATGGATTCAGAAAACTCCTTTTCAATCCAATAGTTGGTAGCAGCTCCTTGCAAAGTATGCCAACTACCAAACATACTATGATCAAATCAGACAGAAGCTACCAAAAGTACTCATGTAATAATCCCTTTGCCAAGTATATGAAGATTGAACTCAAGGCGAGAAGCATTTCATCCTTTGATGATTCAATCCATCTCTCGTATCTGTGATATATTAATAAGTTGTGATTGACTCCTCAATCACGACATGGCCATGCGCTTCCTTAATCATATCACATGAGTGGCCTTATCATATATCTCTGTTTCATTGGAGTGGCAAATTCCATCTTGACTGCTCACTTCCCTCTGCATGTTTTATAGCTCGGTTAGGCTCTTCTCCATGCTATTCATATGAAAATTCATAATGAATGGCTCAAAACTCTGTGGCAGAGACTGGAGAATAACATCTGTGGCCAAACCGAGGCTATGGGGAAACTCAAGTTTTTCCAATCTCCCGATGTAACCAATCATCTTGATCACATGAGGGCTGACCGGACTACCATCAGCCAGCTTACAAGCAAATAAAAGCTTTGAGATACCATACCTCTCAGCTCTTGCTTGATTCCCAAACATGCCCTTCAAGCCCACAATCATATTGTAAGCATCCTGGTCCTCATATTGCTTTTGGAGCTCAGAGTCCATGGTGACAAGCATGAGACAGCTGACCTCTACAGAAGCATTAACATGTTTTTTGTATTCAACCTTCAAATTGCGAGGAGCATTTTCGGCTGGTTCATCAGGAATTGGATTCTCTAGAACATAGTCCTTCTTTTCATGCTTGAGAACAATTCTCAGGTTGACATACCAATCAACAAAATTAGTTCCATTAAGTTTTTCCCTTTCCAAAACCGATCTCAAAGCAAAACCAGGTGTAGCAGGAGTAGGAGAAGGTGACATTGAACTACAACAAAGACATGCAAAGATTCTAAGCACTATGTTTATGTAAAAATTTTATTAAACGTTTTAATAAAAGACAATCCTATTTTATGTCCCTTTTATAGACACATAGTGAGTATTCAAGATCCATATTCATCAAACACTAGAGAGCTTTGGCATCACTGCTAGAAATTTAATGACATAGGTAAGCAACACCTTTGCTAATTACATCTTATGTAACTGTTGTTTGTTGAGTATGAAAACAAGTAATGAATGCCTCCGTCAACTTGACTCATGGCCAGGTCAACCTGCCCCAAGGGCTCACATGAGGGAAGGAGCACCTCCCGTTTTCGGGTGCCAATTAAGAAACCTGCCTCATGTGTGTTTTCCTAGACACCAATTGTCTTGTATAGGTTCCTTCATTACTGAAATCAAATCCCAACCACTTATGTCCTCAAACCCAAAACTGTTTTGATAGCTTGATTAAATCTACCATTGTTATGCGTGATGTGTCCAACACATCCCTATCATCTATTAAGATAGGCATTGATAAACTACTTTGGCAGTCATATCAATAATGATCTAAATTCTTGATAGGTGCAACAATTGGATGGACATTTTGATTTAAAATTTTAACTATAGGGATAAACAATATCTACTAAGAACATGGCATCACATGCAATGAGCATAAAGAAAATAGCAAGGATTAAACACACATCCACAGAAAATCAAAATAAGCTGTGAAATAGCATGGCCCTTAGCATTAAGATCTCTATCATCATGCTTGTTTGTTCACCTTGCCACCTTGCTTGATTTGTTCACTTGGCCACCTTGCTTGATACCATCATCTTCATCATTATGGATGCAACGCCTTACAACTTTTGATAATGAATTTTACATGAGGATTTGAAGCATCACAAGTCAACACGCAGGTCGTTATACAATTTAAATAGCCTTATGGCTTGACACGGCACGCAGGCCATGTGGAAATTACATGCATCACATACACATAGACCATACTATTTCACATAATTCCCTACAAAAACGAGTTAAACAAAAGCAACCCTATGACTCCGGGGTCCAAGGTGCAGCGCCCCTGGCGGGGTCCAAGGGGCAGAGGCCTTGGAAAAAGTTTTTTAGAGGCATGTCTGGTCATGGGAAAACACCCTCAAAATTTCCACGGATCAACCAAATTGACCCAATCCGATCTAATATGATTGGCTTGGTCCCATATGGTTACGTTTCAGAAACCCTGATGGCGGTAACCCGACCGGTAAGGGCAACGTCGTAACATGAATGGACTCACCCAAATCAATATTGAATCGGTTTGCGCATACCCTGGATCAACCAGATTGACCCAATCCATCTCAATCTGATTGGCTTGGTCCCATATGGATATGTTTCAGAAACCCTAATGGCGGTAACCCGACCGGTAAGGGTAATGTCGTACCATGAACGGACTCACCCAAATCAAGATTGAGTCGGTTTGCACTTTCCTCAAACCCTAAACCGATCGATCTCATCGATGGCTGTCGTCACAAATTCATCACACGAACCGGCTGAACATGTAATAGATCCAATCTACTAACCTCACATATCATATGTGCAACAAACAGATCACAAAAATATACGAGATGTCTCTGATACAACTGAAGAGGAACGCGGTATGCTACACTAGCACAAAAAAAACCTACCGCATAACCAGAAAGCTACTCGCAAGAAGGGGATCACAGATTAGATTACCACTAGACATGCAGATGCGGAATCCTTCGCGCGTCAATGTAGTGGATCGTCCTCGCTGTAGTCGTTGCGTCGATGGAGTGGATCGTCCTCGCCTCGCCGTGGATCGTCCTCCCACGCCGCAGTCGTAGCAGCGTCACCGCAGTAGTCCACACGTCCGAGGATGGAGCAGTGCGCGCCGTGTGCAAGCACCTAGTCTCTCGGCAGGGGCAGCGAGAGGAGGAGGCTAGGGTTTCGGGTGAATCACTTCTAAACCGTGGGAAAGCACACCCTGCGTCCACCCTCCTCCCCTCCTTATATAGCCACGAGATGAAACCCTAAACCAGGGCCCATCAGCGTGCTAAGCCCACGAGGTCCATTAATTACGGATCCAATCCTAATTAATGCGTCCCAACCCATTAAGTGTGTGACCTTGCAGGTTCACATACGTTTGGACATGTATTCGAAAAACTCCTTTTCAATCCAATAGTTGGTAGAAGCTCCTTGCAAAGTATGCCAACTCCCACACATACTATGATCAAATCGGACAAAACCTATCAAAAGTACTCATGTAATAATCCCTTTGCCAAGTATATGAGGATTGAACTCATGGCAAGAAGCATGTCATCCTTTGATGATTCAATCCATCTCTCGTATCCGTGATATATTAATAAGTTGTGATTGATTCCTCAATCACGGCATGGCCATGCACTTCCTTAATCATATCACACGAGTGGCCTTATCATATATCTCCGTTTCATTGGAGTCGCAAATCCATCTTGACTGCTCACTTCCCTTTGCACGTTTTATAGTAAACATGAAAGCTACCTTTATAACTATCCGGTTAGGAAGTAGTGTTTGATAGCCCCAAGGAAAACTATTACACATGTAGGGAATTTGACAATCTCAAGTCTAAGGATCATACATCTACTATGTATGAGATACACTGATGACACATAAGAATGTAACATTCTCGCAGTGTCCCATTGCGGGTCTATCTAACCATGTTCTTCAACATGCGTCCACAATGTATAGATGATATCTCCATATCGCATGATCTATGAAGTATGATCATCGATCACTACATGTGCTGATCTATTCATCGTTGTCCTATACGATGATATCCGATCAGAGATATTTATCGAATTACATCAATAAGTATAGAGATTCATAAGCAAGTCACATACTTGTTGATCAATACAATGATATACCTTCATTCGACCAATAATCATATTATTATTCATAAACATAGTCATGTTACAATCATCTAAATGATTGCCTCGAGAGCATAACACTAACAATGAGGCCATCGAAGATTTTCAAGAAATCGAAAAGTTAGGCTAAGTATTCACATTGACTGATCTGCTTGAAGAAGTCGATGTAGGAGATGGTGATAGGATGAGGCCTACTTTTATTAGTGCAAAATTAGATGCGGAATATAAAGAAAAGTTGGTAAAAATTCTTAGAAATTATAAAGATTGTTTTGCTTGGAAATACCATGAGATTCCTGGCTTGAGCCGATAGCTTGTCGAACATCGAATACCTATAAAGCCAGGGTTTCAACCGTTTAAACAACTCCCTCGAAGGTTTAATCCGGCCCTGTACAATATTATAAAAGAAGAAATAGAGTGATTACTAGAGGCCAAGTTTATCAGACCTTGCCGGTACACTGAGTGGGTTTCTAATATTGTCCCATTTATGAAGAAAAATGGCAAACTCAGGGTATACGTTGACTTCAGAGATTTGAACAAAGCTACACCTAAAGATGAATACCCGATGCCTATAGCCGATATGCTTATCGATGCTGCATCAGGAAACAAGATTATAATCTTTCTTGATGGGAATGCCGGATATAACCAAATATTTATGGCAGAGCCGATATACCAAAGACCGCCTTCAGGTGCCCTGGTGCGCTGGGGTTATTTGAGTGGACAGTGATGACGTTCGACTTAAAAATATTGGTGCAACTTATTAGCGGGCTACGAATTTAATCTTTCATGATTTAATCGGCCATATTGTCAAAATCTATATTGATGATGTTGTTGTGAAATCAAAAAATGATTTGCAGCAATTGGCCGATTTAGAGATAGTTTTTAAGAGTACAAGGGCGCAGTGCCTAAAGATGAATCCTTTCAAATGCATGTTTGGAGTATCAGCTGGGCAGTTTTTAGGCTTCATTGTCCACGAAATGGGAATTGAAGTCAACCAAGAGAGGGTTAAATCTATAGCTAAAACAAAGCCGCCCACAAACAAAAATGAGTTACAGAAGTTGATCGGTAAAATCAATTATTTATGGCGATTTGTTTCAAATCTTTCTGGACGTATTCATGCATTTACCCCATTGTTGAAATTAAGAGATAACCAACAGTTTGTATGGCGAACTGATCAACAAAAAGCCTTTTTAGATATCAAGGAGTACTTAACGAATCCTCTAGTTTTAGCCGCGCTACAAAATGTATACCTTTTAAATTATATCTATCGGCTGAGGAGGAAACTATCAGAGCTGTATTGTCACAAGATATTGGCGAAAAAGAGCGGGTTATCTTCTATTTGAGCAGACGCCTGCTTGATGCTGAAACCAGGTATCCTTTTATAGAGAAACTTTGTTTGTCTCTGTATTTCGCCTATACAAAGCTAGGGTATTATATTTTAGCATTGATTTGTAAGGTCGTCTGTAAAGCTGATGTTATAAAATATATGCTGTCAGCTTCGATTTTGCGCGGTCGACTTGGTAAATGGGCTTATGCGCTCATCGAGTTCGACCTAACATATAAATCGGCTAAGGTAGTTAAAGGACAAGTGATAGCCGATTTCATAACAGGATATGAGACTACTGTCAGTTAATTTCTGTAGCCCCTTGGCAACTTTATTTTGATGGATCAGTATGTCGAGAGGGTGATGGTATTGGGATAGTACTTGTTTGTCCCAAAGGATAAAATTTTGAATTTGCATTCCGTTTGAATTGCCGATGTTTAAATAAAAAGCAGAATATGAAGCATTGCTCAGAAGCCTACAGTTGCTCAAAAATATTGGAGTAAATACTGTTGAGGCTTATGGCGACTCTCTGTTAGTTGTGCAGCAAATTAAAGGAGAGTATAATTGCTACGATGAAGTTTTGTTTAAATACTTAGAGTAATTTCTTGCTGTAATCGGCTCATTTACAGAATTCACTATTTATCATATTCCTCGAGAGATGAATGACAGAGCGAACTTGCTAGCTCAACAAGCATCAGGCTATAAAGTTTTTGGTCAATTTGAGAAATGTGAGCCAATTGAGAAAGCTGTAATGTGTGCAGATGTCGCCGATTGAGGAATGAAAATAAGGGATTATTTAGTCGATCCTTCAAAGCCGACGAAGAGGAAAGTTAGACAGCAAGCTCTGAAGTATGTGGTTCTCGATGGTACCTTATACTATAGGATGTTGGAAGGATTGTTGTTAAGATGGCTTGGAGCCGACGAAGCTAAGGTGGCAATGCGTGAAGTACACGAAGGAATTTGTGGATCTCATCAATCAGCTTATAAGATGAAGTGGATGCTTAGGCGTACGGGGTATTTTTGGCCGACAATACTGGAGGATTGTTTCAAATATTATAAAGGGTGCTAGACTTGACAAAAATTTGACAATGTATAGTTGGCTCATGCGTCTACTTTGCACCCTATTATTAAACCTTGGCCATTCTGAGGCTGGGGTATAGATATATTCGGACAAATATTTCCTACTTCGATCAAAGGCCATAAGTTCATTTTGGCTGCAACCGATTATTTTTCTAAATGGATTGAAGCTATACCACTCAAAAAGGTTACAAGTGTTGAAGCCATCGGATTTGTCAATGAGCATATTATCCATCGGTTTGGAATTCCACGGACTATTAGAACCGATCAAGGTACTGTGTTCATGTCTAAAGAATTTCAAAACTTTGCTAAGAGTTTGGGTATCAAGCTACTAAATTCATCGCCTTATTATGCCCAAGCTAATGGTCAAGCTGAATCGTCTAACAAGATGTTGATCAAGCTGATCAAAAGAAAGATTGATGAAAAACCAAGGAATTGGCATTCAACATTATCGGAGTCACTATGGGCATATCGGCTAGCCTATCACAGTGCAATGAAGCTTTCGCCCTATCAGTTAGTTTATGGTTAGGAAGTTGTTTTACCTGTGGAGATTAACATTGATTCTATACGAGTAGCCAGACAAAATAGTTTGTCGGCTCAAGATTACAATGATCTAATGATCGATAACATAGACGAATTAGCAGAGTTGCGCTTATGTACATTGGATCGGCTTAAGAAAAACAAAGAAAAGGTTGCTAAGGCCTACAACTAGAAAGTAATGCCTAAGTCTTTTTAAGAAGCCGATTTGGTATGGAAAACTATACTTCATGTCGGCTCTAGGGATAACCGATACGGTAAGTGGTCTCCTACATGGGAAGGGCCGTATAAGATAAATTGGCTTGTTGGTGGAAACTCTTAAATATTGGAAACTTTGGAAGGCGTAATATTTCCCAAGGCGATTATTGCAAAATACTTAAAGAAATACTACCCTAGCGTTTGGGTTGGCTCTTAATCGGCTATAAATGTTCATTGCTTGAAAAGCCAAATTAACTCGGTGTAGTTAATTATGGCTAAAAGTACAAACACACAAGTCAAATTGCAGATATTGAGGACATTAATAAAAATCGGTTAAACAGCCAACTGAAAATTTAAATACTTCAAAAGGATCATTGCATTGCAAAAGTTTCAGTAGCTCATTGCATGAGAAGCCGATTACAATCCAGAGCCATGAAGCCTTGCACCTAAAGCCGACAGAGCTCCCGCCGCCTTCGCTATCGTCTCTTGTACCCGATCCAAGATCATTTCATCTTCTATAGCATTTTTGGGCATAGGGATGATCTTGGCCGACTGCTTCTTAACACCAGCCACAGCCAAAGATATTTCAAGCTTTTGATCCTTAATGGCCGATACATACTTCTCTATGATTTGTTGGCCATCGGAGATTTGCTGGTTTAACTTGGCCAACTCCTCATCGAGAAGTTTCTCTGTCGACTCAAGCTTCCGGACCGCCTCCTTGTTTACTTTGAAGGCTTGGGTGTCCATATCAAATTTCTTCTTCTTGGCCTTAGCGTCGGCCACCAGCTCATCCAAAATTTTTTGCTCAGCTTCTTGAGCCTCCCTTAGAGCAATTTGGGCTTGGGCTGCTTCTACGACTTCCTTCTCATCGTCTAAATGGCAGACATCAAGCAAGGCAGCCATTGCCTCCGAGGGCAAATCAGCCTCGACTGTAGCCATGGCATCTCGAATCGGCTGATTGTTGTTTAAAATCTTTGCTTGTGGCTTCATCACCAGGTTGAAGAGCTTGTCAAGTCACTCTTGCATCCCCGGAGCCGATGTCACTGCAATCGATGCCTGTAGAGATACGTCAAGGATCTTGCGGATTTCTGCCGGGTAATCATCCGTAGCAATTATCTCTGTGTCGTCAAGATCGGCTAAGGTAAACCCTAGTAAGTCAGTGGGATCTGACGACGCGGAGCGGCAGCATCGGTGGCAGCAATGGGGGCTGGTGGTGTCGGTTGAGAAGATGGCGGAGGAGGATCTAGCGATGCAGTCTTTAAATGAATAGGGAAGCAATGTTAGAGAAGCCGATATCTTAACACATCACAAGGTAGTTTTACAAAAGGCCAGTGGCCGATGCATGCGGAGAGTGTGAAGAGCTTTCACCACTCTGTTCCACTGGTTTCGGGCCTCTTTGGCGGCGGTCTTGGTGGTCTTGACATGCTTCTTCTCTGAAAGTTGATCGGCTGTGAATAAGTCTTTGAAAAAGGAGATAAAAGGGAAAATAGCTGATCAAAAAATGCTTACTGGGTTGCTGCTGCTTCTCAATGTCAGATAAAGATGGGCTTTGGATGCCCAAGGTACCAGAAGTGTACCCTGTGAGGCCGGTTGATTGATGTGGCCTTTTGGTTTGACGTCCACTACTCGATGGGCCAGCGGCCAGTTTCTTGCAAGCTGCCTTGATCTGCAAAAGAAGCAAAATCGATTAATAGGGGCATTTGAGCAGTTAAAATATTTAATGAAGAATCATTCAAGCCGATACCTCGCCAGTAATGTCTACAAGGCTTGTATTAGTATACCCCAAAGAACTAGTCTTTGTCTCTTGAGTCGCTATTAGTAACTACCGTCGGCTCAGGTAGATTTGGAAAAAATTCATTAACAATGGCCAAAGGTATATTCTCGGAATAAAGCGCCTCTGCAATTGCTGACCACCAGGAAGAAAAGCGTCCTACCCAACTTGTATTCAATATGAAATGTGGCAAGTTTTCAATCTGAAGCTCGTCGGCTATTTCAAGAACGATATTGGCTGCAGTTGCGTTACGAACTCTGGCTCTTGGTTGAAGCCAATCGAGGATTGGGAGGCTTGGAACAATTTCGCCAAAGCCTAACTGCCTAGCATAAACGGATGGGTGATAGAATTCATATGAAGGCTGAAAAGTCCGATTTCTTTTGTGAAGGACGACATGTAATATGCTTAGTGAGATAAAAAGCTTGAAAAAATCCAAAGTCTCTTGAGGCATCAAAGCACTATCGGCATTTAAATGAAGAAAAGAAGGCTATGGAAAATTAGCTGTATTTGTGTAACTGAAGAAGTCATTCTGTTTGAAGTCATCACTATCGAGCTGTAAGAAGAATGTTAAATACTTCTTTGAGCCGATAGGTGTGACTTTCGTCTCATTCCCAGAGCACATTATGAACCTCTCTCCATAAGATCGGCTAGCTCTAAATTGGGGTACTACACCCTCTGGAGTATCTTCACGCGGGAATGTTGTGTCTTCAATTGGGTTCAAGGCAAACAATCGACTAAATAAACAATACAGCCAGATCTAAATAAACCAGAGCGGTCCTCCCACATTATGGACAGTAAAATTTGCAAAACCGGTAAATAGCCGACTTCCTATAATATACATCATCTGGTATATTGCCCCTAGTAGCATTTTTCCCAAGGCTAGCCGATGACCCTCTACTAATTGCTCTACTATGGTCTAATATACTTGGGTTGGCCCAAGAGAAGCCCCGCTGAAGAGATACCTGTCTAGCCACAAGTTAAGGAAGGCCACATGTTCTTTGTCCGATACTAGCCCATTCACTTTGTTATTATTGCTGATGTACTTAGCCCACCCTTCGCCTTGGACCTAATGAGCTTGTATTTGGGCTTGGCACTGTAAGCCGATACTTGTCCTCCATCCAGCCTTAGACAACACAACTGGGCTACATCCAACAGAGTCGAGCCGACGAGGCCTGTGCGAAACATGAAGGCGTTGAATATGTCCGACCAGAAATAACAGGACATGGCCACTAAGGGCTCGTTGGCCTCTGGATCGGCTAAGGAAAGAGGGAGACACTCGACTATTCCCATTCTTTCCCATATTTCCCTCTTTTGGGCTGCTACCAGGTTGTACCATCGCTTCCACCCCTTAGGTGCTGTCGCCCATGCTCTAAACCTTTTGCTCCATCCCTCTATGTTATACCCAGCAACCGACAAAGGGAGGTGAGGAACTTCTTCATTTGTAACTGTGTCGACATCTACATTTCCTACTGGGCCTAGGTACTATTGGTCGATGCTATTTGAGATTGGGATGAGTATCTGGCTTAGATCCATTTTAGTCGATCTGAAGAAAAGCTTATTGGTGTTGAAAGGCGGATGGTGCGCTTGAAGACTTGTTAGCAAGGGTGAAGAAGCCGATGATAGATGATCAGAGAGCTCGAGGGCATGAGAATGATAGTGTGGGGGCCATATATTTATAGCATGGTGAAAAAGTGAAATGGCGGGAATGATTTTGAAGCGATGCATGCAGCGATGCATCCAGATTAATGCCGATACGGATGAAGCTTTCACAGTGTTGGGATAGGACATGATCGATCGGAAGCTATAAAAGATGGTCAAGGGCAGGCAGAAAAAAGGACACAACCCAATCAAACACATTACTTTTGCATATTTTTCCTGTCGACTAGGAGTAGCTTCTATAATTTAGATTTCTTCTATATAATTCAATTTTGATCAACAAAGTTGTGCATCGCCGATTGTTGATCTTCATTAGTTACGTCAATCAGGTTCGATTTTCTCCAATTTTGTTGCGCATCGCCTTCTTCGGAAAGATCTACCTTTTCCATCTAATTAGCTCTATCAGGCTAATTAGACTTATCGTTACTTTTCGATATAATCGGCTTCTTGGCTGTTTTAGATCTTAGCTGTTCATTTCACTAGATCGGCTTCGAGTTTATTTCACAATTATCTTACCGATTGCAGGATCAAATCGGTTGGCATACCTGGAACTTCTGAAACTAGCGTTCTTCCGATGTGTTGCGGCCGATTAACCCTCCTCACGTTTTTTGGCACCAACAAGCTCAAAGGAGCCAAAACCTCTAAAACCTTCTAGAGGAGGAAGGCTACCCCTCCTCCTCTATTTATACTACTCATGAGTCTCCCTCCACCCTTGGATGAGTTTCTTCTACCTTAAGGACCACCATCATGGGCTAAGAATGACTCCCTCACTCACAGAGGGGCTCACCCGAAACCCTCTAACATACTGGGTTTTTGCATGATTTTCAAAGCATACTAACTAGACCTGCTACTCTATCACCTAGACCGCGCTCCGATGACCCTCCTTGATCTGAGTATCTCCTAGCTAGTATATCAACCATTCCTTGTCTTCTAGGTTCACAACGACTCCGTCTCCGATCATCTTTTGGCGATATTCGACCATCTGGACCTTCATCTCACATCGCCTAGTCCCGGTCATCCTTCGCCTCACCATGACCTAGCACTGTCGTCCTGCAACCATCAAAAATAAGGAAAACCCATCACATAGCAAAGTTCAACAAAGATATGCAATCAACATCCAATTGCATTGCTCAACAAGTCGGCACTATCAACCACTGTATCGACTTCATCGAGTTGCTGCAATCGAGTAGGATCCTTGCTCGAGTAGTAACTCCACCACCGTATCGACCACATCGAGTGATCGACTACATGTCCAACTCGATATCAAGTCTATCGACCTCAACTCGTTACCAAGTCTATCGACCATATGTCCAACTTGATACCTCTATCGACCACATGACCAACTCGATCGATCACGGCACCAAGTCGATAAAATGATATCGAGTAACAATTGGTCAGACTAAGGACTTGAAGTTGAGCTGATGGCAGAACGCTCGACCCAACAATATTTCAAGTCGATACTTAGCTACTACCAATCTACTCGAGTCGTTCGACCACAAGTCGACAGGGCGATACTCAAGGCCAGTACAGTCGCTGGTCAGACACAACTCAAATTTCTTCAATTTGAAAATCCAATTCAAATCAAAATCAAACTCAAGCACCTAATGCTTAAACATAATCAATAACTCATCACCAACAAGATTATACCTCCACATGGTCTTTCAATCTCCCCCTTGATGAGTATATTGACAAACACCCGGAAAGGCATAAATTTTGTGTTTGAAAGAGATGAATAAAGCAATTTGAATGCAAAGCCAAACTTGGTCCAGGAAAAGAGAAATTGAGATCATGAACAAGTTGGCGAGAAGGATTTTAGAGCAAGCCAATATAAAGAACAAGTTTTCCATAAAAGCTCTAAAAAATTCCAAGAAGAGCACAAATATACTTATGATCCTAAATAAATAGCAGGACTTTAAAAAGATCATAAGAGACATCATAAGAGACATTATGCAATCACATTTTTTATCTTTTTAATGATGCTTTTTCTACAATTTCTCCCCCTTTTGGCAATTTAGGTATGAACAAGACATTTTCTCCCCCTTTACACATGTATGCATGAAATGCATCCTAAAAGAGTTTTGCAGATTATCGAAGTGACCATATAGACAAATAATGACACCAAGCTACTCAAGTTCAAATTATGCTAAACAAAGACATGTCCAAGTGCAAATATCAATTTTGCTAGCAAGCACAAAGAAGACTGTCATTTTTTGCATGATTTAACAAGTGCAACGCTAAGCATAGTTTTAGACTAGAAGCACAGCCATACAATGGATCGAATAGAGAACCTAGAGTTCAACATACTCAACACTTTGGAAAAGCTAGAAGTGCAAACAGGGTCCTACAAGCTCAAATATATTTAATGCAAATTTTGCTTTAAGACTTCAAATAACATAGTGGGGTGCAAATGTGTAACAATATTTGCATTCTTTACCCACTTATGTTTTTTTTATTTGCATTTTTAATTGCCTGACTCAAGCCATAGTCGACCATCTCAAGAAGAGCTCTTAAGAGGATGGTCTTGGTCATACACAATACATTTCAAGTTCATCCCAAGTGCAATGGGAGGCAGTATTGTGAATGCAAAGTGTTGGAATCAATTTGCACAAAAAAAGTCATTTTTTTCATTTTAGCACATAGATTTATGAGCATGTGAAGGACTCGAGTATGGATCTACCTAGCTTTACTCAAGTTGCTATAGGGACTCTAGAGAAATCCAAAATTTCATAAATCCTAGAGAGGAAACATAGCAAGTAACAGCAACATGTTTTATCAAGTTTTCATTTAAAGATTTAATTTTCAAATTTTAACAAGCTTAGCAAGATGATTCAAAATGAACTTGGACATATCTAAGCTAGTATTTTTCTTCATAAAATTAGCAGGGTGCATAGCATGAATAGAAGTTCATTTGCATAATAGACAAAACTCATAACATAGAAAATGAAGTTTATATGCAATGCATGAAGTAGATTCTCAAACTCCGCCTCGACAAGTGAATCAATTTTAAGCACAAATCTGGTTCAAGTTGAGTTATTAGCAAAATTAAGCTCAAGAAAGATCCAAATGAATTCAATCGAAACCAGAAACATAGAATAAATAGAAGAAGTCGAGAAACTGCAAACTGGATGGCTATAGAGCATAGAGAAGATAGAAGAGAATACTAGAAATAAACCCAATAACACCTAGAAGATGCAAAAGAAAGGAAATGTTAGAAGACAATATATATAATACATAATATACAAACCAATTCCCACTCAAGAGATGCCGTAAGGACACACAACTCCAAGCTCTCCTCTCAAGGCCACAAACTGAAGCACTATATCACCCTTTTCCACATGGTCTCTACGAAAGTGATATCTAATGTCTATATGCTTGGTCCTAGAGTGCTGCACTGGGTTTTTAGCAATGCAAATAGCAAAAGTGTTGTCACAGAAAAGTGGAACACTTTCTATCTCTAACCCAAAGTCCCGCAAGGTCGATCTCATCCAAAGCACCTGACTACAACAACTAGCTGCAGCAACATACTCGGCCTCAGCGGTAGACTGTACAACTCTGGACTGCTTCCTAGATGAACAAGAAACAAGAGAAGTGCCAAATGAATTGGAAAGTGCCAGAAGTACTCTTCCTATCTATCCTACAGCCAGCAAAGTTTTGTATCACAAAAGGATCTAAGGGACAGACAAGAAGAATAAGAGTACCAAATACCATAGTCAAGGGTAGCTCGAAGGTACCTGAAAATACACTTCACCGCTTGGTGGTGAGAGGCGCGTGGAGAAGCCTTCAATCGAGCGCACAGACACACAGCAAAATGTATGTCTGGCCTTGAGGTAGTAAGATACCAGAGGGAGCCGATCATGCTCCGAAACTCATTTGAGCAACTGGCTCACCATCCTCATCAGACTCAAGGAGAACAGTGGTGGCCATAGGAGTCGTCATAGGCTTCCTGTCAGACATGTCAAAGCGCCTCAGGAGGTCTCGAGTGTACTTGCCTTGATGCAAGAAAGTGCCCTCCCAGGTTTGCTTCATTTGGAAGCCGAGGAAATAGCTCAACTCACCCATCATGCTCATCTCGAACTCTGTGCTCATTTCCTCTGAAAACTGAGACACAAGAGAGTGCAAAGAGCCACTAAAGCTAATATCATCCACATAAGTCTGGACAAGAAGAAAATGAGAATCTTGGTGTCTGATGAACAGAGTCTTGTCTACTATACCCATCTTAAAACCATGGCAGAGAAGATAGGACTTAAGCCTTTCATAACAAGCTCTAGGGGACTGTTTAAGTCCATATAAAGCTTTGAAAGCTTGAAAACATGGTTTGGGTATTTGGGGTTCTAGAATCCTGGAGATTGCCTGACATACACCCCTTCCTGAATATACCGATTGAGGAATGCACTCTTGAAATCCATTTGATAGAGCTTGAAGCCCTTGGATGCAGAGAATCCAAGCAGGATCCTAATAGCCTCTAGTCTAGCTACACGGGCAAATGTCTCGTCAATGTCAAGACCCTCAACTTGAGAAAAGCTCTATGCAACTAGCCCAGGCTTGTTCCTAATGACAACCCCATCCTCACTCTGCTTGTTCTCGAACACCCACTTGGTCCCAACGACATTATGACTAAGTGGAAGCTTGACAAGCTGCCAAACCTTGTTCCTTTCGAAGTTATCAAGTTCCTCATGCAAAGCACGATCGGAACGGTGGCCCGATCTTCCGACAGGTAGTATTAAATTGACTGGTGGAGAACTCGACATTGACGATCCGACTTCCAATCAGAACTGATTCAAACCCTGCAATCGCTACACTACGGCTCCTTTGGTTATCAACCACGCACAAACAAGGTTCCTTACATGTGAATCGAGAACACAAGCAAGAACATAGAAGATGTAATCTAAAATTGTGAATAATATTAAGCACATGAGCACAAACTGATGAACGGCGAAAAACTGACAAAGTGTCTAGTTGTAATCTAAGCAAAACCCATCTATTCTAGCGACGGATACTGAATATATGTGAGAATGAAGGCAATGGAGGAGGCCAAGGGGATTGCCGTGCAACCCTAGGTCATACAAGGCCTTTGGGCCCAAGTGGAGGTGTTGCAGCACCCGGCAGATTATGTTCACCATATAGTTTTGATGATTCCCGTCGATCCAGGAGGAGTTTGAACGTGAAACCACTTCCGTTGGAAAGCTCTCGTCGTGGTCTTTTTCATAGAGTCCATGAACACCTCAATCGAACTTCGTACAACCCAAATATGGTCATTTTTTGTTAGACTACTCCTAGGGACCGAACTGGACTCTTGAACGAATTGACTTGATCTTGGGCTGGGCTTGGAGCGTCAAAAGTTGTAGTGCCCTTGTCTTGGCTTGAGATAGAAGCATAGCTTGCTGGGCCGGCATGGTCACATCATCCTCCCCTTCTTGATTTTGAGTCATCCTCGACTCAAACTAATTGGCCTTCAAAAGGTTAGTAACAAGAGGCGGCAAAGAAACCAACATATTCTTTGGTTGTTGATAGTGTGGCACATTAAAAGAGGATTTCAAAATGGTACAAATATAAAATCGATGCACCATGTACTTTCTTTTATCATTATGTTTGCCAATAGCATGAAAACTAACACTGGATGACCATGAAAAATTAGCAGGCATAGAAAATCTCTCCTCTAAACAATTGAGATCACATATGACATCAAATTCAATATAACCCAAAGTATTCAAGGAAGAAAACAGTTTAATCTCATCCTTTTCATTAGCAAGGTGAATAACATGTTTATTTTCAGCACACGTGTTTAGATCAAAAATAAAACTGACATGTTCATTCACTATTTGAGGCATGGATATAAATGAGACATTATCACACAACTCTTCTTTACCACCAGGGACAACAAGACAATCATATTGTGACAAAGGTGATTCAGTTTGAGTGTCCACTAACTGCTATTCTAGCATAGCACCAGTAGTGGACAAATTTAGCGCATCAACATGAATTCTCTTCTCGTGTGAAAATAGCACCTATGTCATTACCTTTGTTTTCTATCTCAGCAGATTTAGGCATATCATGACATGTATATTCTTGAGGCATGGATGGGATAGCAAGTATCTCCTGTTCCTCCTTCTCTGGCTTGTTTTCCTTCTCGTTATTGTTCTCAATGTCCTGTGCAAAGTTAGTAGCAAGTGGAAACTCGACAAGATGCCATTCTTCCAAAGAAAATTTCTCACTTTTGCAATTATATACATTAATTTCAGCAAGATGTTTTTCATGTTCAATTTGAGTTTCAATCCCACAAGCAATATAAATAAACTAGAGAGATAATTGTATTCCCTGTCAACAAGAATACTCGGAATTTTCTTGTCAAGCCCATTTAAAAATCTTATTTCCTTAGCTTCTTCAGATTCATCTAATCCACAACACAACAACAAAGTTTCTAATTCCTCGTAATATTCCTTGACAGTTTTATCACATTGTTGTAAACATTGCAATTCATAAAGTAAGTTTTTAGAATGATAAGCAGGAACAAATTAATCTCTCATAAGTCATTTCATATCTTTCCATGTTTGTGGTACTATCTTATAAGCACAAAAATCATTCCACCAAATTGATGCGCAGCGAGTTAAAGCACTAGCGGCAACTTTAATTTTTTGTTTATTACAGAGCTTACAATGTGAAAGAATTTTATCTACCTCTATTTCCCAATCAATATAAGCGTCAATACCAAATCCGCTATAAGAAAGAAGAACTGGAAACTTCTTACCTTTACCAACAAAAGGAGATGGACTAAAGTTGGGTTGGCGCTTATGCTCTTTTCTGTCAAGTGCATTCTCCATGTTTTGAATTTGCTTGTTCCTAGTCTCATTCATCTCTCGCAGCATCTCTCGGAGCTCATTACGAAGAACACATTGGTTACCATCCTGGTCCTCCGGTAGCCCTGCAATTGCTAGTAGAAAACAGAAGATAGCACAAAGTATTATCCCTATCAACTACTAGGTACTGGACAGTGGGATCACAAACCCTCACGCATCTTACCACACCCTTACAAATGTTCTTAACAAAGCAGCGGGTGGTATAACCGGTGGCTGGTTCGTGATACCGTGACTGGAGCGTGAGTGAGGCGATTGCAAAGGAGAACCTGAACTAATAAGAAGTATGTGGAGCTCGGAAGGCAATATTTAGTACAAGGAATAGGCAATATAAAAGTCAGATTAGCAAGCTAAATAAATGTCCAACGTACTTGTCATAGTTGCTAGCCTAAACATGTTCCTAGAACTAGTTCAACCTAGCAAGGGATATATCAAAGCACAAAGGACTCAAAGGATGCAAGCAATTCTGATTATCTACTTCTCTTTCCCTCTTTTTGCTTTTTTTCTTCTCTCTGATTTTTTTTCAGTGTGGCTCTTCTTCTTTTTTGCACTTGCCCTTTATTTTCCTTTCTTTTAACTCAAAGGCAAAACAAAAATCTCATGTTTTGGAATGAGAGAGATCGTTAAATAGATGACCAAAAAATTGGCAAAAACAACACAGCAAACTTCTGGGGTCCAGAACTCGGTCTTAGAGGCCGATTTTGAGGGTCAAAAATTGCACAGTTCTATAGACCTTGGAATTTTCAGATGCGCGTTGTCGTACTCTTCGAAATAAAAAAAGTACTCCCCAATCGGAATTCGTATGAAAAAGTTATGCCAGTTTTATTGAGCATTGCGCAATCTAGAATTACCTGCGACTTCACTTCTTCCTTTCGGTTAGGGCAAAAATAGCAATAGGATCACTGGTGAAAAGGGTGGCCAGCGGTGCAAGGCAATTGACACAAGGAGGCTCGCAACCTATCTAGCACTTGCAAAGCTGAATATATAATGCAAAGCGGCGGCAAGGACAAACCGAGTAGGACTCAGTTCGGTTCTGGGGTTGGCGGTGGTGGGATGACTAACGGTGCAAACAAGAATTAGGGCAACGGAAAGGGACAACTAGAAACTAGGATCACGAACTCAAACCAGGAACAAGACGATGACAATGGACACAAATTCAACAAAGCGAAACTGAAACAAAAATTGCAAAGGCACAAGGGGTTGTACGATAGCAGAACCGATACTGAACTTTTTATGGGGCAATTTTTCTGGACACTAGGACAATGGCTAAACAAAAGTGGGGCTACAAGAATTACCTATCGGGCAACCGATGCTCTGATACCACCTGATGGGAATGGTGGCCCGATATTCCGACAGGTAGTATTAAATCAATTGGTGGAGAACTCGATGTTGACGATTCGGCTTCCAATTAGAACTGATTCGAAGCCTGCAATCGCTACACCACAGCTCCTTTGGTTATCAACCACGCACAAACACGGTTGACGTCACCAAGAAGGCTTATCCCTGTATGTGAATCGAGAACACAAGCAAGAACGTAGAAGATGCAATTTGAAATTGCGAATAATATTAAGCACACCAGTTGGGGTTCCACAAACCAATGAACGGCAAAAAACTGACAAAGTGTCTAGTTGTAATCTAAGCAAAACCCATCTATTCTAGCGATGGTACTAAATATATATGAGAATGAAGGAAAGGGAGGAGGCCAAGGGGATGGCCGTGCAACCCTAGGTTGTACAAGGCCTTTGGGCCCAAGTGGAGGTGTCGCAGCACCCGATAGATTCTATTTGTCATATAGTTTTGATGATTTTTGTCGACCCAAGAGGAGTTTGAATGTGAAACCACTTCCGTTGGAAAGCTCTCATCGTGGGCTTGTCCGTAGAGTCCAAGAATCCTGATAGTGTTGTTTTTAGTTGAACTGCTCCTAGGGCCGAACTGGACTCGTGAATGAATTGGACTTGATCTTGGGCTGGGCTTGGAGCGTCATAAGTTGTTGGCCCTTGTCTTGGCTTGAGGTAGAAGCATGTCTTACTGGGCCGACATGGTCACATCATAGCATTAATTCACGACTCATCGGATAATGCATGAGCAACATCATTCGGCTCAAAGGAGGCAATAAAGGCTGATTGGAGGCAGAAACTGGACAAACCAGATTTTGAGCGTGTGACACGCTAAAACAGATCACCAATGATCTGATAAGGTGGATTATGTCTCTGAATATGGTGGGGAGGTCAAGAAGCAGAAGTGGCGTTTACCTCAAGTACAAAAAAGGTAGGAACAGAGCTATTCGCTGAAGGAGAGTTTGAGGGTAGCTGGTCTCCCTGAGGTGCAGAAATAGAAATAGGAGGCACCTCAAGTGTAGAGGGGACTGGATTAGATGGAACACCATCATTTCCATCATCATCATCCTCTACAAAGATGGTCTTGAAGAGAGAAGAAAAGCCAGAAATGTCAGGTCTAGCTCCTGGGCTATCCTCATCAAAGGTCATTTCACAGGTCTCTATGATCCTATTCACATCACAATTTCAGACCCTATAGCTACAAGAAGAAGTCGAGTTACCCAAAAAAATACCATCAGAAGAGCGAGACTCACACTTATGTAGGTTACCAGATTTCAAGATGAAACACTTGCAACCAAACCATGAAAATGATAAACACTAGGCTTTCGTCCATACCTCAACTTGTAAGAAGTGCGGTACAAATGTGCTCTCAAGAATACTCGATTAGACACTTGACAAGCAGTAGCTATAGCCTCAGCCCAAAACTTCGTAGGAGTACTGTACTCGTCTAGCTTTGTCCTGGCCATTTCGACCAAGGTCATGTTTTCCTTTCCACTACGCCATTTTGCTGAGGGACGTATGGAGAAGAAAACTGATGCTCTAGACCTAACTCCTCACAAAAGCTCTCAAAGTAGCAGTTCTTGAACTCTGTGCCATTATCACTTCGTATAGCTCATAAGGCACCTAGAAGCTCAATAGACAACCTACGAACCAAACCCCTGAAATGGGTAAAAGACTGATCCTTCGAGGTCATGAAAAACACTCAAGAATACCTCGAAAAATCATCGACAATGACAAGGACATACCACTTCCCACCCGCTGACTGCACTCGAGCTAGACCAACAGTGTCCATATGTAAAAGCTGTCCTGGTGCATCAGACATCACAACAATGACTAGAGGATGAGAAGGGGCAACCTTCTTGCCATATCGGCAAGGAGAGCAAACTAGGTCTTTGACCGTCTTGAGTTTAGGCAAACCACGAATAAGATCATGATTGCGAACTCGAGTCAAATGGTCGAAACCGATGTAACCTAATCTCCAATGCCAAAAGGAGATATCACGGGACTCAGAAGCAATCAAACACTGAAGAGAATCTCTAGAAGAAGCAGAAAAATCAACATAGAAGACTCTGCCAAATCTAGAAATCCCGCAAACTAACTCTCCTGAAGAATCGAAGATTCTACAGGCACTACTCTTGAAGCTTACCTTGAAAGAGTCATCGATAAGCTGAGAAACAGAAAGCGGATTGTATTGCAGCTTACTCACTACGGCAACGTCCTTAAGAAATAATTTATCATTAATGCAGATGGTACCTTTTGCAATGACTCTACCTGAAGAAGCATCCCCAAAAGTGATCAACTCATCACCAGGAGCTCGAACTAAGGAAGAGAACCATCATGAGTCTTCGGTCATATGACAAGAACAACCGGAGTCAACAATCTAAACATCTCCCTTCCCCATCCTACGGACCTGGTCAACACACAAGAAAGAGAGATAACTCAATACTGGGACAAAGAAAGATCTAGGAACCCAATACTGAACCACACGATGCCTCGAAGTACCAGCCATAGAAGAAAAAGACTGGACCCTAGCATCTCTATGGTGCTCCATTCTCACAAGACCAGAAGTAGCTCTACCAAAAGACCTGGGAGCTGGAGCTGGGTTGGCCCGCCATCGTGTAAAGGCCGAACAATCCCAGTGAGGCTACCCATATCTCCTACCAGGAAGCACCTCACGCCACTGATATCTACCTCAATGAGAAATGCGAGGAATATCAAAAGGATGGTGGAAAGACACACCAAGAGCAGATACAGGATGAAAACTCGAATGAACAGCATGAAATCTAGTCCTGAACACTACCCAAAACAGGCGACTCTCTAACCTGTCTAGCAGAAGTGTATGCCTTAGGAGCAATCAGAGTCTGTGGATGACCCTGAATACCCCTAAGGGCACGAACACACTCACGCCTTGTGATCTTGGCACGCCTGAAGCAGAAATCTACCAAATGTCCATCCTTTCGACAGAAGGTGCATGTATACTTCGCCTTACCAAAGGCAGAAGTAGTAGGAGGAGCAACCTTCTGATCAGAGATTCCATGGACAACCCCGGTAGATCTAAACATGGTGTTACTCACCCTGGGAGCTACCATGATCTCACTAATATGAAATTTCCCTAATTTGCAGAAAGCTTCATTGAGCTGGTCATAGGAGGGTACCTCGTTTGAGTCGCTGTAGAGCTCGGAGTCGCTGATGCCGTTGGCGTCCTCATGAAGCACATCCCGGTGAAGTTGTTGACGCCTTTGGTCTTCTCTTGCTGATCATCCTCGCCATCATCGCTCCTAGTCTCCATGTCGAAGAGGTTGATATCATCGAGTGCGGCGAGAACGCGGTGGAAGAGCTTATTGTTCTTTGAGAAGTTGCGGTACTTCTTCTCACGTGCTGGGTCGCGAGCTGGAGGTTTCTTGTTGCGGTTCTTGTCGATGTAGTAGTTCTTTGTCAAACCGCCAGAGTCGATTTTGCCCTTCTCCAGCTTTGGGTGTTCGCTCGAATGTGGTTGGGGCCACCACACTTGAAGCAGGTGATCATGCCACCTCTCTTCCTCTTTCTCACCTTTTTGTAGACATGAGAAAACTTGCGAGCCACAAGAGCAACCTCATTTTCTAGAAATTTTTCCAGTTGGTCATCGCTTAGCTCGCAAAGAGCAGAGAGGGAAAAACCAGCAGAAGAATAAGAGGTGAATCCAGTGGGATTGATGACCAGGGCCATCGACTTAGATTTCGCCTTGCGGGAGACGACATCGATCTCATGAGTCTTGAGTCGGGAGTAAAGCCTGTCAAGAGTCAGAGTCGATAAGCCAGTAGTGTCCTTGACGGTGGTCACCTTCATCTCTCAAACTCGAAGATCGAGTGCAGTCAAAAAATATCGAGCATTATCCGAGTCAGAGTATATGCAACCAACTGCTCGGAGGTCGCTCAAAATCTTTGTAAAATGACTAAAGCACTCATCAATACTCTCACTAGCGTGTTGTTCAAATTTGTTGTAATCACGCTTGAATTGGTCGTGTCTCACGTTCTTGATTTGGGTGGTGCCCTAATGATAAGCATCGAGGGTCACCCAAATTTGATGAGCAGAACGAAGGTGAGAAATCCTATCGTACTCACTGCGGCTCAGACCCTGTATGAGGATGTTCCTTGCCTTAGCGTTCACCTCAACGTTAGCATTATTGCCGGTCGTGACGTTTTCATCGTCAGGAACCTCATACGGGAGTTTGACCTTCTGCCGTATCAAGAAGCCCTGGGCAGTGATGTACGACTCCATTCTCGACTTCCAGAAAGGAAAATCAACTCCAAAAAAGATGAGAGGCTTTGTGAAATACTTATCCATCGTTATGGCTCTCGAGACCAGTCAAGATCTTTGGAAAAGAAAAACTGGCTCTAATACCAATTGTGATGAGGACATCACTTCTTCGGGTATGCCCATAGCACCTGCTGCCACAAATCCTCATCCTAAACAAGGACCGATCACTCGAGCTCGTGCACGTAAACTGAATTATCAGGTACTTTTGTTTCTTGGTATATCTAATGACTTGAAGAACTATTTGATGTTGCCTGAAACAGATTGTGTTATTCTGTTAAGGAATGAAGGTCCTAGCGCGATGATGGTGAATGGACATGAAGATGATTGCAGAAGGGGAAGGAGTTCTCCATTTGACCACAAGATCCTGAAGTCTCCATGATTTCGGCAGCAAAGAGAGTGGTGCTGCGTCACCCACGAATTGGCCGTATAAATTGGCCCTTACCATGTAATAGAGTCTTTATTTAGAGATAAGAATAATAGGAAGGATGCCTAGCTAAAGATGGAAAGGAATCAGAGGGAAGGTCTGATTTTTAGCCACAAATCAAGGCATGGCCGAACAGCCCTCCCCCCACTTCTTTTTATACCACGACCGGCCTCCAAAGAACTCGGATTTCATTGAGTTTAGGTTTAGCCCTTGTGCAAACTTCTGTTCTTCAGTTGTGTTGGTTGACCACTTGTAAAGACAGCTTAATCGGAATCCCACCTTTTGTTTTCAGATTGCTTTTCATCTTATTCTTGCTAGTTCTTAGATTGCTCGCAGGAATTGAACTTCGTGTTCGGGTTGACCGCGCCTTCGGCAAAGTCAATAACCTTTTGGAGTTGGTTCAGCGATTGCTAAGGCTCAAACGTCGTCGTGCGGTTTTAGTCGGATCGTGAGGGTCAATTCCACCGAATCGATATTTATCTACCTCATCGAAAGATCGGACACCCTCTTCACATCAGGTGGTATCAGGGCTTCGGGTTGCTCGGTGAGAGATTTCTTGTTTTCATTAGTAGTAGATTGATTCATCCCTATAGTCCAGAAAAAGCCACAAAAAAAATATAGTAGTAGGTCATCCGCTGTCCAAAACCATTTGTGCCTCGCAATTTTCCTTTCAGTATTTGTGCTTTGGATTTTCGGTTGCATTGTCAAGTCTAGTTGCTGATTTCTAGTTCTAGTCAGTGTCTAGTTCATCCCTCTTGTTGCTTTGTTTCCTAGCAGAGAAGATCACCCTCTTTATTTGTTTCGGCCAGGAAGGAAAGGGTAGGATTCGTTGAAAAAAAGAGAAAACAGTGGAATTCGTTCGACCCCAAAAAAAACAACATTTAGGGCCTCAAAATGCCCCCGAAAGTTCGAAAAAATTCGACTGTCTCCGTTTCAGCTGGAATTTTTGTTGCTACGTCCTTGGTTTGTGTACATCAATGCCTCGTAGACGGTTTGCCTTTTCAAGTCTTTAAACGGCCGGCACACCGCTACCTTTTGCTTTGAGCCTTTCTGCGTGCTGAGTTCGATTAGCTTTACATCGGTCTGGGTTAGAATCAGCAACATTGACTAGTACTTTGGACGAATTTTCAACTTGCATTGCTGATTTGAATTATTGCTAATCCTTGCTACATACTAAAGCTTGTCCTAGCTCCACCTTTTCTACACCGTGCAGACTTTTCGTTCACCTGTCAATCGCTTTACTCAATCTCCGGAAAGACATTTGACACTGCCGTTGGCCGTTCAACCCTGCTTGCTAGGTGAGAATTGGTAAGAATTTGAGAAAAGCTTGAGAGTCGAGCGACTTGTCACCGCATCCTATTAGTTGATAGGGACTCTATACTTGTGATTCTGCTGCCTGTTTTTCCAACTAATAATGTCAGGTACTAACGAGTCTTTGATGAACCACTCACCACACACCAAGGGGATCATTTCCCATTTTGAGCGCTTTGTGACGCTTACGACGGACGAACTCACAGAGGATGTGCGGCTAACCAACGAGCGACTTTCTCAGCTTGAGGAGTCCCAGGAAGATAGATTCAAGGCCATCGAGAGGGCACAAGAAACTACTAACACTACCCTTGCCACAATCTTGGCTCGTCTTGATGGACTTGCAGGTGCACGCCCAGCAGCCCCTGTTGCTGCTCCACATATGCCGGCCATACGAGTTCATCGTGCTCAACGTGTTCTCCTTGCTGCAAACAACGCCGGCGCCCCTGATCAGCACCAAACTGAAACAGTAGCCTCAGGCGCCGACATGGACGACGATGACGTTAACAACTACGAACACTATGCTGGTGACACCGAGGATGATCATGCTGCCAACCACAACGATGATCGTGTTCACCGACAGTTGCGCTTCAACCAAGAAGGTATGAGGTGAGATCCCCCGCGTTGTGACCATTCTCATGCTAAGATTAAGTTCACTGTGCCCCCTTTCAATGGGAAATATGATCCTGATGGTTATCTCACTTGGGAACTACTAGTTGATAAAAAATTTGAATGTCATAATTATCCTGAGGAGGGACGAGTTAGGGCTGCCACTAGTGAATTTACCGATTTTGCTTCTGTTTGGTGGAGAGAACATTGCCGTAATCATGCTGCTAACATACCCACCACTTGGGAAGCCCTGAAATTACTTATGAGGCATAGGTTTGTTCCATCATATTATGCTCTTGAATTGTTAAATAAGATGCAACGCTTACAACAAGGTAACAGTTCTGTGGAAGAGTACTCTCAACAGTTACAGATGGGTATGTTGCGATGTGGGTTAGTAGAGAATGAGGAGGCATCTATGGCTAGGTTTTTGGGAGGGTTGAATCGTGAAATTCAAGACATTATTGATTACAAAGATTACAACTCCATTACTATGCTATTCCACCTGGCTTGCAAAGCTGAACGTGAAGTGCAGGGCCACAACACGAGGACACGAGCTAGTTTTTCTACAGGTCGTACAGGTTCATGGGCACCGCACACCCCCACTGCCCCGTTCACCCGTTCGCGCACACCTTCATCCTTAAACAACAAACAGCGTCCAACTACATCAAATGCAACACCACGAGTTTCCGAAGCAAGCAAATCAGCACTGCAAGCTCCCGCAAAAAGTTCTTCATTGGTTGCTTCGACAGGACGGACCAAGGATGTACAATGCCACCGATGCAAGGGCTTTGGACACATCATGCGGGAATGTCCCAGCAAGAGGGTTTTGATTATACGCGATGATGGTGAGTACTCTTCTGCTAGTGATCTCGATGATGAAACATATGATATGCTTGCAACTGACCCTGCAGGGCGAGACAACGAACCTGATCATGAGGTGGAACATATTGGAGTTGAAGATGCAGACAAGTATTTGAGCATTATAGTACAACGCGTGCTAAGTGCTCAAGTTCCTCACGCTGAGCAAAATCAGCGCCATAATCTGTTCCAAACCAAAGGAGTCGCCAACGAGCGATCAGTTCGCATCATTATTGATGGAGGGAGTTGTAACAATTTGGCTAGTATGGATATGGTGGAGAAGCTTGCTATGTCGACCAGACCTCATCCCCACCCGTATCATATTCAATGGTTCAACAACAGTGGAAAAGTAAAGGTAACTCGTACGGTGAGGGTGCATTTTGCTATGGGTTCATATCATGATTATGTTGATTGCGATGTTGTTCCTATGCAAGCTTGCTCAATGTTACTAGGACGACCTTAGCAATATGATACAGATTGTGTGCACCATGGTAGGACCAACCAATACTCTCTCATGTTTAAAGAAAAGAAAATTGTGCTACATCCTATGAGTCCTGAGCAAATTGTTAGGGATGAACTTGCTAGAGTTAGTAGGGGGAAGAATCAGGAACCTTCTACAAGTGAGAACCAAATTGTGGCTAAAGAGTTTGTGCAACAAACTAAAGGGAAACCTCGGGCTGTTTCGAATGAAATAAAATTGAATGGGTCAGTTATGCTCACTACTAAATCTGATTTGGATGAGTTAAAAACTACTGAGTCTATTTGCTATGCTCTTGTTTGCACGAAGACCTTGTTTTCGTTCGATGACATACCTTCTTCTTTGCCTCTGGTTCTCACTCACATTCTGCAGGAGTATTCAGATGTCTTTCCAAAAGAAGTGCCACTGGGATTGCCACCAATTCAAGGGATAGAACACCAAATTGACCTCATCCCCGGCGCTTCGCTACCCAACCATGCGCCATACCGTACCAACCCTAAAGAGATGAAGGAGATTCAACGACAAGTCCAAGAGCTGCTTGATAAAGGGTATGTGCGTGAATCTCTTAGTCTTTGTGCTGTTCCGGTAATTTTAGTACCCAAGAAAGATGGTTCATGGCGCATGTGTGTTGATTGTCGAGCCATTAATAATATTACAATTCTATATCGTCATCCTATTCCTAGGCTAGACGATATGCTTGATGAATTAAGCGACTCTATTGTGTTTTCTAAAGTTGCTTTGCGTAGTGGGTACCATCAAATTCGCATGAAGTTAGGAGATGAGTGGAAAACAGCGTTCAAAAATAAATTCGGTTTATATGAGTGGTTAGTCATGCCGTTTGGTTTAACTAACGCTCCTAGCACTTTCATGAGACTAATGAACGATGTTTTGCGCACTTTCATTGGCAAATTTGTGGTAGTTTACTTTGATGATATTTTGATCTACAGCAAATCGTTGGAGGAACATTTGGACCATTTACGTGCTGTTTTTGATGTTCTACGTAATGCACGTTTGTTTGGTAACCTGGAGAAGTGCACCTTCTGCACCGATCGAGTCTCGTTTCTTGGCTTTGTTGTTACTCCACAGGGCATCCAAGTTGATCACGCCAAGATAGAGGCAATTCAGAGTTGGCCGACTCCTAACACAGTCACGCAAGTAAGAAGTTTGCTTGGACTCGCTGGTTTCTATCGGCGTTTTGTTCGCGACTTCAGCACCATCACTGCTCCACTCAACGAGCTCACAAAGAAAGGCATTCCATTTGCTTGGGGACATGCTCAAGAAGAGGCCTTCATGATTTTAAAAGATAAGTTGACACACGGCCCATTGCTGCAACTTCCTGATTTTACTAAGATGTTTGAGCTAGAATGCGATGCTAGTGGAATTGGTTTGGGTGGTGTGTTATTACAAGAAGGCAAACCAGTAGCTTATTTCAGCGAGAAATTGAGTGGACCTACTTTGAACTACTCAACTTACGTCAAAGAATTATATGCTTTGGTTTGAACCCTTGAAACTTGGCAACATTATTTATGGCCTAAAGAATTTGTCATTCACTCAGACCATGAATCACTTAAGCATATTAGAAGTCAATCAAATTTGAACCGTAGACATGCGAAATGGGTGGAATTCATTGAATCTTTCCCTTATGTCATTAAGAACAAGAAAGGAAAAGAAAATGTGGTTGCTGATTCTTTGTCTCGTCGATACACAATGCTTTCCCAACTTGACTTTAAAATTTTTGGTTTGAAAACTCTCAAAGAACAATATGTGCATGATACTGATTTCAAGGATATATTGTTGAATTGCAAACAAGGGAGAACATGGAACAAGTATGTTATCAATGATGGATTTGTGTTCCGTGCTAACAAGCTATGCATTCCTGCTAGCTCTGTTCGACTTTTGTTATTACAGAAGCGGCACGGTGGTGGTTTGATGGGACACTTTGGCGTGAAGAAGACGGAGGACATACTTGCAGATCATTTCTTTTGGCCAAAGATGCGGCATGACGTTGAGCGGTTCGTTGCCCGCTGCCCTACATGTCAACGAGCTAAGTCACAACTTAATCCTCATGGTTTATACATGCCTCTTCCTGTTCCTAGCATTCCGTGGGAGGATATTTCGATGGATTTTGTTTTAGGATTGCCTAGAACTAAGAAGGGGAGGGATAGTATATTTGTGGTCGTTGACAGATTTTCTAAGATGGCACACTTCATACCATGTCATAAGAGTGATGATGCTTCCCATGTTGCTGAAATATTCTTTCGTGAAATTGTTCACTTGCATGGTGTTCCTAATACAATAATTTCAGATCGTGATGCAAAATTCCTTAGTCACTTTTGGCGAACTTTGTGGAATAAATTAGGGACCAAATTAATGTTTAGCACTACTTGTCATCCCCAAACCGATGGACAAACTGAAGTGGTTAATAGAACTTTATCCACCATGCTTAGGGCTGTTTTGAAAAAGAATTTAAAAATGTGGGAAGAATGTTTGCCTCATATTGAATTTGCTTATAATCGTTCCACACATTCTACCACGAAGATGTGTCCTTTTCAGATTGTGTATGGATTTGTCCCTCGTGCACCAATTGATTTGTTACCAATTCCTTCCTCCGAGAAAGTAAATTTGGATGCTAAACAACGTGCTGAGTTGATTTTAAAAATACATGAGCTGACTAAAGACAACATTGAGCGCATGAATGCTAAGTATAAAATTGCCGGTAGTCAGGGAAGGAAGCATGTTACTTTTGAACCGGGTGATCTTGTTTGGTTACATTTGAGAAAGGATAGGTTTCCAGATTTACGTAAGTCAAAATTAATGCCTCGCGCTGACGGACCATTCAAGGTCATTGCAAAGATTAATGATAATGCATATAAGCTTGATTTAACTGCAGAATTTGGGGTTAGTCCAACATTTAACATGGCGGACTTGAAGCCCTACTTGGGAGAAGAAGATGAACTCGAGTCGAGGATGACTCAAATGCAAGAAGGAGAGGATGATGAGGACATCACTTCTTCGGGTATACCCACAGCACCTGCTGCCACAACTCCTCATCCTATACAAGGACCGATCACTCGATCTCGTGCACGTAAACTGAATTATCAGGTACTTTTGTTTCTTGGTATATCTAATGACTTGAAGAACTATTTGATGCTGCATGAAACAGATTGTGTTATTCTGTTAAGGAATGAAGGTCCTAGCGCGATGATGGTGAATGGACACGAAGATGATTGCAGAAGGGGAAGGAGTTCTCCATTTGACCACAAGATCCTGAAGTCTCCATGATTTCGGCAGCAAAGAGAGTGGTGCTGCGTCACCCACGAATTGGTCGTATAAATTGGCCCTTACCATGTAATAGAGTCTTTATTTAGAGATAAGAATTATAGGAAGGAGGCCTAGCTAAAGATGGAAAGGAATCGGAGGGAAGGTCTGATTTTCGGCCACAAATCAAGGCATGGCCGAACAGCCCTCCCCCACTTCTATTTATACCACGACCGGCCTCCAAAGAACTCGGATTTCATTGAGTTTAGGTTTAGCCCTTGTGCAAACTTCTGTTCTTCAGTTGTGTCGGTTGATCACCTGTAAAGACAACTTAATCGGAATCCCACCTTTTGTTTTTAGATTGCTTTTCATCTTATTCTTGCTAGTTCTTCAATTGCTCGCAGGAATTGAACTTCGTGTTCAGGTTGACCGCGCCTTCGGCAAAGTCAATAACCTTTTGGAGTTGGTTCAGCGATTGCTAAGGCGCAAATGTCGTCGTGCGGTTGTAGTCGGATCGTGAGGGTCAATTCCACCGAATCGGTATTTATCTACCTCATCGAAAGATCGGGCACCCTCTTCACATCAGATTGAAGGACCAAAATGGCGATCAGAGGGGGTGAATGATCCCAAATAAAATTTTTCTCCACTCAAAATGGTCCAACCAAGCTCACAGACAATTCAATCAAAAGGAGCAAATGAAATGGAGGAAGTTTTCCTACATGTCCGGTATGACCGGGTTGAATCCGGTAGCACCAAAGTCCGGTATGACCGCACGAAGGGCGGTATGACTAGGCTAAAGAACAGCAGGAAGAATAGAGCCAAGAACAACACGAACTCAAAAGCTAATTTGTGGAATCTTTAGATTAGCTAGACAAAAACTCACGAAACATGGTAGATGTGATCCTAAGGATATCAAGAACTTATTCCAACCTTTAATCGCAAGGATTGACATCAAAGTTCCGACCTTTCTCACTTTGAAGGAAGAACACACCAATTTTGAGCAAAACTCGAGAACTTGATCTTGGATTTGCTTGTGCGCTTTTGATGATCAAGATGATCTTGGATAACTTCCCACACGTCACAGCAAACAAGAACACAAGTCCAAAACCCCTCACACACAATCTAGAAGAATGATTCACTTTAGCACACAAAATCGATTTCTTGCCAGAAATAACACAAGATTTGCCTAGATGATTGAGATACGGTCTGAAGAAGACTCATTCGTCAATCATACATCCTCAGCACAAGATCCAAAAGTATTTAGAAGAAGGGGAGGCAAATCCAAATGTGCAAGAAGCAAATTGCAAGAATGGAAATTGCGGAATTTAAATACCGAATTTAAAGCATAATTTTAATGCGTAAAATAAATTCAGGGATGGGTAAATGAAGCTTTTATTTTAGGAAGGGAGGTTTACAAAGCCTCACAACAAAGTGGGCAAAAAGCTCAAAGGAGCCAAAACCTCGAAAACCTTCTAGAGGAGGAAGGCTACCCCTCCACCTCTATTTATACTAGTCTTGAGTGACCATCAACCGTTGGATGAGTTCCTTCTACCCTAAGGACCACCATCAAGGGCTAAGAATGACTCCCTCACTCACACATGGGCTAACCCGAAACCCTCTAACATACCCGGTTTTTGCACGCTTTTTGTAGAATACTAACTAGACCTACTACTATATCACCTAGACTACGCTCCGACGGCCCTCCTGTATTCGAGTATCTACAAGCTAGTGTATCAACCATTCCTTGTCTTCTAGGTTCACAGCGACTCCGTCTCCGATCATCTTTCAGCGATCTTCGACCGTCTTAACCTCCAGCACACCTCCCCTAGCCCTGGTCATCCTTCGCCACACCATGACGTAGCACCGTCGTCTTACAACCATCAAAAACAAAGAAAACCCATCACATAGCATTGTTCAACAAAAATATGTAATCAACATCTAATTGCATCGCTCAACAAGTCGGCACTACCGACCACTGTATCGACTTCATCGAGTTGCCGCCATCGAGTAGGATCCTTGCTCGAGTAGTAACTCTAACACCGTATCAACCGCATCTAGTGATCGACTACATGTCCAACTCGATACCAAGTTTATTGACATCAACTCGATACCAAGTCTATCGACCATATGACCAACTCGATACCTCTATTGACCACATGACCAACACGATCAATCGCAGCACCAAGTCGATAAAACGATATCGAGTAACAATTGGTTATACTAAGGACTTCGAGTTGAGCTGACGGCAGGGTGCTTGACCCAGCAACATTTCAACTCGATACTTCGCTACTACTCAAATTCAAATCAAACTCAAACTCAAGCATCTCATGCTTAAACACAGTTAATAACTCATCACCAACAAGGCTAGACCTCCACATGGTCTTTCATATCTAAAATCTCTCACTGGTTGTGGATAAAGCAGATGTATATCATGATGTCGTTGCTTATCTCGGGACCGAAATAGCCAGAAAATGATATTGATGTGTACCTTGCATTACTAATTGAGGATTTGGTAGAATTGTGGAATGAGGGAGTCGCGGTGTGGGATGGATACAAAAGAGAGAACATCACCCTACGGGCTATGATATTTTGCACCGTAAATGATTTTCTATCCCTTGATAATTTGGCCGGCTATAGTATGAAGGGAGCCAAAGAGTGTCCTATTTGTGAAGAGGAGATTGAGAGCTTGTGGCTACCGAATTCAAAGCAAACTGTGTACATAGATCACTGTAGGTTTCTACCTCGAAGTCATCGATACCGTAGGATGACAAATTTGATGGAAAGAGCGATGTTCGTTCGACACCGTAGCCTATGAGTGGAAGGCTAGTATATTCACGCGTGGAGGATATCGATGTTCAGTATGGAAAGAGACGTAAATTTATTCGTCCCTGGACCATTTGGAAGAAGAGGTCGATATTTTGGGAATTAACATACTGGAAGGAGTTAGATGTCCGACATTGTATTGATGTCATACACGTAGAGAAGAATGTTTGCGACAATTTGGTTGGCATCCTGCTGAACATACCTGGGAAGACCAAGGATTGTGTGAATGCTCGCTGCAACATGGCCTACATAGGAATCAGGCCTTGTAGTTATAGAGGAGGATGGAAAAGGTCCGTACATCCCCATCGTAT
Organism: Otatea glauca; assembly: GCA_036346275.1. Taxonomy (NCBI): domain Eukaryota; kingdom Viridiplantae; phylum Streptophyta; class Magnoliopsida; order Poales; family Poaceae; genus Otatea; species Otatea glauca. The sequence continues at coordinate 13,673,295 of CM070716.1, read as the reverse complement.
GGTACACCTTGTCCAAGAAGGAGAAAGGAGACCTTTGCAAGTGTCTCCAAGGTATTAAAGTTCCATCGGGCTACTCTGCAAATATTAGAAGCTTGTGTCTATGGATGATTTGAAGTTCCTTGGTATGAAGTCCCACGATTGTCATGTCTTGACCCAAATGCTCCCTATTGCAATCAGAAATATTGTTGGGACCCAGATTAACGAATTCAAAACCCTTTGTGTATACTACACTAGTCCAGGATTACGCTAGTGCACATAGTGACAACACAGATGAAATACCATTCCATACAACGAATTAACTAAGAAAGAAGCAAACTATTATTAAAAAAAGCATCAAACCTTATGGTCAAAATTAACCAACTATGCCTTGAGGACTTAAGAAACAAATAAATTATTGCAACGGAAATAAGATTACTTGGGCTATTCGACATGCTACAGCCAATCATCTGGGGAACACCTTCCTAATCCCAGTAGTCTTCATAATATTCCTCCTCATGGAACACAGAATTTGCTGGTCCTTCCTCAGCAACTGATCAACAAAAGTGTATAGCCGTGAGTACGAAAAGCACACAGCAAGCCACCGAGAAACGATGCAATATATTCATGCAGGCTTGACAAAGGATAGTCATATTGTTCTTTTGCAATGAGCAATAAATTGAATTGAAGTACGATAAATAGATTGAAAGCATATTTATGAAAAGATAATAAATAACTGGTAAATCAATGATAGATAACTGAAGGACCGATATGGCGAACAGAGGGGGGTGAATGGTCGCAAATAAAATTTCCCCCAAAATACTCAAACAAAAACCTCGACAAGATCGCTCAAAGGAAATCGTGAAAAACCTGAAAAACTAGACAACTATATGTACACTAAGCTTGCATGGATAAGTACCATAAAATATGTGGGGATTTTTGAGTCACAATACTGGTTGTCTAGTGTCCAAGATAAAGAGGAATCAATTCAAACTCTTGCTTTTAGAAAGGACATCAATTCAAATCACAAAAGTCACTTTCAGAAAAGCAAAAGCAGAATTTCCATAACTTGTCCTCAATTTGCACAGGAGGTTGGTGGGTTTCTGCAGCTCACAAAATTTTGAGACTTTTTGTCCCTATGAGAATCGGAATCTTGAAGAACTCCACCAAATTTCACCTCAAAAAACCTTACATAAAAAACAGGAAACATCTAAGAACACAGTCTGGTCAAGAACTTCGAGCAGAAAGTTTGGGGCTCGGTTTTCACCTTATGGCGCCCAAACGGTGCAACAAGTGAACTCCAAAATTTTTCGGCAAGTGGATGTCAGAGTTCCGCACCTCCTCCAACAAGAATCACTTGAAAAATATTTTTCTAGATTTTTATAGAAATTAAACACTGACTGCTGCGCGAAGAACAAGTTCTGAACAAAGTTGGAACTTGAAAAAAAAGATGTTCTCTACTCAATCCAAGAGTGCAAAAGAGATGTAAAACCATATGAACACACTCAAAACATCCAAGATCAGCAGCATTTAGAAGGAGGGGAGGCAAATCCAAATTACATGAAAGTAAATTGCGAGAATGTAACTGCGGGAAAGTAAATGATGAATTTAAATTGCGTAAAGTAAAGACATAATTTAAATGCGCAAAATAAATTCATAGGTGGATGGATAAAACTTTCATTTCTGGAAGGAGAGGTTACAAAGCCTCACTTTCATGTGGGCAAAGCTCAAAAGAGCATTCACAAACCTCAAAATCTTCAAGGAGAGGAGGCTACCCCTCCACCCCTATTTATACTACTCTTGGGCCACCTACCACCCTTGGATGAGTCCCTCAACCCTAGAGCACTCATCTAAGGGCTAGGATTAACCCACACACATAGCCATGCAAGGGATAATCCAAAACCCACACACATACCGGGTTTTCTTGCACGGTTTTCAAAGCATACTACCTAGACCCGCTAACCTATCAACTAGACCTCAATCCGACGGCCCTCATTGATCCACGCGGCATCTAGCTAGCATCAACTCCATTCCTTGTCTTTTTGACTTGCCCGGACTCCATCTCCGATCATCTTCCAGCGATCTCCCAACCGTCTGGACCTCCTACGCTCCTCGCCTAGTCCTGGTCATCCTTCGCCTCACCATGACCTAGCACCGTCGTCCTGCAACCATCAAAGACAAGGAAACTCCTCACATAGCAATGCCCACAATGATGTGCAATAAACCATCCAACTCATCGCTACCGCGTCCATACGACCGGTACTGCCACTCCTGGCAGAGACAACTCAAAATGCTTCATTTTGAAAATCAATCCAAATCAAACTCAAACTTGAGCACACCTTGCTCAAATAAAGTCAAATACTCATCACAAACATGGATGGACCTACACATGGTCCTTCACTCTCCCCCTTGATGAGTATATTGACAAACCACACAAAAAGGCATAAATTTGAGTTTGAAGAAAATGAAGAAGAAAGCAATTTTTAGTTGTAAGTCAAACTTGGTCCAAAGATAGAAATTAGAACCATGACCAAGTTGACGAAAAGGAATTTAGATTTTAGAGTTAAATTTAAGAAAGAACAAGTTTTCAACAAAAACTCTAAAATCCAACTAAACATGTCAAATGTGATTATGAGATTATGATCCAACAGGAGTAGTAGCATAGTTTTACAAAGATCATAATAACCAAATAAGCATTCACATTTTTATCTTTTTAGTGATGCCTTTTCTACGTTTTCTCCCCCTTTTGGCAATATAGGCATCAATTTTTTTATGTATGCATGAAATGCAATCGAAAGAGCTTTGAAGATTATCCAATTGATCAAAATAGAAGGATATTACACCAAGCTTGTCAATTTCAGAAGATGACTAAACTAAGACATGTCCAAGTGCAAATCTGAGCTTAGTTTTGAATATTTCATTTTAACAAGATTTGACAAGTGCAACACTTAGCTTTAGTTTCAAAAATAGAAGAATAGCCACTCTAAGGATCAAAGGAAAACCTAGAGTTCAACCTACTCAACACTTTGGGGAATCTAGAAGAGCATACAAGGTCCTTGGGCTCATTTATCACTTAATGCAAATTTTGATTTATCATCATACAAGACATAGCGGGTGCAAATGTTTGACATTATTTGCATTCTTTACCCACATATGTCTTTGTTTTTAATTTATTTGCATTTTCTTTTGACAACCAATTGACTCAAGCCATATGTGACCATCTCAAGATGAACTCTTAAGAGGATGGTCTAGGTCAAACACGATGTATTCCAAGTTCATCCCAAGTGCAATGGGAAGCGGTCTTGTGAATGCAAGGTGTTGAGTCGTACGAGCACAAGAAGAGTCAATTTTGTTTAATTTTCATTTTTAGCACAATGATTCATGAGCAATTGAAGGACTCTAGCATGGATTAAACTAGTTTCACCCAAATTGCTATAGGGACTCTAGAGAACTCCAAAATTTCTCAAATTATGGCACAAACCTCTAGAGAAGAAACCTAGCAAGTAAAAGCAACAAGTTTCATCAAGTTTTTCATTTAAGACTTTTTTCATTTTAAAGCTTAGCAAGTTAAATGAACTTGGACATATCTGAGCTAGTGATTTCCTCCATATGATGCAGCATGAAGAAGAAATCAATTGCATAATAGACAAAGCTCATTAAACAGGAAATGAAGTCTATATGCAATGCACGAACAGATTCCCAAACTCCCCCTCAACAAATGAATCAATTTTAAGCTCAAATCTGGTTAAAGTTGAGTTATTATCAAGATTAGGCACAAAGAAAAACCGAATAAACTCAATAATAACCAGAAAAACAGAATGAGGAGATGAAGTCGAGAAACTGCAAAACTGGATGGCTATAGAGCATAGAAAAGATATAAGAGACTCACTATGGCTTAGACTCGCTCTTATCTTCCAATGGTGATATAGGAAGTCGACTCTAGATCTCAACTAAGGAGTGCACATGGACACTGTCTACCAGGAGGCCCAATACCTGCTAGACTTATAAGACTGTGAGGGAACTCAACCTAGAGAGAAGAGAGAACAACTAATCACGCATGATAGCAACCTAAAGCACAAGATAAGAGGTCCATAGAAGGCATGCCAGAAGCCTAAGTGAGTGAACTCAACTCAAGAAAACAAGCCCAAAGTCACCCATAAGAAGCACAAAGAAAAGAAAAGCTAGAAGAAAACATATAATACATAATATAAAAACCAGCTCCCCCTCACGAAAGGCCGTAAGGGCTCATGACTCCAAGCTCACTCCTCAAGGCAACAAATCTAGAGCTATCCAAAGTCTTGGTGAACATATCGGCTAATTGAAGGTCACTCTCTACGAACTGAAGCGCGATATCTCCCTTCTCCACATGGTCTCTTAGGAAGTGATATCTAATATCAATGTGTTTGATCCGGGAATGTTGCACTGGGCTTTTAGCAATGAAAATAGCTGAAGTGTTGTCACAGAAAAGTGGCACACTCTCTATCTCTAACCCATAGTCCCGTAAGGTCGATCTCATCTAGAGAACACAGCTACAAAGAATGGTTGCTGACAACATACTCGGCCTCGGTGGTGGGTGTGCAACCCTGCATCGCTTCCTAGATGACCAAAAAACAAGAGAAGTGCCAATGAATTGGCAAGTGCCAGAAGTGCTCTTCCTATCTATCCTCTGACCCGACAAAGTCGGCATCGGAAAAGGCTCTAAGAGATAGACAAGAAGACAAAGAGTACCAAATACCATAATCAGTGGTAGCACGAAGGTACCTGAAGATGCGCTTGACCGCCTGACGGTGAGAGGCGCGAGGAGAAGCTCGAAATCGAGCGCACAGACACACAGCAAAATGTATGTCCGGCCTCGAAGCAGTGAGGTACAAGAGGGAGCCGATCATGCTCCGAAACTCCTTTTGATCAGCAGGCTCACCATCCTCATCGGGCTCGAGGACAACAGTGGTGGCCATAGGAGTCATCACCGGCTTCCCATCAGACATATCGAAGCGCCTCAGGAGGTCACGGGTATACTTGCCTTGATGCAAGAAAGTACCCTCCCGAGTCTGCTTGATTTGGAAGCCAAGAAAGTAGCTCAACTCGCCCATCATACTCATCTCAAACTCTGTGCTCATCACCTCAGAAAACTGAGACACAAGCGAATGAGATGAGGCACCAAAAATGATATCGTCCACATAAATCTGGACAAGAAGAAAATGAGACTCACGGTGTCTAATGAACAAAGTTTTGTCTACTATACCCATTTTGAAGTCATGGCTGAGAAGATAAGACTTGAGCCTCTCATACCATGCTCTGGGGGCCTGCTTGAGTCCATACAAAGCTTTGGAGAGCTTGTATACATGACTCGAAACTTGGGGTTCTCGAATCACGGAGGTTGTTTGACATAAACCTCTTCCTCAATATAGCCATTGAGGAATGCACTCTTGACATCCATTTGATAGAGCTTGAAGTCACGGGATGCGAGAGAATGCAAGCGGGATCCTAATAGCCTCTAGTCTAGCTACAGGGGCAAAGGTCTCCTCAAAGTCAAGACCCTCAACCTGAGAAAAGCCCTGTGCAACTAGCCTAGCCTTGTTGTGAATGACAACCCCATCCTCACTCTGCTTGTTTTTGAACACCCACTTGGTCCCAATGACATTATGACCAGATGGGGGCTCGACAAGCTGCCATACCTTGTTCCTCTCAAAGTTCTCAAGTTCCTTATGCATAGCATTAATCCACGATTCATCGGATAATGCATGAGAAACATCCTTCGGCTCAAAGGAGGCAACCAAGGGAAAGTGGAGGCAGAAAATGGACAAACCTAATTTTGAGCGAGTGACCCGCTCAAACAGATCACCAATGATCTGATCAGGTGGATGAGCTTTCTGGATATGTCAGGGAGGACCAGAAGCAGAAGTGGCCTCTACCTCATGCACAGAAGAGGTAGGAGCAGAGCCACTCGCTAAAGGAGAGTCGGAAGGCAAGGGCAGGTCTCGCTGAGGTGCAGAAATGGAAACAAGAGGCACCTTAAGTGTAGAGGGAACTAGATCCGGTGGAACACCATCATCTCCATCATCCTCATCTTCTACAAAGATGGTCTCGGAGGGATAAGAAGAGCCTGAAACATCAGGTCTAGCTCCTGGGCTAGCCTCATCAAAGGTCACATCACAGGTCTCTATGATCCTATGCGCATCAACACTCCAGACCCTATAGCTACGAGAAGAAGTCGAGTAACCTAGAAAGATACCATCAGAAGAGCGAGACTTAAACTTATCTAGGTTACCAGACTTCAAGATAAAACATTTGCAACTGAAAACGCGAAAATGAGACACACTGGGCTTTCGCCCATACCTCAACTCATAAGAAGTGCGATGCAGATGTGCTCTCAAAAACACGCGATTAGAAACATGGCAAGCAGTAGCTATAGCCTCAGCCCAAAACTTCTTAGGAGTACTGTACTCGTCTAGCATCGTCCTGGCCATCTCAACCAAGGTCCTGTTCTTCCTTTCAACTACGCCATTCTGCTGAGTGGCGTAGGGAGAAGAGAACTGATGCTCTAAACCAGACTCCACACAGAAACTCTCAAAGTAGGAATTCTTGAACTCCGTGCCATTATCACTTGTGTATAGCTCGTAATACACCAGGAGCTCAATAGACAACCTCTTGACCAAACCCACAAGTGAGTAAAAGTCTCATCCTTGAGGCCATGAAGAATACCCAAGAGTATCTAGAAAAATCATCAACGATGACAAGAACATACCACTTCCCTCCTGCGATTGTTGCACTCTATTTGGACCAATAGTGTCCATATGTAAAAGCTGTCCTAGTGCATCATCATCACTACGGATTGGAGGATGAGAAGCGATAACCATCTTGCCATGTCGGCAAGGAGAGCAAACTAAGTCTTTGACCATCTTGAGTTTGGGCAAACCCCGAATGAGATTGTGGCTGCTAACTCGGGTCAAATGATCAAAACCAATGTGACCAAGTCTCCTATGCCAGAAGGAGAGATCACGGGACTCAGAAGCAATCAAACATCGAAGAGAGTCTCCAGAAGAAGCAGAAAAATCAGCACGAAAGACTCTCCTAAATCTAGAAATCTAGCAAACTAACCCTCCTGATGAATCAAGAATTCTACAGGCATTACTCTTGAAGCTTACCTCGAAAGAGTCATCGATAAGCTGAGAAACAGAGAGCAGATTGTATTGCAGCTTACTTACTAAGGCAACATCTTTAAGAATGAAATTTTGGTTAATGCAGATGGTACCTTTAGCAATGAATCTACCTGAAGATGCATCCCCAAAAGTGATTAACCGGGGGCTCGGACTAGGGAAGAGAACCAACGAGAATCTCCAGTCATATGACGAGAACAACCGGAGTCAACAATCCAAACATCGCCCTTCCCCATCCGACGAACCTGATCAAAACAAAAGAGAGAAAGATGACTCAGTACTGGGATAGAGTGAAGACTTAGGAACCCAATACTGAACCATACGACACCACAGAGTACCAGCCACAGAAGAAGACTGGACTCGAGTTTCTCTCTGACGCTCAACTCTCACCCGATTAGGAGCAACTCTGGTAGATAATCTAGGAGTCAAAACTGGGTTGGCACGCCGTGGTGCAAAAGCCGGATCATCCCAGTAAGGCTGCCTAGATCTCCTACCAGAAAATACCTCACGTCGCTGATATCTACCTCGATGGGAAAAAAGAGGAATATCAAGAGAACGGCGAAAAGACTGACTACGAACAGCTCCAGGACTAAAACTCGAAGAACTAGCATGAAAACCAAGTCCTGGATGCTGCCAAAAAACAGGCGACTCTCTAACCTGTCTAGAAGCAGTGTGTGTCTTAGGAGCACTCAAAGTCTGGGGATGATCCTGAATACCCTAAGAGCGACAACACGCTCACGCCGAGTGATCTTGGCGTGCTCAAGCGTAAATCTACTAGGTGACCATCCTTCTTACGGAAGGTGCATGTGTACCGCCTTGCTAGAGGCGAAGCAATAGGAGTAACACCCTTACGGTCAAAATCCTATGGACAACCCAGTGGACCTAAACACGGTGGTACTCACTCTTGGAGCTACCACAATCTCACCACTCTTGGAGCCGCGCACAATGGTGGGAGGATGCGCCGGCGTGCTCTAAGGGATCAAATCCTAGACCTTGATTGAATCTACTAATCTTGGATTGGTCTAGAATAAGATTGAGCTTCTTCTTGCCTCCAACAAACTTGTCGAGAGTGCTCATAAGATCTTGGCAATCTCGGAAGAAAGAAGCACAAGAAGAACAGGGGGAAGGAGAGGAAGAAGAAGAACCAGAAAGAGAAGATCTCTCAGCACGTGCTTTTTGTTCCCTTAGCACGGCTGCCTCAATCTTGAGGGCCTCACAAGAAACGCAAAGAGCATCTCTAATCCTAAGGGTTTGGTCTTTTAACTTCTTCTTAAGCTCGACATGGATTTGATCCACATCATCCTTAACCCCAACACACAGCAAGCAACCAGTTTTTGTCTTAACTAGTAAGTCCTTAGCAAGTTGATCACACTTGACATTCAAAGCATCATTGTCATGTTTTAGTTGCCTACAGCCCTCACATGAGCTGACTCGGTCCTTAGAAGCATGCAATTCAAGTTCATCATTTCCAGCAGAAAGCTTTCTAAGGTGTTCGCTCATGGCATCAATTTCGACAAGCAATTTAGGGCAATTAACACATGATGGAGTGGAGTGAGCATGAAGAAAACTAGCCTCAACAGTAATAGCATCAACATAACTAGTGCTAGCATTCTTCAACCTAAGACCATCAAGTTCAGTAAGCACACTATCATGTATAGTCCTTAGGTTCTCCAACTCCACAAGAATAGCATCACACAAAGAGCAATCATCAGTGACTCGGGAGGGAGAAGATCTAAGTGAAGCTAACTCCCGAGTCAAGATACCTACTTCCTTCTCAAGCTCCGTACACCTAGCTCTAGCTCTAGCATGAAATTTTCCTAATTTGCAGAAAGCTTCGTTGAGCTGGTCATAGGAGGGTACCTCATCCGAGTCATTTGAGAGCTGAGTCGCTGATGTCGTTGGTGTCGGCCATGAAGCACATGCCGGAGAAGTCATCGCTACCCTTCTTCTCTTGCGGATCATCCTCGCCCTCGTCGCTCCATGTCGCCGTGTCGGAGAGGTTGATGTCGTCAAGCGCGGCGAGGACGCGGTGGAAGAGCTTTTTGTTCTTGGAGAAGTTGCGGTACTTCTTCTCGTGTGCCGGTTCACGAACTGGAGGCTTCTTGTTGCGGTTCTTATCGATGTAGTCGTTCTTGCCTGAACCGCCAACGTCGTTCTTGCCCTTCTCCAGCTTGGGACAGTTCGCCCGAATGTGGTTGGGGCCACCACACTTGAAGCAGGTGATCGTGCCACCTCTCTTCCTCTCTCTCACCCTCTTGTATGCATGAGAAAACTTGCGAGCGAGAAGAGCAAGCTAATTTTCTGGAAATTTTTCCAGTTGGTCATCGCTTAGCTCGCAAAGGGCGGAAAGAGAGAAACCAATAGAAGGATCAGAAGAAGAAGATCCAATGGGATCGGTGACCAAAGCCATCGACTGAGATTTCATCTTCCGAGAGACGACATCGATCTCATGAGTCTTGAGGCGGGAATAAAGCCCGTCAAGAGTCATAGTCGATAAGTCGGTGGTGTCCTTGATGGTGGTCACCTTAATCTCCCAAACCCGAAGGTCAAGTGCGATCAAGAAATGCTGAGCATTGTCCGAGTCAGGGTATATGCAACCAACTGCTCGGAGGTCGCTCAAAATCTTTGTAAACCGACCAAAACACTCGTCGAGACTCTCACCAGCGCGTTGATCAAATTTGTTGTACTCGCGCTTGAACTGCCTGCCTCACAATCTTGATTTGAGTAGAGCCCTCATGGTAAGCATCGAGGGTTACCCAAATCTCGTGAGCGGAGCGAAGGTGAGAAATCCTATCATACTCACCGCGGCTAAGACCCTATATGAGAATGTTCCTTGCCTTAGCATTCGCCGAAACGTCAACCATATTGATGGACGTGACATTTTCATCAGCAGGAACCTCATACGGGAGTTTCACCTTCTGCCATATCAGGTAACCCTGGGCAGTGATGTATGACTCCATCCGGGACTTACAAAAAGGAAAATCAACTCCATTAAAGATGGGAGGCTTGGTGGAATATTTGTCCGTCGCCATGGCTCTTGAGACCGGTCAAGATCTATGGAAGAGCAAAACCGGCTCTGATACCAATTGAAGGATCGATATGGCGAACAGAGGGGGGGTGAATGGTCGCAAATAAAATTTTCCCCGAAATACTCCAACAAAAACCTCGACAAGATCGCTCAAAGGAAATCGTGAAAAACTTGAAAAACCAGACAACTATGTCTACCCCAAGCTTGCATGGATAAGTACCATAAAATATGTGGAGATTTTTGAGTCACAATACTGGTTGTCTAGTGTCCAAGATAAAGAGGAATCAATTCAAACTCTTGATTTTAGAAAGGACATCAATTCAAATCACAAAAGTCACTTTCAGAAAAGCAAAAGCAGAATTTCCAGAACTTGTCCCCAATTTGCACAGGAGGTTGGTGGGTTTCTGCAGATCACAAAATTTTGAGACTTTTTCTCCCTATGAGCATCAGTGTTGCGAAGAACTCCACCAAATTTCTCCTCAAAAAGACTTACAGAAAAAACAGGAAAAACCTAAGAACACAGTCTGGTCAAGAACTTCGAGCAGAAAGTTTGGGGCTGGGTTTTCACCTCATGGCGCCCAAACTGTGCAACAAGTGAACTCCAAAATTTTTCTGCAGCTGTATGCCAGAGTCCCGCACCTCCTCCAACAAGAATCACTTGAAAAAGATTTTTCTAAATTGTTATAGAAATCAAACACTGACTGCTGCGCGAAGAACAAGTTCTGAACAAAGTTGGAACTTGAAAGAAAAGATGTTCTCTACTCAATCCAAGAGTGCAAAAGGGATGTAAAACCATATGAACACACTCAAAACATCCAAGATCAGCAGCATTTAGAATGAGGGAAGGCAAATCCAAATTACATGAAAGTGAATTGCGAGAATGTAATTGCGGGAAAGTAAATGCTGAATTTAAATTGCGTAAAGTAAAGACATAATGGAAATGCGCAAAATAAATTCAGAGGTGGATGGATAAAACTTTCATTTCTGGAAGGAGAGGTTACAAAGCCTCACTTTCATGTGGGCAAAGCTCAAAAGAGCATTCACAAACCTCAAAATCTTCAAGGAGAGGAGGCTACCCCTCCACCCCTATTTATACTACTCTTGGACCACCTACCACCCTTGGATGAGTCCCTCAACCCTAGAGCACTCACTAAGGGCTAGGATTAACCCACACACACAGCCATGCAAGGGCTAACCCAAAACCCACACACATACCGGGTTTTCTTGCACGGTTTTCAAAGCATACTACCTAGACCCGCTAACCTATCAACTAGACCTCAATCCGACGGCCCTCATTGATCCACGCAGCATCTAGCTAGCATGAACTCCTTTCCTTGTCTTCTTGACTTGCCTGGACTCCGTCTCCGATCATCTTTCGGCGATCTCCCAACCGTCTGGACCTCCGACGCTCCTTGCCTAGTCCCGGTCATCTTCGCCTCACCATGACCTAGCACCGTCGTCCTGCAACCATCAAAGACAAGGAAACTCCTCACATAGCAATGCCCACAATGATGTGCAATAAACCATCCAACTCATCACTACCGCGTCCATACGACCGGTACTGCCACTCCTGGCAGAGACAACTCAAAATGCTTTATTTTGAAAATCAATCCAAATCAAACTCAAACTTGAGCACACCTTGCTCAAATAAAGTCAAATACTCATCACAAACATGGATGGACCTCCACAAGGTCCTTCAATAACATGAACAGAATGGTGAGGCATCACCCTACACCATCTAAAATAATTATCAAACCACTAAATTCAACAGTATTAACTTTAGACAACAAAACAACAGCGAACTCCCTGTTCACATCCCAACAATCCTACCTTCCAACATTTTACGAAACAACCTATACCTTATGTGAAATTTTCGGGCATTTCCATGACCTCGGACACGGCTATTCAAATATTTTTACACTCTACAAAGGTTGTAGTACTTTACCCACAAGACATGAACGTCTCTTGTTGCCATGCAATTAACACACTTCCTTTGGTGTGTCGGCAGAGAGATTATGACAAAGACTTTACAATGCCCTGTCTAAACTCAATACTGCATACTAAGGTTGCGCCCCTCAGGGCCCCCTCTTGAGCCATGTGAGTCTACCTGTTCACTCCGGAGCCCACACCATCAATTGGTAGTACTCAAATTTAGACATTACAAATTAATTAGCTAGGTCTGTCCGATACCAGACATGTGGTTGTACGGTTAGGCCCAGTTCAATGGCGCATAAGATTAAGTCCTTAAGTTGTCCTAGGCAAGACAACCACATCCCAAATGTGCCAATGACACCCCCTTTACTACACGATCACTTGTCCGAGGGAAAACAATTTTGTTCAACCAGGACCAATGGCAACCCTGCCATGGTACAACAAATTTTACAACAGTGGCTATCAGCCACAATTCAATATCTCATAATGTCAAGATTAACATTAATTCACAGGTGATATGAATCCCATCGTATAACTAAGCATGTCTAAGCATAGCTACGATAACCCAATGTTGGTAATATGTTCATATCCAACAAATAATGTCACAACCTAGGTTTAACAATGGATGCATGGTATTCCAATAATCAAGGTGACATAATGACAACTAGGTATAACTATTCCCAGCAACTAATAATTGTACAAAAATAGCATGCAATTGTATAAAACAAATTACTTTGCGAACATAGGTTCAACATGATCAAAGGTTATGACATGCTTTGCTGATCTACTACTGACTCTTGATCTTCAAATTATCCGTTCGCTCCCTCGAGATTAGCGTCTACCGGAAAAGAAAGCAACAAATCCAAAAAAATACCAAACAGACACTCAAACAAGTTCAAAATTGGAAATAAATGGCTCTAGAATGTAGAGCTTGATTTTAGAAAATTTTGAAAATTTGAATTGCCTCAATGAGAGTTCGTATGAAAGAGAATGGGCGTCTGAAAGACTAAACCCAAAGAGAATTATTTTTCTATTGGAAAATAGTATTATTGTGCAATGCTAACGTCAGGCGAAAATTGGTGGACTGGGTCTACAGTGGTGCTCTCGATTCACCGTGCACCCGGTGCACGAGCTAACGCGGCGCTTGCATCAGCGCTAGTGCTGACGTGGAAGCTGTCTCGCTCGACTCTGCTAGCTGACGCGTGGGCTCGATCAACTGGCATGGCGCCAACATGGACAATAACATCAACGTTGACATCACGGGTGACATTTTGGCTTCTGCGGCGGCTCGGGCTCACCTTCGCCGGGAAGACGACATAGGCTACAATGGATAGGGATCGAATCGAACGCATTAACACAGGGATCTGGATGAGGACATCGATGCGAACCCGAAGGACTGCTCGGCTATAGTGGAGAGTTCAACAACGAAGATCGATGCGACGAAAAGCTTTGGCTACGGCCGCGAACTCCGTTGAGCACAGGCGAGGCAACAGTGGTAGCTCGGGTGAAAGCAGATGGGGCGGAGGGTGTGGCAGAAGATAGAGGATGCAACGCGAGGTCTCCTCGGTGCTTTTATAGCCTCGGGAGGGGTGTCTGATCCAGAAACCGAGTGGCACTCTACTAGGGTTAGGGTTCGCACGGGCGGCGTTGCTGGGCTGGGCTAAGGTGCAAGCAGAGTGGGCTGAGCTACGGGGCAGGCCGAGCGGGCTGGGTAGACCGGGCGCAAGTGGGCCGAGGCAAAAAATAGAAACGGGCCACCAAGAATTCGGCCCGAGGTAAGATTTGAAAATAAAAAACTTTTTTGAATTAAGAAAATTCCAGAAATTCAAAGAAAAGAAAATAAATTCAAATAAATAACAAATAAATTAAGAAAAATCTCAAAAATTACAAAAAAATCTTTTGTTTGATGTATAGTTTAATCAAATTAAATCTTTCACATAAAGGAAAATTCAAATTAAGCTTTGGTTAATCTGGGAAAATGCAAATAATTCATTTTCAAATTCAAACATTCCAAAACTCAAAATTTTGGTGTTATAAATATTCTGCCAGAGGTTGTTAGGTTTGCAATCACAAAGCTATGTTATTTCTTCATTACAATTTCTTGCAAGGTTATTGATCCCGATGTATTAGACAACTTGCAGAGTGAGGTGGTGAAGACTATGCCAGCTTGAGATGCATTTCCCCCATCATTCTTCGATATTATGGTGCACCTTATTGTTCACCTTTTTAGAGAGATTAAGATATGTGGACCCACATTCCTACAATACATGTATCCGTTCGAGAGGTACATGGGTTTAGTAAAGTCATACGCGAGGAATCGGTCTAAGCTTGAGGGTAGTATTGTTGAAGGTTGTGGGACTGATGAGGTTATTGAGTTCTGCGTTGACTATCTAGGTAAAAGACAACCAATTGGCGTTCCTGTATCTCGTCATGAGGGCAGACTTGGTGGCAAATGAATCATTGGGTCCAAACTAACGAGTCCACAGTTTGATACATATCATAAAGCACATTTGACAGTCTTGCAACACAGCGCATAAATTCATCCATACATCAAGCAACACAAGTTGATATTACGGGAAGAGACTCCACATATGGATGAGCTTTCTATCACGCGAGAAGACAACGATTGATTCCTTACTTGTTTCAAAGAAAAGGCGAAGGTCTCCATCAGTGAAGATGTCAAATGGTTGGCTCCACTGTAACATCACAATTTTTGTCTTTATTTGAATTTAATATGAATTTATTGGATTTTTTTGGATTTTATTGGAATTGAGTAAATATTAAGTATTATGGCATTTTGTGAAAAGTATTTAATTATTGAGAAAGTTTAAATAAAGTTTTTCCAAAAATATTTCATTTGAGTTCCCAATGTCCTAATGTATTTTTGAGAATTTTTTTGTAATTGTCATTACCATAGCCAAATTAATTTAATTATCGGATTTATTTTAAATCTTAAAATCAGGAAAATCCGTTAATTATTTTGGGTCAAAGGCCCATTGGGCTCAGCCCACTTATTGGGTGCGGACTGGTCTGCTTGACCGTCGAATCTTAGCCATTGATGTCTGTGCATGTGCGGCTGGGATCAGTTCGCGTTCCTTGCGCGTATGGCAATGGATCTTCCACGCGTCACCGCCTAGGTCGTCGTCTCCGATGCGTGATCGACCGGGACTCTTGCTTGCTCTCCCGTTGCTGTCTCGGACATTATCACTGTCTCGGAGCTAGCCAGGATACTACGTCTATTTAATGTGAGTATCCGGACCGCCTCGACTCAACAATCGCCGAGAATTCGCCGAGATTTCCGCACGAGAAGCTGAGCTCTGCCGCTAGTTCAAGTCACCGATTCGCTGCCATTGAGGGTCCTTTCGGGCCGTCGAGCACCGCATCGGGTTCATCGTCGCAAGGCTCATCCTGTGCGCACGTTAGTTTGGCCAGAATCTCACCAGAGCATCATCCCCGTGAAGACCTAGCCACTGGTAAGTTTGAACCGTCGCCACCATTGTTCTAGTGAAGCTAGAAGGAAACCGATCGTGCCACCAGATGCATGGTGAGTAGCTCTACCCGGTGCTGCCATTCTCCGCCGTCGCTGGTGACCCTAGGACCGAGAGCCAAGCTGGCTGAGGTGGCGAGTCCTGCAATTGAACGTGTGCGCCACATCGCTGCCATGCTGGTGCTGTGTCATATTTTTAGGCTTATGTGTAGCCTGCATGGCGGTCTAGTGAGCATGTGCGTCAGCATGTGGTGGGTCCCATGTGTCGGTCTATGTGACCGGTGAACCAGGTTCACCATGGGCTAGCCGTGCGCCGTGGGCATGATACACAGAACAGTAAGGGCCACATGTCAAGTTGCGATTAGCTTGGCTCGGTGTTGACACACGCGAACGTCATTAAAGTTGTTCTCAAGTATAAAAATAAATCAGGATAATTCTGATTTTCTGATTTTTGGTATTTTCTTCATTTTCCGTTCTCCCTCATACGAGCTCCGATTGAGGCGATTCTAGTTCGTAAAAATTTGTAAAATTGAGGTCCATTTAATGATGAATTTTATTTGATTTTTAGAGTTTGTTTGCTCTCTGTTTTGGTATTTATTTGGTATTCTCTCTCGTTACGCGTAAACGTCGAAGTGTATGATATTTTATGTGTATAACTATTTCAAAATAGTTTGGGATCTAGTACGTTAATCTACCTAATTGATCTATACCTTACCAAGTCATTTGTACGCCATGATTTATTTGTCATCATAGATTGGTTCATTATTAGTTAGTTAATATAAGTAATCAACATGGCCTTGTTAGACCGTGTTTAGTATGCTTAGCCATGCCACATGTAATTCATGTTCTTCGAAATATCAAAGGTTAATCTTGATTAATGAAATATGGAACATGTTTATGGAATTGGTGTGTCAGGTGTTGTCACACAATGATGTTGAGTTGTAGTGACGAGGGGGTTACGCAACGATGTTTACTTGTTGATGGCACGTGGTGCTTGGCAATCAACTAGGGTGGTAATCATTTAGATTGGGGCAAGTGGTAAGGGGAAATGTTTCAAGGTGGGCCAGCAGGGCACAGGGTATGTGGAAGTCTTGCCTTTGTCATCTTAAGGACTTAACCTTACAAGTCTTTGACCTGAGTCAAACATGTAACCACATGTCTGGAATGGGACAGACCTAGCTGCTTAATTTTGTAATGTCTTAGCTTTGGTACTACCAGTGGTGGTGTGAGGTTCGACCTATTTATGAACTCACATGGCACAAGAGGGGGGTCCTGAGTGTGGTAACCAGTCCCATCGGTGTTAAAATCTTAGCAGATAGTACTGGTTAAGACAGAGTATTGTAAAGGATTTGTCACGACCGCTTGGCCGATCGCCGAAGGAAGCATGAAGTTAAAGGCTAAAAAGGAAGGATCATGTCGTGTGTGTAAAGCGCATAACCATTGCACAGTGTAAAATCTATTCGGATAGTCGTGCTCGCGGTATTAAGCAATGCTCGGGAATTATAGTTAAGGGTTAGATTTTATCAAAGGAAAACTTGGTTGGGATGGCAGGTTGCCATTGGAAGGTGTGGAAACTTGACTTAGGGTTGGATGCTATGTTTACTTGAGAAATACTAAAAGTTATTATTTACTGTTATTTGTTTTACTGTGTTTTTAATCTACTTATTGTATTCATTTTACAAATGCTGCTTTTTTGCAAAATAACCTTGTTAGCCATTTCGTTGGAATAAGCCTTGCATATAGTTATGTTAGAATTGCATTCTACGCACGACTTGTTGAGTGCTTTAAGTACTCACCCTTGCCAACAACATTACCAGTGGAGGAGTCTACACCAATTCTAGAGGAGTACTAGTAGGAGACAAATGTTTAGGGTGCGAGCCTTGTTAGTTGCCTGTGGTATACTGAGGGGTCACTTACGTTTTCTATTCCGCTGCAATGTTTCAGTTTAATGTTTTTATTCTAGCCGAACGTGGCTTAATCATGTAAGTTGATCATAAGGTCATTCAACAAGATATATTTAATATATGGAGTCTTTTATTATGTTTCCACAGTGTATGATTGTGATATTCATCTATGTTGTGCCTGTGTACACTAGCGTGATCTTGGACTAGTACGGTATACACAAAGGGTCCAGATTTTAATATTCAGGTCCCGATAGAGGTGGTATCAGAGCCATACTAACTGTAG
The DNA here is from genome assembly GCA_036346275.1 of Otatea glauca. Lineage (NCBI taxonomy): Eukaryota > Viridiplantae > Streptophyta > Magnoliopsida > Poales > Poaceae > Otatea > Otatea glauca. Next base: position 13,655,528 of record CM070716.1, on the reverse strand, counting down.
GTCTTAACCCAAGATAGTCTCGTTGTCTCTTATGTGTTTCCAAAATTATTTCCTCAAGAAAAATTTAAATTTGACTAATAAGAAACTCTTGATTCTTCTTATTCTCCTACTCTTGCCTTTGATGAATTTTTTGTTTTCTTGCTACCGTTTCGAGTGGAGGTCTCATCCAACTTTCTTTTAATAGATGAGGATGGCTCATAACTATGGCGAGCATGAGGGAGGCTATGTTGCAGAATTATGGAGGGTTTTGCAGGTCCTTGGTGGCTTTGTTCAACCACTTTACAGAGGGAGTTGCGGGGTGGTCAATGGTGTGGAGCAAGGATTCATTTGCAAGATTCTTATCTATGCACGGGAAGACGAGAAAGCCAGCAATCCAATCAACATCATTGTGAGAAGAGATACTTTTGAGATCAAGAACCAGGAGTCTTCACAACTTGCCTTGCGACAGATCTGCCAGGACTATGCCCATGAGTTGGAGGACAGTGTTTTCAGGTTGCATCGATGCTAGCAGATTGATGAAGAGGAAGATGCCACTGTGGTGCACTGGGCCAAGTGATGAGGACATCACTACTACAATATGACCACATTTAGTTGTGCGAACTCCAACACGTCATCCACGGGCCAAGAAGAGAGAGATATCAAATCCATCACTTTCTCGAATCCAATTAGGCCTTCGGATACCAGCTTGAAATAAAACACGCATAACTTTTGCATACGGTGTCCGATTGGAGAGGTCCTATACTTGATTGAAAGCATACAACGAGACCTTCCCAATGGGTCTGGCCCTAGCTCTAGATTCATCGTGAATCATTTAGAATTATGAATACAATACACTACAATACTGTTTTGGGCTGTTTCGGGCCTTGTAAGCATGTGGTGGTCCAAGCCCAAGTTGTGTATGCCCCCTGGCTGCACATAATCCTAGGACGTCACTCTCATGTCCCTCCCTCTTATAAACTCAGTAGTCTCCACTTTAGACACTTGGGTTTTGTTTGATTAGTTTAGTCTAGTGCAAATTTTGTGTCTTCAAGTTGTGCTGGACAGCCACCTTGTCAAGATCTTGAATAGAACCCCACCCTATTTTTGCCTTTATTCATATTCGCAATTTCAGATTGCTTTTACTATTGTTCTTGCTTGTTCTTCGGTTGCTTGCAGGAATTCAACCTCGTGTTCAGGTTGATCGTGCCCAGGGCAAGATCAATAACCCTCCGGAGTTGGTTTAGCGATTGCTAAGGCACATCGTCGTCGTACATTGTAGTCGGATCGTCAAAGTTGGTTCCACCAAATTGATAATTATCGCTCTCATTGAAAGAATGGGACACAACTTTACATCACCAAGTTTGCTGCTGCTCAGGATGATCACATGAGGGATACAGCTCAAGAGTCACTGCTACAGAATGGTACATCACTATCACTTCATATGGGTTGGTTCTTATGTTTTTAGGAAAAAACGATCGTGATAGGTGACTTAGGAGGGGTGTTAATAATAATCACTATCGGTTCTCAGGTTAGAAGCGGTTGTGATGTAGCACTGGGCACATTATAATCGGTTTTTATGTGAGAAGCGATAATGATGTGCATGCTCATCACTATCGATTCTTACATAAGAACCGATATTAATGTGCACGTGCTCATCACTATCACTTCTTATGTGAGAACCGACTGTGATGAGCATGCACATCACAATCGCTTCTCACATAAGAACCAAAAGTGATGTGCATGATCATATCACTGTCGCTTCTTAAGTGAGAACCCATAGTGATGTGTGTCCACATCACTATCGCTTCTTAAGTGAGAACCGATTGTGATGTGCCTCGCTAGGTTATTGTCAGGACCCGAATTTGCAAATCCGGACATCTGTGTATACCGCACTAGTCCAGGATCACGCTAGTGCACACAGGCTCAACATAGATGCTATCATAGTCATACACAGCGAAATATAGCATAACTTCAATAATTAATAATAACTGTTGTCTTACATGAATACTGCCTCACAGGGCTTAATTAAAAAGTATCAATGAGTAGCAGCGGAAATAAAATAAACGCAGTGGCGCTCCAGTTCGCCACAGGCAACTGACGAGGCTCGGACCCTAAGCATTCGCATCCAAGTAATCTTCCTCCACGAAAGGCGTAGATTCTTCCTCTTCTGAAGTTGTTGTTGGGGTGAGTACATAAAGCACTCAACAAGTTGTGCACAACAATGCAAGTCTAATATTCTATATGCTTGGCTTAATCCAAAGGAATGGCTAATAAGGATATTTTGCAATAAAGACATTTAACAAGAATACTGATAAATAGATTGGAAAGCGATAAAACAAATACTGAGAATTAATAAATTCAGCATTCCTGAAGTAACCAAGTTTCTCAATCCAAATCATTTTTCACTTTCCATGGCACCTTGCCATCCCAACAAGTTTTTGTTTAACAAAAGTTTAACCCTTAACTGTAATTCCCGTGCATTGCCCAATACCGTGAGCACGGCTATTCGAATAGATTGTACACTCTGCAGAGGTTATGCACTTTACCCACACGATACAACCAAACACCACCAAGGCGAGCGATCATAACAAAGCCTTTACAATGCTACACCTAGACCCAGTACTGCTCGCTAAGGTTTCAACACTGAAGGGTTAAACCACCACAACAGGGCCCCCCTCTTGCGCCATGTGAGTTAAACCGTAACCCGGGACTCACTATTCACCACGACTGTACCGAAATCTAGGTTTCACAAATTATTTAGCTAGGCTGTCTCATTCCAGACATGTGGTTGCAAGAAGGACTCAGGTCAAAGGCTTGCAAGGTTAAGTCCTTAAAGTGATTAAGGCAAGACTTCCACATACCCCTGCCAACCCTGGCCCACCTTGGCACACCGCCCTTGCCACTTGCCCCAATCTAAAATCATTACCACCCAGTTGATTACCAAGCACCACATGCCATCAACATTTCAATCTAGATGTGTGACCTCCTCGCCACGACAACTTGATATCAACGTGCGAAACACATGACACACCAATTCATAAACATTGTTCCATATTCCATTAGTCAAGATTAAGTATCAACATTCGGACACATGTGATGACGTGGCATGGCTAAGCAATCTATGACGGTCTAACTAGCCCATGTTGATTATCAATATTAACCAACTATAGTTCCACATCCTAGGGTGACAAATAGATCATGGCATATAATTGACAAGGTATGATTTAATTCAAATAGGCATATTATCTAATTCCCAGATTAATTGAAATCATTTATACACATAAAATATCATGCATAAAGTTTAAGAGACAAAATAGCAATTTGGTGAAAATTAGGTGCAACATGATCAAAGCACAACTTGCCTTGGAGTAGGTGCTGGTCTTGCTCTGAGCTTGGGTCTTGAAGTGATGAATCTTCCTCTGGATCACCGAGCAGTTCAACGTCTACGCGAAACGATGCCAAAATAGCAAATAAACACCAAAACAGCGAGCAACCAATCTCCAAAAATAAAGTACAATTCACCAATAAATAGATCTTGATTTTACAAATTTTTAGAAATTTGAATCACTCAAATCCGAGTTAAAATGCAAAAGATATAGCCTTTTTAAGTTTGAATAAATCGAAAATACGAAAATAGAATTTTGATTTTTCCAATTATTTTCTATTGGAAAAGTTCTTTATTGCGCAATGCTGACGTCAGCCCTGGCCCGAGCCAATCAGACACTGACACGTCACCTCGGCGCACAGACCCGATCCACGAAACCGCCTCTGGTCCACCGTGGACGCGGCTCACGGCGCCTCGCATCACGTGCCCGACACGCGGCGCGCATCGACTGGCTGCGACGCCGCCCGTGCCGATGCTCGACAAGCGGCGTGCATCCACGTGATGATCTGATGGCCACCGATCTACCCCTACGCGTCACTATCCTAACCGCTTATCTTAGATCTAACGGTCCATCTTACCGGAGAGGTTCACTGTTGATGAGGATGACGCGGCGCGATCTGGACGGTTTGGCGAAGATCCAACAGCTGCGCGAAGCTCCGAGACACGGCGGCGGGCTTGCACCGGAGCGGAGGAAGACGACCACCCGAACGGCGTTTCGGCGCGACTCCGGCGAGAAGAAGCGGCAGACTCGATGTGGCACGATGCGAGGAACTCAGATCTGGAACCCTTGCGATGGACGGCGGCTTGACGACGGCGGAACTCGAAGAAAATCGCAGCGGCAAAGAGCAAACTCCGGCGAGCTCCTGCGAGGCTACAGCGGCGACTCAACGGCGAAGGCTAGCACTGGCGGATGCGCTCTAGGATGGCAATCCTTGGGGTGCGGTCCGCGCTTTAAATAGCCTCGGCGAACGCCCAGAGAAGGCAACCCTGAAATCACGCGGTGGCGACGGCAAGCGGCGGCGGATTCGGAAACCGAATCGGAGACGATGACTGCGGTCCGTCCGATCTGTGATGAACGGCTATGATTCCCTCGAACGCGATCCGATCCGATCCGCTCTTTCCAAAATCAATGGATACGATCAGATCTTTCCAAAACGACGCAAGGAATCCTCACCGCGCGATCTTGATCCAACGGCTGAAGGCGCTAGGGTTTCGCGAAAGGAGACAGCCTTCTGATCTCGATCCAAAGGTCCATACGCGAGGCGGCGGGGGAACGGGCTGGCGGGCGCCTTCGCGATGGTCACAAGACGCACGCGATCTTGGGCTTGGCCCAAGATCTTATTCACTCTGATTTTCCAACGCTTTTCGATTTAAAATAATTCCCGAAATTAGATTAATTCATTTAAGGCAATTAAAATATCAGGAAAAATCCAAGAAAATTCTCATAAATACTTTGAAACATTCTGAACTCAAATAAAATATTTTTGACAAAACTTCATATTATTTTTATCTATATATAATTAGTTTTCACCAAAGGTTCAATATACTTAATTAAAATAAATTCAAATAATTTCTGGAAAATCCAATAAATTCAGAAAATCACCAAAATGCACATAAGTGAAATTATAGGCTAAATTTTGGGATGTTACAAACCTCCCTCCCTTAACAGAATCTCGACCTCGAGATTCAAGGCTGACTAGGGAATAGGTTTGGAAATTCTATCTTCGAGTCCTCTTCACACTCCTGAGTTGCCTCATTCTCGTAATGGTTGCTCCATGAACTCGCAAAACGAATCGACTTGTTCACGGTTCTCGGTCCATGACATCCAAAATTTTCATTGGCTGTTCCTTGTAGGTCAAATCCTTCTGCAACTCTATCTCTTCCATAGGCGTCTGCTCTGCTGGCACCCGAAGACACTTCTTGAGTTGTGACATATGGAACACATCATGCACGCCTGCCATCAACTGCGGCAATTCCAACTGATAAGCATCCTCCCCTCGACGGCTCAAAATTTTGAACGGACCAATGTATCTTGGGGCAAGCTTTCCTTTAGCGTGAAACCTCTTAACTCCTTTCAGAGGGGTAACTCTAAGATACACGAAATCATCGGGCTCGAAACTTAGATCACGACGTCGATTATCAGCCAGTAACTCTTTTGCCTTGACTGCGTGATTTTCAACCTCTCTCTTATCATAGCAACTTGCTCTTCAGCTTCCTTGAGAATATCAGGGCCAAATATCATACGCTCCCCTGTCTCATTCCAATTCAATGGGGTACGACAGGCACGACCATATAAAGCCTCAAATGGCGACATCTGCAAACTAGCCTGGTAACTGTTGTTATAGCTGAACTCTGCATACGGTAAGCATTTGTCCCATGAAGTGGTGTAGGCTAAAGCGCAAGCTCTTAACATATCTTCCAAAATCTGATTTACTCTTTCTGTCTGACCATCGGTCTGCGGATGATATGCTGTGCTGAAGTTCAAACGCGTTCCCATGGCTTCATGCAATTTATCCCAAAATCTCGAGGTGAACTGAGTACCTTTGTCTGACACTATTTTCTTAGGCACACCATGCAAACACACGATTCTGGCTATGTATAATTCTGCCAACCGGTCTCCTGAGTAAGTTGTCTTAACCGGGATGAAGTGAGCAACTTTGGTCAATCGATCCACAATGACCCATATAGAATCATACCCATTTTGAGTTCTTGGCAATTCGGTGATGAAATCCATACCGATTTCTTCCCACTTCCATTCTGGGACTTTTAGCGGTTGTAGCAAACCTGCTGGTCTCTGGTGTATTGCCTTAACTCTCTGGCATACATCACACAAGGCAACGTGCTCGGCGACTTCACGCTTCATATTCGGCCACCAAAACCTCTCCTTTAAGTCCTGGTACATCTTAGCGCTTCTGGATGAATTGAATACTTGGAATCATGAGCCTCTTCCAAAATCAATCGCTTAAGTTCGTCATTTGGCACACAAATGCGACCCTTGAACCACATGGTACCTTGGTCATCCACGGTAAAGTCCTTCGCTAATCCTTCATCCTTTTTAGCCTTGATTCGGTTGATTTTCTCATCATCTTTTTGCCCTTCCCGAATCTGATCTTCAAGCGTCAGCTTTACTTCCAATGCAGCTATGAATCCTTCTGGAACCATTTCCAGTTTTAACTTCTGAAACTCTTTACACAACTCCGATTGATCTTCTTGTACCATCATATTTGCAATGTGGCTTTTACGACTCAAGGCATCAGCCACTACATTAGCCTTTCCGGGATGGTAGTGGATTCCCATGTTATAATCCTTGATCAGCTCCAACCACCTCCTTTGTCTCATGTTAAGATCTGACTGGGTGAAGATATATTTCAAACTCTTGTGGGCCGTATATATCTCACATCTATTTCCAATGAGATAATGATGCCACAATTTCAAGGCATGCACCACGGCAGCCAATTCCAAGTCATGCGTAGGATAATTTTCTTCATGCGGTCTTAACTGCCTTGACGCATATGTGACCACTTTACCCTCTTGTATCAATACGCATCCAAGACCTTGTCTTGATGCATCATAGTATATATCGAAGCTGTTCTGAACATTAGGCAAAACCAACACTGGGGCTGTTGTCAAACGCTTCTTTAATTCCTCAAAACCCTTATCACAATCTGGCGTCCATGAAAATTTCTTTTCCTTTTTCAACAACCGCGTAATAGGTCTCGCAATCGTCGAAAATCCTTCTATGAACCGGCGATAATATCCTGCCATTCCCAGAAAACTTCGGACTTGTGTGACAGACTTTGGTTGGTCCCAATGCAACACTGCCTCCACTTTGCTTGGGTCAACGGCAACTCCTTCTGCAGTCATAACATGACCGAGAAATTCCACCTTTTCCTTCCAAAAGTCGCACTTACTGAATTTAGCATACAGCTGTTGCTCACGCAGCTTTTCCAACACTATCCTCAGATGATTTGCATGCTCTGCTTCGGTCTTTGAATACACCAAAATATCATCTATGAACACAACAAAAAACTTGTCCAAGTATTCCATGAAAATCTTATTCATCAAGTTCATGAAATATGTCGGTGCATTGGTCAATCCAAAAGACATAACCGTGAACTCATAATGTCCATATCTTGATGAGAATGCGGTCTTCGGAACATCTTCCGTTCGAATCTTTAGCTGATGATATCCTGAACGAAGGTCTATCTTGGAGAAAACTCCAGCTCCTCTCAACTGATCGAACAGATCATCAATCCTTGGCAAAGGATACTTATTCTTAACCGTCACTTCATTAAGTACACGGTAATCAATACACATTCTAAGGCTTCCATCCTTTTTCCTGACAAACAAAACTGGCGCTCCCCATGGCGACGAACTTGGTCTTATAAAACCTTTCTCTAATAACTCGTCGATCTGTTTCTTCATCTCCACCAACTCATCGGTAGGCATCCGATAAGGTCTTTTTGCTATCAGTGCCGTTCCCGGTACTAACTCAATGACAAACTCGATGTCACAGTCTGGCAGCATTCCCGACAGAAACTCTGGAAATACATCTGGATATTCCCTGACTACTGGCACTTCCTCTATGACGACGGCTTTCACGCTATTAACCATTAATTGACCCTTACGAACTGATGTTGCTCGGAATTCCACCTTTTCTCCTCTAGGGCTCTCAATGGATACAACCCTTCGACCACAATCCAAAACTGTCTTATGCTTGGTTAACCAGTCCATACCGAGGATAACATCTAAAACTTGGGCATCTAGAATAATCAAGTTCGTTAGGAACTCTACCCCATTAATTATTAGCTTTACCCCCAAACATCCAAGGTTAGATCTTAACTCAGATCCTGGGGCTTGGACTAGCAACTTAAGATTTTTCATGCTCAAACCATTTTCAGATGCAAAAGCTCGAGAGACAAATGAATGCTAAGCTCTGAATCAAATAATCACAGGTGTAATCGAGTTTACCAAAAACTTACCCAAGACGACGCCCGATGTTTCTGGGCTCCATCGGCGGTGATGTGGTTGACTCGCCTCGAATAGTAGCTTGAGGCGTCGCTCGTGCTCGCCCGGCTCCTCGATTCGCTCCGTCATCGGTGCCTTAGCGGTGTCGCTCCAAGGTTGAAACGCATCTTGGTGTGATACCTCCTTTTCGGGACATCTATTAGCATAATGCCCCACTCATTGCAATCGTAGCACCTTTCGGCGCCGATCGCGACTCCTCCTTGAGCATTGTTACCTTGAACCGGCGTCGATAACTCGTCCCGGTGGTCGCGCGCAGTGTTGTTGGTTTACCGCCAGCTTGCGTTGGAACACGCAAACTGTTGTGGGGTCATCCTCATTCGCAAGTGGTTAGGGCGTTCACCTTGGTTGGTCATCAAGCGCTTGCGATTTTCCCCCAGTTCTTTGCGTTTATCCTCCAGGATCAAAGCCTTGTTTACCAATTCTTGAAAATCCGGAAAAGTGTGGGTAATTAGCCCTACCTGCAGCCCTGAGTTTAGTCCTTTCATGAAGCAGGACTGCCTAGCCTTGTCCGTCGCTACGTCCTCAGAAGCATAGCAAGCTAACTGCGTGAATTTGTTCAAGTAATCGGCCACCGGTTGGCCTCCTTGCTTAAGCGCCCTGAACTCTTCCTTTTTCAGGTCCATCATCCCTTCCGGTACATGGTACTAGCGGAAGGCCGTTGCAAACTCTTCCCATGTGATTTCCATGGGTGCTTCATGAGCAGCACAATAGTTCTCCCACCATTCTGCAGCTGTTCCCTCTAGCTGATGGGATGCGTAAAGAACCTTCTCATGGCCTTCACATTGAGTGATGTACAATTTCCTCTCAATGGTTCTTAGCCAATCATCCGCTTCCAAGGGATTGACATTTCCTGAGAATGTTGGCGGTCGGGTCCTCATGAAGTCCGACAACTTGGAGTAAGGACGAGGCCCACCATTGTTGTTCTGAGCAGCGGGGTTGTTGACTGCAGCCATATTGGTCATCTGCTGCATCATAGTCTGCATCAACTGAGTTTGCACAGCGAGAAAAGCTCCCAAGTTCTGCATATCCACTGGCGGTGCTTGTTGCGGTGGTGCTCCTTCATTGGGATTGTTGCCTGAGCGCAGACCACTTCTTGAAGCCCCATTGTTGCTGCGAGTGTTCACCATCTGCTTGATTGCTTCTTGGGTTAGGAAAGATAGATGTAGCATAGATAAGATGCAAGAATTTCTAAGGCGGGGGAAACAGGTTAAACCCAACTTAAATAATCTTTATTGATACTTAGTATGGCTGCTTACAATGCCTAAGGGCTTTGCAACGCACATCTTGCACACTCAAAGAAACAATTAAGAACCAAACTAAACATGCAACCTTAACGTCTACTAAAAGGTAAAGACTAACTTAGAGACGCGACTCAACACTCGAGTCTCGACACAACTCTAAAACCGACTCTCACTCATCCAGCCACCCTGGTTGAGACTGATCCGCAGCGTGCACGGTGGGTGGGTGGCATGGGTGCGAACCTATCTGGTGACCCTCTGCTGGCTCCTCAGGCTCCCACTCACGCTCCTCTGGGTCTTCCTCTTCTTTATCTTCTTCAGCGACTCCATCTGACCCCTGGACGACCTGGTCCGCTAGCTCCTCGGCCACCTGCAAGGCCTCCTCCAGTTCGCCGATGACTCTGGCTGCTGCGTCACGGGTTTTCAAGCTCTCGCCGACACCCTCGGTGTCTCGTACATCATCTCCAGCTCCCGAGCAAAGGTCCTCGTGTGCTCCTCCCGGCGATGGCGAACTCAAGAAGGTGTACCGCAGAGCACACTCCTCCACGATCCGTCGACGCTTGCACGCCGCCTTTGTCGGGTGAAGCGAAAAACACGGTGTCGTGAAGCTCGTAGGCATAGTCGTGGCAGATCCGTCGAGAGCAAGTCCGCACCTCCGAATTCCCGCCAGTATGCGAACCTCCGGGTGGTGATGTGGATCGGTCTGGTGGTCTCGTCGCACTCTCGAGCGAAGATGGTCAGTTTGCAGAAGAACCCCTGATGCACAACGTTGACGTTCTAGTTACTTCCTTGGTAGAGCAGACGATCGAAGCCTCCAATTACTTGAAGAACTCTCCACAGCTCCATGGCATAGCCACCCTGTCTTGACTCGAAGGACTAGAAGATCGGCATCTATTCAAAACAAAATTTTGAATAAGATCTCCACTCGAAACGGCAACGAAAAGAAGGTAATTTAGCAAGGATGAGAGTAGAGGGATGAGATAAGCCAAGAGTTTCTTATTAGTCAATTTCACCTTTTTCTTTAGAAAATAATTTTGGACACTCCTAAGAGATACCAACTACCTAGGGCCAAGACCTATAGTCAGTATGGCTCTGATACCACCTCTGTCGGGACCCGAATTTGCAAATCCGGACCGTCTGTGTATACCGCACTAGTCCAGATCACGCTAGTGCACACAGCTCAACATAGATGCTATCATAGTCATACACAAATAAATATAGCATAACTTCAATAATTAATAATAGCTGTTGTCTTACATGAATACGCCTCACGGGCTATATTAAAAAGTATCAATGAGTAGCAATGAAATAAAATAAACGCTAGTGGCGCTCGATTCGCCACAGTGCAACCGACGAGGCTCGGACCCTAAGCATTCGTGATCCAAGTAATCTTCCTCCACGAAAGGCGAGATTCTTCCTCTTCCGAAGTTGTTGTTGGGGTGAGTACATAAAGCACTCAACAAGTTGTGCACAACAATGCAAGTCTAATATTCTATATGCTTGGCTTAATACAAAGGAATGGCTAATAAGGATATTTTGCAATAAAGCAGCATTTAACAAGAATACAGTAAATAGATTGGAAAGCAGTAAAACAAATACAGTAATTAATAAATTCAGCATTTCTGAAGTAACCAAGTTTCTCAATCCTAATCATTTTTCACTTTCCATGGCACCTTGCCATCCCAACAAGTTTTTGTTTAACAAAAGTCTAACACTTTACTGTAATTCCCGAGCATTGCCCAATACCGTGAGCACGACTATTCGAATAGATTGTACACTCTACAGCGGTTATGCACTTTACCCACACGAGACAACCAAACACCACCAAGGCGAGTGATCATAACAAAGCCTTTACAATGCTACACCTAGACCCAATACTGCTCGCTAAGGTTTCAACACTGAAGGGTTAAACCACCACAACAGGGCACCTCTCTTGCGCCATATGAGTTAAACCGTAACCCGGGACTCAATATTCACCACGACAGTACCGAAATCTAGGTTTCACAAATTATTCAGCTAGATTGTCCCATTCCAGACATGTGGTTGCAAGAAGGACTCAGGTCAAAGGCTTGCAAGGTTAAGTCCTTAAAGTGATTAAGGCAAGACTTCCACATACCCCTGCCAACCTTGGCCCACCATGGCACACAGCCCCTTGCCACTTGCCCCAATCTAAAATCATTACCACCCCAATAGATTACCAAGCACCACATCCATCAACATTTCAATCTAGATGTGTGAACTCCTCGCCACGACAACTTGATATCACTGTGCGACAGCACATGACACACCAATCCATAAACATTGTTCCATATTCCATTAGTCAAGATTAAGTATCAACATTCGGACACATGTGATGACGTGGCATGGCTAAGCAATCTATGACGGTCTAACTGGCCCATGTTGATTATCAATATTAATCAACTATAGTTCCACATCCTAGGGTGACAAATAGATCATGGCATATAATTGACAAGGTATGATTTAATTCAAATAGGCATATTATCTAATTCCCAGATTAATTGAAATCATTTATACACATAAAATATCATGCATAAAGTTTAAGAGACAAAATAGCAATTTGGTGAAAATTAGGTGCAACATGATCAAAGCACAACTTGCCTTGGAGTAGGTGCTGGTCTTGCTCTGAGCTTGGGTCTTGAAGCAATGAATCTTCCTCCGGATCACCGAGCAGTTCAACGTATACGCGAAACGATGCTAAAATAGCAAATAAACATCAAAACAGAGAGCAACCAAACTCCAAAAATAAAATAAAATTCACCAATAAATAGATATTGATTTTACAAATTTTTAGAAATATGAATAACTAAAATCCGAGTTAAAATGCAAAAGATATAGCCTTTGAAGTTTGAATAACATCAAAATACGTAAAATAGAATTTCGATTTTTCAATTATTTTCTATTGAAAAGATCTTTATTGCGCAATCGTCGACGCCACTCGCCCGAGCAAATCGGATGTCGACATGTCACCTCGGCGACTGGACCGGTCCACGGAACCGCCTACGTCCACCGTGGATGCGCTCATGGCGCCGCATCACGCGCCCGACACGCGGCGCAAGATCGATCGGTCGCGACGCCGCCGCGCGTCGATGCTCGACACGCGGCGTGCATCCACGCGACGATCTGACAGCCACCGATCTACCCCTACGCGTCACTATCCTGACCGCTTATCTTAGATCTAACGGGTCCATCTTACCGGAGAGGTTCACTGCTGATGAGGATGACGCGGCGTGATCTGGACGGTTCGGCGAAGATCCAACGGCTGCGCGAAGCTCCGAGACACGGCAGCGGGCTTGCACCGGAGCGGAGGAAGACGACCACCCGAACGGCGTTTCGGCGCGACTCCGGCGAGAAGAAGCGGCAGACTTGACGTGGCACGTTGCGAGGAACTCAGATCTGGAACCCTTGCGACGGACGGCGGCTTGACGACGGCGGAACTCGAAGAAAACCGCAGCGGCGAAGAGCAAACTCTGGCGAGCTCCTGCGAGGCTACAGCGGCGACTCAACGGCGAAGGCTGGCACTGGCTGATGCGCTCTGGGATGGCAATCCTCGGGGTGCGGTCCGCGCTTTAAATAGCCTCGGCGAATGCCCAGAAAAGGCAACCCTGAAATCACGCGGCGGCGGATTCGGAAACCGAATCGGAGACGATGACTGCGGTCCGTCCGATCTGCGATGAACGGCTATGATTCCCGCGAACGCGATACGATCCGATCCGCTCTTTCCAAAATCAACGGATGCGATCAGATCTTTCCAAAACGACGCAAGGAATCCTCACCGCGCGATCTTGATCCAACGGCTGAAGGCGCTAGGCTTTCGCGAAAGGAGACAGCCGTCTGATCTGGATCCAAAGGTCCATACGCGAGGCGGTGGGGGAACGGGCTGACGGGCCGCACCACGATGGGTCGCAAGACGCACAAAGGTCGGGCTTGGCCCAAGATTATTCACTCGATTTTCCAACGCTGATTTAAAGTAATTCCAAATTAGATTAATTCATTTAAGGCAATTAAAATATCGTGAAAATCCAAGAAAATTCTCATAAATACTTTGAAACATTCGAACTCAAATAAAATATTTTTGACAAAACTTCATATTATTTTTATCTATATATAATTAGTTTTCACCAAAGGTTCAATATACTTAATTAAAATAAATTCAAATAATTTCTGGAAAATCCAATAAATTCAGAAAATCACCAAAATGCACATAAGTGAAATTATAGGCCAAATTTTGGGATGTTACAGTTATTTATACCCCTTGGGTTGAACTCTCCTCTGTTGTTCCAAAGGAGATTCTTTCGTCGTAACCCGAAAAAACAACACATATTTTGGTTGAAAGAAATACTTGGGTGAGAAATTTTGAAATCCTCAAGGGTGGTTGTTAAGAGGGTAAATTTGAAGCCCTAGATTGAGGATATTTCCCCTCTTTTTTCCCTCATCAATGGTTTTCTTCAAAATGTGAGCATCTCTTCAAACCCCTTCAATTTTACACTAGGTAATTTCGATATGTCGTGAAGAAAGTTTAGGTTGCACTGGAATTGTATATATCCTATCGGATTTCACACCCTTTATTTGACAAAGCACACATCCATTAATTATCTTTATAGTGCTGTCGTGTTAATCTGGAATTATTGTTGCTGTAATATGATGAATGTTAGAGTTTAGGCTGCGTAATCTACGTCTCACGTTCGAGGGTGCTTGTTTATAAATATGCCAATCAAAAAGGCATATTTATAAGCAAGCAGTCTCGAATTGTCCATGTTTATTGGACAGTTTGAGGATATGTGGTTCGGGCGAGTTCTTGAGCTGTTGTACAACTCCAGAGTAGATTTCGGAAGCATCTCCCTGGTGTTCTCCAGGTACACACCCCGCTTGACCTGTTGTCGAGACGTGTATCTGGAGAACAATAGGGAGATGGTGCTGAAATATTCTCTGGAGTTGTACAACAGCTTAGAAACTTGCCCGAACCACATATCCTTGAATGGGATTAGGACCTAACCTATTTAGAGATTAGGACTCATCGTTGGTACCCTTGTGTTTGTTTTATTGAATTTAAAAGATCTGCATGCAACTACACTATATAATTAGGTTTTTCGATATCATTGTTGATGTTTGAAATGTATGTCTCTTAACTAGGTAATTAGAAGCTCTTAACAATTGAAGAAACTAGTTATCGATCGGGAGTACATTTATATATCTTGGAAACTGTCCTCTATTTTGCAAAGGTAATATTAATTGAAATGATGTCTCTATATTTGAAATAGCTAGCTAGTTGTCGCTCTAGTTTTTCCTTAATTTATTGTGCGAAGTCTAATTGCAAATGGATCGTGAGGAATGGATGTATTAGAAAAGCCGTGTGAGTGCTGAATTTCAGAAGGGTGTTAAGGAGTTCAAAAAAATTGCAGAAGAAGACATGGTGAATATGGGTGTAAACTTCATATATTGTCCTTGCATTGATTGCACCAATCTGAGGAAATTTAACAACTCAGCTCAAATTGAGGACCACATAATTCGACGTGGCTTCATGAGGAATTACACATGTTGGATCCATCACGGGGAGACATGTAGTACCCTTCCGGTATGCAATGAAGACATGGTGGTACCCAATGACGAGTTGCAGCGTGATATGTTTGAGGAGAACAATTTGGAGCAAATGTTGTGGGATGTGGAGGGAAATTACACGGAAAGAGAGTTTGAAAAGTTTAAAAGCTTGATGGAAGACGATGCCAAACCGCTGATCTTGGGTTGCAAAGCGGAATACACCAAGCTGGGTTCGGTCCTTGCATTGTTTGAACTGAAGGCAAAATACCGTTGGATAGATACAAGTTTCAATGCCCTTCTAGTTCTTCTATCGGATCTGCTGCCAGAGGGAAATGAGTTGCCAACAAGAATTTATAAAGCGAAGAAGCTACTATGTCCCATGGGAATGGAAATAGAAAGGATACATGAATGTCCGAATGATTGCATCTTGTACCGTAACACGCATCAGGACCTGCATGTTTGTCTAGTTTGTAGTGTGCCCCGGTACAAACAAAAGGAGAAGCGTAATGAAAAGAAGCATAAGAGTCGGGGCGACGACGGTGAAGAGGTCACTAAAGGTGCACCAGCAAAGGTATTATGGTACTTGCCCATCATTCCCTATTTGGAGCGGTTGTTTGCAAATCTCAGAGAGGCAAAATTGTTGCGTTGGCATTATGAGTCTTGAAAGGAAGATGACAAGCTGAGACACCCTAGTGATTCTTCTCAATCGAGAAACATCGATTGGAAACACGAGGAGTTCAGTGTTGAAATGAGGAACATAAGATTTGGGTTGAGTACCGATGGAACGAATCCGTTTAGTAATATGAGCAGTCGTCACAGCACTTGGCTAGTTCTGTTGTGTATCTACAATCTCCCTCCTTGGTTGTGCATGAAATGGAAGTATATCATGATGTTGTTGCTAATCTCGGGACCCAAATAGCCAGGAAATGATATTGATGTGTACCTTGCTCCACTGATTGAGGATTTAGAAAAATTGTGGAACGAGGGGGTCATGGTGTGGGATGCGTACAAAAGATAGCACTTCACCCTACGGGCTATAGTATTTTGCGCCACAAATGATTTCTCAGCCCTTGTTAATTTGGCTGGCTACAGTACGAAAGGAGCCAAAGCATGTTCTATTTTTGAAGAGGAGACTGAGAGCCTATGGCTGCCGAATTCTAAGAAAACTGTGTATATGGATCACCGTACATTTCTACCTCGAAGTCATCGATACCGTAAGATGGATGACAAATTTGATGAGAAGAGCAAAGTTTCTTCGGCCCCGCAGCCTATGAGTGTAAGGCAAGTATATTCATGTGTGGACGATATCAATGTTAAATACGGAAAGAGCCATAAATCTATTCATCCGAGGACCAATTGGAAGAAGAGGTTGATATTTTGGGAATTACTATACTGGAAGGAGTTAGATGCCTGGCATTGTATTGATGTCATGCACGTTGAGAAGATATCTGCGACAATTTGGTTGGCATCCTTATTGAACATACTTGGGAAGACCAAGGATGGTGTGAATGCTCGTCGCGACATGGCATACATGGGAATTAGGCCAATGCTTGTAGTGATAGAGGAGGATGGAAAAGGTCTGTACATCCCCGCTGTGTGCTATACCCTGTCAAAGTAGGAGAAAGAAGACCTCTGTAAATGTCTCTAAGGTATTAAAGATCAATCGGCTACTCCGCAAATATTAAGAAGCTTATGTCCATAGATGATTTGTAGTTGCTTGGAATGAAGTCCTACGACTGCCATGTCTTGATGACCCAAATGCTCCCTATTGAAATCAGAAATATTCTAGTAGAGGATGTCAGGTTCGCAGTCATGAAGTTATGTTATTTCTTCAATGCGATTTTTTGCAAAATTATTGACCCCGATGTGCTAGATAACTTATAGAGTGAGGTGGTACAGACTCTATGTCAGCTTGAGATGTATTTCCCCCGTCCTTCTTCGACGTGATGGTCCACCTTGTATTACACCTTATTAGAGAGATTAAGATATGTGGACCTGCATTCCTACGTTACATATATCTGTTCGAGAGGTACATGGGTATATTAAAGTCACACGTGAGGAATCGGTCGAAGCGTGAGGTTAGTATTGTTCAAGGTTATGGGACTGAAGAGGTTATTAAGTTATGCGCGTACTATCTTGGAAAAAGGCAAGCAATCAGTGTTCCTGTATCTTGCCATGATGGTAGACTTGCTGGCAAAGGAACCATTGGGTCGAAGCTAATAAGGCCACGGTTTGATATGTATTACAAAGCGCATTTCACAGTCTTGCAGCACAATGCATGAGTTGTAGGGTACATCTAGCAGCACAAGTTGATATTACAGGAAGAGAATCCACATACGGATGAGCTTTCCATCATGCGAGAACACAACGATAGATTTCTCACATGGTTCAAACAAAAGACGAAGGTCTCTATTAGTGAGAATGTCAAATGGTTGGCTGACGAACCTAGATTTAATATACAGACATGGTAGGGTATGATATTAATGGCTACACCTTTTACACTAGGAGTCAATATGCCAAGAGTACTGGCCAAAATAGTGGTGTGAGCATAGATGCTTTTTCTGATGATCATTATTCGAAAAGAGGATCCTCAACCGCAATGAACTTATAGAAGGTTAGAAATCGACAATAAACTTATACTTTTGGGTACCTTCGGGTTATCAGAGTCAATCACAAAATCAGAGACACACAATGTAGACAGGTTCGGGCCCCTCAGCAGACTAACACCCTACTTCTTGTGTGGATGATATATGTATGTGGTGGATGGAATATAGAGTAATGTGTCTAGCCCTAGTTACAAGAAAAATTGAACTTCAGCTAAGACTAAGCAAAGGTTGGAGGTTGATGAACCGTGGGTCGTCGACTGCTGGTTACTCTACATAAAAGCTCTCAAAGTCTTCTCTTCGTATGGCTTGGAAGTCTTCTCGTTTTTCTCCTCTTCCCTTGAGGACCCCTACCCCTGGACTTATATAGTCGGGGTAGCCCGGACTCAAGTCGAGTTGTATTTGGTTTGGAGTACCAGATTGTAGCCGATGAGGATTCCATCGTCTTCACATTACGAGATACGAAGAACGCACGAGCACAGCTTCATCACCACGGGAGGTACGACAACATAGCACACGTACCACAAGTAAGTTCACTGTACCCATTTTTAATGGTAAATATGATCCTGAAGGTTATCTTACTTGGGAATTAGCTATAGAACAATCATTTGATAAACATGGAATTCCTGAGCATGATAAGGTTAGGGTTGTTACTAGTGGATTTACTGATTTTGCTGCTCTTTGGTGGAATGATTATTTGAGTAAAAGTCAGGACATCCCTAGCACATGGATTAAATTGAAGAAAATTATGAGAGCTAGATTTGCTCCTTCATATGTTGCTCGCAAATTACAGAATGTTTGCAATGTCTAAAACAAGGTAATAAACTGTGAATGAGTAAACTTCTTAGCTGCTTATGAAGTGATGTTCCTGACGGGTTCAGCTTCGATCCACTTGATGAATGTGTTGATGGCCACGAACAAGAACTTGTAACCTCCTTGGTCTCTTGGGAACGGTCCCAAGATATCCAAGCCACAAACGGAGAAAGGTCAAGACAGATGAATAGTTTGCAGAGCCTGGGCCGGTTGGGTGGTTTTCTTACCGTAAAATTGGCAGCTCTCGCACTTTTTCCCCAGCTCGCAATCATCCTAGAGGGCAGTCGACCAATAGAACCCATGCTGGAAAACTTTCCTGACTAAAGTGCGATAGGACGCATAGTTGCTGCAGATGCCTCCATGAACATCGAGCAATATCTTATTGCCCTCTTCCTAAGTGATGCACTTCATCAATATTCTGTTACTCCCCTTTCGGTAGAGCTTGCCGTCTACCAACGCATATAACTTGAACTTACGCTCAATTTTCACGGCTAAGGCATCATCGTCAGGGATCTCTTGACCTTCAAGATTGGCTTAGAGTGGAGTCATCCAAGTCAGCTCGCGTTCGAGTAGAGCAGCTTCCGTGTCTGCAGGTTCTGCCTCGCTAACTTGACTAGATTGATGGTTGAGTTGGGTAGCATCTACCTCCCGAACTAGGGAGATGGATGGTTTGAGGAGTTTCTCGATGAAGACTCCTGCGGGTGCGGGCAAACAGGACAAAGTGAGCCTGGCAAGTTCGTCGATGGCGGAATTGTCACATCGCCTGATTGCCTTACCTCGAGCCATTTGAACTTGTGCTCTAGCTTGGGAACCACATTCAGATATGCCGCCATGTTGTCGTCCGAGCACTTGTACTCCTTTTGCACTTGATTTACGACTAGCTGTGAGTCCCCTTTTACGAATAATCATTTGATGCCAAGTGACGTAGCCAAGCAGAGCTCGTTAACGAGTCCCTCGTATTCTGCACTGTTGGGACCTGAATATGCAAATCCAGAGCCTCTACGTATACTGTACTAGTCCAGGATCACGCTAGTGCACATAATGGCAATATAGATGAATAACAAGATCATACACAGTAGAAATATAATAAAAGACTATATTTATTGAATAAAATATAGTTGATTAACCTTATGGTCGACATTACACTTATTGGGCCACACAGTGCTTAAATTCTAAGAAATAGTTCAGTGTGACCATATGATACATAGCACTAAAATTCAAATGAGTTCCTATTGCTTCATACAACTTATTACAGAATCTCAAGGTAAACTGAGAACCTCTATCTGACACTATCTTCTTGGGCACGCTATACAAACAAACAATCCTTAACATATATAGCTCTACAAAACGATCTCCAGTATATGTAGTCTTAACTGGTATAAAATGGGCAAATTTTATCAAACGATCAACTATGACACATATAGAATTATATCCATTCTATGTTCTAGGCAAACCATTAATAAAATCCATACCTATTTCCTCCCATTTCCACTCAGGAATCTTTAGCGACTGTAACAAACCAGCTAGCCTCTGATGCATTGCCTTCACTCTTTGATACACAAAGCAACATGTTTGGTAACTTCA
The DNA here is from genome assembly GCA_036346275.1 of Otatea glauca. Lineage (NCBI taxonomy): Eukaryota > Viridiplantae > Streptophyta > Magnoliopsida > Poales > Poaceae > Otatea > Otatea glauca. The sequence goes on along the minus strand of CM070716.1, from coordinate 13,635,342 downwards.
CACTTCATACTAAGCCACCAAAATATCTCTTTAAGATCCTGATACATATTAGCACTTCTTGGTTGAATTTAATACAATAAATCATGAGCTTCCTCAAGAGTCAACTGCTTCAACTCCTTTTAATTCGGCACGCAAATTCGACTCTTAAACCATAGAGTACCACGATCATCTAAAGAAAAATCTTTTACTCTACCTTCCTCCATTTTAGAATTAATTCTTTTGATCTTGGTATCAGCTTTCTAAATTTCTCGGATTTTATCCTCCAAGGTTGGCTTTACATTCAAAGTAGCCAAGAATCCTTTGGGAATCACTTCCAATTTTAGCGTCTGGAACTCTTTATGCATATTAACACTGTAATTCTTCTGACTCAAAGGATGATAATGGATTCCCACATCATAATCTTTAATCAACTCCAACCATCTTCGCTGTCTCATGTTGAGATCTGATTGAGTAAAAATATAATTCAAACTCCTATGATCCGTGTATACCTCACAATGATTTCCGATGAGATAATGATGCTACAACTTCAAAGCATGTACTACGGTAGCTAACTCCAAATCAAGCATTGAATAATTCTTCTCATGTGGTCTCTATTGCCTAGACACATAAGCAACCACCTTGCCTTTCTGCATCAACACACATCCAAGTCCTAGGCGCGAAGCATCACAAAAGAAATCAAAACTATTTTGAATATCTAGCAACACCAACACTGGTGTTATCATCAGACACTTCTTTGTCGGGACCCGAATTCACCAATTCGGACCCTCTGTGTTCACCGCACTAGTCTAGGATCACGCTAGTGCACACAGGCTCAACATTGGTAAATATCATCACATCATACACAACGATAAGAATAATAAGACTCCATTTATTGAATATAACTAAGTGTATGATCTTATGACCAACTTACAATATTAAGCCACGCAGGGCTGGACATGAAATAAAAATTAAAATATAGCAGTGAAAAGTAGAAGACACAGATGACCCATCAGTTTACCACCGTCAACTGACTAGGCTCGGACTGTAATTACTCGTGTTCTCCTGATACTCCTCCAAGATAAGGGTAGACTCCTCAACTGTTGGTTGTGGTTAATGGCAAGGGTGAGTACACTACTACACAAAAGGACATCACAGACAGTTCGCAAACCACATCATAGACGGTTTTGTGAGCCGTCTGTATCAAAATGTTAGTGATGACAAAGAGTCATCACGGACGGTTTTGCAACCGTCATTGAAAAAAACTCATCACAGAAGATTCCAAGTTGGTACTGTCTGTGATGTAGCATTATCACAGACGGTTCCTAAATGGAACCATCTGTGATGAGGTTATCATCCTAGACGGTTCTAAGGAATAACCGTATGTGAAGATCCCCTCATCACATACGGTTCCAACGTGGAACCATCTGAGATGGTGAACTCATAATTGATGGTTCCTAATTGGAACCGTCTGTGATGTAGTAACATCACAAAAGGTTCCAAAATAGAACAATCTGTGATGATACTACATGACGTACGGTTCCAAATTTGGAACTGTCTGTGTTGAGCTTCATAGACGGTTCTTCCTTCGAACTGTCTGTGATGTTAATTTTATGTTTCTTACTAAATTTTAATTTATTGGCTAGCCTCAGGAAATGCATGCCCTCTGAAAGAAAAGGCAGTACACAGCATCAGCAGCATATTATTATGACATACATTTAAAAAATGAACTCCAACCACATGTTACACAACATACAGCGCACCCATTTCATAAATCAACTTAGATCGCACATTATAACATATGTACAGCGTATCCATTTCAGAAATCAACTCACATATATACTAACTAATTCGATTAAGAACTACAAATGACAAATTCACATCATAAGGTTCACAAATTAATTAATTCTGAATGCATGGTAGGTAACAAATTCACAACTCATCAGTTGAGCCCTGAGTAGCATCTGCCCTTTGGATGTAAGACCTCACGTAGCAAGAAAGCACAGAGGTGTCCTTGAATACTTAGCAGGTCAGCCTTTTCCAATGCAGATTCAGCGCGTTGCCAATCCTGTCGATGAGAAGATTAAAGTCTTGCATGAATATAAATTGATAAGTGGAGACAATTGTTGCAAGATTGATAGACCTCTATGTCATTGCTATTGTGTGAACCAACCAGGAGTCCCATGTTGTGGCAAATGTAGAATCCACGTAGGTCAGTGCCCTTTGGCTGCTGGTGGCACAGCCAAAACATAATAAGCTAATTAGTTCCTAAGGTATTATTATGGAATTTAAGGATTATTGCGTACTATCAGATACCGGAAAGTTATAAGTATGCTTTAGAGTCGCTGGGCCGCCCTTCTTGCATCTCCCTCCCCTATATTTGTAGACACCGAAAGACGTGTCAAGTAATTGTTTGATAGGCTGCAAATCGTGGGTGCCACCCTTTTTGGAAGCAAGGTAAATTATCCGGTTCTCTCTCGGTATAATTACGAGTATAACCCAGTGAAACCTACATAGGTATGTCATCATAGTCACTTAACCTACCTTCGAGGTGCGATATATAGTCCAAATCAACAAGTGTAGCATCTAGATGAAGCACTTACCCCGGGTTGTGTGGTAAAATTATGAATTTTTTGTCTGAATGAGCCAGAATTACTTTTTGAACGTACTCGTGGACGGCTCGTATATTTTCGTCCATGGTTTGCTTGGGCACCATGTGTGGGTCGACGAAACACACCGATTGTTTCCTTGCATCTGCTTCCATGGTCATGTATCTACATATACAAAATCAAGGATCATATATATATATGACATTTATATATACATGGTGATTGCACACACTTACAATCTCCAGCATCTTATGAGTGAGGCGTCGAGCGCTATGAGGTTGTACAGATCGAACAAGTCAGAGAAGCAACCAAGAAGATGCCATATAAAAACCGGTGTAAGAAATGCTCCTCGTTGAAGCTCACCGAGATACTCGATGTCTATTGTGCCACCGGCTTGTTGGCTTGTTGCATGTACCAATCTTGCAATCTAATGCGAGATAATGTAAGTGTCTCCTTGGTCTCATCTGGTATGAATGGCTTCCCTAGCTTGAATTGTCGCACCAATGGGCCAAATGGAGACTTACGGGCTAACGTGGTCCCTTTCGATTTGTCCTTGTTTCCACCTCCCCTTGTACCAAATGTTGTCTTCATAGGAGACAACTGGGCCCGAACTATGATAACAGTCTGTGCCTGATGGCACACGATAGCCGATTTGGTGGGCTCCTTCGGTGCATCACATGGCTCCGATAGTGCTGGTAGCTCCGGCGCATCATGTAACTCTTGTAGTGCTTGTAGCTTCGATGCTCCTGGTCGGGCGTCGAAGGAGATGTCCTTCTTGGGCCACTGGATGAATGTGCCGATGGCATCCTCTATTGTGATGATCTTATTGTTTGGGGGCATCTCTAGCGTGATGGCCTTAGAAATTTCATGTACACCGTCGACATGGACCTTCGCGTAGCCCGGCTCTAAAGTATGACCTTGCACAATCGCCCTTGCACCGGATGCATACGCATGTCCCCATGTAGCCTGCAGGGGAAAAGAACCGTTGGCAAGCCTCACTTGTAGATTGCACAGTGTGGCCATCTACACAAAGGTACAATAGTAATTAGCTAACATGTCCAAAATTATAGTCTATCTAAAGAACATTGCAGACATGTTACCATGGTGTCGACAAGAGAAAACCTGGCTTCATCCACGTCCGTCTTAGGGGCGGATGCGCAGCTGCTCCAACAGTTGGTTGGGCTGAACAGCGCATGTGCTTCTTGGGCTTGCACGTTCCATGTCTGCCTCTCCGTAACCATCCTTTGCTCCATCCTTTCCTCAAAGCTTGGTAGCTGACTATCAAACTGCGCTTTGAGCCTTTCCTCAATCAGGGCTACTAGTCGTTCCTCACGCTCGACTTTGCTTCTCTTCCTACTCCGGTACGTATTCGAGTCATGTGGGAATCCCATTTTCTAGGGAACGAAAACACGTAGGCCACGGGTGCGACTCGGGTGCTCCTTGTTTCCCAAGGCATTGGAGAGTATGTCTTTCTCTCTGTCCGAAGTGAAAGAGCCCTGGGAAGATTCCATGCTCAATGATATTAGGCACTGGGCACTTCCTCATCAGCGGGGTTTGCGAAGGACACGCCGCCCAAAGAAGTGGGACGTGACCTCGCTCTTACCCAGTTTCGGGCATGCGGGTCCACGATCGAGGCAAATGACGACGCGACCTCCTTCTGGACTGCATCATCATCCTCCCTAGTCCATTGCGCGATCTTGCCCGCGTACCCAGTTGAGCCGAGTCTGTGTGGGTGGGTGTTTTTCGACTGGACGGTCTTATGCGCTGAACTTTGAAGCACGAACTCTTTCGTCATTTTCAACTCAACAAATAATCCCAGACGTCTTCAGAGATGAACCCGTACTTCGAATGGAGTCATTTCAATATTGACGTAATTAGTGATGAGGACTCTCTTGATGTTCTTCCACGCCTTTCCCGCCACTAGCAACGCGTACTGTCGCAGTGCAGGAATGGCATCTTGTGGAAGCTCGAACGACGTGAATATTTTTGTCACCAGGTTATCGTGCTTGTCATCTATCAACGTCTTCCATGAAGGATAGGTGATGGGGACACATTCACGCCCAATGATTCCGCACATGATTCGGAAAGCTGTCGCAGCCTTTGGAGGCGCGGTTGGAGCCCCATCGTGTGGATCGACCGCCATGATGGTGTATCGGCTCTAAGGCCTTTTACTAAGCCCTCTTAGACCATGCCTGTTTCCTCCTACTTTGGGCGCATCATCAGACCCATTCGGCGGTGAGGATTGATGGGACATCATCTTGTACGATGCAAGGTCAAGAGTAGGTAAGTTCAGAGAAGCAAATTTCAATTAAGAGTAGGTAAGTTAAGGCATGTCGATGCATAAAATGTATTGCTCTCAGATAGGGGTTGGTTGAAGATTTTAAACCTTCACCTTAATCACGAATGGGCTAAAAATTAATTCAGTGAATAAGGCCTTGAACCCTTACCACCTTAATATGCACTAAATCAATAATGGACTACCAGCTCAGCAGTTCAACAGGATGATTCTAAAACAGTCGAATAGTACTAAAACTGACCCACTCAATCAGACGTTAATCACACCAGTAAACAGTTAAGATAACAAAGTGTATTTAGCAAAGCATCTAAATAGCACATCTACTGATATAACAATTTGCGCATGGATCAGAAAACCAGAATGCTATGACTGATAGCACAATCAAGATTAAACCAGAAGCTAGTATATATAATGAAGTGCTGACAGAAAGGTAATAACAGTCAAGAACAAGCTATTAGCCAGATATACTCTAATCAGTGAATGAATCTACACTTTCCAGCGTATAAGTGTATGATTCAAGGCCTAGTTCACGGAAATAAATGTTCTAATCATCACAATACCCATTATCATCATTGAGCAAGTAAGGCAATAAAAAACGGAGAGCAATTCTTAGAAAACTCACAGAGGTCACGGGGGAGGGAGGAGGGCACCACCGAGGGGGAGGGCACTGCTGAGGGGAGAGGGCACGGGGAGGGTGGAGGGCAACACCGAGGGGGAGGGCGTGGCCGGGAGTCGCCACCAAGTGGGGAGGGCGCCGCCAAGGGGGAGGGCACATGGGAGGGAGGAGGGCACCACCGAGGGGGGGAGGGCGCCGCTGAGGGGGGAGGGCACCACCGAGGGGGGAGGGCATGGCCGGGAGTCGCTGCCAAGTAGGGAGGGTGCCGCCGAGGCGGGAGGGGAACAGGGGAGGGAGGAGGGCACCACCGAGGGGGAGGGTATGGCCGGGAGTCGCCACCAAGTGGGGAGGGCACGGGGAAGGGAGGAGGGTGCCGCCGAGTGGGAGTGCTAGGGTTGCAAACTGAGAGTGTGTGGGTCTTAGTGAATGGCAAGCACGGGGCAAGGGTTTAGCGCGGGAGAAGGGCATCCTAGACTGTTCTGGGCTTGACCGTCTGGGATAAAGTCATCCCAGACGGTTTAAGCCCAGAACCATCTAGGATGTGCCAATTTTTTTTTTTGCTGTCAATATTTATTTAAGTTTGTGTCATTAATTATAATACATAGATACATCTCATTAATTTTAATCAATACATATATCACATTAATTATAATAAAAATACCTCATTAATTGTAATACATACATACATCACATTAATTATAATACTACATCTCATTAATTATAATACTACATCTCATTAATTTTAATCAATACATCTAACTAATTGTAATTAGTGTACATCGCGTTAATTATAATACAAACATGCATCTCATTAATTATTTTTTTGTACAAAAATTAGCCCTTCACGATGATCAACACGTGTGTGGCTCGCATCCTTAGGTTGGTCTTCCTAGACCGTGACACTAGTACTAACAGGAGGCAACTCGTCAAATTGATTGTATTCTTCCTCATCTACCACATTTTCGGCTCCGACAATCCTCTTTGTTCCCTGAAGAACAATGTGCCGCTTCTTGTTGGACGGGTCGGTTACATAGAAGACATGAACAACTTGGTTAGAGAGAACAAATGGTTCGTCTTGATATCCAACACGTTCGAGGTCCACAGTTGTGACGCTGTCATTGTCAACCTTCACGTGCTGCAGGTTAACTCAACTACGCCGAAATAAGGGGATCTTGAAGAGTACGTAGTCGAGCTCCCAAATTTCCATAATGAACCCATAGTACAAGCTCCTCGTCAATCCATCTGTATTCAGCGCATCAATGCGTACACCGTTGTTCTTGTTTGTGCTCTTCATGTCCTGATCTCGTGTAAAATGTGTACCAATTTAAGTCGTATCCTTTCCATGTTACAACCGTAAATGCTGGCCCTTTTGCCAACCTTGTCTGGGTATACCTGAAGAGCTTCCAGTGATGGGTTGTTGCTACTTGAAGCATCTGTTGAACTGGAGGTTATTCTGTCTGTTGATCCAGTACTACTTCCACTACGGATTCTCTTGTTGTAGCCAGTTCTTGTGCTCATCGATATACGGGGCCACAATAGCCATGTGTTGCAAAACTATGAAATGGGCTTTAGCGCACGCAACCGGATCAGGCATGATTGCTTTCCTTCCGATGGTCCCGATGCCCTGGAGCCTCCCCTCATGATGGGATAGAGGCACACCTATCGATTCGACCTGAGCCATGTAATCCACGCAGAATTCGATGACCTCTTCGGTTGCACAACCTTCAATAATTCTACCCTCCGGTTGAGATCGATTCCGTACGTAGGACTTGAGAATTCCCATGTACCTCTCGAATGGGTACATCCTACATAGGAACACAGGTCCACACATCTTTATCTCCCTCGCAAGGTGAACAATGAGATGGACCATGATATCGAAAAACGACGTAGGGAAATACATCTCAAGATTATATAGAGTTATGACCACCTCGGCCTGTAGAGCATCTAGTCCTTCGGGATCGATGACCTTCTGAGCAATTGAGTTAAAAAAACATAGCCTTGTGATTGTCTCCCGAACCTTAATCGGTAAAATACTTCCAATTGCCACAGGGAGCATCTGTGTCATAAGCACTTGGAAATCATGGGACTTCATGCTAGTTAAACTCAAATCTTGCATCGAAACAAGTCTCTTCATGTTGGACGAGTAATCGGACAAAACTTTCAAACCATGCAAGTATTGGCACAGTTCGGTTCTCTCGGCCTTAGACATAGTGTAACAAGCAGGTTCGCAGTATGTTTGGCATTTAGCGGTATCTTTTGGTGTTAACTCAGGTCTGATGCCCATATCGACCAAGTCAAGCCGTGCGTTGATATCGTCCTTTGTTTTGCCCTTAATGTTCAGTAAGAGACCAATTAAGCTATCACAGACATTCTTCTCTTTGTGCATCATGTCGATGCAGCGTCGAACTTCTAGGTGCTCCCAATAAGTTAGGTCCCAAAATGTTGATCTCTTCTTCCACATGCTCTTCTCATGGGTCCTCGATTTACGTCCCTTTCCTAGCGCAGCATTCAAGTTCTTAACTATGTCATGAACACCTATCCTCTTAAGGGCTTTGGAGCTAAAGCGTCTTCGGTTGTGCCGTCAAATTGTTTCTTCATCCAGCAGTATGGGCGATTCCTCCGAAGGAACGTATGGTGACGCATGTACACGGTTTTGCGCGAGTGATTCAGCCACACACTCTCGGTATCATCCAAGTAGTGAGTACATGCTTTGGCTCCTTTTGTACTATGCCCCGACAGGTTAGCAAGGGCATGATAATCAATTATGGTGCAGAACAACAGGCAGCGAAGAGTGAAGTACTTTTGTTTGTGAGCATCCCATACCTGCACCCCAAGAGCCCACAATGTGTTCAGTTCTTCCACCAATGGTTCTAGGTATACGTCAATATCGTTCCTAGGTTGCTTCGAGCCTTGGATGAGTATAGACATCAATATGTACTTCCGCTTCATAGACAACCAAGAAGGAAGGATGTACACACAGAGATTCACGAGCCAAGTGCTATGACGGCTGCTCATGTTACCAAAAGGATCCATTCCATCTGTACTCAATCTGAACCTTATATTCCTCGATCCACTTCGAATTCTTCAAATCTCCTATCGATGTTTCTACACTGTGTGGAATCAGTAGGGTGTCTAATCATTCCATCGTTCTTACACTCATCTGAGTGCCACTGAAGCAATTTTACCTCTTTTGGGTTAGCAAACAAACGTTTCAAAAGGGGAATTATAGGTAGATACCACTCCACCTTAGCAGGAGGTCCTTTCTTCAACTCCATTGTCTTGTCATCATTATCTGATCTATCTTTACGCTTGTACCGGGATGCGTTGCACACTGGACATAAATGCAAGTTTGCGTACTCTTTGCGGTAGAGGATACAGTCATTCGGACATGCATGTATTCTTTCTACTTCCATTCCCTAGGGACAAAGAACCTTTTTGGCTTTGTAGGTGGATGTCGGCAACTCGTTTCCTTCCGGAAGCATATCTGCTAACAGACCTAACAACGTCGTGAAACTCTTGTCGAACCAACCGTTGCTTGCCTTTAATTTCAGCAGGTCCAGCACGGATGACAACCTTGTGTATTTGAACTTGCAACCCGGGAACAAAGGTTTCTCTGAGTTGTCCATCAAGCCTCAGAATTTTACGTGCTCCTGTTCATCAAAGTTCCCTTCTACACCCTGTAGCATCTGATCCAGATTGTCATCGTGAAACCTATCCTCATCGAAAGCATAGTCGATAGGTACTTCGTCGACGATGGTACTACTACTTGGTCCCTGCTTAATCTGATCTTCATCGTGACTGGTCCAACATGTATACCCCCTTTTGAAACCCCTAGAATCAAGAGTGCTTCGATCTACGTTGGGTTTCGAAACATCCTCAGATTCTCGCATTCAATGTTTGGACAAGGTATAAATTCCACCCCCTTGTTCAACATATCTTCCTCTTCATCTCTTCTAAAAGCGTAGACACCATTAATGTACTTGGCGCTTGCACGGTTCTCAGTGTACATCCAGCTTCGGTCCATCTACACTACATATGTAACAATAGGTGTTAAATGCTGAATTAAGTATGCCAGGAGTGCACATGCGCACATATGCTACATATAGGCTAAATTTCAACTTGCCGATTAACTTATATAGCTCCTAACATAAAAAAGAACGAATGGATATGTAAACATATGCATGTAAGCTACGTCTTCAATGTAATGCAATTAGAAACAATTACTAGTTTAGATCAAAAAGAACAAATTACTACTTTACATCACAGAGAACAAATGGATCTACACCTAGATGTAGAACCCAACTTCATTTCACACTTTACCAAGCTAGATCTAAAATATAATGCAATTTTGAAGCAATTACTAACCTTAGATGACCTGGAGCACAAGGATCTACAATTACACCCCCAAATCTAGGATCTCTTTCACCAGAACGCCTCTCAATCGCAGCCACCTCAAAAATATCTAGGAAACCTAAAAATACAGAGGAGGTCGAGGCTCTCTGTTTGTATATGTATCATAATTGATCATCACACACAGTTTGTGGACAAAACTGTCTTTGATATTTGCAAATCGCATACGATTTTATCCACAAACTGTCTGTGATGTCCTCCGTCATCACAAACAGTTGGATGCCTAAAATCGTCTGTGATGATATACCTTTCGTCTTCAAGCTTGTGCGGTTCTGAGGAAGACCACCGTCTTCCAGGCTCGCGCGGTTTCGAGGAAGACCTTTCATCTTCTAGGCATTTCATTTCCCCAATGAAGTTCGTAATTAATTGCACTTCTGCAACCCACACTATATATGGTATCGTTGGAGTCCAAAATGTACTCGATCGATCGCATTCCACAGAACACCATGAGCAACTCAAACTCCTCTGTCGGCTCTTCTGCCCCACCACCTCGGACTATGCCAGCTTCGCCACCGCCACCGCCTCTGCCACCGCCTTCGCCTCCATCGTCGACTTCCCCTCTGCCACCTCCACCGTCTTCGCCTTCTTGGCCCCTACGAAAAGGCTGTGGCACCACAATGCAATATCCATGAATCTGCCGACCGTGGCTTATCGACGGTCCCCTCCGTCGGCCACCTCGGGCACCGGTCCATCCACCTCAGCAAGCGTCCGGCGTCGCCAATACTAATCTCCTCTTCCTCCGATGAAAGCTATGACTCGTCAGAGGGCTATCATGATGGCTGGGAGCTGGAGCATGACCTAGACAGAGCGAGTTCGAGTGAGGACCCTGACGGCCGCACCGACGATGACTCCGACGACGACGACTCCGGCGACAACGAGGAGATTGACTAGGCGTACCTAGTAGCTAGGGATCAAAATTTTTGTATATATGTGATGCATGCAAGCTAGTTAGTTCTATATATATATATGAAATTAATGCATGTTTCGACAAGCTGCGTTAAGTTTGTTTAATCATCAGAGATGGTTTGTAGATAAAATTGATTGTGATATTTCCTTAATCACAGATGGTTTTATCCACAAACCGTCTGTGAAATTCCCCGCATCATCACAAACGGTTTGTGGATAAAACCGTCTGTGATGTATGTTTCATCACAGACGGTTTTATCGACAAACCATCTGAGATGAACCACGTAATATCAGAGACGGTTTGTGGATAAAACCGTCTGTGATGTTCACATCACAGACGGTTTTATCCTCAAACCGTCAGTGATGTGCGCAAGTCTCTTCCCAGACGGTTTTCGTAAAAAATAGTCAGTGATGATGTGTCTAATATAACCTCTTTTGTAGTAGTGGTAGTTGGAAGCACTCAACAAGTTGTGCACATAATGCAATTCTATAAAACTATATGCAAGGCTTATTCCAAATGAAAAGGCTATCATGGCTATTTTGCAATAAAGCAGCATTTATGAACAAGTACAATAAATAAATTGAAAGACAGTGAAACAAATAACAATAATAGTAATTTCGACATTTCTCAAGTAAACCAAGTTTCCAATCCTAAGTCAAGTTCCAACCTTCCATGTGGCAATCTGCCATCCCAACTAAGTTTCCATTTAATTAAACTAACCATTGACTGTAATTCCCGAGCTATGCTCAGTACCGTGAGCATGTCTATCCGAATAGATTTACACTCTGTAGAGATTACGCACTTCCCCACATGATACAACTATACACCACAAAAGCGAGTGATTATAACAAAGCCTTTACAATGCATTGCCTTAACCCAGTACTACCCGCCAAGGTTTCAACACCGTTGGTCTGGTTACCACATCTAGGCCCCCCTCTTGCGCCATGTGAGTTAATCCGTGAACCCAGAACTCACACCACCATTGATAGTACTAAACTAAGACATTACAAATTAATCAACTAGGCTGTCCCATACAAGACATGTAGTTGCATGATTGACTCAGGTCAAAGGCTTGCAAGGTTAAGTCCTTAAGATGACTACGGCAATACTTCCACATACCCTCTGCCCTTCGGCCCACCTTAGCACACTTGCCCTAATCAAAATGAATACCACCCTAGTTGATTACCAAGCACCACGTGCCATCAACAATTCAACATTGTTGCGTGACATCCCTCGCTACAACAACTCAACCTGACACACCAATTCATTAACATGTTCCATATTCCATTAGTCAAGATTAACCATTGATGATTCAAGTACATGTGATGACGTGGCATGGCTAAGCAACTAACAAGGTCTAACCATTGTAACACCCTAATTTTTGCTCTAATTTAAAATTTGAAGTATTTTTTATTTTTGAGAAATTTTGGAAATTATTGAAATTTATTAGGAATTATTCAAATATAGCCTTTCTTGAAAACAAATTAAATAAAGGAAAAGTTTTTGCAAAGTTTTATTGAAAATATTTTAATGGAGTTCCAAACATCTCAAAGTATTTTCCAGAATTTTTCTGGAATTTTTCAGATATTTTTACTACTTTCTTTGGCCAAAACAAATTTCCCGAATTATTTTTATTCGAAATTGATTTAAAAATCCCGAGCGTTGTCTGGCCGAAATCGCTGGCGGCCCAAGATCGTGCTCGCCCACTCGTGACTCGGCCCACGCAGCCGCTCGCCGAAACCCTAGCGCCGCTTAGCCAAGCCGTCCGATCCGGATCGCACGCCTATCGTGTGCCACGTCGCCCGTGCGCGTGAGCCTTCGGATCATCACCGCACGAACGCACAGGATCGCGCCACGTCGCTTTGTCCCCGCGAGATCATCGGAGAGACGTGGGCGTTGATGGCCGTGATTTCCACCGGCCGCCGCGACGCCGAGGCAGCCCTTAAGTCCCCGCTGAAGGCGCGTGCGAGGCCTTCGCCCGCATCTTTGACTCCTCGACGCACGCCGAGACTCCTCTACCGCCCGTGAGAGCTCGCCGAAGTTGCCTTCCTTCGCCACCGTTGTTTTGCTTCCTCCCATCGCCGCCCGAGCCGCCCGCCGTGCTTCGACCCTTCCCGAGTTCACCGGCCACCGGTGCATCGAGTGGACCACTTCATCACGCCGAGAAGCCCCGCAGCCGCATTGCACGCCGCCTTCATCCTCTCGGCAAGATCTGCGCCACCGCGACATCGCCGCCGCCCGAAGCCGCCCACCGTCCGATCGCCGCCGACGCGCACTCGATTCATCCACGCCGCCAATCAACAAGAATCCTCATCTTCACCCTCACCGCTTGATCTAATCAACGGTCTAGATTGCTTCGATTAGTTTCACGATTAGTTTATTTCACCGTTAGATCTAGATCGTAGGGTTTTTTTACCACGTCGCGTAAAGGTCACAGTGCGTCGGATGCGCGCGCCGCTTGGATTGTGCCGCGTGTCGCGCGCGAAGAGGCTAGAGCCGATAGCCTTGGCTCATCGCGCCGTCCGCTTGAATCGAGCGGATGAGATCGCACGTGCATCGGGCCGCCTGTGTTGACGCGTGACGCGCGAAAATCGAGGAGTCAGCACCGCCGTTTCTATCGACGTCACCCGAGTAATCATGACCGTTCGATATGGATCCAAGGGTCACGGTGAAGCCACGTGTTGGCTCGCGGTAGAGGTGAGGCAAAGTCGCATGAATCTCGGCCGCTCGCTTTAAATCGAAGGACGAGATTGAATCGAGTTTCGCGATTAGTTTAACGCCGCGTGTCGCGTTGGGATTGGCCGCGAGCCGTCGGCGACGCCACGGCTTGCGCCACCCGGCACGAGCACGTCTGCGCGGTCCACGGTGGACCGTGGCCAACCCGTGGACCCACCCATAGACAGAGCGACGTGGCGGCCTCGGGCGTGCCACGTGTCGAGACGACGTCGATGACGCCACATATATTTTTTTATATATAAAAATATTTCGACCGAATTTCTTTTCGGCCGACGTCATCATGACGCGTCTTGACGTCACAAATGCGAATTTCAGTGTAAAAATATTTTAAAAATCGATTTTCTTAATTTACGTATTTTGATTTTATTCAAACTTCAAATGACTATAACTTTGCATTTTAACTCGGATTTGGATGATTCAAATTTCTAAAAATTCATAAAATTATGAGCTATTTAATGGTGAATTTTATTTGAATTTTTGAGGTCGTTTAGTCTTCTGTATTAGTTATTTAATGCATATTTTGTTTGTACGCGTAGACGCAAATTTGCCGGAAAGTTTCGAGGAAGATTTTGTCGCTCAAGACCAAGCTTCGGAACAAGACCAGCAACTCTTTGAAGGCAAGTGATGCTTTGATCATTTTGATCCCAGATTTTAAAATGTAATTTATGCTTTAAAACTATGCATGCTAATTATTTAAAATGAAATTAAATTGATTTGGGATAATGTAGATAATCAACCCATTTTGTTATGCCACCTTGAATTATTAATTGTATGCCCTAAACCATTGTCACCCTAAGTTTGATTATATTAGTTGGATGCTAATATTGTGCCAACACGGGAGGCTAGACCGTGAGTAGATGCTTAGCCTTGCAACGAATCATGAGTGATCTTTCGGAAAAATGCTACAATCTTGACTAAAGACATATTGAATGTATTTTGAAAAGTGGTGTGATGATGCCATATGATGAGATTGAGGTACCGCGACTGTGTGGTTCCGCATCGATGTGGAGTTATTGGCATGTGTTGCACAATAATCAACTGGGTGGGAAAAGATTTAGACTGGGCAAGTGGCAAGAGGTCAGGTGTGCTGTGTGGCCTGTGTGGCATTGGGTTGATGAGTGATGTGAGTCTGTGTGCCACATTGGGCTGTGTGCCACTGTTGAGTGTTGCAAGTCTTGCCTTGGTCAGTTAAGGACTTCACCTTGCAAGCCTTTGATCTGAGTCACCCGTACAACCACATGTCTGATATGGGACAGACCTAGTTGACTAGGGTTCGATATCTTTCCTCCGATACCTCGGCGTGACAAAGACATGTGGGTGTATCTGTATGGGGGAGCGTACCTGTGCTACGGCTTGGTGCCCATCTAACGGTGATTGGCCGGTCCTATACTTCGGCTCTGTGTGAGGAAAGTGATAGTGAAGGCAATACCGGAGAGGTTCTCTGGTTAAGGTAGAAGTTCCTGAAAAGCTTTGTTGCGGACAATCACCTGTGTGGTGATCGGTTGTATCTTGTGGGTAAAGTGTACAACCTCTGCAGAGTGTCAAACTATTCGAATAGCCGTGCTCACGGTATTGAGCATTGCTCGGGGATTACAGTCAAGGGGTAGATTTTTATAAACAAAATGTGGGAAGGGTGGCTGTGTGCCAGTGTTGGAAATGAACTGTTAAGGCTGCGTGCCGAGAATCTTCAATGAAAAACCATTTGAGTTTAGTATTATTTATATCTGTGACACTGCTTTAATCTAAACAAGATACTAGTTCAAAAATGCTGCTTGATGCAAAAGAACCATTTAAGCCAATCCATTGGAATAAGTTTTGCATATAGTAATAGCGCTGCATTTTGTGCATTACTTGTTGAGTGCCTTGTGTACTCACCCCACCTTGCTTATCAAACCCAACATCAGTGGAGGAGTCTACACCAAAGATGGGAGGAAGAGTACATCGAGGATGCGAGCAACTAAGGGCAAGCCCGATCGGTTGCTCGTGGCAAGATGAAGGCTTCCACGACCCTTTTATTTATGTTCATTGCTATTTCTTTACTTTGAATAATGTAAGCCCTGTGTGGTCGCTTATCCGTAAGGAGACCATAAGGTCGCATAACTCGATTTATATACATATTTGCACTATTTATTCTTATATCTTTGTGAATGTCTGTAATGTGCAACCTCAGATGATCTGTGTGTGCTAGCGTGATCTGGATCGGCATGTAATACACAGAGGGTCCGGATTTGCGATTCGGTCCCGACAGAGGTGGTATCGAGCAGCGGTGGTGTAGGACTTGACCCTAGTTTGGTTGTGCCTAGGAGGGTAAAACTATTTTCTAAAAGACCTAATCAACTTGAGCAAGAATATCAAAGAAATCTCGACTTATCTCTTCTCCCTTATTCATACCTATGCTGAATTTTTATTATTCTCTGTTTAATTTAAACAAGGTTTTTTTTTGGCGGATGAGGATGATCCATACCTATGGAGAGCGACCGAGGATACGCCATGGAGTTATGGCGTATGATGCGATTGTTCGGAGGTTTTGATGCACCATCGTGACGAGGACTTCGTGGTACGGGCAGGACTTGACGTCGCCTGGGATGTCAAGATCACAGTGTATGCTCGGGAGAGGACGAGGGCGAGCCGTCCTATCTACATCATGGTTAGGAGGTCTTCTTTTGAGGCCGGAATCCAGGAGACGGCACGACAGGTGATGCGGCAGATTGCCCGCACTTACTCTGCAGAGTTGGAGGACACCGTCTTTCGTCACCATCCGCGTCGAGACAATTGTTTGGAGAGGATGGAGCTTGTAGAGGAGGACGCCACTATCACCCACCTGGCGAGGTACGTCATCGCCCAGGAGGATGCCTTGGATGAGAGAGTCCGGGAGTTGCAGAGGACCCGCGCCGAGGTCACAGAGGCGAGGATCCAGCTGCGGGAGGGCTTAGCTCATTCCATGCAGAAGATCCAGGAGTTGGAGATGGCTTTGTACGAACCCGAGCCTGAGCCAGTCCTGGAGTTACACGATCCAAATCCGGAGGAGCCGGAGAAGGAGGCACCAGTGCAGGAGCAGGCAGCCTCGGGACCAGCGAAGTCGATGGGGTCTTTTGCACCACCGCAGAGGTCACAGACCGCTTTGCCCGATGCGGAGCACCCACGCTGTATGCTCCGGGGGAGCCACAGCCGGGTTGGCTCGATGAGTGATCGAGTCTAGTAGAGTATAGTGTCGAGACTCGAAGGTTGAGTCGCGTCTTTTTCTTTAGAGTCACCATTAGGTGTGAGTCGTCATGGGTTCCTATGTTTGCTTACTTGTTCTTGTTGTGAGTGTCTCGTATGCGTTGCATTGCTCTTAGGCACTTGTGAGCAACCATACTGCTTTATATTATATCAATAAAGTGGCTAAATAATTTAAGTTACACCTATTTCCCCACATAAATTATTCTACTTGTCTATGCTTTCTTTTTTTCTTAACCTTGGAAGCTTGCAACAGATGGTGAGGACACGTGGAAATGTTGGAGCCAGTGAAGTGGAGCTAACCAAAGCGGATAACTGTAATGAAGAGCCGATTCCTCAACCGCCGCAGTCGATTTGCGTAACACAGGAGCCTTCTTTATCGCCGGACTCAACTTATGAACACGATGGTTCAAACCATGCGTGAGATATCCAACCAAGCTGCTGCGAATGTTCAAGCCGGGGTAACCATGGACCACACCCCTACTCAAGGTTGTCGGAGTTTATGAGAACCCGCCCACCTACCTTCTCGAACAACGCCAATCCACCGGAGGCGACGATTGGCTAAGGACAATTGAAAGGAAGCGCACATTACCCGGTGTGTAGGACATGAGAGGGTACTCTATGCCTCTCATCAACTCAAGGACCGCCGCAGAATGGTGGGAAAACTTGCGCAGACTCATGAGGACCCACAGAGTATCACGTGGGAGGAATTCACCTCGACTTTCGCCAGCACCATGTACCCGAGGGTATCATGGATCTCAAAAGGAGGAATTCAAGCCTCAGCTGTGGGGCGACCGGGGGCGATTACGAACAAATTCACCGAATCGGCATGCTACGCACAAGAGGACGTGGCTACGGATAAGGCCAGATAATCCCGCTTCATGAAGGGATTGAATGCAGGTGCAGTGGGACTGATCACCACACATTCCCGACTTCCAAGAGCTAGTTAACAAAGCTCTTATCTTAGAGGACAAGCGCCGAGAGTGGATGACAACAGAAGCGCAGAATGGCGCAACAAGGAGGTCGTCGGTACAGCAGAGGCAGAGGACGGCACCCCAACAGATTCATTGGTGCATCACCCGAGGTAATGATAGGGCACCACCGCCGCAAATCGCCCGATGGGTCGAATGTTCAGACTACCGTAATCGTGGCACGATCGAGGAACCTCTCAGCGGTGGGAAGACGTTGCTACCATTGCAATGAAATGGGGCATTTTGCCAACAATTGCCCTAAGAAGGAGGTGTCACCCGTCCGCTTTAACACTGGGAACACACCGGCAAGGACTCCGCGCCAATCGTGAACGCTGGGCATCAACAGCAGACAACTCCATCCCAAGGAACCGCACGAGGCCGAGTCAACCACATTACGACGGATGAAGTCCGTAACGCCACGGACGTTGTAATTGGGTAAGTTCCTAGTAAACTCGATGCATCAGCCATCGCTTTATTTGATTCCGAGCTTCGCATTCTTTTATTTCCGAGATTTTGCTGTTCAAAATGATATGGAAATAGTGAATCTTAAATGTGTGCTCATAGTCCAATCCTCGGATCGAACTCCGATCTAAAGTAGGATGTTCGGGTAAGACTAATAATTAATGGAGTGGAGTTCCTAGCTAACTTAATCGTCCTTAATACCCAAACCTTGGATGTTATCACGGGAATGGATTGGTTAACTAAACACAAGGCGATCTTTGGATCGGAAAAGAGTCATATCGGTCGAGAGCCCGGATGGAAAGAAGATTGAGTTTGAAGCAAAATCGGTGCGGGAGGGACAATTGATGGTCAACAAAGATGAAGGCACCTTAGAAGAAGTGCCCATAGTCAATGAATATCCGGATGTTTTCCGGAAGATTTACTCGAATGCCGCCAGATAGAGATATCGAGTTCGTGAAAGAGTGGTTCCAGGACAGCTCCATAGCTAAGAGACCTTACAAGATGTCCACAGAGGATTTGGTGGAAATGAAGAAGCAAATTGAAGAACTGCTGAAAAAGGATTTATAAGACCTAGTTCATCGCCATAGGAGCACTGTCCTATTCGTCAAGAAGAAGGACAGGAGTTTTAGGATGTGTATAGACTATCGTGCACTCAATGATGTGACGATAAAGAATAAGTATCCTCTACCCAGGATCGATGATTTGTTTGACCAGTTGAGAGGAGCAGGAGTTTTCTCCAAAATTGATCTCCGATCAGGATACCATCAATTGAAGATCCGATCAGAGGATATTCTGAAGACTGCATTTTCATCAAGATATGGGCACTACGAGTTTACAGTGATGTCCTTTGGTTTGACAAATGCACCAGCATATTTCATGAACTTAATGAATAAGGTGTTTATGGAATATTTGGACAAGTTCGCCGTCAGATTCATAGATGATATCCTTATCTATTCCAAGACGAGCGAAGAGCACGTCGAGCATTTGAGGCTAGTCCTTGAAAAGTTGAGAGAGCAACAGCTTGTTTGCGTAAATTTAGCAAATGTGATTTCGGAAGAATAAGGTTGAATTTCTTGGACACATAATGACTGCAGCAGAGTTGTGGTAGATCCAAAGAAAGTGGAGACGGTTTCGCATTGGGAGCAACCCAAGTCGGTAACCCAAACCGTAGTTTCCTTTGAATGGCGGGTATTACCGTCGATTCATCGAAGGATTCTCTACGATTGCGAGACCTCTTACGCAATTGTTGAAAAGGAAAAGAAATTCTTATGGACCTGAGTGTGAGAAGAGTTTTGGGAGTTGAAGAGGAGATTAACATCGGCACCTGTACTAGTTTTACCTGATGTCCATCAAGGCTTCGACATCTATTGTGATGCATCGCGTCAAGGATTGGGATGTGTGTTGATGCAAAATAGGAAGGTAATCGCCTATGCATCGAGGCAATTGAGATCACACGAGGAGAACTATCCGACCCATGATTTGGAATTAGCTACCGTGGTGCATGCACTAAAAATATGGCGTCATCATCTCATCAGAAATAGATGTGAAGTGTATACAGATCATAAAAGTCTTAAGTATATCTTCACATAAGTGACCTAAATATGAGGCCAAGAAGATGGTTAGAGTTAATCAAGGATTATAATATGGAATTCACTACCACCCTGGTAAAGCCAACGTGGTGGCGGACGCCTTGAGCGTAAAGAACCACAAGTGTAAATATGCCGATGGAAACAAGTCAGCAGAATTGTGTAAGGAATTCGTAAATTAGAAGCTGGAAATAGTACCGTATGATTCCTAGCAACCTTGGAAGTAAGACCTACTCGAAGATCGATCAAGAAAGGGCGTAAAGATGATGATAAGATCAAAAGAATTAAGGGCAAAATGGATGAAGGCAAAGCAAAAGATTTCAAACTGGATGAACAAGGTACTATGTGGTTTAAAGAGCGCATTTGTATGCCGAACAAAAAGGAGTTGAAGCAGTTCATTCTGGAGGAGGCTCATGACTCCAAGTACTCAATTCATCCAGGAAGTGCGAAAATGTATCAAGATTTAAAGGAAAGATTTTGGTGGCCAAGCTTGAAACGGAAGTCGTAGAACACGTTGCATTATGTGACATATGCCAAAGAGTCAAAGCTATGCACCAAAGACAGCAGGCTATTACAACCCTTAAAGATACTTGAATGGAAATGGGAAGAAATTGGTATGGATTTCATAACCGGATTGCCCAGAACGCAAAGTGGATATGATTCCGTATGGGTCATAGTGGATCGCTTAACCAAAGTGGCACATTTCATACGGTAAAGACCACTTATTAGGAGACCGTTACGTAACTTTATATGGCACGGATCGTCCGCTTGCACGGAGTATCAAGAAGATAGTATCGATGAGGTACCCAATTTACCTCCAGATTTTGGGGTAAGCTACATGAAGTGATGGGAACTCGTTTGAACTTCAGTAGGTACAGCATACCATCCGCAGACTGATGGGCAAACTGAGAGAGTCAATCAGATATTGGAGGACATGTTGAGGGCATGTGCCTTAGCATATTCAACCTCATGGGACAAGTGTTTGCCTTATGCTGAGTTTAGTTATAACAACAGTTATCAGGCGAGTTTACAGATGTCTCCATTTGAAGCTTTGTATGGTCGGTCCTGTCGCACACCATTGAATTGGAATGAGACAGGCTAACGACATGTCTTTGGACCAGACATTCTTCAGGAAGCGGAAGAACAGATCGCCCTGATCAGGGAAAGATTGAAGATTGCACAATCAAGGCAAAAGAGTTATGCTGACAACCGTCGCAGGGAACTGAGCTTTGAACCCGAAGATTTTGTGTATCTTAGAGTAACGCCACTCAAAGGAGTCAGAAGATTCCATGCAAAAGGGAAGCTCGCACCCAGATATGTCGGACCATTCAAGATCTTGAGCCGCAGAGGTGAAGTTGCTTATCAGTTGGAGTTACCACAGTCTTTGGCAGGAGTGCATGATGTATTTCATGTATCACAACTGAAGAAGTGTCTTCGAGTACCGGAAGAGCAAACACTTTTGGAGGCAATTGAGCTGCAAGAAGATCCGACTTACAAAGAACATCCGATGAAGATTCTGGACGTAATGGACAGAGAGACAAGGAACAAGTCAACACGTTTCTGCAGAGTTCAGTGGAGCAACCACTCGGAAAGTGAAGCAACGTGGGAACGCGAAGAAGATCTGAAGAAGGAGTTTCCTAACCTATTTCTGTAGACAGCCCTGAATCTCGGGGACAAGATTCTGTTAAGGGGGGAGGTTTGTAACACCCTAATTTTTGCTCTAATTTAAAATTTGAAGTATTTTTTATTTTTGAGAAATTTTGGAAATTATTGAAATTTATTTGGAATTATTAAAATATAGCCTTTCTTGAAAACAAATTAAATAAAGGAAAAGTTTTTGCAAAATTTATTGAAAATATTTTAATGGAGTTCCAAACATCTCAAAGTATTTTCCAGAATTTTTCTAGAATTTTTCAGATATTTTTACTACTTTCTTTGGCCAAAACTAATTTCCCGAATTATTTTTATTCGAAAAGGATTTAAAATCCTGAGCGTTGTATGCAGGCCAAAATCGTTGGCCAGCCCAGTACTGTGCTCTGGCCCAGCTCGTGACTCCGCCCACGCAGCCCGCCCCGCCGAAACCCTAGCGCCGCCTAGCCCAAGCCGTCCGATCCGGATCGCATGCCTGTGCGTGTGCCACGTCGCCCGTGCGCGTGAGCCTTCGGATCATCGCCGCACGAACGCACAGGATCGCGCCACGTCGCTTCGTCCCCGCGAGATCATCGGAGAGACGTGGGCGTTGATGGCCGTGACTTCCGCCGGCCGTTTCGCGCACGTCGAGGCAGCCCTTAAGTCCCCGTTGAAGGCGTCGTGCAGAGGCCTTCGCTCCGCATCTTTTGACTCCTCGCACGCATGCCGAGACTCCTCTAGCGCCCGTGAGAGCTCGCCGTGTTGCCTTCCTTCGCCACCGTTGTTTTTGCTTCCTCCCATCGCCGTCCGAGCGCCCGCGTGCTCGACCCTTCCTGAGTTCACCGAAGCCAGCTGCATCGAGTGGACCACTTCATCACGCCGGAGAAGCCCCGCAGCGCCGCGTTGCACGTCGTCTTCATCCTCTCTGGCAAGATCTGCGCCACCGTGACATCGTCGCCAGCCCGAGCTTCGTTCACCGTCCGATCGCCGCCGAACGCACCAGATAAATCCACGTCGCCAATCAACAGTAATCCTCATCTTCACCCCTCAGCCGTTTGATCTAATCAACAGTCTAGATTGCTTCGATTAGTTTCACGATTAGTTTATTTCAGCCGTTAGATCTAGATCGTAGGGTTTTTTTTACCGCGTCGCGTAAAGGTCACAGCCGTCGGATGCGCGCCGGCTGCCTTGGATTGTGCCGCGTGTCGCGCCGCAGTAGGCTAGAGCCGATAGCCTTGGCTCATCGCGACCGTCTGTTTGAATCGAGCGGATGAGATCGCACCGTGCATCGGGCCAGTCCTGTGTTGACGCGTGACGCGCGGAAACCGAGGAGTCAGCGCCGCCGCTTCGCCGACGCCACCCGAGTAATCGTGATCGCTCGATCCGATCCAAGGGTCACGGTGAAGCCACGGTTGGCTCGCGGTGAGAGGTAAGGCGAAAGTCGCATGAATCTCGGCGATTCGCTTTAAATCGAAGGACGAGATTGAATCGAGTTTGGCGATTAGTTTATCGCCACGTGTCGCGTTGATTGGGCTGCGAGCCGTCGCCGACGCCACGGCTTGCGCCACCCGGTGCACGAGCACAAAGGTCGCCGTCCACGGTGGACGTGGCCAACCCGTGGACCCGACCCATAGACAGAGCGACGTGGCGGCCTCGGGTGTGCCGCGTGTCGAGATGACGTCAGCGATGACGTCACATATATATTTTTTTTATATATAAAAATATTTCAACCGAATTTCTTTTCTGTGCTGACGTCATCATGACGCGGTGCTGACATCACAAATGCGAATTTCCAGTGTAAAAATATTTCAAAAAAATCGGATTTTCTTAATTTCTGTATTTTCATATTTTATTCAAACTTCAAATGACTATAACTTTTGCATTTTAACTCGGATTTGGATGATTCAAATTTCTAAAAATTCATAAAATTATGAGCTATTTAATGGTGAATTTTATTTGAATTTCTGAGGTTGTTTAGTCTTCTGTATTAGTTATTTATTGCATATTTTGTTTGTACGCGTAGATGCAAATTTGCCGGAAAGTTTCGAGGAAGATTTCGTCGCTCAAGACCAAGCTTCGGAACAAGACCAGCAACTCTTTGAAGGCAAGTGATGCTTTGATCATTTTGATCCCAGATTTTAAAATGTAATTTATGCTTTGAAACTATGCATGCTAATTATTTAAAATGAAATTAAATTGATTTGGGATAATGTAGATAATCAACCCATTTTGTTATGCCACCTTGAATTATTAATTGTATGCCCTAAACCATTGTCACCCTAAGTTTGATTATATTAGTTGGATGCTAATATTGTGCCAACACGGGAGGCTAGACCGTGAGTAGATGCTTAGCCTTGCAACGAATCATGAGTGATCTTTCGGAAAAATGCTACAATACTGACTAAAGACATATTGAATGTATTTTGAAAAGTGGTGTGATGATGCCATATGATGAGATTGAGGTACCGCGACCTGTGTGGTTCTGTACCGATGTGGAGTTATTGCTGGCATGTGTTGCACAATAATCAACTGGGTGGGAAAAGATTTAGACTGGGGCAAGTGGCAAGAGGCTGTGTGCCTGGTGGGCCTGTGTGGCATTGGGTTGATGAGTGATGTGAGTCTGTGTGCCACTGTTGAGTGTTGGAAGTCTTGCCTTGGTCAGTTAAGGACTTCACCTTGCAAGCCTTTGATCTGAGTCACCCGTACAACCACATGTCTGATATGGGACAGACCTAGTTGACTAGGGTTCTGATATCTTTCCTCCGATACTCGGGGTGACAAAGACATGTGGGTGTATCTGTATGGGGAGCGCACTGTGCTATGGCTTGGTGCCCATCCAACGGTGATTGGCCGGTCCTATACTTGGCTCTGTGTGAGGGAAGTGATAGTGAAGGCAACACCGAGAGGTTCTCCGTTAAGGTAGAAGTTCTGAAAAGCTTTGTTGCGGACAATCACTGTGTGGTGCGGTCAGATCTTGTGGGTAAAGTGTACAACCTCGCAGAGTGTCAAACTATTCAATAGCCGTGCTCACGGTATTGAGCATTGCTCGGGATTACTGATCAAGGGGTAGATTTTCATAAACAAAATGTGGGAAGGGTGGTGTGTGCTGTGTTGGAAATGAACTCTAAGGTCATGCGTCGAGAATCTTCAATGAAAACCATTTGAGTTTAGTATTATTTATATCTGTACATCGCTTAATCTAAACAAGATACTAGTTCAAAATGCCGCTTGATGCAAAAGAACCATTTAAGCCAATCCATTGGAATAAGTTTTGCATATAGTAATAGCGCCGCATTTTGTACATTACTTGTTGAGTGCCTTGTGTACTCACCCCACCTTGCTTATCAAACCCAACATCGGTGGAGGAGTCTACACCAAAGATGGGAGGAAGAGTACATCGAGGATGCAAGCAACTAGGGGCAAGCCCCAATCGGTTGCTGTGGCAAGATGAAGGCTTCCACGACCCTTTTATTTATGTTCCACCGCTATTTCTTTACTTTGAATAATGTAAGCCTGTGTGGTCGACTTATCCGTAAGGAGACCATAAGGTCGCATAACTCGATTTATATACATGTTTGCACTATTTATTCTTATATCTTTGTGAATGTACGTAATGTGCAACCTCATGATGATGTGTGCTAGCGTGATCCTGGACTGGCAAAGAATACACAGAGGGTCCGGATTTGCAGATTCGGGTCCCAACAACCATCCCATATTGATTTTAATATTAACCAACTATAATGAACCAATCTAGGGTGATAATAAATCATGGCGTACAAAATACAAAGTAGGGCATAGATCAAATTGGTAGATTAACTAAGTCACAATTTAATTTGAAACAATTATATACATGAAATAATATGCAATAGGGTAAAACAATATAGCAGTTTTATAAACATGGGTTCAACATGATAAAAGCACAACTTGCCTTGGTAAAGGTCTGGTCTTGCTCTGGGATGTTCTCTTGGGTTGACAGATCTTCCTCCGATGTGTCGCACAACTCAACATATACGCGAAACGAGAGACAAAACAAAATAAACACCAAAATATAGAGAAAATGAACTCCAAAAATCAAATAAAATTCAAAATTAGATATACCTCAATTTTACAAAGTTTTAGAAATTTGAATCACCTCAATCGGAGTTCGTATGAGAGAGAACGGGCTCATGGAAGGTTCAAAAATTCTAAAAATCATAAAATTGAAAATCAACTAATAAACCGAATTATTTTTCTATTGAAAAATCGCATTTATGATGTTAGCATGACCTCATGTTGACATCAGCCCTGACCTGAGCCAACAAGACCATGACACGCGTGCCCGGTCCATTGACTCAGTCCACCGCTTGGACCAGTTCACCATGGACCCAACACGCGGCGCAACCTGATTGGTTGCAGCATGAGGCACAATCTACCAAGCACGAGATAGATCGAACGGCTACAGATCTCACGCAACGTGGCACTACCTCAACCGAACGATCTTAATCCAATGGGTCACCTTACCAATATAGTTTACTATTCATGCGACCTTGTGGTTCAATCTCGGGCGTTCGTTGATGATTTGACGGTTGGAGAAGCTTCAAATTTGGCGATGGCAGCATGATGGCGAGATCTTCACCGTGGCTGAGGAAGACGATGCGGCTATGATGTTCCAGCATAGCTCTGATGTGAAGAAGTAGCAGAATCGACATGGCACACTCCGACGAATTCGAATGTGGAACCAGTGCAACAAGTGGTGGCTCAACAGCGACGCAAAATAGAAGAAACCTATGCGGCGCAACCACGAACTTCAGTGAGCTCGCGAGCTTCTCTGGCGATAATGCTTGACGGAAAAGATGCGCAGGCTCACGGCTGACCTTGGAGACCCAACCTCCCCTTAAATAGCGCTGGCAGCCGCGTGAAAACCGAAGCCCTACTCATAAACGGCGGCGGAGACGTCTCGGGCTTGGACTCCGATGGTGGATCGGAGAAGAACTCCTAATGATCATCCGATCTATGATCAACAGCTGAGATTCTCCGCTGATGTGGCACAATTCGACCCAGATACAAAATCCAACGGCGACAGTTAAATAATTACCTTTACTATCGCAGTTCATCCTAGCCGTCCGCAAATCCAACAATTATGGTTGCTAGGGTTTTGCATCTCATCTTCAAATCTTGGCCGGTCCTTCACGATCCAACGGTCGATACTCATCAACACACGTGGCTTAAAGATGGCCGCGCGATCACGATCTAACAATGGACACAACGCTCCTCAGAAAGAAGGCCGACGGGCCACATGGTTCTGGGCCGCGCGCGCAAACAATATTGGGCTCTAGGCCGATACTGTTCAAACGATTTTCCCCTAGTTTTTGAATTGAAATAATTCCAAAAATTCATTTAGTTAGTTTTAGATAATAAAAATATCGGAAAAATTCCAGGAAAAATCTCATAAATACTTTGTGACATTTTGAGCTCAAATAAAATATTGTTAGCCAAACTTTATATAAAATTTATCATTATTTAAATACTTTTAAATATAAAGACAAACACAAATATATTAATAAAATCCAAATAAATCCAAATAAATAAAAAATCACAAAATGCACAACTAACAATAAAATAATATTATAAGTCAAATTTTGGGATGTTACATTCTTCAACTCCTGAAAACTCTTTTCAGATTCTGATGACAAAGGTGAACTTCTTTTCTTTCTTCAACAACTACGTAATTGGCTTAGCAACTGTTGAAAATCCTTCTATAAACCGATGATAATATTTTGCCATTCCAAAAAAACTACGAATCTGGGTATTTGACTTCGATTGTTCCCAATGTAGCATAGCTTCAACTTTGCTTGGGTCAATAACAACTCTTTTAGTAATCATTACATGTCAGAGGAAATCAACTTCCTTTTTCCAAAAGCCACACTTGCTAAGTTTAGAATACAACTGTTGTTCTCGAAACTTTTCAAGCACTAATATCAAATGATTTGCATGCTCATCTTCTATCTTAAAATAGACAAGAATACCATCTATGAACATAACGAAGATCTTGTCAAAATATTCCATAAAAAGCTTATTCATCATGTTCAAGAAATATGTAGGGGCCTTAGTCAATCCAAATGACATGACTGTAAACTCATAATGTCCATACCTTGTTGAAAATGCAATCTAAGGGACATCATCTTCAATTGATGATATCTTGATCGAAGATCAATCTTAGAGAAAACTTCAGCTCCTTTTAATTGATCAAACAAGTAATCGATCTTGGGCAAAGGATACTTATTCTTGATTGTCATTTCATTAAGCGAATGAAAGTTAATGCACATTCGCATACTTCCATCCTTCTTTTTGACAAACAAAACTTGTGCTCCCCATGGTGAAAAACTAGATCTCACAAAACCTTTTTCTTGCAGCACTCCAATCTGCTTCTTCATTTCCACCAACACATAGTAGGCATCCGATACAGCCTCTTCGCTATTGGTGTTGTAGCAAGTACTAACTCAATAAAAACCCAGTATCTCGATCTGGTGGCATTCTAGGCAGATCTTCTGGAAAAATATCTGGGTATTCTCTGACCATAGGTACATCTTCTAAACTAACAGCTTTTACACTGTTAATCATTAAATGACCATCACAAGCTGCAGTCGCTTAATGTAAAGCTCCACTTTTTCTCCTCTCGGGCTCTCTACTTACACGACTCTTCAGCCACAGTCTAAAACAATCTTATTCTTGGCCAACTAATCAATAAGCAACTTAACTCCCAAACAACCATAGATTATATCTGAGTTCTGATCTAGGGGTTGGAATAACAACATACTCTTAAGATTCATAACATACAAACCATTTTCAACAATAAAAATTCTAGAAACAAATGGATGGGAAGATCCAGAATCAAATAAAACTATTGCGGGTACTCAGTTAACTAAGAAGTTACCCAAAACAACATCTAACACATATTGAGCTCCATTAGCGGTGATGTGTTTGACTTGACCTCTCACCATCGCTTACAGTGTAGCTCTAGACTGACTTGTTCCATGATTTGCTGCTAGCGCTGGCGCCTTAGTTGGTGTAGGACCAAGTTGAAACGAATGAGGGTAACACCTCTCATGAACAGAAATAATGCTTGACCGAGGAATATTGATTCCCTCCTAGAGCAGCATTCACCTAAACAGGTGTTTGAAAGTTTTGACCAGATGGACACGGTGCTAGGGATGACATCTTAAACATAGCTTGAGGCTGAAACCTAACAAACCATTGAAGTGCAACCCTCAACATCTATTGATTTGGATGACTTCCTTGTTGAGCCAATCTGCGCTTAAATTTATCATCCAACTCTTTGTGTTTATTCTCCAAGACTAAGGCCATGCTAAACAACTCCGAAAAATCTGGGAAGGTATGGGTAATCAACCCGACTTGTAGTCCAGAATTTAGTCCCTTTATGAAATGAGATTGTCTTGCTTTGTTAGTAGCAAATTCATCAGGTGTGTAGCCAGCAAGCTATGTAAACTTATATAGGTGTTTTGCCACATATTGGCCTCCTTACTTTATAACCCTGATGAAGGATCAAGATGGCGATCAGAGGGGGGTGAATGATCCCAAAATAAAAAATTTTCCCACACAAAATAGTCCAACGAACAACCTTATATCATCAAAGAGGAGCGGAGATAACGAAAAACCCGAAAATCTCAGCCAGAGGCCAGCACTACCGCTCATAGACTCGGTAGTGCTAGGTGAATAGTAGACCAGCACTACCGGGGGTACTGTAGCGGTTTTGCCTAGTTTATGTAGCTACAGTAAAAAAATCAGAACATCAGCCGTAAAAAACAACTCGACTCAAAAGAAAAATTAATGAATCTTTTGATAGGTTGATCCGAACACCGTGAAACTTTGTGGACACCTTCCTAAGGATGTCAGGAACATATTCCATCCTTTGATTGCAAGAATCGATGTCAAAGTTCTGACCTTTTTCAAACTTACAAAAGGGTGCACAAGAACGATTTCAAGAACAAAAACTTGGCCCTTAGCAATCTTATGGGTTCTTGATGATCAAGATGATTCTAGATGGTTTCCCACATGTCATAGCAAGGTAGAACACAAGACAAGAACACCCAACAGCCCAATCTTCCAAGATTGATCCTCGAAAGAGCAAAAATTGGTTTCTTGCAAGGAAGAACACAAGACTTGTCTAGATGTGAGGACCCGAATCCACTTGGTTTCTTGCAACCTCGTACGAGAATCTTATGGCGGAGATGTTGATTGGTCTGCTGGCTTCATCATTCTCCCGGGCGTAGATAATCAACTTGCAAATAAATCCTCGATGTACACCATTGACGGTCCAACTACCTCCACGGTAAAGCGGACGATAGAAGCCTCCAAGCGTCTGAAGAACTCTCCACAGCTCCATGGCGTAGCCGCCAGCTGACTCCTCGAAGGTCGGAACGATCGGCATCTGCTCCACAAGAACTTTGAATAAGTTCTCCTCCCGAAACGGCAAGTAAAACGAGTAAGTTCAGCAAAGGCGAGAAGTAGAGAATGAGATGAGTCGAGAGTGTTTTATTAGTCAAATTTAAATTTTCCTTTAGAAAATAGTTTTGGACACACACAGGACACTTCCATACCATCTAGGGCCAAGACCTACAGTTAGTATGCTCTGATACCACCTCTGTGAGGACCCGAATCCATCGATTCGAACCCACCGTGTTTACCGCACTAGTCCTGTGATCAACGCTAGTGCACACACTCAACATTGGTACATATCACATCATACTCAACGATAATAGAAATAATAGTTCATTTATTGATATAGCTAAATGTATGATCTTATGACCAACTTACATTATTAAGCCACGCAGGCAAGACGGAAATATAAGCTAATAATTAAGCAAATGAAGAGAAAACGAGATAGCTCATCAGTTCACCACAGCAACCGACAAGGCTCGGACCCTAATGACTCGTGTCTTCTGGACTTCCTCTTCCAACACAGTGTAGATTCTTCAACTGTTGATTATTGTTGTTTGGCAAGGGTGAGTACTTAAGCACTCAACAAGTTGTGCATGTAATGCAATTCTATGTATCTATATGTAAGGCTTATCCCAATGGAAATGCTATCATGGCTATTTTGCAATAAGCAACATTTATGAACAAATATAATAAATAGATTGTAAAGATCAGAAACAAATAGCAATAATAAATAGATTCAGATTTCTCAAGTAAACCAAGTTTCCAATCCTAAGTCAATTTCCATCTTCCACATGGCATTCTCGCCATCCCAACCAAATTGTCCAATTAATTAAGCTAACCCTTAATCAGTAATTCGAGCATTGCTCAATACCATGAGCACGACTATCCGAATAGTTTCACACTCTGCAGAGCTTATGCACTTTACCCACGTGATACAACCAAACACCACCAAGGCGAGTGATTATAACAAAGCCTTTAAAATGCGCTGGCTTAACCCGATACTACCCGCTAAGGTTTCAACACTGGTGGGATTGGTTACCACATCCAGGGCCCCCCTCTTGCGCCATGTGAATTACTCCATAACTCGGGAACTCACACCGACCACGATAGTACCAAAATTAAGACATTGCAAATTACTCAGCTAGGCTGGCCCATACCAGACATGTGGTTGCATGATTGACTCAGGTCAAAGGCTTGCAAGGTTAAGTCCTTAGTGTGATCAAGGCAAGACATCCACATACCCTCAGCCCATCGGGCCCACCTTGTCATACTCGCCCCTTGTCACTTGCCCCAATCTAAGTGATTATCACCCAGTTGATTACCAAGCACCACGTGCTATCAATAATTCAACATCGTTGCGTGACATGACTCGCCACAACAACTCAATCTCATCGTGTGATCCCACATGACACACAAGTTCATAACATTGTTCCATATTCCATTAATCAAGATTATTATCAATGATCCTGACACATGTGATGACGTGGCATGGCTAAGCAACTAGTACAGACTAATCCTCCAATGTTGATTATAATTATTAACCAACTATATTTAACCAATCTAGGGTGACAATGGATCATGGCATACAATGACAAGGTAGGGTATAGATCAATCTGGTATATTAACTATGCCCAATATAATTTGAAACAATTGTATATTTGAAATATATGCAATAGGGTAAAACGAATATAGCAATTTTATAAACATGGGTTCAACATGATCAAAGCACAACTTGCCTTGGAATAGGTCCTGATCTGGTTCTGGAACTTGCTCTTGAGTTGCTGGATCTTCCTCCGAAGCGTCGCACAATTCAACGTCTACGTGTACCGAAGAAGAAAAGCAAATAAATACCAAAACAGAGAGTAAATGAACTCCAAAAATAAAATAAAATTCACCATTAAATAGATTTCAATTTTACAAATTTTTAGAAATTTGATTCACTCAAATCCGAGTCAAATTGCAAAAGATATAGCCTTTTGAAGTTTGAAATAAATACTGAAATTGCAAAAATTAGAAAATCAGAATTAACAGATTTATTTTTAAATCGAAAACAGATTATTGCGTCATCATGACGGCACGCTGACGTCAGCCCTGGCACCAGCCAATCTAAGCTTGCCACGTGGTTCCGGTGCATAGACCCGGTCCACGGCGTCGGGTCGGTTCACCGCAGACGCGTCCATGCGCGATTGCCTCAAGCGCCTTCGCCACACGTCGGCTCCCGATTGGTTGCGGCGGCGGCGTGATCTGGCGCACTCAGACCCCATCGAACGGTTGCCCACCGAAGCACATGCGGCAAAATCTCGAGCGCAGATTTTAGATCCAACGGACAGCGTTTAACAGAGGTTTTACGGCTTACCGAGACCACGCGGCTGAATCTGAGACGTCGAGCGATGATCCGACGGTCCGAAGCTTCTCCCACTGCTAATGGCGTCGCCGAGACAAAACCCGCCGACGAGGAAGACGACGACACTCCACGAGGCGCTCCGGCGAGCTCTGGACGACGAAGCCTTGCAGTTCTGATGCGGCGCGGGACAAGCATCTCAACGCACCCGACGGCTCCTTAAATACGCGTACGGAGGGGCTTGCGGGCGGAGGACACGGACTCCGATTCCACCGGAGACACGGCGGCGCAGCGGAAGAGTCCGAAACGGAGATGACAAACGGACACCCTACGATTTAAGATCAACGGCCATTCCTCGCGGCAACGTGGCACAATCAACGCCGATCCAAGGATCTAACGGCCCGCGAGTCTAGGGTTTCCACGCGCTCCCAGCCGTCGGATAATGATCCAACAGCCAACGTCAAAAACTTCTAGAAGCTGGGCTTGGCGGGCCGCGCGAGTGGGCTGGCCTGCAACA
The DNA here is from genome assembly GCA_036346275.1 of Otatea glauca. Taxonomy (NCBI): domain Eukaryota; kingdom Viridiplantae; phylum Streptophyta; class Magnoliopsida; order Poales; family Poaceae; genus Otatea; species Otatea glauca. The sequence continues at coordinate 13,602,628 of CM070716.1, read as the reverse complement.
AGGATGGGCTACGGCCCGACACTATTCCCTGGTTTTACCAGATTTTAACATTTAAAATAATTCTAGAAATTCACTTAATTGATTTTAGGCAAATAAATAATCTGGAAAAATCCCAAAAAATTCTCAAAAATACCTTGAGACATCCTGGACTGAAAGAAAATATTTTTGGCAACACTTTATTTTAACTTTGCACAAATTTAAATAGTTTGAATGAAAGGGCAATAAACTTGATTTAAAATTAATTCAAATAAATCCAAAAAAATCCAAATAAATTCCAAAAAATCATAAATGCACATTTAAGCAATAAAAACATAATTAGGCCAAATTTTGGGATGTTAAAAACCTCCCCCCCTTAACAGAATCTCGACCCGAGATTCAGGGCTAGCTAGAGAATAGGTTCGGGAATTCTGACTTCAAATCTTCTTCTCGCTCCCAAGTGGCTTCACTTTGGAATGATTGCTCCTTGAACTCGCAAAAGTGAATAGACTTGTTTCGGTCTTATGCTCCATCACATCCAAAATTCGATAGGTTGCTCTTTGTAAGTCAAATCTTCTGGCAACTCTATTGCCTCCAACGGGGTTTGTTCTGGTGGCACTCTGAGACATTTCTTAAGCTGCAACACATGGAATACATCATGCACTCCTGCCAAAGACTGAGACAACTCCAATTGGTAAGCTACTTCTCCTCGTCGGCTCAGAATCCTGAACGGACCAATATATCTTGGTGCAAGCTTCCCATTAACGTGAAATCTTTTAACGCCCTTAAGAGGGGTAACTCTGAGATACACATAATCTTCTGGCTCAAAGCTCAAATCTCGACGACGGTTATCCGCGTAGCTTTTCATCTTGACTATGCTATCTTCAACCTTTCTCTCGATCATTGCGACTTGATTTTGGCTTCCTCGAGAATATCGGCCCGAAACCAAACGCTCTCTGTTTCATTCCAATTTAACGGAGTACGACAAGCACGTCCATACAATGCCTCAAATGGTGACATCTGCAAGCTAGCTTGGTAACTATTATTATAACTGAACTCTGCATATGGCAAACATTTATCCCATGACGTAGCATAAGCTAAAGCACAGGCTCTCAACATATCCTCTAAAATCTGATTTACTCTTTCAGTCTTACCATCTGTCTGTGGGTGATATGCCGTGCTAAAATTCAGACGGGTTCCCATTGCTTCGTGCAACTTATTTCAAAATCTCGAGGTAAATTGGGTACCTCTGTCCGACACAATTTTCTTGGGCACTCCATGCAAACATACAATCCTTGACATGTACAATTCCGCTAGACGATCTCCGGAGTAAGTGGTCTTTACCGGGATAAAATGAGCGACCATGGTTAGACGATCCACAATAACCCAAATGGAATCGTAACCTCTCTGAGTTTTAGGTAAACTGGTGATAAAGTCCATTCCGATTTCCTCCCACTTCCATTCCGGGATTTTCAACGGCTGCAACAAACTAGCGGGTCTTTGATGCATGGCCTTTACTCTCTAACATACGTCACATAGAGCAACATGCTCAGCTACTTCACGCTTCATATTAGGCCACCAAAATCTCTCCTTCAAATCCTGGTACATCTTAGCACTTCCTGGATGAATCGAGTACTTAGAGTCGTGAGCTTCCTCAAGAATCAACTGTTTCAGTTCCTTTTTATCCGGCACACAAATTCAGCCTTTGAAGAACATGGTTCCTTGCTCATCCAGGGTGAAATCCATGGCTAGGCTTTCCTCCTTTTTAGCCTTGATCTTAGAAATTTTATCGTCATCTTTACGGCCTCTCTAACTGATCCTCCGGTGTTGGCTTCACTTCGGTCAGGCTACCATTCCTTATGAACGACTTCCAACCTTAGCTTCGCAATTCCTTGCATAATTCGGTTGATCTTCCATTGTTAATGTATTCGCGCTATGGCTCTTTCTACTCGAGCATACGCTACCACATTGGCTTTTCCGGATGATAATGAATTCCCATGTTATAATCCTTAATTAGCTCTAGCCACCTTATTTGTCTCATATTCAGATCTGCTTGAGTGAATATGTATTTCAGGCTCTTATGGTCCGTATATATCTCACATCTATTTCCTATGAGATAATGACGCCATATCTTTAAAGCATGCACTACGGCAGCTAACTCCAAATCATGTGTTGGATAATTCACTTCATGCGGTCTTAACTGTCTCGACGCATAAGCAACGACTTTGCCTTCTTGCATTAACACGCACCCCAAGCCTTGCTTTGAAGCATCGCAATAAATATCAAATCCATTCTGCACGTCTGGCAACACTAATACCGGGGCTGTTGTTAAACGCTTCTTTAATTCCATGAAACTTTTCTCGCACTCTGGCGTCCATGCAAACTTCTATTCTTTCTTCAACAACTGCGTAAGGGGTTTAGCAATTGTAGAGAATCCTTCTATGAACCGACGGTAATATCCCGCCATTCGTAAAACTACGGATCGGGTAATGGACTTTGGTTGCTCCTAATGCAACATCAAGCGTCCACTTTGCTTTGGTCGACTGCAACTCCTTTAGTAGTCATCACATGACCAAGAAATTCGACCTTTTCCTTCCAAAATTCACACTTGCTAAACTTAGCATATAGCTGATGTTCTCGCAGCCTCTCTAAAACCATCCTCAGATGTTCCGCATGTTCTTCCTCTGTCTTCGAGTAAACCAAGATATCGTCTATGAAGACTACAACAAACTTATCCAAGTATTCCATGAAAACCTTATTCATCATGTTCATGAAATATGCCGGGGCATTTGTCAATCCAAATGACATGACTGTGAACTCATAATGTCCATGTCGCATAGAAAACGCAGTCTTAGGCACATCCTCCGCTCGGATCTTCAACTGATGGTATCCTGAACGAAGATCTATCTTGGAGAAAACTCCAGCTCCTCTTAATTGATCAAATAAGTCATCGATCCAGGGCAACGGATATTATTCTTGATCGTTACTTCATTAAGTGCACGATAATCAATGCACATCCTAAGGCTTCCATCCTTCTTACAAACAAACAAAACCGGTGCTCCCCATGGTGATGAACCTGGTCTAATGAAACCTTTCTCTTGCAATTCCTCAATCTGCTTTTTCATTTCCACTAACTCATCGGTAGGCATCCGATATGGTCCCTTTGATATCGGTGCTGTCCCTGGCGCTAACTCGATAACAAACTCGATATCGCGGTCTGGCGGCAGTCCTGGCAAATCTTCTGGAAACACGTACGGGTATTCTCTGACTACTGGCACATCTTCCATGCTGATGGCTTTCACATTGTTGACCACTAACAGCCCATCTCGAACTGCGGTTGCTTGAAATTCTATTTTCTTGCCACTAGGGCCTTCCAAAGTTACAATCCTTCGGCCACAATCCAAAACAGCCTTATGTTTGGACAGCCAGTCCATTCCAAGGATGACGTCTAGGGATTGCGCATCTATCAAGATGAGATTCGCTAGAAATTCTATCCCATCCATAAGCAACTTAGCTCCCAAACACCCAAGGCTAGATTTAAGCTCAGATCCTGGGGCTTGGACTAAGAGCACACACTTAAGATTCACCACTTTAAATCCATTCTTGGTTGCAAAACTTTGAGAAACAAACGAATGCGAAGCTCGTAATCAAACAAAGCATGGCAGTAATCGAGTTAACCAGGAACTTACCCAGTACGATGTCTGTAGCTTCCTGAGCTCCATCTACGGTGATGTGGTTGATCCTCCCACGCACTGTTGATTGCGGTGTTGCTCGGCTTGACTCGGCGCACGATTTCCTCCCGAGGTGGTGCCTTGGCGGTGTTGTTCCCAAGTTGAAATGAACCGGCGTGATGCCTCCCTTCTGTGGACACCTATTAGAAAAGTGCCCTGGCTCATTGCATGTATAGCATCTTTTCACTGCAGACTGTTGACTCCCTCCTGGCGCATTGTTGCCCTGTGCCGGAGTCTGAAAGTTCTGATTAGCAGGGCGAGGTGCAGGGGTTGATGTCTTGATCACAACTGGTGGTTGGAATCTAGCAAACTGTTGTGGTGACATTCTCAGACGTAGATGGTTTGGACGTCCACCCTGATTAGTCATCAAGCGCTTACGGTTTTCACCCAGCTCTTTGCGCTTATCCTCTAGGATCAAAGCCTTATTGACTAACTCCTGAAAATCTGGAAAATTGGGGGTAATCAGTCCCACCTGCAGTCCTGAATTCAGTCCCTTCATGAAACGAGACTGCCTAGCTTTATATGTCGCTACGTCTTCAGGGGCATAGCGAGCTAATTGGGTAAATTTATTCAGGTATTCGGCCACTGGTTGGCCTCCTTGTTTCAGAGCCCTGAACTCTTCCTTCTTAAGATCCATCATTCCCTCTGGAACATGGTATTGGCGGAAAGCAGAAGTAAAATCCTCCCAAGTAATCTCTTGCGGGGCTCCATGTGCGGTACAATAATTCTCCCACCATTCTGCGGCGGTTCCTTCCAGTTGATGAGAGGCATAAAGCACCTTCTCATTGCCTTCAGATTGCAGGATGTGCAGCTTCTTCTCAATAGTCCTAAGCCAGTCATCGGCTTCCAAAGTGTTCACATTTCCTGAAAAGGTTGGTGGACGAGTCCTCATGAAATCTGACAGCTTTGAGTAAGATCGAGGTCCACTATTGTTGTTCTAAGCTGCATGGTTGTTGTTGGTTGCTGCTACATTGGTCATCTGCTGCATCTGCTGCATCATAGTCTGCATTAGTTGAGTCTGCACGGCAAGAAACGCTCCCAGGTTCTGCATGTCCACTGGCGGTGGTTGAGGGCTGCCTCCGTCATTTGGGTTGTCATTCTGGCGCAGTCCACTTCCTGAAGCACTGTTGTTTCCTCGAGTATTCACCATCTGATGATTGCCTCTTGGGTTAGGAAAGGTAGATGTTGCATAGATAAGAAGTAAGAATTTCTAAAGCGGGGAAATAGGTTATACCCAACTGAAATATTTCTTTATTTATTCTTGGTATGGCTGCTTATTTAAGCCTACAAGCTTTGCGACACATACTGCACACTCAGCATTACAAAGAAGCAAACAAAACACGAAACCTTAACGTCAACTAAAGAGGTAAAGTCTAACTTAAAGACGCGACTCAACACTCGAGTCTCAACACAACTCTAAGACTGATCCTCCTCGGGCTCCCACTCTCGCTCCTCGGGATCCTCCTCTGACTCCTCCTCGGCTAGCTCCTGAGCTCCTTGGGTCACGCGCTCCAACTCGTCCTCGACCGCCTCTAGGGCCTCTCCCAGCTCAGTGATCATCCCGATGGCTGAAGCACGGGTCACCTCAAGCTCTGCTCGCCACTGAGTGCCTCGCATACGCCTCCGGCCCCGAGTAGTATCTCTCATATGATCCTCCTCGGCAAGGGCGAACTCCGCAAGGTGTGTTGCAGTGGCACACTCGTCCTCCACGATCCGTCGGCTTCGGCACGCTTGAACGTCTGGGTGAAGTCGGAACACTGAGTCGTGAAGCTCGTCGGCGTAGTCGCGGCAGACCCGGCGAAGGGCAAGTCGGGCAACCTCCTGAATTGCAACCTCGTACGAGAATCTTCTGGCGGAGATGTTGATTGGTCTGCTGGCTTCATCATTCTCCCGGGCGTAGATAATCAACTTGCAAATAAATCCTCGATGTACACCATTGACGGTCCAACTGCCTCCACGGTAAAGCGGACGATAGAAGCCTCCAAGCGTTTGAAGAACTCTCCACAGCTCCATGGCGTAGCCGCCAGCTGACTCCTCGAAGGTCGGAACGATCGGCATCTGCTCCACAAGAACTTTGAATAAGTTCTCCTCCCGAAACGGCAAGTAAAACGAGTAAGTTCAGCAAAGGCGAGAAGTAGAGAATGAGATGAGTCGAGAGTGTTTTATTAGTCAAATTTAAATTTTCCTTTAGAAAATAGTTTTGGACACACGCAGGACACTTCCATACCATCTAGGGCCAAGACCTACAGTTAGTATGCTCTGATACCACCTCTGTGAGGACCCGAATCCACTGATTCGAACCCACTGTGTTTACCGCACTAGTCCCAGGATCAACGCTAGTGCACACAGCTCAACATTGGTACATATCACATCATACTCAACGATAATAGAAATAATAGTTCATTTATTGATATAGCTAAATGTATGATCTTATGACCAACTTACATTATTAAGCCACGCAGGGCAAGACTGGAAATATAAGCTAATAATTAAGCAGCGGACAGTAGAAAACGTAGATAGCTCATCAGTTCACCACAGGCAACCGACAAGGCTCGGACCCTAATGACTCGTGTCTTCTGGACTTCCTCTTCCAACACAGGTGTAGATTCTTCAACTGTTGATTATTGTTGTTTGGCAAGGGTGAGTACTTAAGCACTCAACAAGTTGTGCACAGAATGCAATTCTATGTATCTATATGTAAGGCTTATCCCAATGGAAATGCTATCATGGCTATTTTGCAATAAGCAACATTTATGAACAAATATAATAAATAGATTGTAAAGACTGTAAAACAAATAGCAATAATAAATAGATTCAGTATTTCTCAAGTAAACCAAGTTTCCAATCCTAAGTCAATTTCCATCTTCCACATGGCATTCTGCCATCCCAACCAAATTGTCCAATTAATTAAGCTAACCCTTAATCGTAATTCCGAGCATTGCTCAATACCATGAAGCACGACTATCCGAATAGTTTCACACTCTGCAGAGCTTATGCACTTTACCCACGTGATACAACCAAACACCACCAAGGCGAGTGATTATAACAAAGCCTTTAAAATGCGCTGGCTTAACCCGATACTACCCGCTAAGGTTTCAACACGGGTGGGATTGGTTACCACATCCAGGGCCCCCCTCTTGCGCCATGTGAATTACTCCATAACTCGGGAACTCACACCGACCACGATAGTACCAAAATTAAGACATTGCAAATTACTCAGCTAGGCTGGCCCATACCAGACATGTGGTTGCATGATTGACTCAGGTCAAAGGCTTGCAAGGTTAAGTCCTTAGTGTGATCAAGGCAAGACTTCCACATACCCTCTGCCCATTGGGCCCACCTTGGCCTCCTCGCCCCTTGTCACTTGCCCCAATCTAAGTGATTATCACCCAGTTGATAACCAAGCACCACGTGCTATCAATAATTCAACATCGTTGCGTGACATGACTCGCCACAACAACTCAATCTCATCGTGTGATCCCACATGACACACAAGTTCATAACATTGTTCCATATTCCATTAATCAAGATTATTATCAATGATCCTGACACATGTGATGACGTGGCATGGCTAAGCAACTAGTACAGACTAATCCTCCAATGTTGATTATAATTATTAACCAACTATATTTAACCAATCTAGGGTGACAATGGATCATGGCATACAATGACAAGGTAGGGTATAGATCAATCTGGTATATTAGCTAAGCCCAATATAATTTGAAACAATTGTATATTTGAAATATATGCAATAGGGTAAAACGAATATAGCAATTTTATAAACATGGGTTCAACATGATCAAAGCACAACTTGCCTTGGAATAAGTCCTAATCTGGTTCTGGAACTTGCTCTTGAGTTGCTGGATCTTCCTCCGAAGCGTCGCACAATTCAACGTCTACGCGTACCGAAGAAGAAAAGCAAATAAATACCAAAACAGAGAGTAAATGAACTACAAAAATCAAATAAAATTCAACATTAAATAGATCTCAATTTTACAAATTTTTAGAAATTTGATTCACTCAAATCCGAGTTAAATTGCAAAAGATATAGCCTTTTGAAGTTTGAAATAAATACTGAAATTGCAAAAATCAGAAAATCAGAATTAGCAGATTTATTTTTAAATCGAAAACAGATTATTGCGTCATCATGACGGCACGCTGACGTCAGCCCTGGAGCCAGCCAATCAGAGCTTGCCACATGGTTCCGGTGCATAGACCCGGTCCACGGCGTCGGGTCGGTTCACCGCAGACGCGGTCCATGGCGCATCGGCCTCTGCGCCCGCCACACGTCGGCTCCCGATTGGTTGCGGCGGCGGCATGATCTGGCGCACTCAGTCCCCATCGAACGGTTGCCGATCGAAGCACACGCGGCAGAATCTCGAGCGCAGGTTTTAGATCCAACGGACAGCGTTTAACAGAGGTTTTACGGCTTACCGAGACCATGCGGCTGAATCTGAGACGTCGAGCGATGATCCGACGGTCCGAAGCTTCTCCCGCTGCTAATGGCGTCGCCGAGATGAAACCCGCTGGCGAGGAAGACGACGACACTCCACGAGGCGCTCCGGCGAGCTCTGGACGACGAAGCCTTGCGGTTCTGATGCGGCGCGGGACAAGCATCTCAACGCACCCGACGGCTCCTTAAATACGCGTACGGAGGGGCGTGCGGGCAGAGGACACGGACTCTGAGTCCACCGGAGACACGGCAGCGCGGCGGAAGAGTTCGAAACGGAGACGACAAACGGACAACCTACGATTCAAGATCAACGACCATGCCTCGCTGCAACGTGGCACAATCAACGCCGATCCAAGGATCTAACGGCCCGCGAGTCTATGGTTTCCCATGCGCCCCGGTAGTCGGATAATGATCCAACGACCAACGCCAAAACTTCTAGAAGGCTGGGCTGGCGGGCGCAGTGAGTGGGCTGGCTGCAAGCGAGGATGGGCTACTACCGACACTATTCCCTGGTTTTACCAGATTTTAACATTTAAAATAATTCCAGAAATTCACTTAATTGATTTTAGGCAAATAAATAATCAGGAAAAATTCCAGAAAATTCTCAAAAATACCTTGAGACATCCTGGACTGAAATAAAATATTTTTGGCAAAACTTTATTTTAACTTTGCACAAATTTAAATAGATTTGAACGAAAGGGCAATAAACTTGATTTAAAATTAATTCAAATAAATCCAGAAAAATCCAAATAAATTACAGAAAATGATAAATGCACATTTAAGCAATAAAAACATAATTAGGCCAAATTTTGGGATGTTACACTAGATGATTGGGATATGGTCTGGAGAAGACTCATCCAGCAATCATACATCTTCAGCAAAAGATCCAAAAGCATTTCAAAGGAGGAGAGGCAAATCCAACTTGCATCAAAGTACATTGCATGAATGTAAATTGCTGAATTTAAAGACATAATGTAAATGCGAAAAGTAAATTCGGAATTGGGAAGATTAGATTTTCATTTCTGGAAGGGAGGTTTACAAAGCCACACAACCAAGTGGGCAAAGCTCAAAAGAGCATCAAAACCTCTAAAACCTTCAAAAGGAGGAGGGCTACCCCTACCCCTCTATTTATACTGCTCTTGAGTCATCCTCCACCCTTGGATGAGTTCCTTCTACCCTAAGGATCACCATCAAGGGCTAGGATTGACTCATTTACTCATACATGGGCTAACCCGAAACCCAACAACATAACGGGTCCTGCATGCTTCTCAATGCACACTAACTAGATCCGCTATCCTATCAACTAGACCACAATCCGACGGCCCACATTGATCCAAGTAGCTTCTAGCTGGCATCTCATATGTTCCTTATCTTCTTGGCTTGCACCAATTCCGTCTCCGATCATCTTCCGGTGATCCTCGACCGTCTGGACCTCCGGCGCACCTCGCCTAGTCCCGGTCATCCTCTGCCTCTTCATGATCAAAACCCGATGTCCTGCAACCATGAAAAACAAGAAAATACATCACATAGCATTGCCCAAAATGATATGCAATAAACCTCACACAATTTTAAAATTCAAATCGCAGAATTCGCTTGAAGACCAGCACTACCGCTTCCTGAGGCCGGTAGTGCCTCTTTTGCCGGCACTATCGCTCCCCAGAGGTCGGTAGAGCGATAGTGCCGCTTGCACTCAAAACTCGCGAAAACCCTCTCTATCAAATAACTACCGCTCCTTGGGCCGTTAGTGCCCTTTTGCCGGCACTACCGCTCCCCAGAATTTGGTAGTGCTGCTCCTGGTAGACATGACTCAAATTGCTTCATTTTAAAAAATCCAATTCAAGTCAAACTCAAACTCAAGCACAACATGCTAAAACACAGTCAATTACTCATGACCATAAAGTATAGACCTCCACATGGTCTTTTAATCTCCCCCTTGATGAGTATATTGACAAACATCCGAAAAGGCATAAATTTGAGTTTAAAGAAGGAAGAAAGCAATTTGAATGCAAAGCCAAACTTGGTCTAGAGAAAGAGAAAATAAGATAATGACCAAGTTGGCACGGAGGATTTTAGAGCAAGTCAAAAGAAAGAACAAATTTTCCACAAAAACTCTAAAATTCCAAGAAAACTCACACAAAGCTCAAATATGCTTATGATCCTTAGAATTAGCAAGATTTTATCAAGATCATAAGAACCAAGATGCATTCACATTTCTATATTTTAATGATGCCTTTTCTAAGTTTTATCCCCCTTTTGGCAATATAGGCATCAAGATGGCATTTTCACCCTCTTTACATATGTATGCATGAAATGCATCCTAAAAGAGCTTTGAAGATTATCCAAGTGACCATATATACAAAGTATGACACCAAGCTACTTAAGTCCAGATTATGCTAAACTAAGACATGTCCAAGTACAAATAACAAATTTTGCTAGCAAGATTACTTTTGAATCTGTCATTTTTAGCAAGATTTGACAAGTGCAACACTTAGCATTAGTTTCAAAACTAAAAGCAAAAGCCACTCAAAGGATCAAATGGAAAACCTAGAGTTCAACCTACTCAACACTTTGGGGAATCTATTGGAGCATACAAGGTCCTTTGAGCTCATTTTTCAATTAATGCAAATTTTCCTTTGAGACCTTCAAAGACATAGCGGGGTGCAAATGTTTGACTTTATTTGCATTCTTTACCCACTTATATTTTTTTTATTTGCGTTATTTTTTTAAAGCAATTGACTCAAGCCATATTCAACCATCTCAAAAAAGACTCAAATTTATCCAAGTTACCAGAATTCAAGATGAAACACTTGCAACCAAACACACGAAAATGAGAAACACCGGGCTTTCGCCCCAACCTCAACTCGTAAGAAGTTCAGTGCAAATGTGCTCTCAAGAATACACCATTAGAAACATGGCAAGCAGTAGCTATAGCCTCAGCCCAAAACATTCTAGGAGTACTGTACTCGTCTAGCATCGTCCTGGCCATCTCAACCAGGGTCCTGTTCTTCCTTTCCGCTACGCCATTCTACTGAGGAACATAGGTGTTGGTGATATGCATGCCCTTGATGCGATCAGAGAGATGATTGTATCACACTTTATGTTTATGGAATAATATAATTGTTTGTTCTTTGAATAAATATCGATTGGATTAATCAACAAGTAAGTGACTTGTTCGTGCAACTTTTTCCATATATTGATATTATTCAAGTTATCCCTTATCGATTATTATAATATAGGATGATTATGTTTCATAGATCAGCACATGTATTGATTGATGACCATGTTTCACGGGTCATAGAGATATGGAGATATCTAATCAATAATGTGGACACATGTTAGAGAATATGCGATGGATAGACCCATATGAGACACTGCGAGAATTGTTATATATATTCTTATGTGCCATCAGTTGGTCTCATGCATAGTGTATGTATGTTCCTTAGACCGGATGTAAGGACCCGAATCCACTGATTCGAACCCACTGTGTTTACTGCACTATTCCCAGGATCAACGCTAGTGCACACAGCTTAACATTGGTATATATCACATCATACACAACGACAATAGAATAATAGTTCATTCATTGATATAACTAAAGGTATGATCTTATGACCAACTTACATTATTAAGCCACGCAGGGCAAGACTGAGAATATAAACTAATAATTAAGCAGCGGAAAGTAGAAACGTAGATAGCTCATCAGTTCACCACAGGCAACCAACAAGGCTCGGACCCTAATGACTCGTGTCTTCTTGGACTTCATCTTCCAACACAGGTGTAGATTCTTCAACTGTTGATTATTGTTGTTTGGCAAGGGTGAGTACTTAAAGCACTCAACAAGTTGTGCATGAATGCGTTCTATTTATCTATATGTAAGGCTTATTCCAAAGGATAGGCTATCATGGCTATTTTGCAATAAGCAAGATTTATGAACAAATACAATAATAGATTGTAAAGAATGTAAAACGAATAGCAATAATAAATAAATTCAGTATTTCTCAAGTAAACCAAGTTTCCAATCCTAAATCAAGTTCCAATCTTCCATATGGCAATCCCGCCATCCCAACCAAGTTGTCCAATTTATTAAACTAACCCTTAATCAGTAATTCCGAGCATTGCTCAATACCGCGAGCACGGCTATCCGAATAGTTTCACACTCTGCAGAGGTTATGCACTTTACCCACGTGATACAACCAAACACCGTAAAGGCGAGAGATTATAACAAAGCCTTTACAATGCTCTATCTTAATCCGATACTACCCGCTAAGGTTTCAACATCAAGGGTCTCAGAAACCACATCCAGGGCCCCCTCTTGCGCCATGTGAATTACACCTGACCCAGGGAACTCACACCACCACAATAGTATCAACATTAAGACTTTGCAAATTACTCACCTAGGTGGCCCATACGGACATGTGGTTGCATGATTGACTCAGGTCAAAGGCTTGCAAGGTTAAGTCCTTAGTGTGATCAAGGCAAGACTTCCACATACCCTCTGCCCATTGGGCCCACCTTGGCCTCCTCGCCCCTTGCCACTTGCCCCAATCTAAATGATTATCACCCCGTTGATTACCAAGCACCACGTGCCATCAACAATTCAACATCGTTGCGTGACATGACTCGCCACAACAACTCAATCTCATCGTGTGATCCCACATGACACACAAGTTCATAACATTGTTCCATATTCCATTAATCAAGATTAATTATCAATGATTCTGACACATGTGATGATGTGGCATGGCTAAGCAACTAATACGAAGTAAACCTCCAATGTTGATGATAATTATTAACCAACTATATTAAACCAATCTAGGGTGACAATGGATCATGGCATACAATGACAAGGTAGGGTATAGATCAATCTGGTATTTTAGCTAAGCCCAAACTAATTTGGAACAGTTGTATATTTGAAATATATGCAATAGTGTAAATCAAACATAGCTATTTTATAAACATGGGTTCAACATGATCAAAGCACAACTTGCCTTGGAATAGGTCCTGATCTTGATCTGGAGTTTGCTCTTGAGTTGCTGGATCTTCCTCCGAAGCGTCACACAATTCAACGTCTACGCGTGCCGAAAAAGAAAAGCAAATAAATACCAAAACAGAGAGCAATTTAACTCCAAAAATCAATTAAAATTCACCATTAAATAGATCTCAATTTTACAAATTTTTAGAAACTGGAATCACTCAAATCCGAGTTACGATGCAAAAGATATAGCCTTTTTGAAATTTGAAATAAATATCAAATTGCAAAAATCGAAAATCAGATTTAATGATTTATTTTTATTTCGAAAATAGATTATGCGTCATCATGATGTCAAGATGACGCCTTGAACCGACTAATCGAAGTCGACGCGTGTCCCCGGTCCATGGACTCGGTCCACCGCGTCGCTCTGGTCTCACGGCGAACCCGGCCACGACTCTTCGATGCTCGCACTCCACGCGGCGGCACCGATTGGCGCGCGGCGACGCACCATCTCTGCGCATTCAGATCTCATCGGCGGTACGCCAATCAAGCACACGCGGCAAGATCTCGGCAGAGTTTTAGATCTAACGGACAGAATTAATCGAAGGCTTACGGCTCACCGAGTCCACGCGCCGAATCGGGGCGTTGAGCGACGATCCGATGGTCCAAATCTTCTCCCGCTGCTAATGGCGCCGCCGAGACGAAACACACCGGCGATGAAGGCGACGACGCTCCGCAAGGCACTCCGGCGAGTTCTGGACGACGAGGTCTTGCGATTCGATCGCGCGCAGAATGGGAACTCAACGCACCCAAGGGCCCTTAAATAGGCGGTCGGAAGAGCGTGCGGGCGATGGACACGGACTCGAGTCCACCGAGACACGGCGCGGCGGAAGAATCCGAAACGGAGACGACACACGAGAACCCTCCGATGACAAATGAACGGCTGGGATTCGAGGAGACGTGGCTGGATCAGATCCGCCCGAACCAACTAACGGCCACGATCCAAACCTTCCCAAACCGGTACGACTTAACCCTGATCGTCCGATTCCGATCCGACGTCCTCTGGCGCTAGGGTTTGCGATTTTCGCGCGAAAGCTCCCCGACCGCCGATTGAAAATCAAGGGTTGCGGTTGCGCCCCTCCACTCATGGGCCAACTGGGCCGCACCGACGCGGGCCAAGCACGCACAGTGCTGGGCTCGGCCCAACACTATTCACCGGATTTTTAAAGATTTCTTATTTAAAATAATTCCAGAAATTCATTTTATTTATTTTAAGCAATAAAACTATTAGGAAAAATCCAAGAAAAATCTCAAAAATACTTTGAGACATTCTGGACTCAAATAAAATATTTTTGACAAAACTTTATTTTGACTTTGCACAGATTTAAATAGATTTGAATAAAAGGCAATAAACTTAATTTCAAACTAATTCAAATAAATCTAGAAAAATCCAAATAAATTCCAGAAAATCACAAATGCACATTTAAGCAAATACAACTTAATTAAGCCAAATTTTGGGATGTTACAAACCTCCCCCCCTTAACAGAATCTCGACCCGAGATTCAGGGCTAGCTAGAGAATAGGTTCGGAAATTCTGACTTCAAATCTTCTTCTCGCTCCCAAGTGGCTTCACTCTCAAAATGATTGCTCCACTGAACTCTGCAAAAGCGAATAGACTTGTTTCGGTCTTGCGCCCATAACATCCAAAATTCGATCGGTTGCTCTTTATAAGTCAAATCTTCTTGCAGCTCTATTGCATCCAACGGGTTTGCTCTGTTGGCACTCGAGACACTTCTTAAGCTGCGATACATGGAATACATCATGCACTCGCCAATGATCGAGGCAACTCTAATCGATAAGCTACCTCTCCTCGACGGCTCGTAATCTTGAACGGACCAACATATCTTGGTGCAAGCTTCCCTTTAACGTGAAATCTTTTAACGCCCTTAAGAGGGGTAACCCTGAGATACACATGATCTTCTGGTTCAAAACTCAAATCTCGACGACGATTATCTGCGTAGCTTTTCTGTCTTGACTGTGCTATCTTCAACCTCTCTCGATCATTGCAACTTGACTTTTTTGCCTCTTCGAGGATATCGGTCCAAACACTAAACGCTCTCCGTTTCATTCCAATTCAACGAGTACGACAAGCACGCCCATACAATGCCTCAAATGGTGACATCAGAGGCTAGCTTGATAACTATTATTATAACTGAATTCTGCGTATGGCAAACATTTATCCCAAGATGTAGCATACGCTAGAGCACAAGCTCTCAACATATCTTCCAAAATCTGATTTACTCTTTCAGTCTGACCATCTGTCTGCGGGTGATATGCTGTAATGAAATTCAAACGGGTCCCCATTGCTTCGTGCAACTTATTCCAAAATCTCGAGGTAAATTGGGTACCTCGTTCGACACAATCTTCTTTGGCACTCCATGCGGACATACAATCCTTGACATGTACAATTCGCCAAACGATCTCCCACAGAGGTGGTCTTTATCGATGAAATGAGCGACCTTGGTTAGACGATCCACTATAACCCAAATGGAATCGTAACCTTTCTGAGTCTTACGTAGACCGGTGATAAAATCCATTCCGATTTCCTCCCACTTCCATTCCGGAATTTTTAACTACCGCAATGCATCAAATGGTCTTTGATGCATGGCTTTTACCCTCTGACATACGTCGCATAAAGCAACATGCTCAGCCACTTCACGCTTCATATTTGGCCACCAGAATCTTTCTTTCAAATCTTGGTACATCTTAGCGCTTCCTGGATGAATTGAGTACTTTGAATCATGAGCTTCCTCAAGAATCAATTGCTTTAATTCCTTTTTATCCGGTACACAAATTCGGCCTTTGAAGAACATGGTCCCTTGCTCATCCAGAGTAAAATCTAAGGCTAGGCCTTCTTCCTTTTTAGCCTTGATTTTAGAAATTTTATCGTCATCTTGTTGACCTTCTCTAATTTGATCCTCTAGTGTTGGCTTTACTTAGCGCAGCTATCATTCCTTGCGAACGACTTCAATCTCAACTTCCAAATTCCTTGCATAATTCGGTTGATCCTCAATTGACAAGGTATTCGCGCTATGGCTCTTCGACTCGGAGCATCCGCCACCACATTGGCTTTTCCAGGTGATAATGGATTCCACATTATAATCCTTAATTAGCTCCACCATCTTATTTGTCTCATATTCAGTCGACTTGAGTGAATATGTATTTGGACTCTTATGGTCCGTATATATCTCACATCTATTTCCTATGAGATAATGACGCCATATCTTTAAAGCATGCACCACGGCACTAACTCCGGATCATGCGTTGGGTAATTCACTTCATGTGGTCTTAATTGTCTCGACGCATAAGCAACGACTTTGCCTTCTTGCATTAACACGCATCCCAAGCCTTGCTTCAAGCATCGCGAGAAATGTCAAATCCATTACGCACATCCGCAAAACTAATACGGGCTGTTGTTAAATGCTTCTTTAATTCCATGAAACTTTTCTCGCACTCAAGGCCCATGAAACTTCTTTTCTTTCTTTAACAATTGCGTCAAAGGTTTAGCAATTGTCGAGAATCCTCTATGAACCGACGGTAATATCCCGCCATTCCCGTAAAACTACGAATTTGAGTAATGACTTGGTGGCTCCCAATGCAACACTTGCATCCACTTTGTCGGGTCAATCATGACTCCTTTGGTAGTCATTACATGACCCAAGAATTCGACTTTCTCCTTCCAGAATTCACACTTGCTAAACTTAGCATACAGCCGATGCTCTCTCAGCCTCTCTAAAACCATTCTGAGATGTTCTGCATGCTCTTCCTCTGTCTTCGAGTAAACCAAGATATCGTCTATGAAGACTACAACAAACTTATCCAAATATTCCATGAAAACCTTATTCATCATGTTCATGAAATATCTTTGGGGCATTAGTCAATCCAAATGACATGATTGTGAACTCATAATGTCCATATCGCGTAAAAACGCGGTCTTAGGTACATCCTCCGCTCGGATCTTCAATCGATGGTATCACGAACGAAGATCTATCTTGAGAAAACTCCAGCTCCTCTTAAGCGATCAAATAAGTCATCGATCCGGGCAACGGATACTTATTCTTGATCGTTACTTCATTCAAAGTGCACGATAATCAATGCACATTCTAAGACTTCCATCCTTTTACTTAACAAACAAAACCGGGCTCCCACGGTGATGAACTTGGTCTAATGAAACCTTTTTCTTGCGTTCCTCAATCGCTTCTTCATTTCCACTAACTCGTCGGTAGGCATCCGATATGGTCTCTTTGATATCGGTCTTTGTCCCCGGTGCTAATTCAATCACGAACTCGATATCACGGTCCGTGGCAATCTGGCAAATCTTCCGAAACACATCCGGTATTCACAGCTCGCACATCTTCCATGCCGATGGCTTTCACGCCGTTGACCATTAATCGCCCATCTCGAGCTGCGGTCGCTTGATACTCTACTTTCTTGCCACTAGGGCCTTCCAAAGTCACGATCCTTGGCCACAATCCAAAACGACCTTATGCTTTGACACCAATCCATTCCAAGGATGACGTCTAGGATTGCGATCTATCAAGATAAGATTCGCTAGGAATTCTATCCCATCCATAAGCAACTTAGCTCCCAAACACCCAAGGCTAGATCTAAGCTCGGATCCCGGGCTTGGACTAAGAGCACACACTTAAGATTCACCACCTTAAATCCATTCTTGGTTGCAAAACTTTGAGAAACAAACGAATCGAAGCTCGTAATCCAACAAAGCAGAAAGGTGTAATCGAGTTGACCGTAAACTTACCCAAGACGACGTCTCGTTGCCTCTTGAGCTCCACCACGGTGATGTGGTTGATCCTTCCACGCCTTTTGATCGCGGCGTTGCTCACCTTGGCTTGGTGCACGATTTCCTCGATTTGGTGCTTTAGCGGGTGTTGTTCCTGTGTTGAATCGAATCGGCGTGATGCCTCCTTTTGTGGACACCTATTGGAAAAGTGCCTGGCTCGTTGCGGTATAGCATCTTTTCACCGCAGATCGCTGATTTCCTCTGGTGCATTGTTACCTGTCTTTGGTGTCCAAAGCTCGATTGGCGTGGCGAGTGCGAGGGTTGATGTCTTGTTTCGGCTAGTGGTTGGAATCTAGCAAATTGTCGTGGTGACATCCTCAAACGTAGATGGTTTGGACGCCCACCCCGATTATTCATCAAGCGCTTACGGTTTTCACCTAGCTCTTTGCGCTTATCTTCTAGGATCAAAGCCTTATTTACCAGCTCACGAAAATCTGGAAATTGTGGGTAATCATCCCACCAGAGTCCCGAGTTCATCCCTTCATGAAACGAGGCTATGCTCGCTTTATCTGTCGCCACGTCTTGAGGGCATAGCGAGCTAAGCGAGTAAATTTGTTCAAGTATTCGCCCTTTGGTTGGCCTCCTTGCTTCAAAGCTCAACTCTTCCTTCTTAAGGTCCATCATTCCTCCGGAACATGATCTTGGCGGAAAGCATTAGTAAACTCCTCCTGTGTGATCTCTTGTGGGGCTCCAT
This sequence comes from Otatea glauca, assembly GCA_036346275.1. Taxonomy (NCBI): domain Eukaryota; kingdom Viridiplantae; phylum Streptophyta; class Magnoliopsida; order Poales; family Poaceae; genus Otatea; species Otatea glauca. The sequence continues at coordinate 13,583,941 of CM070716.1, read as the reverse complement.
GAGCGCACAAGAGTTCTCCCACCACTCTGCGGCGGTCCTTCCAGTTGATGAGGCGAGAGCACCTTCTCATTTCCTTCACACTGTGTGATGTGCAGTTTCTTCTCAATGGTCCTAAGCCAGTCATCGGCTTCCAAAGGATTCACATTTCCCGAAAAAGTTGGTGGCCTAGTCCTCATAAAATCTGATAGCTTTGACATAGGTCGAGGTCCACCATGATTGTTCGAGTTGCGTGGTTGTTGTGATTTATCTTGCATTGGTCATCTCTTGATCTCTTTGCATCATTGTCTGCATCGCTTGAGTCTGCTACGCCGAAGTGCTCCTAGATTCTCGCATGTCCATTGGCGGTGGTTGAGGGTGCCTCCATCATTGGGATTGTCATTCGACGTGATCCACTTCAAGCACCGTTGTTTCTCGAGTATTCACCATCCGATGATTGCCTCTTAGGTTAGGAAAGGTAGATGTAGCATAGATAAGAAGTAAGAATTTCTAAAGCGGGGAGATAGGTTATACCCAAACTGAACAATTCTTTATTTAACTTGGTATGGCTGCTTATTTAAGCCTACAAGCTTTGCAACACATAATGCACACTCAGCAATACAAAGAAGCAAACTAAACACGAAACCTTAACGTCAATTAGAAAGGTAAAGACTAACTTAAAGACGCGACTCACACTCGAGTCTCAACACGGCTCAAGGTCGACACTCACTCATCCAGCCACCCTGGCTGAGGCTGACCCGGCGCATACACCGGTGGATGAGCGGGCATCGAGCGAACCTATCCCGTGACCTACTCCTGGGTCCTCCGCAACAACGGGTGCAGACCCCTCTGGCTCCCACTCTCGCTCCTCCGATCCTCCTCGGACTCCTCGGTGGCTCTGAACTCCCCGAGTCACGCGCTCCACTCGTCCTCAATCGCCTGGGGCCTCTCCCACTCGGTGATCATCCCGATGGTCAAGCACGGTCACCTCGAGCTCTGCTCGCCATTCTCGAGTGCCTCGCATACGTCTCCGGCTCCGAGTAGTATCTCTCATATGATCCTCTGGGCAAGGGCGAACTCCGCAAGGCGTACCGCTGTGGCACACTCGTCCTCCACGATCCGTCGGCGTCGGCATGCTTGAACGTCTTGGTGAAGGCGGAACACTAAGTCGTGAAGCTCGTCGGCGTAGTCGCGGCAGACACGGCGAAGAGCAAGTCGAGCAACCTCCTGAATTGCAACTTCATACGAGAACCTTCTGGTGGAGACGTTGATTGGCCTGCTGGTTTCCTCGTTCTCCCGAGCGTAGATGATTACCTTGCAAATGAAACCTCGGTGTACACCGTTCACTGTCCAGCTGCCTCCTCGGTAAAGTGGGCGGTAGAAGCCTCCAAGCGTCTGAAGTACTCTCCACAGCTCCATGGCGTAGCCGCCAGCTGACTCCTCAAAGGTCGGAACGATCGGCATCTGCTCCACAAGAACATTGAAATAAGTTCTCCACCCGACACGGCAAGTAAGACGGTAAATTCAGCAAAGGCAAGACGTAGAGAATGAGATGAGTCAAGAGTGTTTTATTAATCAAATTTAGATTTTCTTTTAGAAAATAGTTTTGGACTCTCACAAGACACCTCCATACTATCTAGGGCCAAAACCTACAGTCAGTATGCTCGATACCACCTCTGAAGGACCCGAATCCACCGATTGAACCCATCGTGTTTCTTGCACTATTCCCAGGATCAACGCTAGTGCACACAGCTTAACATTGGTATATATCACATCATACACAACGACAATAGAATAATAGTTCATTCATTGATATAACTAAAGGTATGATCTTATGACCAACTTACATTATTAAGCCACGCAGGGCAAGACTGAGAATATAAACTAATAATTAAGCAGCGGAAAGTAGAAACGGAGATAGCTCATCAGTTCACCACAGGCAACCAACAAGGCTCGGACCCTAATGACTCGTGTCTTCTTGGACTTCATCTTCCAACACAGGTGTAGATTCTTCAACTGTTGATTATTGTTGTTTGGCAAGGGTGAGTACTTAAAGCACTCAACAAGTTGTGCATGTAATGCGATTCTATTTATCTATATGTAAGGCTTATTCCAAAGGATAAGCTATCATGGCTATTTTGCAATAAGCGAGATTTATGAACAAATACAATAATAGATTGTAAAGAATGTAAAACGAATAGCAATAATAAATAAATTCAGATTTCTCAAGTAAACCAAGTTTCCAATCCTAAATCAAGTTCCAATCTTCCATATGGCAATCCCGCCATCCCAACCAAGTTGTCCAATTTATTAAACTAACCCTTAATCAGTAATTCCGAGCATTGCTCAATACCATGAGCACGGCTATCCGAATAGTTTCACACTCTGCAGAGGTTATGCACTTTACCCACGTGATACAACCAAACACCGTAAAGGCGAGAGATTATAACAAAGCCTTTACAATGCTCTATCTTAATCCGATACTACCCGCTAAGGTTTCAACATTGGCGGTCTGTAAACCACATCCGGGGCCCCCTCTTGCGCCATGTGAATTACACCTGACAGGAACTCACACCGACCACAATAGTATCAACATTAAGACTTTGCAAATTACTCACTAGGTGGCCCATACCGGACATGTGGTTGCATGATTGACTCAGTCAAAGGCTTGCAAGGTTAAGTCCTTAGTGTGATCAAGGCAAGACTTCCACATACCTCTCGCCCATTGGGCCCACCTTGCCTCTCCTCGCCTTGCCACTTGCCCCAATCTAAATGATTATCACCCGTTGATTACCAAGCACCACGTGCCATCAACAATTCAACATCGTTGCGTGACATGACTCGCCACAACAACTCAATCTCATCGTGTGATCCCACATGACACACAAGTTCATAACATTGTTCCATATTCCATTAATCAAGATTAATTATCAATGATTCTGACACATGTGATGACGTGGCATGGCTAAGCAACTAATACGAACTAAACCTCCAATGTTGATGATAATTATTAACCAACTATATTAAACCAATCTAGGGTGACAATGGATCATGGCATACAATGACAAGGTAGGGTATAGATCAATCTGGTATTTTAGCTAAGCCCAAACTAATTTGGAACAGTTGTATATTTGAAATATATGCAATAGTGTAAATCAAACATAGCTATTTTATAAACATGGGTTCAACATGATCAAAGCACAACTTGCCTTGGAATAGGTCCTGATCTTGATCTGGAGTTTGCTCTTGAGTTGCTGGATCTTCCTCCGAAGCGTCGCACAATTCAACGTCTACGCGTGCCAAAAAAGAAAAGCAAATAAATACCAAAACAGAGAGCAATTGAACTCCAAAAATCAATTAAAATTCACCATTAAATAGATCTCAATTTTACAAATTTTTAGAAACTGGAATCACTCAAATCCGAGTTACGATGCAAAAGAAATAGCCTTTTGAAATTTGAAATAAATACTGAAATTGCAAAAATCAGAAAATCAGATTTAACAGATTTATTTTTATTTCGAAAATAGATTACTGCGTCATCATGATGTCGCATGACGCCAAACAGGACCAATCGAAGCCGACGCGTGTCCCCGGTCCATGGACTCGGTCCACCGCGTCGCTCGGTCTCTGGCGAACCCGGCCACGACTCTTCGATGCTCGCACCTCCACGCGGCGGACCCGATTGCGCGCGGCGGCACCATCCTCTCGTGATTCAGATCTCATCGGCGGCCGCCAATCAAGCACACGCGGCAAGATCTCGGCGAGTTTTAGATCTAACGGACAGCAATTAATCGAAGGCTTACGGCTCACCGAGTCCACGCGGCGAATCGGGGCGTTGAGCGACGATCCGATGGTCCAAATCTTCTCCCATTGCTAATGGCGCCGCGAGACGAAACACACCGGCGATGAAGGCGACGACGCCCGCAAGGCGCCCAATGAAGTTTCGGACAGCGAGGTCTTGCGATTCGATGCGGCGCAGAACGGGAACTCAACGCACCCAAGGGCCCTTAAATAGGCGGTCGGAAGAGCGTGCGGGCGATGGACACGGACCGAGTCCACCGGAGACACGGCGGCGCGGCGGAAGAATCCGAAACGGAGACGACACACGAGAACCCTCCGATGACAAATGAACGGCTGGGATTCGAGGAGACGTGGCTGGATCAGATCCGCCCGAACCAACTAACGGACACGATCCAAACCTTCCCAAACCGGTACGACTTAACCCTGATCGTCCGATTCCGATCCGACGTCCTCTGGCGCTAGGGTTTGCGATTTTCGCGCGAAAGCTCCCGACCGCCGATTGAAAATCAAGGGTTGCGGTTGCGCCTCCACTCATGGGCCAATGGGCCGCACCGACGCGCAAGCACGACTGATCTTTGGGCTCGACCCAACACTATTCACGGATTTTTAAAGATTTCTTATTTAAAATAATTCCAGAAATTCATTTTATTTATTTTAAGCAATAAAACTATTAGGAAAAATCCAAGAAAAATCTCAAAAATACTTTGAGACATTCTGGACTCAAATAAAATATTTTTGACAAAACTTTATTTTGACTTTGCACAGATTTAAATAGATTTGAATAAAAGGCAATAAACTTAATTTCAAACTAATTCAAATAAATCCAGAAAAATCCAAATAAATTCCAGAAAATCACAAATGCACATTTAAGCAAATACAACTTAATTAAGCCAAATTTTGGGATGTTACACCTGAGATCTTCATTGGTTTCCTAGATGTGTAATGGTTTACTTAGGAGCTACCAAACACTACTCTTTAACCAGGTAGTTATAAAGGAAGCTTTCGGGTTTACTATGAAACATGCTGAGGTACATGAATGATCAGGATGGAATTTGCTCCTCCTATATAACGGAGAGATATCTATGGCCCCTCGAGGTAGATGGATTAAGTAAGTGCATGGCCATGCCAGATGTGATTGAGAGTCAATCCAGATAAATTATTCCACTACGGTATGAGTGAAGAGATCGAGCTGTCATAGGATGACACGACTCTCGCCTTGAGCTTGATCTGATATCATGAAGCAAAGGGAACATGACATTATCACATTATAGTAGGTTCGTCCGATGCTTTATGGATATTTGTGAATCTATATGTACTGCTAGGTACCGCTGTCGATTATCGATCGGAAAGGTGTTTCCTAGTCGTGTCCAAATATACATGAACCTACAGGGTCACACACTTAAGGGGTTGGAATATAGTGGTATGGATTGAATCCATCACTAATGGGCCGAGTGGGCTTTATCCTTCAGTTGGGCCCTAATGTAGGGTTCCACCGCAGAGGAGGGGACGGCTATATAAAGAGAGTTCGTGGTTGCAATTGATATTTGAGAGGATGTAGCCACGAAACCCTAGCCATCTCTACTTGAACCTTCCCATGCACGCTGGTGCTGGCACACCGACGCACGGCGTTCTTTTCCCTAACGTGTGGACGTCGGTAGAGGTGTTGCTGCTATTGCGACACTGATCAGAACGATCGACCACTGCACGAGGAGGATTGGCCACCGCACGAGGAAGATCGACTACTGCAACAGGACGCGCACTTCGTTGATTCGGGCTGCATCAACTTCCTTCTGCTGCACTGCGCGTCTAGAGGTAAAGATCCATGATCATCTACTTGCGTGGCTTTCTGGTTTACGAGGTAGATTTTTAATTGTGTGCTAGCGTAGCCTACCCGTATCCCTTCAGTTAGTGCCCTTTGGCTATTGGTGGCACTGCCAAAACATAATAGGTTAATTAGTTCCGAATGTATTATTATGGAGCGTGAAGGATTATTGCGTACTATCAGATATCAGAAAAAAAGTATGCTTTATAGTCGCTGGGCCTTTCTTGTGTGGCCCTCCATGAACTTTGTAGATAGCGAACGACGCGTCGAGTAAATCTATGAAAGGCTTCAAGTCGTGGGTGCGCCCTTTTTGGAAACAAGGTAAATTACCTGGTTCCTCTTGATATAATTACGAGTAGAACCTAGTGAAACCTACACAGGTATGTCGTCATGGTCATTGAGCCTAACTTCGAGGTGCGATATCTAGTACAAATCAACAAGTATAGCATCTCGACGAAGCACTTACCCCGGGTTGTGGGGTAAAAGTATGAATTTTTTGTCTGAATGTGCCAGCATTACTTTTTCCATGTACTCATGGACGACTCATAAATTTTCATCCATGGTTTGCTTGGACACCATGTGTGGCTCGACGAAACCCACCGGTTGTTCCCTTGCTATTGCTTCCATGATCATGTATCTAAATATACAAAATCAAGGATCATATATATGACATTTATCGGTGCGACAGAAATGTAGACGCTGATTGCACACACTTACATTGTCCACCATCTTATAAGTGAGGCGTCGAGCGCTGACGTTGTACAGATCGAACAAGTCGGAGAAGCTGATAAAAAAGATGCCATCTAAAAACCGGTGTAAGAAATGCTCGTTCTTGAAGATCACTGAGATACTCGATGCCCGTTGCGCCACCGGCTTGTTGGTTTGTTCTATGTACCAATCTTGCAATATAATGTAGGCTAATGTAAGCGTCTCCTTGCGCTCATTCGGTACGAACGGTTGTCCCAGCTCGAATTGCCGCACCAATGGAGCAAACAGAAAGTCATAGGCAAACGTGGTCCCTTTCGATTTGCCTTTGTCTCCACCTCCCCTTCTACCAAATATCGTCTTCACAGGAGACGATCGGGCCCAAACTGCAGTAGCGTCTGTGCCTGATGGGACACGATAACCGTTTTACGAGGCTCCTTCAGTGCAGCACATGGCTCCGGTAGTGCTGGTAGCTCCAGCGCATCATGTGGCTCCGGTAGTGCTTGTAGCTTCGATGCTCCTGGGCGGGTGTCGCAGGAGATGTCTTTCATGGGTCACTCGATGAATGTGCCGATGGTATCCCCTAGTGTGATGATCTCATCGTTTGGGGGCATCTCTAGCATGACGGTCTTGCAAATTTCATGTACACCGTCGACATGAACCTTCGCGTAGCCCGGCTCTAAAGTACAACCGTGCACAAATGTCCCAACACCAGATACATACGCGCGTCCCCAAGCAGCCTGCAGGGGAACAGAGCCGTTGGCAAGCCTCACTTGTAGATTGCACGGCGTGGCCACTTACATAAGGGTACACAAGCAATTAGCTAACACGCCCAAAATGTCTATCTAAGGAGCATTGCAGACATGTATATTACCCCAGTTTCATTCAGAGGAAATTTGGCTTCGTCCACATCCGTCTCACGGGCGGACGCGAAGCTGCTCTGACGGTTGGTTGGGCTGAACTGCGCCTGTGCTTCTTGGGCTTGCACATTCCGTGCCTACCTCGAACTGCGCCTGTGCTTCTTGGGCTTGCACATTCCGTGCCTACCTCTCCGCAACCACCCTTTGCTCCATCCTTTCCTCCAAGCTTCGTAGCTGACTATCGAACTGCGCTCTGAGCCTTTCCTCAACTCTTTCCTCAATTAGGGCTACTATCTATTCCTCGTGCTCGGCTTTGCTTTTGTTCCTACTCAGGTACTTGTCAAAGTTATGTGGGAATCCTATTTTCCAGGGAACAAAAACATCTAGGCCTCGGGTGCTCCTTGTTTCCGAAGGCCGTGGAGAGTATATCTTTCTCTTTGTCCGAGGTGAAAGAGCCCTAGGAAGATTCTGTGCTCAATGATATTAGGCGTTGGGACACTTCCTCATCAGCGGGGTTGGCAAAGGACACGTTGCCCGAAGACGTGGGATGTGACATCGCTCTTACCCAGTTTTGGGGCGCGCAGGTCCACGATTAAGGTAAATAGCGGTGCGACCTCCTTCTGGGCTGCCTCGTCATTCTCCCTCGTCCATTGCGCAATCTTGCCCGCGTACCCAGTTGAGCCGAATCTATATGGGTTGGTGTTTTTTGACTGGACGGTCTTGTGCGCCGCACTTTAACGCACAAACTCTTTCGTCGTCTTGAACTCAACAAATTGTCCCCACACGTCTTCAGTGATGAACCCGTACTTCTGGAACGGAGTCATTTCCTTATTCACGTAATTAGTGACGAGGACGCTCTTGAAGTTCTTCCACGCATTTCCCGCAACTGGCTACATGTACCATCGCAGTGCGGGAATGGCGTCTTGTGGGAGCTCGAACGACGTGAATATTTCTGTCACCAGGTTATTGCGCTCCTCATCTATCAGCGTCTACCATGATGGATAGGTTATGGGGACCCTTTCACGCCCAACGATCCCGCACATGGTCCGGAAAGCTGCCGCAGCCTTTGGAGGCGCGGTAGGGGCCCCATCGTACGGATCGACCGCTATGATAGTGTACCGGCTCTAAGGCCTTTTACTAAGCCCTCTTGGACCGCGCCTCTGATTTCCTACGTTGGGCGCCTCATCAGATCCATTCGGCGACGAGGAATGAGGGGACGCCATCTTGTCATTAAGAGAAGGTAAGTTAAAAGAAGCAAATTTAAGAGAAGCTAAGTTAAGAGAAGCAAATTTAAGAGAAGGTAAGTTAAGAATAGCAAATTTAAGAGAATGTAAGTTACATACAAGGTTAAGAGAATCAATTGTGCTTACAAGTGACAATTCACAAAATAATTCATGATATTTTAGTTATAAGTTTTATATTGCTCTCAGAAATAGGGCTCGATTGATGATTTTAAATCTTCAATCTCAATCACAAATGGGCTAAACAATTAATTAAGTGAACAAGGCCTCGAACCTTTACCACCTTGACACACACATTAAAGAATTGATAATCAAGCGTACTGCTGACAGATTATATTCAGTTCAACATTCATTCAAATCAGCAGATTAAATATTTGCTAAGCGAATCATGAAATGAAGTTCGGATTAGTTAGGTAGCAATTTTACCAGGCAATTATTATTCTGATCAGTAGCCAACTAATTAACTGAACAGAGTAGTATAAAGACAATGAAGCAACACTAACAGTGAGCAATAGCATATATCTAATACTAATCAAGCTAAGCAAAACAGTATAAAGTCTACTATTTCAAGGCCGAGTTCACAAAATTAGTTGTCATTATCATCAATTTACCCAATATCATCACAGAGCAATTCCCATAGGCAACAGAAGATTGAGAGAGTAATCTAGAAGTCCAAAGAAGATAGAGAATGGCCTTTGAAAATAATATGAATTAACTCCAAATTTGTACAATAGGAGTAAAGTAAATCCAAATTACATAGAAATATATACACTAAAATCTAAGACATCATTAAATTTTGTTAGCAATGCCATTCACTAAAATTCAGTAAAATCAAATAGTTTAGTTAGTTGATGAGTCTGATTACACTAACATGAAGAACTTGTTCAAGATGTTTGTTTTCAAACTTTCCAGTACAAATACAAGAATATAAACATTGCAACAACCTTCACTTAGTAATATAATACATCTAGTTTTATGGTTTCATTGTAATTTCACATCTAATAAATAGTTTGTATGTGCATAACCCAAGTTTCATATCAGTGAACCAAAATTAACATCTTAATAACCATATACTTTGATAGAGTCTTTGACAATTTGGCTGTCTCATAAAGTTGGGCAATCTGCGTGTAATCTAAAAATTATGCTTTGATAGATGATGGAAAGCCAACTGATTGGATCTTGAAATTTCTAATTAAACTAAAAGTAAATTCATGAATACATATCTCAATATTGGATCTCGAAGGATAATTTGACTAGTTTTCAAAATCTTAGTGTTGGATCTAGTAACATTTTAATTTTGTGAGCTAAAAATTGCATAATATGATTTAATAGAAGTTACTTCGAAGAGCAGGGCTTGCTGCAGAGGAGCACGGTGAGGTCGTCGTTGTGGAGGTCAATGACGGCTTGCGACTCTTGGTCATCGAGGCCACCCAGCCTGACTGCGACCACCTCATTATGCGGGGGAGGGCGAGGGTGACGGCGATGGCTAGGGTTAGGGCTGAGGGCTAGGGTTAGGACATGAGGACGCGATGGCGACGACGAGGGCATGAGGGCTAGGGTTAGGGCGTGACGGCGAGGGCAAGGGTATGAGGTCAACAGCGAGGGTGTGAGGGGTGCGAGACTTAGCGAATGGCAAGCGCAAGTGTGTGAGGGCAATGGGTTGGGGATTAGGGGACATATCCCAGACAGTTCGATGATTGAACCGTTGTGATACAAGTCACCTTATATAGCAATTATGTATATAGTTCAACAAGCAGTACTTAGCTCGGTTGGTAATAGGCTTTGCCTGCATGCATAGGGTCCCAGGTTCGAACTCCAGGGAAAGCATTTTTTGTTTTAACACAAACGGTTGTGACATTCCACCTTCTACGATGAGGGCTAGGGCGCGGCAGGGGCTTGGCGTGGTAAGGGCTTGGCGCGGCAAGGCCATGAGGTGCGGTAGGGCAATGGATCAATAAACGATTTTAACTTTGAACAGTCCGTGATTCTGCCCATCACAGATGGTTCAAAATGAAAACCGTCTGTGATGTGTAATTTTTCTTTTTTTTGCCATGTTACCAACTTAAGATTTTTCGAAATTAAAAATAAAATATAACAAATACATATCATTAATTATAATTAATTTCAACCCATGTTAATTTTGTTATCCAACTTAAGTTTGTTGTAAAGTTGTTATTTAAGTAGTTTTTTAAGCCTTTTCTTTGAAGTAGTTTTTTTGTGCCTTTTCTTTCAAGTAATTTTTTCAAGCCTATTTTCAAGTACTTTATAATATGAACATATAATACAAACATTTTTAACCGAACTTAATTTTTCCTCAAGTTAATAATTTAATATAAAAAATACATCTCATTAATTTTAATTAATTGTAACACATACATCTCATTAATTGTAAATGGTACATACATCTCATTAATTGTAACACAAACATGTACACTTGAAATAAACTTGACGATCTGAGCATAACTCCACTTGCTTATTCTTCTGTATAAAAATTAGCCCTTCACGATTATCGACACGGATGTAGCTAGCTTCCTCAGGTTGATCTTCTTGAACCGTGACGCTAGTACCGATAGGAGGCAACTCGTCAAAATAATTGTATTCTTCCTCATATACCACATTCTCAACTCCGACAATCCTCTTTTTTCCTTGAAGAACCACGTAGCACTTCTTGTTGGACCGATCGGTTACATAGAAGACTTGAACAACTTGGTTAGCAAGAACAAATGGTTCATCTTGGTATCCGACACATTCGAGGTCCATAGTAGTGACACTGTACTTGTCAACCTTCACGTGTTGCAGGTTAACCCAACGGCACCGAAATAAGGGGATCCTGAAAAGTATGCAGTCGAGCTCCCAAATTTCCTCAATGAACCCATAGTACGAGCTCCTCATTGACCCAGTGGTATTCAGCGCATCTACACGAACACTACTGTTCTAGTTTGTGCTCTTCATGTCCTGTTCTCTCGTGTAAAATGTGTACCAATTTAAGTCGTATCCTTTACATGTTACAACCGTAAATGCTGGCCCTTTTGCCAACCATGTCTGCATATCACCTAACGAGCTTGCAATGATCGGTTGTCGCTCCTTCAACCATCTGTTGAACTGAAGGTTATGCTGTCTGATGATCCAGTACTCCTGCCGTGATGAATTCTCTTGTCGCAGCTAGTTCTTGTGCTCGTCGATATACGAGGCGACAACAGCCATGTGTTGCAAAATTGAGAAATGGGCTTTAGCGCACGCAACCAGATGAGACGTGATTGCTTTCCTGCCGTTAGTCCCGATGCCCTGGAGCCTGCCCTCATGGTTGGATCGAGGCACACCTATAGGTTCAACCTGAGCCATGTAATCCACGTAGAATTTGATGACCTCTTCGGATGCATAACCTTCGACAATGCTACTCTCTGGTTGAAGGAACTAGTTGTCCTAGAGGGGGGGTGAATAGGCAACTTTTGCAAATTTTAAATTCTTAGTGATAATTTACCATTCTCTTTATGAGAATAACTCAGTACAATATATGACAGAAGTAAAAAGCAAATACTGATAACAGCGAAAGCAACAAAGTGAAATAAAGCACAAATGAGACAGAGATTTATCCCGTGGTTCAGAGCCTTTCTCCTACTCCACGTTGAAGCACTTCTTCCGAAGTATGGCTTCTCCAAAGCTAGTCGCAGTAGCTCTTGTGATCACTTAGGAAACTCTTTCACTACTCTAGTGAGGTGAGCTCCAAACCTTTCGCAACCACAGTGGCCTTCCACAATCACCTTTGGACAGGTCGCACTTTTTACTTCCTCCAAGATATCTAGGATCACTAAGATCCAAGAGTAATAAACTTTGCACAAGTTCTGTCTCGTGGTTCCCTCGCAAATCACATAGCTAGACTTCAGCTTGGAGCTAAAACACTTAGAGATGTTGAGGATTTTGAGTTTGAAAGTGAAGCACAGACTCCTTTTGAGAATGAGAGCTATTTTGAATGCTAAAAGGTCAAGGAGTTCATTCTACTTTTTGGTAGATGGCTCAGGAAATGCTTATATAGCCATTTAGAATGAATATAGCCGTTGCACCTACCACTATAGCCGTTGGACATGTCAGAATATCAAAAATATATGTTTACAACGGACTAAGCAACAAAACTTAGCGATACTAATCATGTGTATCACAGACCAATTTAAGACATTTACGACGGACCAAAAACTTTGGTCCGTTATACATGGGAGTTTCAGAGAGTTTGGTCCGGCAAAGGAATGAGTGAGTTACATGTATGTCGGACCAAATTATTTGGTCCGTCATACATGGGAATTTCTAAGATCAGTAGCCAAGGACCTTTGTGACAAAAAATAAGATTATCCAAGCGATTTGCTTTAGCAACGGACTAAAACTTTAAACAAGAAGATTTGGATTTAATAAATAGAACTCCAAGGTTTGGTCCGGCAAAAAGGCTTATAATCTGAATGAGTGCCGGACTAAAAATATTTGGTCCGCTATAGATGGAAATCTGAGAAGTTTTTGCTCTGTTGAAAGAATATGACTTTATATGTATGCCAGACCAAAAACTTTGGTCCGTCATACATAGAAAAACACTTGGTTGCAAGATATCTTCAAGGAATTTTCACCACGGACTAAAGTATGTGAAAATAAGAAGTTTGGTCCAATGAGTAGATACCTTGACAGGAATTTTGACAAGGAAGATTTTCAATGCTGGACTAAAGGAGTTTTTTTACTAAAAAAGGATTTTGGCCATGTATGCAACAGATTTAAGAAATAGATAGCTGAATTTTAGTCCGTCCCATATTTAAACTATTGAAATGAAGGAGAATTTTGATTCAAAGAGCAATGACTAATAGTTTTTTACTCTGAGCAATCTAATTTTGTCTTTGCCTTATGATCCAATCCGCTAGCTTGTGCAAAGTCCAACTTTAGTACAGCCAAACTGAAAATAATCCTAGCTATTTGACTTGAATCTACTCCCAAGTCATAAACTAGTAACAGAACACCTTAATCTTGTTAGTCCAACTTGCTTCATCATTGATTTCAACACATGCTCTTCAAAACTTAAGCATTATTAACTTAGTCATCAACACCAAATCTATAATAAAACATGATAATGAAAATTGAGGGGGCCTAGATGCTATCAATCTTCCCCTTTTTGGTGATTGATGACAACATACCTTTTCAGTTAACAATATCTCATTTATTCTGCAAAACAGAGTTAGCTAGACAGAATATTATGCAGAAGTTGTACATATATGTGCTCCCCCTTAATGATGCATGATCTGAACTTTGACAGTTATGATATATTAGGGCTATATTAGATCCTTAAAATACATTATTATTTTTTAATTTTTCTCATTAATAACCAGAGGTCAGATCAAAAAAGTTAGAGTAAGTACGTCAAGACAACCAATAATACCAACAAGAAAGTATCAAAATAAGTATCAGAGCACAAATAAACCAGATAAAGATCAGATACCACTAGTGCCAAAACATTAGATACTATCTTAGAAATCACAATAATAGCCTTAACATATTTAACAGACTCTTGTCTAGCCTACAGAACAGAACCTAGGAATATTCTCCCCCTTTGGCATCAATAGCCAAAAAGGGTCCTATTTGCGCTGAGAAAAGGTCCTTTCGAGCTGACCAAGAACTGAGCTCTTCCTAGGAGGGGAAACAATCTGATCATCATTTGCTTCTGATTTTTCTTGAGTTTGAGTACTTGGCACTTGGGTCATGGCTTGATCATGCCAGCTCGGACAACCTGGTTCGCCCGGTTGAATGGTCAGATTATGAAGATCAGACTGCATTTTGTTCAAGGACTCATTTAAGGTATCTGTTTCTGCGAGGATCTGACCCACATCATCAATGCAATTTTGTGCCAGTTTTGTATGGTGTATAAGGGCATCCTCAGTGAAGTCCATGAGATGGTCCAAATTTTGTCTGATCCATGTCTGATTACTCCTATTTGATGTGCTTGCAGCCTCAACTTGATTTAACAGACTCTTGTGATGTTTACCAATTTTCTGATTCATGTCATACAGTTTGTCCTTTAACAGATCCTGATTGTTACCAAGCTGCTGGATCCACTGTCTTAACTCCCCTTGATTGCTTTTGAGGAGATCAAATCTAGAAAAGATTTCATTTTTGAATTTTGCTTGTTCTTCATAATGTTGTCTCATTTGCTCTTGTACTTGTTCATTGTACCATTCTAGATCATTCATGTCTCTAAGCTTTACTTGATCTTCCATGTATCTTGCTTGAAATCCTCTTTGGTCAGCATAATATTGTTATTCAAAAGAGGAAAACCATGCAGGTTGAGAGTCAAAGATATTTTCCTAAGCCTGAAAGGTACCTTCCTATGCTTGCTCAGCATGCCTTTGAGGAGACGAAGGAGGGTGCTAAAAATCGAATAGACTCTGCCAACCAGGAAAAGTATCCCTCTGATCATGCTCAGGAAGAACAGCTGATGGACGATAATAAGATTCAAACTTTTGGGGCATACCAGATCCTCCTGCCTCATAATCATTTGCTTCTGGCCTTAAACCTTGAGCTTCCATGAATCTTGCTGCTGCCGCTGACTCTTGAAGGTGATAAAGCTGTTGCTCCTCATTAAAAAACTTAGCAACTGAGCTTGAAAGAACTTGAGTTGCAGCATCATCCTCATTCCAAGATTCACTTCCATGAATCACTTCTGTTGATTCTGGAGTAGAGGCTAAAAGTTGAGTGAAAGGCCTTGGAGAGTAAGCAGACTTATGATGACTTGAGGCCATACTTTCATTTCCACTTTGAGCACTAGGCTCTCTGTCATTTCCAGATTTTGTCTTACTTGCACTGTGAGCACTTGGCTCTTTCCTTTTTTCCAAACTTGTTCATGCTGCTGCTATGATGACTTTCATAAGCTTGAGAAGTAGGAGATGTATGGCTGTGGCTGTAGCTAGTATTCCTTAGAGCGACAAAACTCTGATTAACTCCATCATATCCTTGAGAATGATGTGAATGATGACTATCACATGAGGGCATATGGCTTCCATAAGATTGATGCCAGCAGTCACTGCCTTTAGCCTGTGAATACCCACTTCGGCTGTTGTTGTCAAACTTATTTTCAGATTCTGCACTTGACTCATTTTCACTTTCTGTGGATCCATACTCTTTGAATATTTCCATCCTTGGTTCATTTCCTCCTTCTTGATCAGGCAGTTCTAGTTCTTCCCCTTCATTAGGTTGATTCTCTTGCAATCCTCGAAGAAAACCAGTGACCCTCAAGTTTTGTCCACTGGATTTATGCATATTATATTTCTTTGGGAAACACTTAAATTCCCTATTCAGATCATCTTGGGAAATTATACCTTGTGCCAACAGAACTTCAGTGATTGTAAAGGACTGCCAAATTTTTTGTAGACTGCCTCCTCCATTTCCCCAAAGATGTAATCAACCAAGTCTATAGGTTGTCTTGACAAAATGAGATGCAACAGCCACGCTAGGGTTGGGGTCACACCTTCCTTGTATCCAGACTTGGGAAAAATTGTATGCCTTAATACTAGCAGCAGTACCTTTGCTTCTTCAGATAAACAAGAGACTCTGTTGGGATTGAAATCAGTACTGGTGGTGTCTTTGTATATATGTGCAGATATTTGTAAATCAGGCATATCACTAATCAACCTCCATCTCTGACAAGGATACATCTTTTCAAATATTCTTGTTCTATTCACTAATGGACTTGAGGCTCCAATTGCAGACTCAAACTAAGTAGATCTGATTTTTCTTATCTTTCCAATCATAGTGAACATAATATGTTTTATCTGTTTGTTCACTAATAAAGATGCATAGAACTCTAGTGTTCTTGAGATACTCCAAGGTATTGTCTTGTTTGACAGTACATGAATTAATCCAGGGGTTGAGTTTATACAGTCAAACAATCTTGTTGAGTTAATTATGGAGTTCACTTGATCCCAATCCACATACTAATGATTTGACAAGGCTGATACCATATTTCCTTTTCCATCTTTTCTATTCAGATAACCATTATATGTGTTTTTGTGAAGAAGAGACCAAAAAATTTCACCCAAAGCTGGTCTTGACTTAGGAAACCAAACTTTCTCATTAACCAATCTCACTGCCCTCAGTTTCTTGCCTCTTAGGTCAGCTAATTCTTCACTAATCAGAGTAGCAACTTCAGCAAGCAGCTCAGTATTTTCTGAAGATGATTCACTGCCACGCTTATAGGCACTATCTTCAAAAGATGACTCAGATTCAATTACTTATTTATCTTTTCCTTTTCTTGGATGAGAAGTGATCAATTTTCTATTTGTTCGGATAGAATTATGTACATCTTGAATGAGCACAAGACCTTGAGGTTGTCTAGGTAATGTTATTCCAGGAGATGAACTAGATACCTTCGGTTTCTTGCCTTTCACTTTATCAACAATTTTTCCAATTAGTCCCCTTTTATCTGGGTTTTTCGACCTCATCTTGTATACCAACTAATGTTCAACTCTTGCTCAAACAGACTCAAATGCAGACCCTTTTCAAGCACAATGACCAGACCTAAACAAAAATAAACACTAGAGTCTAAGATCTAGGTCTAGGGTTTTTGACAAGAAGGGAAAAGGGGTTTTAAGGTAAACTTACTGAGCCTGAAAGACATTCTTGCGCAGAATGCCAGATGAACACCGTTGCCAAGATCCGATTAGGGATTTGCTTCGGTGCTAAGACGATTTTTCTGGTTTTGAGAAGTTTGCGCAAGCACGGATGTACCAAAGGGGAATTTCTGATGGAAGAAGTAACTGCATTGAATGAGAATAAAGAATATAAGGGTATCTTGGTAACTGATGCCTTTAAACAAGGTGGTTGAGGGGAACAGGCGTCCTGGTAAAGAGGTGGTAGGACCCCTTTAGGTATATCGGTTTGAGCAAATACATGGAATCCCGAAAACAAGGTCAGGTTAGCAGAAGATAAGTCCTAAAGCAATAGGCAAGGTTTTGAACAAATTTTGAAATTTGAGAAGAGAAGAAAAAGTTTTATGAAATAGATAAAATCCATTTGAATTTGGATAAGAGTTAGACTTAGAAACATTTGAACATAAGCTAGACTTATTTTGACTGAAAGATCAGAAAGTTTACCTATTGTGCCAGATCAAGTCGATTCAAATACAGACTAGACTAATTTTTGTCCGTGATTAAAGGTTTTTGCTCTCGACAATATCGAGACCAAAACTTCTTTTAATGCCAGACCAAATTCTTAGTCTAGTGTGCATTGATTTTTTTTGCTTTTAGATTGGTCCGTCGCAAATGGGTACTTGCCATTTTACTTCAATTGATCTTAGTCTGCAATATCAGTATGTTTCTAAAGATTAGAAATAAGGATATAACTAAGATTAGCAACCAAACCAACACAAAAAAAGTAAACTGGAAGAATTGAGTTCTCAGGGAATGTTTGAGTCTAATTTTCAAATGAGCATAAGTAATTGCAACTTAAGCTCAGCTGAAGGACTCAAGTGCTAAATAGAGATATTTAGCTAAATATTGCCACCAAATTTGAGGAGAGCAGAGATTTTGACTTAGTTACTATATTTTGGATTGGATAAGAAAGAAGGGTAGTAAGGTAAGTCTTATAGTAGCATTTTCTCATTTTAGTTAAGAGATTTATTTGAATTAGAAAAGAAGCATTTTATTCTGAATTCAGCACTTTTGAAGTTATTTATTTATTCACACATTGGGTATCAAGAGATGCATAGTAGGCAAACTTGCTCCCCCCAAGTGCGACATCATCGAACAACATTTGAATAGGCAATGATATTCAGTTCATTTCTTAATTTTGAGAATTTGGCCTCATCAAGTGATTTAGTGAAAATATCAGCCAATTGGTCCTCAGTTCTTACATAACTAAGCATAATATTTCCTTTAGCAACATAATCACGAATAAAGTGATGTCGAATTTCAATATGCTTAGTTCTGGAATTTTGGATTGGGTTGTTTGCTATTTTCACTGCACTTTCATTATCACACAACAGAGGCACATTATCAAACTTTATCCCAAAATCTAGAAATGTTTGTTTGATGAATAGAAGTTTAGCACAACAACTGCCTGCAGCCACATATTCGGCTTCGGCAGTAGATAGTGCTACATAATTTTGCTTTTTAGAACACCAAGAAACTAAAGATCTTCCAAGCAAATGACAACCCCCTGAGGTGCTCTTACGATCAATCTTGCAGCCGGCATAATCAGAATCTGAATAGCCAAGAAGCTCAAATGGAGCACCTTTAGGGTACCATAAACCAATACTAGAAGTAAACTTAAGATATCTAAATATTCTTTTCATAGCACTTAAGTGAATTTCTTTAGGTGCAGCTTGAAATCTAGCACACATACAAACACTAAACATAATGTCAGGCCTAGATGTTGTCAAGTACAGTAATGAGCCAATCATAGATCTAAAAAGCTTTTAGTTAACAGGCTTACCTCCCACATCTTGATCAAGATGAGTATTAGTTGCCATGGGAGTCTTTATTGTCTTGCATTCTTCCATTTTGAAGCACTTGAGGGGGTCCTTAGTGTACTTTTCTTGTGAAATGAAGGTTCCCTCCTTTAACTGCTTGATTTAGAATCCTAGAAAGAATGACAGCTCCCCAATCATAGACATCTCAAACTCTTTGGCCATCATGTCACCAAATTCCTTGCAAAGAGAATCATTAGTACACCCAAAAATGATATCATCTACATATATTTGACAAATCATTAATGTTTCATTGATGTCTTTTAGAAACAATGTTGGATCAACCTTCCCAATTTTGAAGTTCTTATCAAGTAGGAAATCTCTAAGACGCTCATACCATGCTCTAGGAGCTTGTTTTAGACCATAGAGTGACTTAGATAATTTGTACACATTATTTGGCAAGTTTGAATCTTCAAAACTAGGTGGCTGCTCAATATAAACAGTTTCATCAATGAATCCATTAAGAAATGCACTTTTCACATCCATTTGAAAAAGAGTAATATTAAAATGAGTAGAAAAGGCAAGAAGAAACCGAATAGCTTCAAGACGTGCTACTGCGGCATAGGTCTCTCCATAGTCCAGCCCTTCCACTTGAGTAAATCCTTGAGCTACAAGTATAACTTTATTCCTTATTACCACTCCATTTTCATCTTGCTTGTTTCGGAACACCCATTTTGTACCAATAACATTGTGATCCTTCGGGCATTTTATTAAGCTCCAAACTTTGTTTCTTTCAAAATTGTTAAGTTCTTCTTCCATAGTTATTATCCAATCAGCATCTTCTAGAGCTTCTTCCACTGTTTTAGGTTCAATACAAGAGATAAAATAGTAATGTTCACAAAAAGAAGCTTGTCTAGAATGAGTTTGGACACCCTTATTGATTTCACCAATGATTGGGTCTGTGGGATGATCCTTAGCAATGGCATTGTGACTTTCCATGATGACTGGCCGATCTTGTTCCTTTTCTTCCTCTCCTTCTTGGGTAGCATCATGTGGCACCATTGATTGTGTAGGAGATTCATCCTTATCTTCCTTGGGTTTAATGTCACCCACTTCCATCTTTCTCATCGCTTGCACCAATCCATCATCACCTACATCATCTAAATTCTCATGCTCACCTTGTGAGCCATTGGATTCATCAAATTTGACATCATAAGTTTCTTCTACTAGGCCAGTTGAATTATTAAATACTCTATATGCTTTGGACTTAGAAGAATGTCCTAGCATGATGCCTTTATCACATCTAGTTTGAAATTTACCTAAATAAGTTCTCTTTTTATAGATATATACTTTACAACCAAATACACGAAAATATGATATATTGGGTCTTCTACCTACCAATAATTCATAAGGAGTTTTCTTAAGCATCTATGAAGATAAAGTCTATTTACAACATGGCAAGCAGTATTGATAGCTTCAGCCCAAAAAAGCATCAGAAGTATCATATTCATCTAGCATAGACCTAGCCATTTCAATTAAAGTTCTATTCTTTCTTTCAACCACACCGTTTTGCTGAAAAGTATAAGTGGCAGAAAGTTCATGCTTAATTCCTAATTCATCATAGTATTCAATAATATTTGTATTAACAAACTCAGATCCATTGTCACTTATTTTCTTGATGGGACAATCAAATTCATTTTGGGCCCTTTTAGCATAAGTTTTGAAAAAATTTCCAACTTCACTTTTGTTATGCAAGAAGAATACCCAAGTGAATCTGGAGAAATCATCAACAATTACCAGACAATATGAGTTACCACCAATGCTAGCATATGAAGTAGGGCCAAATACATCCATATGCAGAAGATCAAGTGGTCTAGTGGTGGACATGATACTTTTGATTGGATGAGAGTTAGCTACTTGTTTGCCTGCTTGACAAGCACTACATAGCTTGTTCTTTTCAAATTTAATATCTTTCAAACCCACCACTAGCTCATTTTTGAAAAGCTTTTTGAGATTAGACATACCTACATGCCCAAGACGCTTGTGCCAAAGCCATCCAAGAGAAACTTTAGCTAACAGACAGGTCGAGATGCATGAGGATTTAGATTTGAAATCTACTAAGTAGAGATTTTGAAATCTGAAACCTTTGAAAATAAGCTTTTCATTTTTATCAAATACAGTTACTCCATCAGATGAGAAGTTACAATGGAATTCAAGATCACACAATTGAGCAACAGATAGTAAGTTGAAATTTAAGGAATCAACAAGAACATTGTCAATAGAGGATCATTTGATATAGCAATCTTACCAAAGACCTTTTACCTTTCTTTTGCTATTATCTCCAAAGGTGATTTTGTGACTTGGATCATTTTCTCCTTCAATTGAAGTGAACATTCTTGAGGTCCCGGTTATATGTTGAGTGCAGCCACTGTCAATTACTCAATGCCGGCCTCCACTTTTATAGTTCACCTACAATTAATTTCTTAACTTTAGGTACCCAAATACTTTTGGGTCATTTTGTGTTAGTTACAGCAAGTTTAGGTCTAAAAAGATTTAACAACATGGCCTTAGGTACCCAGACAGCTTTAAGTCTCTTATCAAGATTTGAGGGACCTACATATTTTACATTCATTCTGCCCCTAAAATCCTTAAATAGCATGTAATGGGCATCCACCATACAACCCCTTTTGGCATGAGAAACATTTGCAAGATAGCAATTTTTAGATTCATGATTTGATTTATAACAGTAATAGCATTGAGTGCTCTTCTTGACAAAAATTTGTTCGAATTTGTTTGATCCATTTTTCTTGAGCAAGCTGTTGGTTCTACAATGTAACACCCAAAAATTTGCTATATTTTAAATTTTGGAGTAATTTTGTTTTTTGAGAATTTATGGAAATTTATTGGAATTTATTTTGATTTATTCAAATATGAACCTTCTTGAAATCAATTAAAATAATACAAAAGTTCTTGTAAAGTTTTATTGAAAATATTTTATTTGAGTTCAGAATGTCTTAAAATATTTTCCAGAATTTTTCTGGATTTTTTCGGGCATTTTTGCTATTTATTTTGGCTTTGTTTATTTATCAGAATTATTTTAATTCGGAAATGCTTTAAAAATCGCATGAGCAATGTTGGGCCGAAACCCTGTGCGGCTCAGCCCATCGCGCCGTCGGCCCGCACAGCCGCCCGAAACCCTAGCCCCGCCGCCGTCCGATCGGGATCGCACGGTTGTGAGTGCGCCACGTCGCCATGCATTGGTGGTCGTCTGATCGAGTCTCCGTGGTCGATCAGGATTATGCCACATCGTTTCGTCTCCTCGGGATCACTGGCGAGTCATGGGCATTGATGGCTGTCGGTTCCACCGCCTGTAGCGCGCATGTCGATGCTCCTTAAAGTGCCTCGGTTAGCGCAGTCGGCGGAAGACATCATGCTGCTCATTTTGACTCCTTTCACGCTCGCCAAGACCCCCTCTACCGCCTACCATTGCGTCGCCGTAGTATTTGCTTCGCCCCGCCGCTGTTCAAGCTTTTTCGCCATGCTCCGACCCAGTTTCGTGATCAGCGAACTGAGCCGCGTCGATTCCTTCAGTTCTTCACGCCGGAGGACCACCGTAGCACCGCCGAGGACCTCGTCTCCTTCAACTCCGGCAGCCTGCTTCCTCATCGCCGCCGTAAACCTCGCGAACCCTTGCCAACCGTTCGATCTTCATCGCGCTACGTCGGTAAGTCCACGTCGCCCCCTTCTCTGTTTACGCTTAGAGTAGTTCGTGACCATTGGATTTGGGATGGACGACGTGGATTAGATCTAGATGTTAAGTCTTTGTTAGATCTTAGCCATTAGATCTATAGTGGACGCTTGGGATAGTGCCATGTTGCTTCGTGCACAGTGAACCGCTCCGGTAACCTGCGCCGTTGGATTGGATCTGAGCGGTGGAGATTAGATCGGGTTGCCCTAAGGATCCGCGCCGTTCAGATTTGAACGCACGGTGGAGAATGCGCCGCGCCCTCGCGGAATCACGTGCGTACGCGTGTGCGCTTTGTCTAAGGCGCGACCAATTCTTGGCCGTTAGCTTCAAGCGGACCGCCAAGATTTTGCCGCGTGTCCTCGTGTGAGCCGAAGCGTCGCTGGGTCCACGCGAGTGCTGGCTGTTGGATGCGTGAACGCCGTCGGATGCGTAACATGTGGGGGCTTGGAACACGAGGCGTTGCTGAGTTTGCGCAGGAGCGGACCATTGGATCTGAGAGCTCTGTTCGATGGCTGATGAGTGTCACGTGGATTTCGAAGCGTCTCGGTGCAGCGCGTGTGATCTGGCCGTTGATCCTTGGACGGCCACGATTGTGCCATGTGGCTAAGATCTGATCGTCGGTTGGGTTTGATCGAGATGCTGACGCGTGTCCTTGCACGAATCCCAAGGTGGCTGACGTCAGTTGGTTGGCCATGTGCTATGTTCGGTGGACCGTGTCCACGGTGGACCTAACCCGAGACATGGACCGGGTCCATGGACCGGCTGACGTGGCGACTCTAGGAAGCGCCACATGTCAGCTGACGTCATGCTGACGCAATAAATCGAGTTTTCAGTTGAAAAATAATTATGCTAATTCGGTTTATTCTTTTTAATATATTTGCAAACTTTTGCATTTTAACTCCGATTGAGGTGATTTTAGTTTCTAAAAATTTGTAAAATTGTGCTCTTTCTAATGGTGAATTTTATTTTAATTTTTGATGTAGCCTACTCTACTGTTTTGGTCATTTATTGCATATATTATTTTTACGCGTAGACGCAAATTTGCCGGGAAGTTTCGAAGAAGAGTTCATCGCTCAAGATCAAGCTTCGGAACACGACTAGCAACTCTTCGAAGGCAAGTGATGCTTTGACCATTTTGATCCTAGTTTTTAAATGTATGTTGTTTTGAAATTATGCATGCTAAGTTAATTAAAAATGAAATTAAATGAATTTGGGTAAAGTTGCTAATCAACCCATATTGTTGTTACCACCTTGAAATCACTATTTGTATGCCCTGAAATCATTGTCACCCTAGGATTGCTTGTACTCGTTGGATGTTAATATGATGCCAACACGGGAGGCTAGACCGTGAATAGATGCTTAGCCTTGCAACGAGTCATCGAAGATTTTCTGGAAAATGCAACAATGCTGATTAATGACATATGGAATGTATTTGAAAATGGTGTGGTGCTGCCACTTGATGAAATTGTGGTACGGAGACCTGTGTGGTTCCATACCGATGTTGAGTTATTGCTGGCATGTGTTGCACAATAATCAACCTGGAGGGAAATGATTTAGACTGGGGCAAGTGGCAAGAGGCTTTGTGCTAGGTGGGCCTGTGTGGCAATGGGCTAATGAGTGATGTGAGTCTGTGTGCCACATTGGGCTGTGTGCCACTGTTGAGTGATGAAAGTTTTGCCTTGGTCAGCTATGAACTTCACCTTGCAAGTCTTTGAACTGAGTCACCAGTACAACCACATGTCTAGTATGGGACAGACCTAGTTGATTAGGGTTCTGATATCTTTCCTCTGAAACCTCGGGGTGATAGTACACGGGGGTGTATCTATGAAGGGGAGCGTACCTGTGCTACGGCTTGGTGCCCATCCAACGGTGTTGGCCTGTCCTATACTCCGGCTCTGTATGAGGGGAGTGATATTGAAGGCAATACCGGAGAGGTTCATTGGTTAAGGTAGAGGTTCCTGAAAGGCTTTGTTACGGGCAATCACCTGTGTGGTGAGCGGCTGTATCTTGTGGGTAAAGTGTACAACCTCTGCAGAGTGTCAAATCTATTCGAATAGCCGTGTCCGCGATTTTGGACATTGCTCGGGGATTACATTCAAGGGTTAGATCTTCAAAAATAAAATGTGAAAAGGGTGGCTGTGTGCTAGTGTGAAAATGAATTGATTAAGGCTGTGTGCCAAGTTTACGGAGAAAAACTGTTTAAAGAACTTAGTACTATTATTAACTATTTCACTGCTTTTAATGTAAATAAATTATTAATTTAAAAATGTTGTTTGATGCAAATGAGCCAAATAAGCCAATTCTTTGGAATAAGTCTTGCATATAGTAATAGCAATGCATTCTGTGCATTACTTGTTGATTGCCTTGAGTACTCACCCCTCCTTGCCTATCGACCCAACATCAGTGGAGGAGTCTACGCCAGTTTGGGAGGAAGAGTTCATCGAAGAGCCGGACAATTAGGGGGCAAGCCCAGTCGGTTGCCTGTGGCAAGTTGATGGGACTCCACGAAGTTTATTGCTTTCCGCTGTTATCCTTTTATTACTCTGATAATGTAAGCCCTGCGTGGCTGATCTTATGTAAGGAGACCATAAGGTCATACAATTCAGTTTATATAAATGGTTGCACTATTTATTATGGTATTGTTGTGAATGTCTGTAATGTTCAACCCTGTAAAGACTGTGTGTGCTAGCGTGATCCTGGACTAGCACAGAATACACAGAGGGTCCAGATTCTCAGAATCGGGTCCCGACAGAGGTGGTATCAGAGCAGGCTAACTGTAGGTTTTGACCCTAATTAGTAAGCTGTGTTTGGAGGATAAAATTACTTTCTAAAAATTTAACAACTTGAGCAAGAATATCAATGATATCTCGACTTATCTTTGCTCTCTTGCTTCATATCTGTGTTGAATTCTTACTACTATTTTATGGTTATATTAAATTAAGACCTGACCAGAGTTGTGTTGGCAGATGGTCAGGAGGATCCATACCTTTTGGTGAGCACGCTGGTGGTTATGCCGCGGAACTTTGGAGGATGCTTCAGGTTCTTGGAGGTTTCGACAGGCCCCTTTACCGTGGTCGCACCTGGGCGGTCAACGGTAGAGTCAGAGGCATGGCAACGACGATCACTGTCTACGCTCGAGAACATGCAGGAGCAAGCCGGCCGTTCAACATCACGGTCCGAAGGGTTAACTTCGAGCCTGGGATTCAGGAGTCTGCACGTCTGGCCATGAGGAGGATTGGTCAGGCTTACGCAGGAGAGCTTCAGGACACCGTTGTCGACTTTTGTAGTCGGCAATAAAATTATGAGGCAGGCGCTAGATCTCAAACTCGAAGGTCACACAAGACAAGGGATTAGACAGGTTCAGGCCCTCAGCGATGGAGGTAATACCCTAATCCTGTGTGCTGGGATTATACGGATATCTTGGATCTAAGGATGCTCAAAGCGCAATGTGCTCTGGGCGATATGAGATGTGCTATGCTATAAGGCTTGATGATTCTTCCTCTACGTTATTGCCCGCCCTCTCCCTTATATATCGGGAGTCGTGGCGGCTTACAGAGTCCTGATCGGTTAGGAGATTCCGATTGGTTACTAGATTCTAGTCGGTTACAGGATAGAGTTTACATCTTTATCTACCCTATTAACGAGTCAGATTACAACTATATCCTTTATATCCAAATACATATAACTGTCCATAAGATGTGCCCCCTTCCGTGCGGTAGCAGTGCTTGGCGTGGGGCTCATCCTTTGGGCCTTCTGCTTGGGCCCGTCTCCTCCTTAGGCGATACTGGGCCGGTCTTAAAGATACCTGGTTTCATATATTCCACAGTAGCCCCCGAGTGATTCATGATCCGATTGCGCTATTTTCGTATCTGGACCTTGATTCTGGATCAACATTTCTGATTTGCACCGTAAATTTCCAAATAGTGTCTCCATTTGATTTGAAAGCTTCCTCTTGCAGCAAGGGGATTATGAAGGACTCGATTATAACCCTCAACTTCCTGCTCTGACTGATTATAATCTTCTATCTGACAGGGTTGTAGTGAACGACTTCGTGGACCTGTCCCATATTTCAGATGTGGATTGGATACTTCTTCCCGCTCAAAATGAAACTTTTATATCTTTTCCTTCCGTGGATTAATACTAGACGGTCTTCAAAGCTGCTTTGGTTCTCTGAGTCAATCCAACTTCCGAAAACCTCTTTGGCTTCTGAAACTTCATTAACTTCAAGTCTCTTCGGCTTATGATGCATTTACTTCATCCTCACTATTTTGGCTATAAACAGTGAACCATAGCTTCGAAAACTTATCATTCCTCATTCAGTTCTCCATCTTCTTGCTTTAAGCTCCACCTTTCTTACGCGGGATTGCATGGCAGACCAAAGTCCTACACTTGCTGAGCTGTGGGCACTCTTTGATATCGCCTTCGCTGAAGTGATGGAGGACTTCGTCGTCGCCGCCGATCGTACCGCCGTCGACACACTTCTTGAGATCTTCCTGGCTCTTTGTAACATCCCAAAATTTGGCCTATAATTTCACTTATGTGCATTTTGGTGATTTTCTGAATTTATTGGATTTTTCCAGAAATTATTTGAATTTATTTTAATTAAGTATATTGAACCTTTGGTGAAAACTAAATATATATAGATAAAGTTAATATAAAGTTTTACCAAAAATATTTTATTTGAGCTCAGAATGTCTCAAAGTATTTATGAGAATTTTTTGGGATTTTTCCTGATATTTTAATCGTCTTAAATGAATTAATCTAATTTCGGGAATTATTTTAAACCGAAAAGCGTTGGAAAATCAGAGTGAATAAGATCGGGCCAAGCTCAAAGATCGCATGCGCGCTTGTGCCCATCACTGTTCCCCAGCCTCGCGATGGACCATTGGATCCGGATCGGCGGTACCGTCTCTTTCGCGAAACCCTAGCGCCTTCGGCCGTTGGATTAAGATCGCGCGGTGAGGATTCCTTGCGTCGTTTTGGAAAGATCTGATCGCATCCGTTGATTTTGGAAAGAGCGGATCGGATCATATCGTGTTCGGGGAAATCATAGCCGTTCATCGCAGATCGGACAGACCGCAGTCATCGTCTCCGATTCGGTTTCCGAATCCGTCGCCGCTTGCCATCACCGCCGCGTGATTTTATGGTTGCCTTTTCTGGGCGTTCGCCGAGGCTATTTAAAGCGCGGACCGCACCCCGAGGATCGCCATCCCAGAGCGCATCCGCCGGTGCTAGCCTTCGCCGCTGAGTCGACATCGTAGCCGCAGAGCTCGCCGAGCTTGCCCTTCGCCGCCGCGGTTTTTTCGAGTCCCGCCGTCGCCAAGCAGCCGTCCGTCGCAAGGGTTCCAGATCCGAGTTCTCGCGCCGTGCCACGCCGAGTTCGCCGCTTCTTCTCGCCGGAGTCGCGCTAAAACGCCGTTCGGGTGGTCGTCTTCCCACGCCTCGCCAACCGCCCGTATCGCGCCCGCCATCGTCATCGCGATGAACCTCTCCGGTAAGATGGACCGTTAGATCTATGATAAGCGGTCAGGATAGTGACGCGTAGGGGTAGATCGGTGGCCATCAGATCGTCGTGTGGATGCACGCCGCGTGTCGAGCATCGGCACGCGGCGCGCCGCAGCCGATCGCGCGCGGCCGCGTGTCGGGCACGTGATGCGAGGCGCCGTGGGCCACGTCCACGGTGGACCAGAGGCGGTCCCGTGGACCGAGTCCATTGACCAGGCGATGTGTCAGCGCCTGATTGGTCCGAGTCAGGGCTGACGTCAGCGTTGCGCAATAAAGATCTTTTCCAATAGAAAAATAATTCAGAAAAATCGGTTATTCTATTTTTCTGTATTTTCAGTCTTTATTCAAACTTCAAAAGGCTATATCTTTTGCATTTTAACTCGAATTTGGGTGATTAAAATTTCTAAAAATTTGTAAAATCAACATCTATTTATTGGTGAATTTTATTTTATTTTTGGAGTTTGGTTGCTCTCTGTTTTGGTGTTTAGTTGCTATTTTGGCATCGTTTCGCGTAGACGTTGAATTGCTCGGTGATCCGGAGGAAGATTCATCGCTTCAAGACCCAAGCTCAGAGCATGACCAGCACCTACTCCAAGGCAAGTTGTGCTTTGATCATGTTGCACCTAATTTTCACCAAATTGCTATTTTGTCTCTTAAACTTTATGCATGATATCTTATGTGTATAAATGAATTCAATTAATCTGGGAATTAGATAATATGCCTATTTGAATTAAATCATACCTTATCAATTTTATGCCATGATCTATTTGTCACCCTAGGATGTGGAATTATAGTTGGTTAAAATTGATAATCAACCTGGGCTATTTAGACCGTCATAGATTGCTTAGCCATGCCACGTCATCACATGTGTCTGAATGTTGATACTTAATCTTGACTAATGGAATATGGAACAATGTTTATGAATTGGTGTGTCATGTGTCGTCACACAGTGATATCAAGTTGTCGTGGCAAGGAGGTCACACATCTAGATTGAAAGGTTGATGGCATGTGGTGCTTGGTAATCAACTGGGGTGGTAATAATTTTAGATTGGGGCAAGTGGCAAGGGGCAGTGTGCCAAGGTGGGCCAGGGTTGGCAAGGGTATGTGGAAGTCTTGCCTTAATCACCTTAAGGACTTAACCTTGCAAGCCTTTGACCTGAGTCCTTCTTGCAACCAGATGTCTGGAATGGGAAAGCCTAGCTGAATAATTTGTGAAACCTTGATTTCGGTACTGTCGTGGTGAATAGTGAGTCCTGGGTTACGGTTTAACTCACATGGCGCAAGAGGGGGGCCCTGTTGTGGTGGTTTAACCCTTCAGTGTTGAAACCTTAGCGAGCAGTACTGGGTCTTGGTGTAGCATTGTAAAGGCTTTGTTACGATCACTCGCCTTGGTGGTGTTTGGTTGTATCGTGTGGGTAAAGTGCATAACCTCTGCAGAGTGTACAATCTATTCGAATAGCCGTGCTCACGGTATTGGGCAATGCTCAGGAATTACATTTAAGGGTTAGACTTTTGTTAAACGAAAACCTATTGGGCTGGCAAGGTGCCATGGAAGGTGGAAATTGATTTAGGATTAGAACTTGGTGTATTTGAAATACGAATTTATTAATTATCGATTTGTTTTACTGCTTTCCAATCTATTTATTGTACTCTTGTTAAATGCTGCTTTATTGCAAAATACCCTTATTAGCCATTCCTTTGGATTAAGCCAAGCATATAGAATATTAGACTTGCATTATTGTGCACAACTTGTTGAGTGCTTTATGTACTCACCCCAACAACAACAACTTCAGAAGAAGAGGAATCTACGCCATTCATGTAGGAGGATTATTTGGATGCGAATGCTTAGGGTCTGAGCTCGTCAGTTGCCTGTGGCGAACTGGAGCGCCACTGCGTTTATTTTATTTCCGCTGCTACTCATTGATACTTTTTAATTAAGCCCTGTGAGGCAGTATTCATGTAAGACAACAGTTATTATTAATTATTGAAGTTATGCTATATTTCGCTGTGTATGACTATGATAGCATCTGTGTTGAGCCTGTGTGCACTAGCGTGATCCTGGACTAGTGCGGTATACACAGAGGGTCCGGATTTGCTAATTCGGATCCCGACAGAGGTGGTATCAGAGCCATACTGACTATAGGTCTTGACCCTAGGTAGTTGGTATCTCTTAGGAGTGTCCAAAATTATTTTCTAAAGAAAAAGGTGAAATTGACTAATAAGAAACTCTTGGCTTATCTCTCCTCTACTCTCATCCTTGCTAAATTACCTTCTTTTCGCTTGCGTTTGAGTGGAGATCTTATTCAAAATTATGTTTTGAATAGATGCCGATCTTCCGTCTTCGAGTCGAGGTGGTGGCTACGCCATGGAGTTGTGGAGAGTTCTTCAAGTGATTGGAGGCTTTGATCGTCCGCTCACCGAGGAAGCAAGCTCGAACGCCAACGGTGTACATCGGGATTCTTCGCAAGTCGATCATCTTTGCTCGAGAGTGCGACGAGACCACTGCATCGATCCACATCACCGCCTGAGGTTCACTTACGAGGTGGAGTTCAGAGGTCGCTAGACTTGCTCTCACGACGGATCCGCCACGACACGCCTACGAGCCAGCGACACCGTGTTTCGGCTTCACCCGAGCGCAGGCGAAAGCGCCGACGGATCGTGGAGGGGAGGTGCTACCGCGTACACCTTGCCGAGTTCGCCACCGCCTGTGAGGAGCACCGAGGGACACGCGCAGGAGCTGGAGATAGCGTGTGAGGCGTTGAGAGTGGCGGAGCGAGAGCTTCAAAAGACCCGTGGCGCCGCAGCCAGAGTCATCGGTGAGTTGGAGGAGGCCTTGCAGGTAGCCGAGGAGATAGCAGATCAAGTCGTCCAGGAGCCGGATGAGGTCGCCGAAGAAGAAGAAGACCCGGAAGAGCGTGAGTGGGAGCCTGAGGAGCCAGCAGAGGGTCACCGGGATAGGTTCGCACCATGCGGCCCACCCACCGTGTATGCATCGATCGGTCTCACCTGTGGTGGCTGGATGAGTGAGAGTCGGTCTTAGAGTTGTGTTGAGACTCGAGTGTTGAGTCGGTCTTAGAGTTGTGTTGAGACTCGAGTGTTGAGTCGGTCTTAGAGTTGTGTTGAGACTCGAGTGTTGAGTCGTGTCTTTAAGCTAGCCTTTACCTTTTAGTAGACGTTAAGGTTGCATGTTTAGTTTGGTTCTTAATTGTTTGCTGAGTGTGCAGTATGTGTTGCAAAGCCCTTAGGCATTGTAAGCAACCATACCAAGTATTAATAAAGATTATTTAAGTTGGGTTTAACCTGTTTCCCCGCCTTAGAAATTCTTGCATCTTATCTATGCTACATCTACCTTTCCTAACCCAAGAAGCAATCAAGCAGATGGTGAATACCCGCAGCAACAACGGAGCTTCAGGAAGTGCTCTACGCCCGGGCAACAATCCCAACGAAGGAGCACCACCGCATCAGGCACCGCCAGTGGATATGCAAAACTTGGGAGCTTTTCTCGCGCAGAGACTCGGCTTGATGCGCATAATGATGCGTGAGATGACCAATATGGTCTGCAGCCAACAACCCTCTACTCAGATTAATAACGGCGGACCTCGTCCTTATTCCAAATTGTCAGACTTTATGAGGACCCGACCGCCAACATTCTCGAGCAACGTCAACCCCTTGGAAGCAGATGATTGGCTGAGAACCATTGAGAGGAAGTTGTACATCACACAATGTGAAGGGCATGAGAAGGTTCTTTATGCATCCCATCAGCTTGAGGGAACAACTGCAGAATGGTGGGAGAACTACTGTGCTACTCACGAGGCACCCATGGAAATCACGTGGGAAGAATTCACAACGCCTTTCGCCAATACCACGCACTGCGGAAGGAATGATGGACTGAAAAGGAAGAATTCGTGGCGCTTAAGCAAGGAGGCCAACCGTGGTGATTACTTGAACAAATTCACGCAGCTTAGCTCGCTATGCTCCTGAAGATGTGGCGACGGACAAGGCTAGGCAGTCCCGATTCATGAAGGGATTAAACTCAGGACTACAAGTGGGGCTGATTACCTACACTTTTCCAGATTTTCAAGAATTGGTAAACAAGGCTTTGATTCGGAGGATAAGCGCAGGAGCTTGGGAAAATCGCAAGCGCTTGATGACTAACCGGTGGACGCCCTAACCACCTGCGAATGAGGATGACCCTGCAACAGTTTGCTAAGTTCCAACCGCAAGCTGTTAACAAACCAGCAACACCTGCACCACGACCACCAGAACAGAGTTATCATACGCCGGTTCAGGGTAACAATGCTTAAGGAGGAGTGCAGCAGTCAGCCGCCAGAAGGTGCTACAGTTGCAATGAGCTGGGGCATTATGCTAATAGATGTCCCTAGAAAGGAGGTATCACGCCAGTACGTTTCAACCATGGAACGACACCTGCTAAGGCACCAATGACGGGAGCAAATCGAGGAGCTGGACAGGCAGGAGCAACGCCTCAAGCTACTATTCGAGGCAGAGTCAACCACATCACCGTCGATGGAGCCCAGGAAGTATCAGACGTCGTACTGGGTAAGTTTTTGGTAAACTCAGTACCTACAACAGTATTATTTGATTCAGGAGCTTCGCATTCATTTGTCTCTCGAGCTTTTGCATCTGAAAATGGTTAGATCATGAAAAATCTTAAGTGTGTGATGCTAGTCCAAGCCCCAGGATCTGAGTTAAGATCTAACCTTGGATGTTTGGGGGTAAAGCTAAAAACTAATGGGGTAGAGTTCCTAGCGAACTTGATTATTCTAGATGCCCAAGTTTTAGATGTTATCCTCGGTATGGATTGGTTAACCAAGCATAAGACAGTATTGGATTGCGGTCAAAGGATTGTATCCATTGAGAGCCCTAGAGGAGAAAAGGTGGAATTCCGAGCGACATCAGTTCGTAAGGGTCAATTAATTGTTAATAGCGTGAAAGCCGTCATAGAGGACATGCCAGTGGTCAGGGAATATCCAGATGTATTTCCAGAGGATCTACCGGGAATGCCGCCAGACCGTGACATCGAGTTTGTCATTGAGTTAGTACCTGGTACAGCACCAATAGCAAAAAGATCTTATCGGATGCCTACCAATGAGTTGGTGGAAATGAAGAAGCAGATCTACGAGTTATTAGAGAAGGGTTTTATAAGACCAAGTTCGTCGCCATGGGGAACGCCAGTTTTGTTTGTCAGGAAAAAAGATGGAAGCCTTAGAATGTGTATTGATTACCGTGCACTTAATGAAGTGACGATTAAGAATAAGTATCCATTGCCAAGGATTGATGATCTATTCAACCAGTTGAGAGGAGCTGGAGTTTTCTCCAAGATAGACCTTCGTTCCGGATATCATCAACTAAAGATTCGGGCGGAAGATGTTCCAAAGACCGCATTTTCTTCAAGATACGGACATTATGAGTTCACGGTCATGTCTTTCGGATTGACCAATGCGCCAGCATATTTCATGAACTTGATGAATAAGATTTTCATGGAATACTTGGACAAGTTTGTTGTTGTGTTCATAGATGATATTTTGGTATATTCAAAGACCGAAGCAGAGCACGCAAATCATCCGAGGCTAGTGTTGGAAAAGCTGCGTGCGCAACAGCTGTATGCTAAATTCAGTAAATGCGACTTTTGGAAGGAAAAGGTGGAATTTCTCGGTCATGTTATGACTGCAGAAGGAGTTGCCGTCGACCCAAGCAAAGTGGAGGCAGTGTTGCATTGGGAACAACCAAAGTCTGTCACTCAAGTCCGAAGTTTTCTGGGAATGGCAGGATATTATCGCCGATTCATAGAAGGATTTTCGACGATTGTAGACCTCTTACGCAGCTTGTTGAAAAGGAAAAGAAATTTTCATGGACGCCGATTGTGATAAGGGTTTTGAGGAATTAAAGAAGCGCTTGACAACACCCGATGTTGGTTTTGCCTAATGTTCGTAATACTTCGATATATATGTGATGCGCCAAGACAGGTCTTGGATGCGTATTGATGCAAGAGGGTAAAGTGGTCGATATGCGCCAAGGCGCTTAAGACCGCATGAAGGGAATTATCCTACGATGACTTGGAATTGGGCCGTGGTGCATGCCTTGAAATTGTGGCGTCATTGTCTCATGGGAAATAGATGTGAGATATATACGGACCACAAGAGTTTGAAATATATCTTCACACCAAATGATCTTAACATGAGGCAAAGGAGATGGTTGGAACCGATCAAGGATTATAATATGGGAATCCACTACCATCCAGAAAGGCTAATGTAGTGGCCGATGCCTTGAGTCGTAAAAACCATGTTACAAACATGATGGTACAGAAGATCAATCGGAGTTGTGTAAGGAGTTTGAAGTTAAAATTGGTAATGGTTCCGAATGATTTATAGCTGCTTTGGAAGTAAGGCCGACTCTTGAAGATCAGATTTGGGAAGGGCAAAAGGATGATGAGAAAATCAACCGAATCAAAGCTAAAAAGGATGAAGGATTAGCGGCAGATTTTACTATGGATGGCTGGGGTACCATGTGGTTCAAGGGTCGTATTTGTGTGCCAAACAGACCAGAGCTTAAGCAGTTGATTTTAGAAGAGGCTCACGATTCCAAGAATTCAATCCATCCAGGAAGCACCAAGATGTACCAGGACTTAAGGGAGAGGTTTTGGTGGCCGAATATGAAGCGTGAAGTCGCTGAGCATGTTGCCTTATGTGATATATGCTAGAGAGTTAAGGCAATATACCAGAGACCTGCAGGATTATTACAACCGTTAAAAGTTCCAGAATGGAAATGGAAAGAAATCGGTATGGATTTCATCACCGGGTTGCCAAGAACCCAAAGTGGGTATGATTCTATATGGGTTATCGTGGATCGACTGACCAAAGTTGCTCACTTCATTCCAGTCAAGACAACTTACTCAGGAGACCG
This sequence comes from Otatea glauca, assembly GCA_036346275.1. NCBI lineage: Eukaryota > Viridiplantae > Streptophyta > Magnoliopsida > Poales > Poaceae > Otatea > Otatea glauca. The sequence continues at coordinate 13,548,936 of CM070716.1, read as the reverse complement.
GTTAGCAGAACTATACATAGCCAGAATTGTGTGTTTGCATGGAGTACCAAAGAAAATAGTGTCAGACATAGGTACCCAATTCACCTCGAGATTTTGGGATAAATTGCATGAAGCCATGGGAACGCGTTTGAACTTCAGCACGGCATATCACCCGCAGACCGATGGTCAGACAGAAAGAGTAAATCAGATTTTGGAAGATATGTTAAGAGCTTGCGCTTTAGCCTACACCACTTCATAGGACAAATGCTTACCATATGCATAGTTCAGCTATAACAACAGTTACCAGGCTAGTTTGCAGATGTCGCCATTTGAGGCTTTATATGGTCGTGCCTGTCGTACCCCACTGAATTGGAATGAGACAGGAGAACGTATGATATTTGGCCCCGATATTCTCCAGAAGTCAAGAGCAAGTTGCTATGATAAGAGAGAGGTTGAAAATCGTGCAGTCAAGGCAAAAGTGTTATACCGATAATCGACGCCGTGATCTAAGTTTCGAGCCGATGATTTCGTGTATCTTAGAGTTACCCTCCGAAAGGAGTTAAGAGGTTTCACGCTAAAGGAAAGCTTGCCCCAAGATACGTTGGACCGCTCAAAATTTTGAGCCGTCGAGGAGGTTGCTTATCGCTTGAATTGCCGCAGCTGTCGGCAGCGTGCATGATGTGTTCCATGTGTCACAACTCAAGAAGTGTCTTGGTGCCAAAGCAGAGCGACGCCTATGGAAGAGATTGAGTTGCGTATGATTTGACCTACAAGGAACACAGCCAATGAAAATTTTGATGTCATGGACCGCAGAACTGTGAACAAGTCGATTCGTTTTGCAGAGTTCAGTGGAGCAACCATTCTGAGAATGAGGCAACCTGGGAGCGTGAAGAGGACCTGAAGATATAATTTCCAAACCTATTCCCTAGTCAGCCTTGAATCTCGAGGTCGAGATTCTGTTAAGGGGGGAGGTTTGTAACATCCCAAAATTTGGCCTATAATTTCACTTATGTTCATTTTGGTGATTTTCTGAATTTATTGGATTTTTTCAGAAATTACTTGAATTTATTTTAATTAAGTATATTGAACCTTTGGTGAAAACTAAATATATATAGATAAAGTTAATATAAAGTTTTACCAAAAATATTTTATTTGAGCTCAGAATGTCTCAAAGTATTTATGAGAATTTTTTGGGATTTTTCCTGATATTTTAATTGACTTAAATGAATTAATCTAATTTCGGGAATTATTTTAAATCGGTGCGTTAGAAAATCAGAGTGAATAAGATCTTGGGCCAAGCCTAGCTTGTGCGCGGCGTGCCCATCGCGGTGCGCCCGTCGCCCGCTCCTCCGCCGCCTCGCGATGGACTATTGGATCGGATCGCATACCGCCTCCTTCGCGAAACCCTAGCGCCTTCGGCCGTTGGATCAAGATCGCGTGAGGATTCCTTGCGCTGTTTTGGAAAGATCCGATCGCATCCGCTGATTTTGGAAAGAGCGGATCGGATCGTATCGCTCGGGGAATCATAGCCGTTCATCGCAGATCGGACGGACCGCGATCATCGCCTCCGATTCGGTTTCCGAATCCGCCGCCGCTTGCCGTCGCCGCCGCGTGATTTTAGGGTTGCCTTTTTGGTGTTCGCCGAGGCTATTTAAAGCGCGGACCGCACTCGAGGATCGCCATCCCGCAGCGCATCCGCCGTTGCTAGCCTTCGCCGCTGAGTCGCCGTAGCCTCGCAGAGCTCGCCGAGCTTGCCCTTCGCCGCTGCGGTTTTCTTCTTGTCCCGCGTCGCAAGCCGCCGTCCGCCGCAAGGGTTCCAGATCTGAGTTCTCGCGTCGTGCCACGCCGAGTCGCCGCTTCTTCTCGCCGGAGTCGCGCCGAAACACCGTTCGGGTGGTCGTCTTCCTCCGCTTCGGTGCAAGCCCGCCGCCATGTCTCGGAGCTTCGTGCAACCGTTGGATCTTCGCCGAACCGTCCAGATCGCACCGCGTCATCGTCATCAGCAGTGAACCTCTCCGGTAAGATGGACCGTTAGATCTAAGATAAGCGGTCAGGATAGTGACGCGTAGGGGTAGATCGGTGGCCGTCAGATCGTCGTGTGGATGCACGCCGCGTGTCGAGCATCGGCACGGGCGGCGTCGCAGCCAGTTGATGCACGCCGCGTGTCGGGCACGTGATGCGTGGCGCCGTGGGCCACATCCACGGTGGACCAGAGGCGGTCCCGTGGACCGAGTCCATGGACCAGGCGATGTGTCAGCGACTGATTGGTCCGAGTCAGGGCTGACGTCAGCGTTGCGCAATAAAGATCTTTTCCAATAGAAAAATAATTCAGAAAATTCGGTTATTCTATTTTTCTGTATTTTCAGTATTTATTCAAACTTCAAAAGGCTATATCTTTTGAATTTTAACTCGGATTTGAGTGATTCAAATTTCTAAAAATTTGTAAAATCAAGATCTATTTATTGGTGAATTTTATTTTACTTTTAGAGTTTGGTTGCTCTCTATTTTGGTGTTTATTTGCTATTTTGGCATCGTTTCGCGTAGACGTTGAACTGCTCGGTGATCCGGAGGAAGATTCATCGCTTCAAGACCCAAGCTCAGAGCAAGACCAGCACCTACTTCAAGGCAAGTTGTGCTTTGATCATGTTGCACCTAATTTTCACCAAATTGCTATTTTGTCTCTTAAACTTTATGCATGATATTTTATGTGTATAAATGATTTCAATTAATCTGGGAATTAGATAATATGCCTATTTGAATTAAATCATACCTTATCAATTTTATGCCATGATCTATTTGTCACCCTAGGATGTGGAATTACAGTTGGTTAAAATTGATAATCAACCTGGGCTAGTTAGACCGTCATAGATTGCTTAGCCATGCCATGTCATCACATGTGTCCGAATGTTGATACTTAATCTTGACTAATGGAATATGGAACAATGTTTATGAATTGGTGTGTCATGTGTCGTCACACAGTGATATCAAGTTGTCGTGGCAAGGAGGTCACACATCTAGATTGAAAGGTTGATGGCATGTGGTGCTTGGTAATCAATCGGGTGGTAATGATTTTAGATTGGGGCAAGTGGCAAGGCGGTGTGCCAAGGTGGGCGTGGTTGGCAGTGGGTATGTGGAAGTCTTGCCTTAACCACCTTAAGGACTTAACCTTGCAAGCCTTTGACCGAGTCCTTCTTGCAACCACATGTCCGAATGGGACAGCCTAGTTGAATAATTTGTGAAACCTAGATTTGATCTTGTCGTGGTGAATAGTGAGTCCCGGTTACGGTTTAACTCACATGGCGCAAGAGGGGGCCTGTTGTGGTGGTTTAACCCTTCATGTTGAAACCTTAGCGAGCAAGATCTGGTCTAGGTGTTGCATTGTAAAGGCTTTGTTACGATCACTCGCCTTGGTGGTGTTTGGTTGTATCGTGTGGGTAAAGTGCATAGCCTCTGCAGAGTGTACAATCTATTCGAATAGCCGTGCTCACGGTATTGGGCAATGCTCGGGAATTACAGTTAAGGGTTAGACTTTTGTTAAACGAAAACCTATTGGGATGGCAAGGTGCCATGGAAGGTGGAAATTGATTTAGGATTAGGAACTTGGTGTATTTCAGAAATACCGAATTTATTAATTACTGTATTTGTTTTACTGCTTTCCAATCTATTTATTGTACTCTTGTTAAATGCTGCTTTATTGCAAAATACCCTTATTAGCCATTCCTTTGGATTAAGCCAAGCATATAGAATATTAGACTTGCATTATTGTGTACAACTTGTTGAGTGCTTTATGTACTCACCCAACAACAACAACTTCAGAAGAAGAGGAATCTACGCCATTCATGGAGGAGGATTATTTGGATGCGAATGCTTAGGGTCTGAGCTCGTCAGCTGCCTGTGGTGAACTGGAGCGCCACTGCGTTTATTTTATTTCCGCTGCTACTCATTGATACTTTTTAATTAAGCCCTGTGAGGCAGTATTCATGTAAGACAACATTTATTATTAATTATTGAAGTTATGCTATATTTCGCTGTGTATGACTATGATAGCATCTGTGTTGAGCCTGTGTGCACTAGCGTGATCCTGGACTAGTGCGGTATACACAGAGGGTCCGGATTTGCTAATTCAGATCCCGACACTCTTCATGAAGTCAAGGAAGTTCTAGTGGAAGCACTCGGACGCGTGCACCGCGGGGAGGTGTGAGATCCTTGTAAAAAATATCTCCCAGGCATAAAGCTAGGGGGATATATATATAAAATAAAGAAATACTTCTCAAAGTACTTTCCATGGATGTTATTTGTCGTGGCCTAAACCCAGCTTGGAACGTCTCAAAGCTCACATGGTTTTTTGATAGAATGATAGCTGCCTCTGTCTGTCGTAGGGCGTAGCTTAGGCTCGACGTGGAGCGCATCGTATAGTGATTTGCACGACTCTTGGCCGAGCGGCATCCAAATCTGACTGGCGCTGGATATATATTAGGTCCGATGACGAGTTGCACGTCTCTTGGCCGAAAAACGCTTATATCCAACTAATGTAGGATACAACTTAGGCTCTCTTGGAGCGTACTAAGACTTTCGTGGCTCATGGCCAAATGATGCTTGTACCCGACTGATGTAGGATACAACTTAGGCTCGTCCTGGAGCGCACCATGCTTACGTGGCTCTTGGTCGAGTGATACCTATACCCGACTGATGTCGGATGCAGCTTAGGCTCTCTTGGAGCATATCAGGATTTACGTGGCTCTTTTCCGAATGGTACCCATATCCGACTGGAGTAGGATATAGCTTAGGCTCAACTTGGAGTGTACCAGATTTTTCTTGGCTCATGGCCGGGCGATACCCATATCTGGCTTGTGCGGGATACAGCTCTGGTCCATCTCGGGACATATCGAGGTTTTATCTGAGTGGTATCCGTACTCGTTTAATACGACACACAGCTTTTCGACCCTCGTGCGGCATACCATTGGATTTGTGCCTATTTAGGCTCGACTCATGATATATGATTCCGTCATGCGGTAACCACCTAGCGACCCAACATGGGGCATATCACGGGAAGATTTATTTTTAATCCAAACTGAAGGACATCCGCGTCGTGCTTGGAGCGGTAAGTGGTTAAGAATCCCATCGTGGGGAGCAACGTGTCCTGGATTTGACCTGGTCAAGCCATGCTTGACTCTACTTGTCAAGACGTCGCGCCCGTGAATTATTACCGAACGCAGGGTAGGAACAGGTGTCCTGCAATTTTTCCTGCCAACCTGGCATAACCCTAATCCTTCCCGCTTTTAAAGGCTGGGCCATGCGTCGCCCGACAGTTTATTCTTTCATCACACGCTCTTGCCCCTTCTGCTTCCTTGTCTCTCCGACTTTTCCGCCGCTAGAGTTAACCGCCGTTGCGCCTGCACTTTTGCGCCGCCATTGATTCCTCCTTCGAAGATGTCTTTTCCTTCCTCCTCACAACCTTTGCCCCAGGATTGGATGACCTCGACTACGATAGAGGAGAAACTACAGTCCATGGTGGATGATGGAATTCTCCCAGACTTGGCCTTGATCTCCGCCTGGCCGGCTGCCGGTGAATCCGTCCCCACTCCTCGTCCCGAAGAGGTAGTGGCATTTGAGTCCTTCTTCCAGCGCGGGCAGGGTCTTCCGGCCTGTGCTTTTCTTCGCGGCCTTCTCTTTTTCTATAGCATCAAGTTGGTGAATTTGAATCCCAACTCAATCTTGCTGATTTCTATCTTTGTTCATCTTTGCAAAACTTTCTTGGGCATCCGCCCCCATTTTGATCTTTTCCACCATTTTTACCTTCTGAAGCCCTATCCCTCAAAAAGCGACACCAAGGTAATTGGGGGAGCCGGATTCCATCTTCGGGAGGGGCTGAAGAAGTCGTATTTTGCTATTCCCTTCAAGCCTTCGAATAAAGGCTGGCACCAGGAGTGGTTTTATTGTGCCAATCCTGATCCAGCTCTTCCTCCTTTCCTCAGGCGCCGGCCAAAGATGTCCCTCTGTTGGTCCTGTGTCGGTGATGCCTGCAACATGGATCAGGTGCAGGATCTCTTGGTGCTCATTGGCAAATTGAAAGAAGGGGGCCTCACTGGGGTTGGTCTAGCCATTCACTTTGTTGCTCGGCGGGTTCTGCCCCTAAAAGAGCACGACCACCTGGGGTTTCAGTTTGTGGGCACCGACGATCCGACCCGGGAATTGCCCGACTTAATAACGAAAGAGAAGACTCATGCTCGAGTAGGCGATTTCTTCATCCCGAGCGTCGAGATGCCCACCAGATTCCCCAAGGCCTTCTCTGCGTTGAATCCTCCCCCTGAGGTGAGATACTTCGCCGACAATTCTCGTCTTCGTCTCTGAATGGCTTCTCACTTTTAATCTTCCTTTCCAGGATCGCGTTTCCTTCTTCAGTGACGTGCCTCTTCCGGAAATGCCCACTCGCATAGGCGATTCCCTGAAGCGGCGAGCGAGCTCTCCTGCGGGAGATCCTGCCGCCAAGAAGGGGTGGAAGATGGTAGCCAAAGACCCCGCGAAGCCTCGGTGCCTAACTGGAGGTCCCAAGATCCAGGATCTGTCGGCATGAGCTCCAACGCCCTCGGCTCCCCTCTCCTGCGAGCCCGTGGCTCAGCCGAGTCCAATACCGAAGGACTCGGGTGTTCAGGAGGAGCCCCGGGTGCCGGTCTGCAGCATCCCGAGTGGTCCTTCAGGGGGCGGCCCTGCCGCTCGGAAGATGCCCCCGATGAGGATGAAGAAGTCCGACAGGTTTGTTACCCTATCGACTCTTATTTGACGCGTTTCGCTAGCTTGTTCTTGAAAGTTCTTCTTGTAGGGGTCCTTCGCTCGATGTTCCTGTCGGGACGTCCAGGGCCCCTGTGGAGGCTGGGGCCACGGGGGCTCATGTCCCGGTCGTGGGGTCCACGCCTGGGGACACCGAAGTGCCCTCCGAGCCCCTGGCGCTGTCTCCGACTCCTCCTGCCTCGGAGTCGGGCCCTGCTGTTCCAGAGCCGACCCCTCGTCCATCCCTCGAGATCGAAGAGGTTTGCCGGGTTCCGCCGACTCCTGCTCGCCCCCAGCTCATAATGCAAGCTGCGTGGGTTGATGAGGAGGAAGGCTTGAAGCTCTTGGATGACTCGGAGGAGGAGGAAAAAGAGAGAAATGACTTTTACAGTCACTCCACGGCTTGCGCACGCCTGGCCCAGGTAACCACTTTTCTACATTTGTCGTTTTCTTTTTTATATCAGTCAGCATGTAGTCACCTTTTCCCGTATTGATCGCAGAAAATAGGGGAGCGCTATGAAAAGAAGGCCGAGTACCTCCGAAAGATGCTCTCGGAGGTCTGAACGCGCCAGGAATACCTGGCCGAATTGGAGCAGATCATGGCTAGGAATGCAGCCGAGCTACGGGCTCTTCGGTCAGAGGTGCAGGCGCTGCAGGAGAAGCTGGACGTTATCGGCTCCCTCCGAGGTGAATATTTCTTAACCTCTGCATACTTCTTGTTTAGTAGACTGGTTTCTTGATTTCGTTATATCCGTGTCAACTCGAGATTCCGACATCACGAAGCTCCAGGGACGGCTCGAAGTCGCGGGAAAGGAGTTGGAAGGTACTTTTGGCTGCTCAACCCTCTCTTGTCTTCATCGTCCTCTACATGGTCCCTGAAAATCTGCTCCGCTTGCAGATTATAAGTTCAAGACGCGGGCGCAGTACGCTGTTTTCAATGACAAGGTTAATGCCCTTGAGACGTCTTGCTCAAAGCTCTGTGAAGCCTCAGGGCCCTTGCTGAGCTGACTTCATCCCGAAGGCGAGAGGCCGCTCAGCAGGGTCCAAGTTATCAATTGGTTGGAGGAAGCCCCCAAGGAGCTCAAGAGACTTTTGAAGGAAGCGACGACCAATGGTGCTAGCTAGGCTCTGGCGATCACAAAGTCGATTTACCCTCGAGTGAATCTTGAAGCTTTCAAGGAGGGCTACGCCTGCAATGTACATGAGGATCGGGTCGCCGAGTTCTGGGAGGAAGTCAAGGACACCTCTTTGTCTGTTGTAGAAACTTTGGACATGTAAATTGAATGTATATAAATGCGTTTCCTTGTTCTTGCATTTTTGTCTTTAAATATGCATCTTTTTTCGAGTGGTTTCGACATATCGTGTCCGACTAGTCCAGCCCCCGGGCTCTGAGGCATGGTTCATGATGCCTGTCTCAGAGTCTCAAAATCGTAGGAGCGAAGCACTAGGACGCATAAATCTCGAGAAGATTATGTAAAAAAACTTTAATATCGATCTTCTCATTCATAAAGAAACAATTGAATTACAAAGTTCAAGTGAAAAAATGACGTAGCTGTTCTATGTTCCAAGTGTTGCTGACTGCCGTGCCGTCTTCTCGCTTGAGCTTATAAGCCCCAGGGCGTACCACCTCGTCGATGACATAAGGGCCTTCCCAGCTTGGGGAGAGCTTATGCTCGCATTTCTGATTCTTTCTAAGGACCAGATCTCCCTTGGAGAATGCGCGGCACCTCACATTGCGACCGTGACAGCAACGTTGGCTTTGGAGATACTTTGTTGAGTGAATTGTTGTGAAGTCCCTTGCTTCTTCCAGTCGGTCGAGGTCCTCTAGCCGGCTTTCTTCCGAGGCGACTTCTTCATAGCTCCGACCGCGGGATCCGAATTCTAATTGGTGGGAGGATCGCCTCCGAGCCGTACACCAGGAAGAAAGGTGACTGCCCGGTTGCTCTACTAGGGGTGGTTCGCAGCCCCCAGAGTACCGAAGGCAATTCTTTCACCTATCGAGCGGCGTATGGCTTTAGCCGATCAAAAATCCTTGCCTTCAAGCCTTGTAACACCGTGCCGTTGGCTCGCTTGACCTGCCCATTGCTTCGGGGGTGCGCTACTGATGCGAAGCAAATTTTTATTCCGAGTTCATCGCACCAGTCTTGAAATACGCCGCTTCTGAATTGGGTGTCGTTGTCCGTGATGATTCGGTTTGGAACTCCGAACCTAACCACGATTTCGTTGAAGAATTATTTGGCTTTTGCTGCTGTTATTGTCGCAACTGGTTTGGCCTCCACCCATTTGGTGAATTTGTCAACGGTCACGAAGAGATGGGTATAACCACCTTGATCCTTCTTTAAAGGTCCCACCATGTCGAGCTCCCTGACCGCAAACGGCCAGGTCATGGGGATGATTTGTAGTTCCTGTGCCGGTTTGTTCATCTGATGTGCAAAGAACTGACTTCCTTCGCATGTCCGGACGATGTCCTCTGCGTCAGTGACCGCAGTCGGCCAGAAAAATCTTTGACGATAGGCTTTGCCGACTAAGGTTGATGACGTCGCATGATTCCCACAAACTCTCGAGTGGATTTCCTTGAGAAGATCTCTCCCTTCTTGTTCTGATATGCACCGTCGTAGTACACCAGAGGAGCTCTTGCGATAGAGTTCTTCTGTGATCACCACATAGCTCTTGCTTCGGCGCATTATTCGTTCGGCTTGCACGCGGTCTTCGGGTAGCTCGTCCTTCGTCAAGTAGTCTAGATACAGAGCTGTCCAATCGGGGGTAATGACTAGGACTTCTCCTTCTACGCTCTTCTCGGCTGGGGCGTCCGTCTTCAACCGAGTGCTAATCGTGGGCTTGTGAATTTCTTCGACGAATACTCCCATAGGCACTGTAGACCGACAGGATCCCATTTTTGCTAGCTCATCGACCGCTTCATTGTCACGGGGGACCACATGAATAAGTTCTAGGCTGTCAAAGTTACCTTCTAGCTTGCGTACCTCCTGGCAATAGGCTGCCATTTTGTCTTTGATGCAGGACCATTCTTTTTGCACTTGGTTGACCACAAGCATTGAGTCTCCACGAACCGCCAAACGTCGAATACCTAGTGACATGGCGATACGGAGCCCATGGATGAGTGCCTCGTACTCGGCGGCGTTGTTTGAAGTGGGAAAAAGTATTTGAAGAACGTACCTCAACCTTTCTCCACTTGGTGATATGAGCACGATACCAGCCCCTGCGTCGCTGAGCATGAGGGAACCATCAAACTACAATGTCCAGTTCTCGAGCTCCTTAGTCACCACCGGGTTTTGAAGCTCTCTCCACTCGACCGTGAAGTCGGCGAGCGCTTGAGACTTGATAGCAGTGCGAGGCTTGAATAAGATATCGAAAGCTCCCAGCTCGATCGCCCATTTTGCAATTCTCCCAGTGGCCTCCTGGTTGTGAAGTATATCTCCTATTGGGAAGGAGGTGACTACCGAAATAGTATGCTCTTGGAAGTAGTGCTTGAGTTTGTGAGACGTCAGGAGGACAACATACAATAATTTTTACACTTGCGGATACCGCATCTTGATTCGCCAGACTTCACGACGGTAGACCGGTGTTGGATCTTCTGCACGTGGCCCAGCTCCTCCCTTTCTACGACGACCGCGGCGCTGACTACATGAGTTGTTGCCGCGATGTAAAGTAGCAGAGGCTCCTCCGGCATCGGTGAAACCAAGACCGGGGGCATCGTCAGGAAGGTCTTCAAGTCTTCAAACGCCTGTTGTACCTCTGGAGTCCACTAGAACTTGTCCTGCTTCTTGAGGAGTTTAAAGAAAGGCATACCTCGCATACCCAGTTGGGAAATGAACCTATTGAGTGCGGCCATGCATCCTGTAAGCTTCTGGACGTCCTTTTTGCAAGTCGGCGGTTCTATTTTTGATATGGCCCTTATCTTCTCTGGGTTGGCCTCGATGCCTCACTGTGATACGATAAACCCGAGCAATTTTCCTAAAGATACTCCGAAAACACACTTCTCGGGATTAAGCTTCATGCTGAAAACTCTTAGACTCTTGAACGTCTCGGTCAGGTCGGCAATAAGTGTTAGTGTTATGCCCTTGAGGCAATCATTTAAATGATTGTGACATGACTATGTTTATGAATAATAATATGATTATTGGTCCAATGAATGTATATCATTGTATTGATCAACAAGTATGTGACTTGCTTATGAAGCTCCTTACTTAATGATGTAATTCGATAAATATCTCTGATCGGATATCATCGTATAGGACAACGATGAATAGATCAACACATGTAGTGATCGATGATCATGCTTCATAGATCATGGGATATGGAGATATCATCTATACATTGTGGACGCATGTTGAAGAACATGGGTTAGATAGACCCGCAATGGGACACTGCGAGAATGTTTCATTCTTATGTGTCATCAGTGTATCTCATACCTAGTAGATGTATGATCCTTAGACCTGAGATTGTCATATTCCCTACATGTGTAATAGTTTTCCTTGGGGCTATCAAACACTACTTCCTAACCGGATAGTTGTAAAGGTAGCTTTCATGTTTACTATGAAACGTGCAGAGGGAAGTGAGCAATAAGATGGAATTTGCCACCCAATGAAACGGAGATATATGACAAGGCCACTCGTGTGATATGATTAAGGAAGTGCATGGCCATGCCGTGATTGAGGAGTCAATCACAACTTATTAATATATCACGGATACGAGAGATGGATTGAATCATCAAAGGATGACATGCTTCTCGCCTTGAGATCAATCTTCATATACTTGGCAAAGGGATTATTACATGAGTACTTTTGATAGGTTACATCCGATTTGATCATAGTATGTTTGGGAGTTGGCATACTTTGCAAGAAGCCACTACCAACTATTGGATTGAAAAGGAGTTTTCCGAATCCACGCCCAAACGCACGTGAACTTGTGGTCACACACTTAATGGCTGGGACGCATTAATTTGGATTGGATCCGTAATTAATGAACCTCGTGGGCTTAGTACGATGGGCCCTAGTTTAAGGTTTCATCTCGTGGCTATATAAGGAGGGGAGGAGGGAAGGCGCAGGGTGTGCTTTCCCACGGTTTAGGAGTGATTCACTCGAAACCCTAGCCTACTCCTCTAGCTGCCCCTGCCGAGCGACCAGGTGCTTGCACACCGACTCACGGCGTTCCATCTCTGGACGTGTAGACTACTGCGGTGACACTGCTGCGACTGCGGCGTGGGAGGACGATCCACGGCAAGGCGAGGATGATCCACTACATCGACGTAACGACTGCAGCGAGGACGATCCACTACATCGACGCGCGTAGGATTCCGCAACTGCGCGTCTAGTGGTAATCTTATCTATGATCCTCTTCTTGCGAGTAGCTTTCTGGTTACGCGGTAGATTTTTTTTTGTGCTAGCGTAGCATACCGCGTTCCTCTTCAATAAGGTCCTTCCTTTCTCTAGTCTTCACCACGACATCATCCACATATGCTTCCACATTGCGCCTGAGCTGGGCATGAAAACACCACAGATTGCTACCGTACGTTGCACCAACATTTTTCAATCCGAACGCCATCGTGGTATAGCAAAAGGCTCCGAAAGGCGTGATGAATGAAGTTTTGATGTGATCTTCCGCTTTTAGGCGAATCTGGTGGTACCCTGAGTAAGCATCGAGAAAACTCAAAATTTCGCACACGACAGTCGAGTCAACCACCTGATCAATTCGAGGTAGCCCAAAGGGATCCTATGGACATGACTTATTGAGATCAGTATAATCAACGCACATGCGCCAAGTTTTATTCTTCTTTTGCACTAATACAGGGTTAGCCAACCAATCGGGATGATACACCTCTTTGATAAAACCTGCAGCTAAAAGCTTGGTGATCTCCTGCTTGATGGCGTTCCGACGGTCCAGAACGAATCGCCGAAGCCTTTGCTTGATTGGCTTTGCCTTTTCGTCGACATGCAGTGAATGCTCGATCACCACTCTTGGAACACCTGGCATGTCGGATGGTTTCCAAGCGAAGATGTCCTTGTTAGCCTGGAGAAAGGTGACGAGCACGCATTCCTATTTGTCCTCGAGCCCTGTCCTAATCAAAGTCGTCTTAGACGGATCGGACGAGTCAAGAATGATTCTCTTGGTTCCTTCGCCGGGCTTCATACCTGACTGGCCTGCTTCTTGGACGGGACGTCGCCTTCTTCCCGTAGCGTAACAGCTTCTGCATGGATTTTCTTTGTCTCGGCGGTCGCCTCCTGCAACTCAGCGAGTTCATGGTTCTCTCGGTCGCATTGCGAGGATTGCTTGATGTCACTGCGGACCGTGATGACGCCTTTGGGTCCCAACATCTTCATCACCAGATAGGTGTAGTGTGGGACGGCCATGAATCTAGCCAGACCGGGCCTTCCCAAGATAGCATGGTACGCCGTCTAGAAATCGGCCACCTCGAAAATTACGTGCTCGGTCCGGTAGTTGTCCTTGGTACCGAAAGTGACGGGCAAAGAAATCTGCCCGAGTGGAAACGAAGACGCCCCAGGGATCACTCCGTGGAACGGCTAAGTGCTCGGCCTTAGCTCGGAGCGGGGAATGTTCATATCGTCGAGGGTTTTGGTGAACAGGACATTGAGCCCACTCCCGCCATCGATCAAGACCTTCCTTAACTTTACACTGCGAATAACAGGGTCAAGCACTAGAGGGAACTTACTCGGATGTAGAATCCGGTTGTTGTGATCCGAGCGGTCAAAGGTGATCGGTACCTCGAACCACTTAAAATATTTGGGGGCTGCTGGTTCCACCGCATTGATCTCCCGAACGGTAAGCTTTTGCTTTCGCTTGGACTCGTATCCGGTGGAGCCCCCATAAATGTAATTCAGCTTGAGCTCGGGCTCCTGAAAATCGTCCTCACCGGGGGGTCCTTCTTTTTGGTAGCCTCATCCTACGCTAGAGCTGGTTGCCTGTGACTTTCACGCGCAAAACGCTTTAGAGTTAAGCAGTCCTTGGCCGCATGCTTTCCCTTTGGGTGGAAAGGGCAGATCGCCTCCATGACAGAATTATAGTCGGGTGCCTCCCTCCACAGGACTCGGGGACGGTCACGATCGTTACTGCGACTAGCTTCTCGCCTTTCCGCTTCTTATCTCTGTGCTTGGAGGACTCGGACTTGTCGCTTTGTTCTTCTCGCGCGAGCGATCCTCTTGGCGCCGCCGGCGAGCGTCGACCGCGGACCTCGCCACCGACCGCCGAGGATCGCAGCGTGGGCGCCGCCCTCGGACCCCGCAGCCGACCGGCCCGGGACGCCACCGGGCGCCGCCTCTGACCGGAGTCGTAGGGTTGCTTTTGTTTAACTCGTTTTTGTAGGGAATTATGTGAAATGGTATGGTCTATGTGTATGTGATGCATGTAATTTCCACATGGCCTGCGTGCCGTGTCAAGCCATAAGGCTATTTAAATTGTATAACGACCTGCGTGTCGACTTGTGATGCTTCAAACCCTCATGTAAAATTCATTATCAAAAGTTGTAAGGAGTTGCATCCATTATGATGAAGACGATGGTATCAAGCAAGATGGCTAGGTGAACAAATCAAGCAAGATGGCTAGGTGAACAAACACGCATGATGATGGAGATCTTAATGCTAAGGGCCATGCTATTTCACAGCTTATTTTGATTTTCTGTGGATGTGTGTTTAATCCTTGCTATTTTCTTTATGCTCATTGCATGTGATGCCATGTTCATAGTAATCTTTGTTCATCCCTATAGTTAAAAAATTTTAAATCAAATTGTCCATCCAATTGTTGCACCTATCAAGAATTTAGATCGTTATTGATATGACTGCCAAAGTAGTATATCAATGGCTATCTCAATAGATGATAGGGATGTGTTGGACACATCACGCATAACAATGGTAGATTTAATCAAGCTATCAAAACGGTTTTGGGCTTGAGGGCATAAGTGGTTGGGATTTGATTTCAGTAATGAAGGAACCTATACAAGACAAGTGGTGTCTAGGAAAACACACATGAGGCAGGTTTCTTAATTGGCACCGAATACGGAAGTGCTCCTCCTCATGTGAGCCCTTGGGGCGAGTTGACTGGCCATGAGTCAAGTTGATGGAGGCATTCATTACTTGTTTTCATACTCAACAAACAAGAGTTACATATGATGTAATTAGCAAAGGTGTTGCTTACCTATGTCATTAAATTTCTAGTAGTGATGCCAAAGCTCACTAGTGTTTGATGAATATGGATCTTGAATACTCATTATGTGTCTATAAAAGGGACATAAAATAGAAGTGTCTTTAATTAAAAGTTTAATAAAAGTTTTACATAAACATAGTGCTTAGAATCTTTGCATGTTTTTGTTGTAGTTCAATGGCACCTTCTCCTACTCCTGCTACACTGGTTTTGCTTTGAGATCGGTTTTGGAAAGGGAAAACTGAATGGAACTAATTTTGTTGATTGATATCGCAACCCGAGAATTGTTCTCAAGCATGAAAAGAAGGACTATGTTCTAGAGAATCCAATTCTCGATGAACCAAACGAAAATGTCGCTGCAATTTGAAGGTTGAATATGAAA
Source organism: Otatea glauca (assembly GCA_036346275.1). Taxonomy (NCBI): domain Eukaryota; kingdom Viridiplantae; phylum Streptophyta; class Magnoliopsida; order Poales; family Poaceae; genus Otatea; species Otatea glauca. The sequence continues at coordinate 13,533,635 of CM070716.1, read as the reverse complement.
AGCATGTTAATGCTTCAGAGGTCACTGTCTCATGCTAGTCACCATGGACTCGAGCTCCAAAAGCAATATGAGGACCAGGATGCTTACAATATGATTGTGGGCTTGAAGGGCATATTTGGGAATCAAGCAAGAGCTGAGAGGTATGGTATCTCAAAGCTTTTATTTGCTTGTAAGTCGGTCAAGGCATCCGGTCATCCTCATGTGATCAAGATGATTGGTTACATTGGGAGATTGGAAAACTTGAGTTTCCCTTAGCCTCGGTTTGACCACGATGTTATTCTCCGTCTCGCCTCGAGCTTTGAGCCATTCATTATGAATTTTCATATGAATAGCATGGAGAAGAGCCTAACCGAAGCTACATGGGATGCTCAAGGCTGCCGAGAAAGCATTAAGAGAAAACCCAATCATGTGATGATGGTTCGAAACAACCGCTTTCAAAAAGAGGAAGGCTAAGGTGGGGAACGGAAAGAGCAAGGGCAAGGGCAAGGGCAAGGCTCAAGATGAGATCGCAATCCTCAAAACTAAGCTTGAAGCTTAAAGTTGGCCTCAACCTAATACCCAATGCTTCTATTGCAAGAAATCGTGGCATTGGAAACGAATCGCGAAAAGTACTGCGATAAGAAGAATGGAAATGTGGTTTCCACTTGGTATTAATGTTATAGAAATTAATCTTGCTACTTCTTCAATCAGCTCATGGGTATATCATACCGGTTCGGTTGCTCATATTTGCAATTCGTTGTGTAATGATAAAGAGTAGAGACTTGGCAAAAGGAGAAGTGGATCTTGGCGTGGGGAATAAAGCAAGAGTTCTTTGGTCTTGCTGCTGGCACATACCCATTGCATTTGCCTTCGAGATTAGTTTTAGAACTTAATAATTGTTATTTTGTTCCATCTTTGAGTAGATACATTATTTCATCTTCTTGTTTGGAACATGAAGGTTATGATTTTAGAATAAAGAACTTTGTTTGTTCGATATTTTGAATGATATGTATTATGGTCGTTGCCCCATGGTGGATGGGTTGTACGCCCTGAACTCAAGAAAAACATGTCTATAATATTAATGTAAAAGGCATCGCCTAATGATTTGAACCCTACTTTTTGTGGCATGTCGCTTAGGTCATATAAATGAGAAGCGCATGAAGAAGCTCAATGGTGATGGACTTCTAACCTCATTTGATTTTGAATCATTTGAAACATGTGAATCTTGTTTACTTGGCAAGATGACAAAAGCCCTTTCACAGGTTTTAGTGAGAGAGCAAGTGAATTATTGGCCCTAGTACATACTGATGTATGTGGACCAATGAGCTCGATCGCTAGGGGTGGGTTTCAGATGCTTTGTAACTTTTACCGATGACTTGAGATATGGATATATCTATTTAATGAGGCATAAATCTGAAACTTTTGAAAGGTTCAAAGAGTTTGAACGAAGTACAAAATCAACTTGGCAAAACAATAAAACACTTACGATCCGATCGTGGTGGCGAATACTTGAGCCAAGAGTTTGGTGATCATCTAAAGCAATGTGGAATCGTTCGTAACTTACTCCACCAGAACGCCTCAATGGAATGGCGTGTCCGAACGACGAGCCGAACTTTATTAGATATGGTTCGCCAATGATCACCAAACAGATCCGCCATTATCCTTCCGGGTTTCGCTCTAGAGACAATTGCGTTCACTTTGAATAGGGTCCCATCAAAATCCGTTGAGAAGACGCCATATGTGATATGGATCGAGAAGACCCATGTTGTCATTTCTCAAGATATGGGGATGTGAGGCTTATGTAAAACGCTTACAATCGATAAACTCGCACCTAAATCGAAAAATGCTTTTTGTGGGGTATCCTAAAGAAACAAAAGGATATTACTTTTACAAAGAAACGAGAACAAAGTTTTTGTTGCTCAAATAGTGTCTTTTGGAGAAAGAGTTTCTTTCAAAAGAAATCAGAGGAGTGATGTGTATCTTGATGAAGTTCGAGAATCACATGAATATGTTCAAGCTACCATCGAACCTTCACAAGATGTACAAAGTGTTGTACAACCTGTGGAAGAGACTCCACCCACGTAGGTCGGGAGGCCACGCCATGTACCTATAAGATATGGGAGTGACATATTATTGTTGGACAATGATGAGCCCACGACTTATGAAGAAGCAATGATGGACCCAAACTCTAAAAAATGGCTTGAAGCCATGAGATCGAAATTCAATCCATGCATGACAATCAAGTTTGGAACTTGGTCGACTCTCCGATGGTGTAAAACCATTGAGTGCAAATGGATTTTCAAGAAAAGATAGACGAGATGGAAATGTTCAGATCTATAAGGCTCGGTTGGTGGCAAAGGGTTTCAAACAAGTTCAAGGAGTTGACTATGATGAAACTTTCTCACCGTAGCCATGCTCAAGTCTGTCCGGATCATTTTAGCTATTGCTGCATATTTTGATTATGAAATATGGCGGATGGATGTCAAAACAAGATTCCTTAATGGGAATCTTTCCGAGGATGTATACATGATACAACCAAGGTTTTGTTGATCCTAAATATGCTAAAAGGGTATGCAAGCTTCAAAGATCCATTTATGGGTTAAAGCAAGCATCTCGAGTTGGAACATTCTGTTTTGATGAAGTAGTCAAAGGTTTTGACTTTATCAAAATGAAGAAGAGCCTTGTGTTTACAAGAAGGCTAGTGGGAGCGCACTTGTATTTACGATTTTGTATGTGGATGATATATTATTGATCGGGAATGACATTCCTATGCTTGAAGATGTTAAGACTTCATTGAAAAGGAATTTCTCAATGAAGGACTTGGGAGAAGCATGCTATATCTTGGGCATAAAAATCTATAGAGATAGATCAAAAGGTTAATTGATTAAGTCAAACGTACATTGACAAGATATTGAAAGGTTCAATATGCATGAATCCAAGAGAGGTTTCATGTCAATGTCACATGGCATCGATCTCTGCAAGAATCGGTGTCCTTCGACATCCGATGAGCGAGACAGATGAGCAAGATTCCATATGCTTCACTATTGGGTCTATTATGTATGCCATGATCCAGACACGCCTGGATGTCTCATATGCTCTAAGTGTCACGAGCGGATACCAAGCGGATCCCGTGATGGTCATTGGATAGCCGTAAAAATATCCTGAAGTACTTGAGAAGAACTAAGGGTATGTTCCGTGTTTTTGGAGGTGAGGAAGATCTGGTTGCAAAGGGTTACACCGATGCAAGCTTCCAAACTGACAAAGATGATTTTCGATCGCAATCCGGGTTTGTGTTTACACTTAATGGAGGAGCAGTAAGCTGAAAGAGTTCCAAGCAAAACACGGTGGCTGACTCTACGACAGAAGCGAAGTACATTGCGGCTTCGGAGGCCGCAAAAGAAGTTGTGTGGATTAAGAAGTTTATCACAGAGCTTGGTGTGGTCGCTAGTGCCTCTAGTCCAATGGACATCTATTGTGATAATAGTGGTGCCATTGCCGGGGCAGTGATAGGGCACCACAGCCGGCAAATCGTCTAGTGGGCCAAAAAGTTCAAACTCCAGCCAGAACAGTGGTACAAACTGGAGGAAATTCCCAGGCGACGGGAAGGCATTGTTATCACTACAACGAACTGGGGCATTTTGCCAACAATTGCCCTAAGAAGGGAGGTGTCACCCCTATTCGCTTTAACTTGGGGAACACACCTGCAAGGACTCCAGCACCGAATGTGAATTGTGGAGCAACATCATCGGCAACTCCGTCTCAAGCAACCACCCGAGGCCGAGTAAACCACATCACTGCGGATGAGGTCCAGAATGCTACGGACGTTGTACTGGGTAAGTTCCTAGTAAACTCAGTACCAGCTACTGTTTTATTTGATTCGGGAGCTTCACATTCATTTCTTTCCCGAGATTTTGCCATTCAAAACAATTTGGATATTGTGAATCTTAAATGTGTGCTTGTAGTCCAATCCCCTGGATCAGAACTCCAATCAAAGTAGGATGTTCTGGGGTAAGACTAATAATTAATGGAATAGAGTTCCTAGCGAACTTAATTATCCTGAATACCCAAACCTTGGATGTTATCCTGGGAATGGATTGGCTAGCTAAGCACAAGGCAGTGTTGGACTGCGGACGAAGAGTCATATCAATCGAGAGCCAGCATGGGAAGAGGATTGAATTTGAAGCAACGGCAGTGCGGGATGGTCAGTTGATGGTCAATAGCATGAAGACCGTTAGCCTAGAGGACGTACCGGTTGTCAATGAGTATCTGGATGTTTTTTGGAGGATTTACCTGGGATGCCGCCGGATAGGGATATCGAGTTCGTTATAGAACTTGTACCAGGGACAGCTCCCATAGATAAGAGACCCTACCGGTTGTCCACAGATGAGTTGGTAGAGATGAAGATGTTGATTGAAGAGTTGTTGGAAAAAGGGTTTATAAGACCTAGTTCATCGCCATGGGGAGCACCAGTCCTGTTCGTCAAGAAGAAGGACGGGAGTTTTAGGATGTGTATAGACTATCATGCACTCAATGATGTGACGATAAAGAATAAGTATCCACTACCCAGGATTGATGACCTATTTGATCAGTTGAGAGGAGCAGGAGTCTTCTCCAAGATCGATCTCCGATCGGGTTATCATCAGTTGAAGATCCGATCAGAGGATATACCGAAGACTACATTTTCATCGAGATATGGGCATTACGAGTTCACAGTTATGTCCTTTGGATTGACGAATGCACCAGCATATTTCATGAACTTTATGAATAAGGTCTTTATGGAATACCTGGATAAGTTCATGGTTGTGTTCATAGATGATATCCTCGTCTACTCCAAGACGAAGGAAGAGCACGCTGAACATTTAAGGCTAGTCCTTGAAAAGTTAAGGGAACAACAGTTGTTCGCTAAATTTAGCAAATGCGACTTCTAGAAGGATAAGGTTGAATTTCTTGGGCATATAATGACTGCTGAAGGAGTTGCAGTAGATCCAAGCAAAGTAGAATCAGTATTGCATTGGGAGCCACCGAAGTCGGTAACCCAAATCCGTAGTTTCCTTGGAATGGCGGGATATTACCGTCGTTTCATTTAAGGATTCTCGACAATTGCAAGGCCCCTTACTCAATTATTAAAGAAGGAAAAGAAATTCTTGTGGACATCAGAATGTGAAAAGAGTTTCCAGGAGTTGAAGAAACGATTAACGTCAGCACCAGTATTAGTCTTACCTGACATTCATCAAAGTTTTGATATCTATTGTGATGCATCGCATCAAGGATTGGGATGCGTATTGATGTGAAACTGGAAAGTAGTTGCATATGCATCAAGGCAATTGAGGCCACATGAGGAGAATTATCCGACCCATGTTCTGGAATTGGCTGCCGTAGTGCATGCACTGAAAATATGGCTTCACTATCTCATCGGAAATAGATGTGAAGTGTACACAGATCATAAGAGCCTTAAGTATATCTTCACGCAAGCTGACTTAGACATGAGGCAAAGGAGATGGTTAGAGCTTATTAAAGATTACAATGTTGGAATCCATTACCATCCTGGTAAAGCCAACATTGTGGCTGATGCCCTGAGTTAGAAGAGCCATAGTGTAAATACACTGTTGGAATCAAGTCAGAGTGCGTTGAGTAAGGAATTTCAGAAAATGAAGTTGGAAGCAGTGCCAGAAGGATTTTTGTCTACTTTGGAGGTAAAACCTACCCTAGAGGACCAGATCAGAGGAGAACAAAAAGATGACGATAAGATCAAAAGAGTCAAGTCTAAGATGGATGAAGGCAAGGCCAAGGATTTCAAACTGGATGACCAAGGCACCATGTGGTTTAAAGGACGCATCTGTGTGCCAAACAAAAAGGAACTGAAGCAGCTAATCTTAGAGGAAGCTCATGACTCCAAGTATTCAATTCATCCAGGAAGTGCCAGAATGTATCAAGACCTCAAGGAAAGGTTTTGGTGGCCAATCATGAAGCGGGAAGTTGCAGAGTATGTCGCATTATGTGACATACGTCAAAGAGTCAAAGCTATGCATCAAAGGCCAGCAGGACTATTGCAACCCCTAAAGATACCTGAATAGAAATGGGAAGAAATCGGTATGGATTACATAACCGGTTTACCCAGAACCCAAGGAGGGTATGACTCCATATGGGTTATAGTGGATCGTTTAACTAAAGTTGCGTATTTCATACCAGTAAAGACCACTTACTCAGGAGACACGTTAGCAAAACTCTACATGGAAAGAATTATTTGTTTGCATGGAGTTTTGAAGAAAATAGTGTCTGACAGAGGTACTCAGTTTACTTCAAGATTTTTGGGGTAAGCTACATGAGGCTATGGGGACTCGTTTGAACTTCTGTACAGCATACCATCTGCTGACAGATGGTGAAATTGAGAGAGTTAACCAGATATTATAAGATATACTGAGAGCTTGTGCTTTAGCATATTCAACTTCTTGGGATAAGTGTTTTCCTTATGCTGAGTTCAGCTACAATAACAGTTATCAGGCAAGTTTACAGATGTCTCCATTTGAAGCTCTGTATGGCCGATCCTGTCGAACACCGTTGAATTGGAATGAGACCGGGGAACGACATGTCTTTGGTCCGGATATACTTCAAAAAGCGGAAGAACAGATCACCATAATCAGGGAAAGATTGAAGACTGCTCAGTCAAGGCAGAAGAGCTATGCCGACAATCGTTGTAGGGAATTGAGCTTTGAACCTGAAGATTTTGTGTACCTCAAAGTCACCACTCTCAAAGGAGTCAGAAGATTCCATGCGAAAGGGAAGCTCGCACCCAGATATGTCGGACCATTCTAGATCTTGAGTCGCAGAGGTGAAGTTGCGTACCAATTGGAGTTGCCACAGACATTGGCAGGGGTACATGATGTATTCCATGTGTCGCAATTGAAGAAATCCCTTCGGGTGCCAGAAGAACAAACCCCTTTGGAAGCAATTGAGCTACAAGAAGATCTGACTTATAAAGAGCATCCGGTTAAAATTCTGGACACAATGGACAGAGAAACCAGGAACAAGTCAACGCGCTTTTGCAGAGTTAAATGGAGCAACCATTCGAAAAGTGAGGCGACTTGAGAACGAGAAGAAGATCTGATGAAGGAGTTTCCTGACCTATTCCGTAGTCAGCCCTGAATCTCGGGGTCGAGATTCTGTTAAAGGGGGAGGTTTGTAACACCCAAAAATTTGCTATATTTTAAATTTTGGAGTTATTTTGTTTTTTGAGAATTTATGGAAACTTGTTGGAATTTATTTATATTTATTTAAATAAGACCCTTCTTGAAATCAATTAAAATAATACAAAAGTTCTTGCAAAGTTTTATTGAAAATATTTTATTTGAGTTCAGAATGTCTTAAAATATTTTCCAGAATTTTTTGGATTTTCTTGGGTATTTTCCTATTTATTTTGGCTTTGTTTATTTATCAAAATTATTTTAATTCAGAAATGCTTTAAAAATCGCATAAGCAGTGTTGGTGAAACCTGCGGCGCCCAAATTTATCGCGCCATTATCCCCGCACAATACCAAACCCTAGCCCCACCGCCGTCCGATCGGGATCGCACGGTTGTGAGTGCGTCGCGTCGCCATGCGTTGGTGGTCGTCCGATCGAGTCTCCGTGGTCGATCAGGATTGCGCCACGTCGTTTCGTCTCCGTGGGATCACCGGCGAGTCGTGGGCATTGGTAGCCATCGGTTTCGCCGCCTGTAGCGCGCACGTCGATGCTCCTTAAAGTGCCTCGGTTAGCGCAGTCGGTAGAGGACTTCGCGCTGCTCATTTTGACTCCTTTCACGCTCGCCGAGACCCCCTCTAGCGCCTGCCGTTGCTCAACGTAGTTGCTCCGTTGCGCCAGCATAGTATTTGCTTCGCCCCGCCGCCGTCCAAGCTTTTTCGCTGTGCTCTGACCCTGTTTCATGATCACCGAAGTGAGCCGCTTCCATTCCTTCAGTTTTTCACGCCAGAGGACCACCGTAGCACCGCCGACGACCTCGTCTCTTTCAACTCCAGCAACCTGCTTCCTCATCACTACCGTCAACCTCGTGAACCCTTGTCGACCATTCGATCTTCATCGCGCCGCATCGGTAAGTCCACGTTGCCCCCTTCTCTGTTTATGCTTAGAGTAGTTCGTGACCATTGGATCTGGGATGGACGACGTGGATTAGATCTAGATGTTAAGTCTTTGGTAGATCTTAGCCGTTAGATCTACAGTGGACACTTGGGATAGTGCCACGTTGCTTCGTGCATAGTGAACCGCTCCGGTAACCTGCGCCGTTGGATTGGATCTGAGCGGTGGAGGTCACATCGGGTTGCCCTAAGGATCCGCGTCGTTCAGATTTGAACGTGCGGCGGTGAATGCGCCGTGCCCTCGCCGAATCGCATGCGGACGCGTGTGCGCTTTGACTGAGGCGCACCAAATCTTGGCCGTTGGTTTCAAGCGGACCACCGAGATTTCGCCGCGTGTCCTCGCGTGAGCCGAAGCGTCACTGGGTCCGCACGAGTGCAGGCAGTTGGATGCGTGAATGCCGTTGGATGCGTGACGCGTGGGGGCGTGGAACGCGAGGCGTTGCTGAGTCTGCGCGGGAGCGGACCGTTGGATCTGAGAGCTCCGTTCGATGGCTAACACTTGTCATGTGGATTTCGAAGCGTCTCGGTGCAGCACGTGTGATGTGGCCGTTGATCCTTGGATGGCCACGATTGCGCCACGTGGCTAAGATCTGACCATCGGTTGGGTTTGATCGAGATGCTGACGTGTGTCCTTGCGCGAATCCCGAGCTGGCTGACGTCAGTGCTGACGTCTGTTGGTGGGCCATGTACTCTGTTCGGTGGACCGTGTGCACGGTGGACCTAACCCGAGCCATAGACCGGGTCCATGGACCGGCTGACGTGGCGGCGCCAGGAAGCACCACGTGTCAGCTGACGTCATGCTAACTCAATAAATCGAGTTTTCAGTTGAAAAATAATTATGCTAATTCGGTTTATTCTTTTTAATATATTTGCAAACTTTGAAAGGCTATAACTTTTGCATTTTAACTCCGATTGAGGTGATTTCAGTTTCTAAAAATTTGTAAAATTGTGCTCTTTCTAATGGAGAATTTTATTGGAATTTTTGAGGTGGACTAGTCTACTTTTTTGGTCATTTATTGCATATATTATTTTTACGCGTAGACGCAAATTTGCCGGGAAGTTTCGAAGAAGAGTTCGTCACTCAAGATCAAGCTTCGGAACACGACCAGCAACTCTTCGAAGGCAAGTGATGCTTTGACCATTTTGATCCCAGTTTTTAAATGTATGTTGTTTTGAAATTATTCATGCTAAGTTAATTAAAAATGAATTTAAATGAATTTGGGTAAAGTAGCTAATCAACCCATATTGTTACTATGTAACATTCCAAAAATTGGATTTTAGAATGTTTGAATTTCAAAATTCACCATTTACAATTTCTTTGAATTAATTTCAGCTTAATTTGAATTTTCAATTTATAAAAGGATTTAATTTTGCTAATCTATTCATCAAACATAAGATTTTCATTATGCTACAAGGAATTTTTCTGTATTTTTGGAGATTTTTCTGAATTTATTTGATATTTATTTGAATTTATTTGCTTTTATTTGAATTTCTGGAATTTCTTAAATTCGGAAAATGATTTCTAATTCAAAAACCCTTTCCGGGCTGAATCCTTCCACCGGCCCATTTTCGCGGCCCAATCCCCCTCCCGCGCGGCCCGCTCCCTTCTCCTCCGCTGCCCGGCTCGCTCGCCAGACCGCCGCGCCGCCGCCGCGCCTGGATCGGTCCGGTGCGCCACGGCCGCCCGATGCGTGCCACGTTGACGCGAGGATGCGCCGCGTTGCCCGCGCCGCCGCCACCGAAAAACCTAACCCTAATCGGCGTCGCGCGCGGCTCGCGCCGTTTTACGCGTCCGTGCGCGCGCCCGCCCCGAGGCTATTTAAAGCCCCGAGGGCCCCATCCCGAGGTTCCCGCTCCGCTCGCCGCTTTGCCCAAGCCTCGCCGCCGAAGTCGCCGTCTTGGCAAGACGAACTCGCCGGGTTCGCCGCCATCCGAGCGCTTCTTCGCGCTTTTCTTCATCGCCGTGAGCCTCCGTTGGTTTTGGTTCCACGGACTCCGCGCCGCTCTCTTCCTTTTTCCCCAAAACCGAGCCGATCCATCTCTTCCGCCGCATCCCACGCCGTCTTCCTCGCCTCCGGCCTTCCTCGCACCAAAGACCGCCGCGCCTCGCTGCCGCTCTCCGCCGATGAGCCGTGGCCGCCGGATCTTCAGCGGCGCGCCGGATCGCGCCACGTCCGAGCCGCCACGCCTTGCGCCCCCGCCGTCGATCTTCCTCGCCGATGGATGCGTGCGCGTGGATCGCGATCGGTCCGCGCCGCCTCGTCTTCCGTGCTGGCGCCAGACGTCAGCGCCGTTCCTCGGCCGCCGCCGCGTCGGCCGCGCGTGGTCGCCACATCAACCCTAGCTCGCGTGGACGCCTCGTCGCCGTGGTTTGCCACGCGGCTTCTCCGCCTCGGTGCTCCGGTTCATCAGGACCGAGCCACTGACATGTGGGCCCCATGTGTCAGCGGCATTTCTTTTTCTTTTTCTTATTTTCCAGAAATCCGAAAATTCCAGCCAATCACGTCTCGCCACGTGTCAGCCTCTCTGTTTTTCTGATCTGGGAATCTTCCAGGAGCCCGTTCTCCTTCGTTCGAGCTCCGATTCCAGTGATTCAAATTTCTAAATTCATCTAAATTCAAGCTCTATCTTCCAGTACCATTCTTTTCAATTTTTGAATTTAATTTGAATTTATTTTATTTATTTGCTCTCGTTTCGCATGTAGACGACGCAGTCGAAGATCAGTCGAATCAACAATCAGAGGTAGAACCAGCAAGAGGCAGCGAAGGCAAGTCTTCCTTGAACATGTTGATCCCAAAGTTTATGAAAATGTTATGTTGTTTTTAAATTATGCTTGCTTACTTTATGCAATGTACTTTAAATATAGTTTTAGAGTATAGTTAAATCCCAGTTTGTTATACCCTCATTGGTATTGATCATGTCGAACCTTTGACACCCTAGATGATATATACTAGCTATTTTATTTGGTGATAACCAGTAGATTAGCATGGAACGGTAGAATTGCTTAGTCCAAATTTAAGCGTTTTCAGATTGTGCCATTATGGGAATCATTTCAAATATTGTTCAAACTTATTTGTGAAAGTGCGGCAATTGGTGTTGCTGCTGTGATTTAAATGAAATAAAGTGGAAATGGTTTAGACCGGGGCGGATGGATGTTTGGCGGGTGCAGAAAGCATGAGACCTTGGTATGTGAATGTTCCGCCCTAGTCAATTAAGGACCGAAGCGTGTGTTACCATGGACCGAGCACTACCGTACAACCACTAGTCTATATGGGTACGACCTGGCTAAATAATTTGTGCGTCTCATCATTAGCTTCGCCAGTTGGAGAGTGCCAGATGTTGGTAGGCGCAAGAGGGGGCTTCTGTACTGGGCAGCTAGAACCCTAACAGCGGTGAAACCTTAGCGGGCGAGGTTAATAGTGGGGTTGTGCATTGTAAAGGCCTTGTCATGATCTCTCTGCCGACACACCAAAGGAAGTGTGTTAATTGCATGGCAACAAGAGTTGATTATGTCTTGTGGGTAAAGTGTACACACTCTGCAGAGTTAAAACTACTTAAGTAGCTGTGCCCATAGTCACGGGCAGGCGAGGTACGCTTGCACATTGTAGAGTTCATGGTTTTGTTTTAAAGGAAAATGATGGTTTGGGAATCCGAGAGCAGATAGAACTCTTGGGTTATGGTTTGGCAGATGGAGCCAGACAGGTAGATGGAACCTGCTTTAATTGTTATATCAAATTCAATTACATTTTGTTCAAACGATGCTTTGTGAAATTACTATTGGTATTTAAAGTTGAACTTCGCGTTATGCTAAAAAGAGCCATATTATGCCTTCAATTGCTTAGCCTTGCATATAGTTATCATGCATTATGTTTCCAAGACTTGCGGAGTACATTTTGTGCTCACCCTTGCAACATCCCCAACTTTCCACAGAAGAGTGTGCAGAAGCTGAAGCTGACTACGATTTCTACGCTTGTGGTTACGACGAAGGTGATCCGGAATGCTTGGACGCGAACCCCAGTCGATTGCCTGTTGGGCAAATGGATGGGCTTACTTACTTTGCTTTTGTTATATCGTTTCGGCTGTTTCTTATTGAACTCAAGCTATGATGCTTCTTATTTGTAATAATTGACCATAAGGCTAATACTCTTTTGCTTAAGTAATATTATTTGATTCGTGATATGGATGTGTTGTCATCACTGTTTCTATGTGTGTGTTAACTTTTCCGGGACTAGCACGGGTTATACACAGAGGGTTCGGATTTGGAGATCCGGTCCCGACAGAGGTGGTATCAGAGCCATATCGACTGTAGGTCGCATCCCTAGTTAGTCTGGTCTTCTTAGGAAGAACATCAAAATTATTTTCTAAATCAAACCAACGAATTGCTGTGAAATAGATTATCTCATCTCATCTTATTCTTATGTTCTTACTCCTTTTCTTTGCTGAAATATTCTTTTAAAATTTTAATTTGATCTTATCCCTTGAAACTTCTCAAAGCCTCAAGTCTTCTGCAAGAATCCAGATCAAAGAAGAAGATGATCAAGCCGTCAAAGAGTATATCCGAGAAGACTCCCATATAGGATAAGTTAATAAGTGCTCTGTAGTGTTGGAGCATGTCACCTTTTCTAGTTTAGCACGTATAGTTCGAGTGTATTAGTATTTTTTGTTGCTTGTTTTTTGGGTATGTTGTACATTTGCCCTAGCAGTGTGTTGCAACCACCTTTCTTTTGGAGTTTTATAGCTTCTTTGGTCTTGGAATGGCTACCTCCCTAGTCTTCTCATCTTTTGCTCTTTCCCTCTCATCTATTGCTATCCTATCCCTGGCCGTTGCTTTAGATGGAAGGTCAAGGAAGAGGTCGTGGAGCTGGACGCAGAGGAGGTCGTGTTGGAGGTCGTGGTCGTGGTCGTGGCCAGGCAGAGCCACAAGAGCAACAGGATGTTCAAGATCAGCAAGTGCCACCGCCGCCGCCACCCAACCCCGACCGCAGATATCCAAAGCAGATGATGGCAATGCGGCTTCGCTTGTTGCGTGCCCTTGCTCGTAATATGGTAAACAATCCGCACCAAAGACCAAATAGTAGTACCGTGATGCCGCCCCAGTCTAAGCTTGGAGAATTTATGAGAACTAGATCGCCTACCTTCACAGGAGCAGGTGAACCCTTGGAGGCAGATGACTGGTTAAGAGATGTGGAGAAAAAGCTCCAGTTGGCTCAGTGTGATGACCGTGAGAAGGTTCTCTACGCGAGTCATCAATTAAAAGGAGTAGCTGCTACTTGGTGGGATAACTTCTATGCTGCCCATCAGAATGCTCAAGCTATAACGTGGGAGGAATTCTCTGAAGCCTTCCAGACGCTTCATGCTCGCCGCATTATTGAAATGAAGAAAGAGAATTTCGCAAGTTGCATCAGTGGAAACTAGAGTGTTCGAGTATCTTAACCGGTTTACCCAGTTGTCAAGGTATGCACCAGAAGATGTGGCTACTGAAAGTGCCAAGATCTGGAGGTTCATGGAGGGACTTGACCCTGACATCAAGGTGCAACTAGTTGCTTTGGATTTTCCGAACTTTCAACATATGGTGAACAAGGCACTAGTGCAAGAGGATGCTCAACGCCAACAGCGGGAGTCCCGCAAGAGAAGGATGGCATTCCAGGCTCAGCATGGACCAAGTGGTTCTCGTCAGCGCTTTCCATCTCAGCAGGCCAACAAGACACCTGTTCCAGGAGCACCCCGTACTCCTAATTCTGGACCGCGCCCAATCGCTCAAGGACAGCAGAACAATGCCAGTGGTCAACAGCAAAAAGGGAATTTAAATGCTGCAGGGATCCAGTGTTTTCATTGTCACCAGATGGGACATTATGCCAAAGAATCGCCCTCGTAAGCGCCGCAAGTGACCCCGGTGCCGTTCAACTTGGGATCCAATTCTGCCAGAGCTCCTACGCAAGGACAAGGTCATGGAACGCCCCAGACGCCAAGAGCTTCGCAATCTTTTGGAAGAGGATGTGTCAACCATGTGACCGCCGAAGAAGCTCAGGAGGCATCAGATGTGGTTTTGGGTAAGTTCCTTGTTAACTCAATACCGCCAAGATTATTTGATTCTCGAGCATCGCATTCTTTTATATCGAAGAGTTTTGTTGAACAATTTGGTTGGGAAACCTTTACCGTTAAGAGCCCTATGATAGTTCAATCACCGGGAAAAGAATTGAGAACTAGTTTAGTATGCCCAAGTGCAACCATAAAAATCAATGGGGTAGAACTCCTAGCGAATCTCATCATTTTGGATTCAAAAGGAATAGAAATCATCCTAGGGATGGATTGGTTAACCCAGTATAAAGGTCAAATAGATTGTGCCAGTAGAGCCATCACCCTCACCAATTCAGAAGGCATTCGAGTGGAGTATATGCCTGATGAGTCTGCAAGTAAGAAGTGCGCTTTGAACAGTTTAAAGGAAGCAACTTTGGAAAGTGTGCCTGTGGTGCAAGAATATCCAGAGGTATTTCCTGAAGATTTGCCAGGTATGCCGCCTGATCGAGATGTAGAGTTCGTCATAGAGCTAGTCCCTGGTACGGCTCCAATTTCCAAGAGACCCTACCGCATGCCAGCCAATGAACTCGCCGAGATGAAGAAACAGATTGAGGAATTGCAAGAAAAAGGATATGTTCATCCAAGTTCGTCACCTTGGGGAGCGCTAGTTCTTTTTGTAAAGAAGAAGGATAATAGTTTGCGCTTGTGCGTGGATTATAGAGCCCTGAATGAAGTCACAATCAAGAACAAGTATCCGTTGCCCAGGATTGATGACTTGTTTGATCAGTTGAAAGGAGCATGTATTTTCTCCAAGATCGATCTTCGATCCGGATACCATCAATTGAAAATAAGGTCACAAGATATTCCGAAGACAGCTTTTGCTACCCGATATGGATTATATGAGTTCACAGTTATGTCATTTGGTCTGACCAATACACCAGCCTATTTTATGAGCTTGATGAATAAAGTATTTATGGAATACCTGGACAAGTTTGTGGTAGTATTCATAGATGATATTCTTATCTATTCTAAAGATGAAGTAGAACATGAAGGTCACTTGAGGATGGTGTTAGAAAAGCTCAGGAATCATCAGTTATATGCTAAGTTCAGCAAGTGTGAGTTTTGGTTAAAAGAAGTTGCTTTCTTAGGTCATATAATTTCTGCTGGAGGTGTCTCAAGAGACCTCAAAAGTGAAAGGTGTACTTGATTGAGGCAACCCAAGTCGAGACTGATATCGTAAGTTTTCTTGTTTAGCAGGATACTACCGAAGATTCATAGAAGGATTTTCAAAGATTGCAAGACCGCTTACCCAGTTGCTGAAGAAGGAAAAGAAGTTTGAATGGTCTGAAGCTTGTGAGCAAAGTTTTCAGGAATTAAAGAAAAGACTGACCTCAGCCCCAGTGCTCATTTTACCAGATATTCGGAAGAACTTTGAGATTTTCTGTGATGCCTCAAGACAGGGACTTGGATGTGTCTTGATGCAAGAAGGCAAAGTAGTTGCATACGCCTCACGGCAATTGCGACCACATGAGGAAAACTATCCAACCCATGACTTGGAAATGGCTGCAGTTGTGCATGCACTAAAGTTGTGGAGGCATTATCTCATTGGGAATCGTTGTGAGATCTTCACAGATCATAAGAGTTTGAAGTATATCTTCACTCAAGCAGACCTCAACTTAAGACAAAGAAGATGGTTAGAATTAATAAAGGATTATGATGTGGGAATACATTACCATCCTGGCAAGGCTAATTTAGTTGCCGATGCCTTAGGCTGGAAGAGCTACTGCAATAATTTAATGATTCAAGAAGGTCAACCTGCTTTTCACAAGGAATTTCAGCGTTTGAATTTGGAACTAGTAGAGGAAGGTTCCATTGCTGCTTTAGAGATTCAACCAACTTTGGAGAATCAGATCAAAAAGCTGCAAAAGTCAGATAAAGAAGCTTCTAAGATCAAGGATAGAATAAAGGAAGGTAAAGCCCCAGGATTTTCAGAGGATGAAGAAGGAACAGTTTGGCTTGGAAAAAGTCTATATATACCGAATCAAAAAGAGATCAAGCAGTTGAATTAAAGGAGGCACATGAGTCAGCATACTCAATTCATCCAGGTAATACTAAGATGTATCAAGATCTTTGTGGTATATATTGGTGGCCAAGGATGAGAAAGGAAATCGCAGAGTATATAGCTATGTGTGATGTGTGCCAGCGAGTTAAAGCTGAACATGAAAGACCCGCAGGATTGCTACAGCCGTTAAAGGTGCCTGAATGGAAGTGGGAAGAAATTGGAATGGATTTCATTACAGACTTCCGAGAACAGTGTCAGTTATGATTCAATATGGGTTGTAGTGGATCGATTGACAAAAGTTGCACATTTCATTCCTGTGAGAACAACTTACCAGGGAGATCAACTTGCAGAGATGTATATGTCAAGAATCGTGTGTTTGCATGGTGTGCCAAAGAGAATTGTATCAGATCGAGGCACTCAATTCACCTCAAGGTTACGCAAAAGTTGCAAGAAGCGTTGGGTACCAAACTGAATTTCAAAGATGACTTATCATCCTCGATCGATGGACAACCGAGCGAGTGAACCAAATCCTTGAAGATATGTTAAGGTCTTGTGCATTGTCCAATGCGCAAGTTGGGATCAAAGTTTACCTTATGCGAATTCTCATATAACAACAGTTATCAAGCAAGTTTGCGATGTCGCCATTTGAAGCCTTGTATGGAAGAAAGTGCGAACACCTCTCTGTTGGAATGAAACAGAGATCGCCAAGTCTTTGGTCCCGATATTTTGCAAAAGGTCAAGAACAAGTAAAATGATTCAAGAAAGATTGAGAACAAAGGCGCTTTAGGCGTAAGAGCTACGCTGATAATCGTCGGAGAGAGTTAACCTTTGCTCTGGTGACTATGTGTACTTGAAAGTCTCACCGCCGAGGAATGCGCCGATTTCAAGTTTGTGGAAAGTTAGCACCAAGATTTATTGGACCGTTCCCAATCCTAGCCAGAAGTGGTCAAGTGGCTTATCAGTTGGAGTTGCCACCGCATTTGTCAAATGTGCACAATGTGTTCCATGTGTCACAACTGAAGAAGTGTCTCAGGGTACCAGAAGAGCAAATGCAAATTGAGAATGTTGAGCTACAGGATGATCTTACCTACCCAGAGTATCCGATCAGAATTTTGGATGAGGCAGAGCGCAGAACAAGAAACAGGGTAATCAAGTTCTGCAAAGTTCAGTGGAGCAACCATTCTGAAAAGGAAGCAACCTGGGAGTGTGAAGAAGATCTTAGAGAAGAGTACCCCAACCTCTTTCCCTAATCTGTCCAAATCTCGGGGTCGAGATTTCTTTTAAGGAGGGGAGGTTTGTAACATTCCAAAAATTGGATTTTAGAATGTTTGAATTTCAAAATTCACCATTTGCAATTTCTTTGAATTAATTTGAGCTTAATTTGAATTTTCTATTTATAAAAGGATTTAATTTGGCTAATCTATTCATCAAACATAAGATTTTCAGTTTTAGTTGGCTTCATTATACTGCAAGGAATTTTTCTGTATTTTTGGAGATTTTTCTGAATTTATTTGATATTTATTTGAATTTATTTGCTTTTATTTGAATTTCTGGAATTTCTTAAATTCGGAAAATGATTTCTAATTCAAAAACCCTTTCCGGGCTGAATCCTTGCACCGGCCCATTTTCGCGGCTCAATTCCCCTCCCGCGCGGCCCGCTCCCTTCTCCCTCCGCTCGGCCCGGTCCCGGCCGCCGCGCCTTCGCCGGCGCCGCCCGGGCCAAACCCACTCGCCACGGCGCCCGATGCGCACGCGTTGACGGCCAGATGCAGCCGCGTTGCCCCGCGCCGCCGCCACCGAAAAAACCTAACCCTAACCGCGTCGCTGTCGCGTCCGCGCCGTTTTCGGCGTCCGTGCCACGCCCGCCTCCCGAGGCTATTTAAAGCCCCGAGGGCCCCATCCCGAGGTTCCCCGCTCCGCTCCGTCGCTTTTGCCCAAGCCCTCGCCGCCCGAGTCGCCGCCGTCTTCGCGCACGAACTTCGCGAAGTTCCGCCGCCGTCCGGCGCTTCGCCGCCGCTTTTCTTCCTCGCCGATGAACCTCCGCTGTTGTTTTGGTTCCACGGACTCCAGCGCCGCCTCTTCCTTTTTCCCCAAAACCCGAGCCGATCCATCTCTCTTCGCCGCATCCGCGTCGTCTTCCTCGCCTCGCCTTCCCGCGCCAAGACCGCCGCCTCGCGCCGCCGCTCTCCGTCGATGAGCCGTGGCGTGCGGATATTCCGCTGCGCGCGCGATCGCGCCACGCCGCAGCCGCTAACGCCTTGCGCCCCGCCGTCCGATCTTCCTCGGCGATGGATGTGCCGCGTGGACGGGCGGATCGGCGCGCGCCTCGTCTTCCGTGCGGCGCGCGTCGCTGCTGCCGTTCCCAGCGCCGCGCCGCGTCAGCCGCCGCGTGGCAGCCGCGTGGCTGCCAGATCAGCCCTAGCCCGCCGCGTGGATGCCTCGTCAGCGTGGTTTGCCTCGTCGGCTTCTCTCCGCCTCGGTGCTCCCGGTTCACCGTGGACCGAGCCACTGACATGTGGGCCCCACGTGTCAGCGGCATTTCTTTTTCTTTTTCTTATTTTCCAGAAATCCGAAAATTCCAGCCAATCACGTCTCGTCACGTGTCAGACTCTCTGTTTTTCTGATTTTTCTGATCTGGGAATCTTCCAGGAGCCCGTTCTCCTTCGTTCGAGCTCCGATTCCAGTGATTCAAATTTCTAAATTCATCTAAATTCAAGGTCTATCTTCCAGTACCATTCTTTTCAATTTTTGAATTTTATTTGAATTTATTTTATTTATTTGCTCTCGTTTCGCGTGTAGACGACGCAGTCGAAGATCAGTCGAATCAACAATCAGAGGTAGAATCAGCAAGAGGCAGCGAAGGCAAGTCTTCCTTGAACATGTTGATCCCAAAGTTTATGAAAATGTTATGTTGTTTTTAAATTATGAATGCTTACTTTACGCAATGTACTTTAAATATAGTTTTAGAGTATAGTTAAATCCCAGTTTGTTATACCCTCATTGGTATTGATCATGTCGAACCTTTGACACCCTAGATGATATATACTAGCTATTTTATTTGGTGATAACCAGTAGATTAGCATGAAACGGTAGAATTGCTTAGTCCAGCTTAAGCGTTTCGGTATTGTGCAATTATGGGAATCATTTCAAATATTGTTCAAACTTATTTGTGAAAGTGCGGCAATTGGTGTTGATGCTGTGATTTAAATGAAATAAAGTGGAAATGGTTTAGACCGGGCGGATGGATGTTTGGCGGTGCAAAGCACGAGACCTTGGTATGTGAATGTTCCGCCCTAGTCAATTAAGGACCGAAGCGTGTGTTACCATGGACCGAGCACTACCGTACAACCACAAGTCTATATGGGTATGACCTGGCTAAATAATTTGTGCATCTCATCATTAGCTTCGCGGTTTGAGAGTGCCGATGTTGGCAAAGCGCAAGAGGGGCTTCAGATCGGGCGGCTAGAACCCTAACAATGTGAAACCTTAGCGGGCGAGGTTAATAGTGGGGTTGTGCATTGTAAAGGCCTTGTCATGATCTCTCTGCCGACACACCAAAGGAAGTGTGTTAATTGCATGGCAACAAGAGTTGATTATGTCTTGTGGGTAAAGTGTACACACTCTGCAGAGTTAAAACTACTTAAGTAGCTGTGCCCATAGTCACGGGCAGGCGAGGTACGCTTGCACATTGTAGAGTTCATGGTTTTGTTTTAAAGGAAAATGATGGTTTGGGAATCCGAGAGCAGATAGAACTCTTGGGTTATGGTTTGGCAGATGGAGCCAGATAGGTCGATGGAACCTGCTTTAATTGTTATATCAAATTCAATTACTAATCAATTACATTTTGTTCAAACGATGCTTTGTGAAATTACTATTGGTATTTAAAGTTGAACTTCGCTTTATGCCAAAATAGCCATATTATGCCTTCAATTGCTTAGCCTTGCATATAGTTATCATGCATTATGTTTCCAAGACTTGCGGAGTACATTTTGTGCTCACCCTTGCAACATCCCCAACTTTCCACAGAAGAGTGTGCAGAAGCTGAAGCTGACTACGATTTCTACGCTTGTGGTTACGACGAAGGTGATTCGGAATGCTAGGACGCGAACCCCAGTCGATTGCCTGTTGGGCAAATGGATGGGCTTACTTACTTTGCTTTTGTTATATCGTTTCCGCTGTTTCTTATTGAACTCAAGCTATGATTCTTCTTATTTGTAATAATTGGCCATAAGGCTAATACTCTTTTGCTTAAGTAATATTATTTGATTCGTGATATGGATGTGTTGTCATCACTGTTTCTACTGTGTGTGCTAGCTTTTCTGGGACTAGCACGGGTTACACACAGAGGGTTCGGATTTGGAGATCCGGTCCCGACATACTACCACCTTGAAATTACTATTTGTATGCCCTGAAATCATTGTCACCCTAGGATTGCTTGTACTCGTTGGATGTTAATATGATGCCAACACGGGAGGCTAGACCGTGAATAGATGCTTAGCCTTGCAACGAGTCATCGAAGATTTTCTAGAAAATGCAACAATGCTGATTAATGACATATGGAATGTATTTGAAAATGGTGTGGTGATGCCACTTGATGAAATTGAGGTACGGAGACCTGTGTGGTTCCGTACCAATATTGAGTTATTGCTGGCATGTGTTGCACAATAATCAACCGGGTGGGAAATTATTTATACTGGGGCAAGTGGCAAGAGGCTTTGTGCTAGGTGAGCATGTGTGACAATGGGCTAATGAGTGATGTGAGTCTGTGTGCCACAATGGGCTGTGTGCCACTATTGAGTGATGAAAGTCTTGCCTTGGTCAGCTAAGGACTTCACCTTGCAAGCCTTTGAACTGAGTCACCCGTACAACCACATGTCTGGTATGGGACAGACCTAGTTGATTAGGGTTCTGATATCTTTCCTCCAAACCTCGGGTGACAAAGACACGGGGTGTATCTGTGCGGGGGAGCGTACCTGTGCTACGGCTTGGTGCCCATCCAACAGTTTTGGCCTGTCCTATACTCCGACTCTGTATGAGGGGAGTGATAGTGAAGGCAATACCGGAGAGGTTCATTGGTTAAGGTAGAGGTTCCTGAAAGGCTTTGTTACGGGCAATCACCTGTGTGGTGAGCAGCTGTATCTTGTGGGTAAAGTGTACAACCTCTGCAGAGTGTCAAATCTATTCGAATAGCCATGTCCGCGGTTTTGGACATTGCTCGAGGATTATAGTCAAGTGTTAGATCTTCAAAAATAAAATGTGAAAAGGGTGGTTGTGTGCCAGTGTGAAAATGAATTGATTAAGGCTTTGTGCCATGTTTACGGAGAAAAACTGTTTAAAAACTTAGTACTATTATTAACTATTTCACTGCTTTTAATCTAAATAAATTGTTAATTTAAAAATGATGTTTGATGCAAATGAGCCAAGTAAGCCAATTCTTTAGAATAAGTCTTGCATATAGTAATAGCAATGCATTCCGTGCATTACTTGTTGAGTGCCTTGAGTACTCACCCCTCCTTGCATATCGACCCAACATCAGTGGAGGAGTCTACGCCAGTTTAGGAGGAATAGTTCATCGAAGAGCCGGACAATTAGGGGGCAAGCCCAGTCGGTTGCCTGTGGCAAGTTGATGGGACTCCACAAAGTTTATTGCTTTCAGCTGTTATCCTTTTATTACTCTGATAATGTAAGCCCTGCGTGGTTGATCTGATGTAAGGAGACCATAAGGTCGTACAATTCAGTTTATATAAATGGTTGCACTATTTATTATGGTATCGTTGTGGATGTCTGTAATGTTCAATCGTGTAAAGACTGTGTGTGCTAGCGTGATCCTGGACTAGCACAAAATACACAGAGGGTCCAGATTCTCAGAATCGGGTCCCGAAATATACCCTAAGCCCTTTTTGCCCAAGTTGGATTTCTGTTCAACAAGAATTTTGTCAAGAGTAGCACTACCCAGAAAGCATTTTTCTAAACCTTTTTCAAATTTGACTACCTTGGCTTTTAGTTCTCCATTTTCAGTTTTAAGCTCCTTAGCACAGGAAGCATATTTGCAATTTTCATTACAAGCACCAGAAAAACTAGAGGTCATGATTTCATCTTTAAGTTAGTCACATGAAATTGATGCATCACATAAAGAAACATGTTTAGACTTGTTGGTTAGCATTTCATTTTCAATTTCTAGCTCATAATATTTAGTCTGCAAATCTTCATGATTCTTGACAAGCAAAGCATGACTTGTGAGTAGATCATTATGAGTTTGTACAGACTTTTCATGTTCATGCATAAGCTTATCATACTTGTCTGTTAGCAACTTTTGGTCATTAAACAAGCCAGCAATAGTCTTCTTAAGAGCTCTTGTTGAATTTGTTTTATCATGCAAAGCATTATTCATCTCTTCAACTATTTCTACTAGCTCATCATAAGAAGGTGAGTCACTAACCTTTTCCTCATCTGATCTTGCCATCAGACATAGAGGAAATGAAGGTGGTGGTGGAGTTGACTCATCTAAGGTAAGTCCAGCTAGCCCCTTTGACTTTGAATTTTCATCATCCGAGGATGAATCTTCACTAGGACTTTCTTCATCAGTGATCCATTCTCCTATGTGAGCTTCTCCTTTTCCTTTCTTTGCTAATTTCTTGGAGTAGCCTTTCTTGAAAAACTTCTTCTTGGGTTTTTCATGAGTCTTCTCCTCATCCTCATCATCCTTGCTCTTGTACTTGCTCTTCTTCTTGATTTTGTTGGGGCACCGAGCAGGTATGTGTCCCTTTTCATTGCATTCAAAGCATATAACATTAGCAAAAGGATTTTTCTTTGAGTAGTAAGAGTTTGATCTTCCTTTGTCTTTGAAATTAACTCTTCTCATGATTTTGTTAGCTCTTCTCATGAGTAGAGCTAACTTCTTCACATTTTCATCCTCATCCGCACTTGACTCATCATCATCCTCGTCAGATGAGTCTTGTACAACTTCCTTGGCTTTGAGTGCAATAGATTTCTTCTTTGGAGCATCTTCTTCGGCTAATGTGAGCTCATGAGCAGATATTTTACCTAGTAGCTCGGTTGGAGTAAGCCTCTTGAGATCACCACTATTGGACAAATATGTGATCAAACTGTGATACGCTCGAGGAAGCACTCTAATCATCTTCCTGCATACCTCAACATCAGAAATTTTAGTTCCTAGGCCTTTTAGTTCATTGACAATAGGATTTAGCCTAGAGAACATGTCATTAGCATTTTCTTGAGGAAGCATTTTGAATTGATCAAATTTTTCGCGAACAACATAATATCTTTCTTCTTTTACATCAGAAGTACCTTCATGAATTTCTTGCAATGTTGTCCATATGTCATACGCATAAGTAAGATTACTTACTCTATCGAAAACTTCTAAGCCGAGATAGGAAAATATGGCATTTCTAGCTTGGGCATCATACTGCATATTTTGAATCTCACCAGGAGTGGGTTCACCATACATAGATTGCCCTTCAGGCATGACACGAGGAGGCAAAGGCTTCTCTGTAACCCTCCACACATCATACCCAACAGCTTCTAAATAACATCTCATTCTAATTTTCCAATAAGCATAATTAGTACCATCAAAAACTGGAACTCTACCAATACTAATAGTTGCGGATCCATTTCCCTCGGCCATTTACCAAAGCTAGTTAAGCTAATAAAGGTAAATCAGGCTGTGATAACACTTGAAGGAACTAGTTGGCCTAGAGGGGGGTGAATAGGCAACTTTTGCAAATTTTAACTTCTTAGTGACAATTTACCATTCTCTTTATGAGAATAACTCAGTACAATATATGACAGAAGTAAAAAGCAAGTACTGATAACAGCGAAAACAACAAAGTGAAATAAAGCATAAATGAGACAGAGATTTATCCCATGGTTCAGAGCCCTTCTCCTACTCCACGTTGAAGCACTTCTTCCGAAGTATTTCTTCTCCAAAGCTAGTCGCAGTAGCTCTGGTGATCACTCAGGAAACTCTTTCACTACTCCAGTGAGGTGAGCTCCAAACCTTTCACAACCACAGTGGCCTTCAACAATCACCTTTGGATAGGTCGCACTTTTTACTTCCTCCAAGCTATCTAGGATCACTAAGATCCAAGAGTAATAAACTTTGCACAAATTCTGTCTCTTAGTTCACTCGCAAATCACATAGCTAGACTTCAGCTTGGAACTAAAACACTTAGAGATGTTGAGGATTTTGAGTTTGAAAGTGAAGCACAGACTCCTTTTGAAAATGAGAGCTATTTTGAATGCTAAAAGGTCAAGGAGTTCATTCTACTTTTTGGTAGATGGCTCAGGAAATGCTTATATAGCCATTTGGAATGAATATAGCCGTTGCACCTACCACTGTAGCCGTTGGACGTGTCAGAATATCAAAAATATCAAAAATATATGTTTACAACGGACTAAGCAACAGAACTTAGCGATACTGATCATGTGTATCACGGACCAATTTAAGACATTTACGACGGACCAAAAAATTTGGTCCGTTATACATGGGAGTTTCAAAGAGTTTGGTCCGGCAAAGGAATGAGTGAATTACATGTATGCCGGACCAAATTATTTGGTCTGTCATACATGGGAATTTCTAAGATCAGTAGCCAAGGACCTTTTTGACAAAAATAAGATTATCCAAGCGATTTGCTTTAGCAACGGACTAAAATTTTAAACATGAAGATTTGATCCGTCAAGAAAGGAAAATCCTTCGAATAAGAATGTATATCTATCTATGGATTTAATAAATAGAACCTCAAGGTTTGGTCCGGCAAAAAGGCTTATAATCTGAATGAGTGCCGGACTAAAAATATTTGGTCCACTATAGATGGAAATCTGAGAAGTTTTTGGTTTGTTGAAGGAGTATGACTTTATATGTATGCCGGACCAAAATCTTTGGTCCGTCATACATAGAAAAACACTTGTTTGCAAGATATCTTCAAGGAATTTTCACCACGGACTAAAGTATGTGATAATAAGAAGTTTGGTCCGATGAGTAGATACCTTTATAGGAATTTTGACAAGGAAGATTTTCAATGCTGGACTAAAGGAGTTTTTTTACTAGAAAAGGATTTTGGCCATGTATGCAACAGACTTAAGAAATGGATAGCTAAATTTTAGTCCGTCGCATATTTAGACTGTTCAAATGAAGGAGAATTTTGATTCAAAGAGCAATGACTAAGAGTTTTTTACTCCGAGCAATCTAGTTTTGTCTATGCCTTATGATCCAATCCGCTAGCTTGTGCAAAGTCCCCCCTTAGTACAGCCAAACTGAAAATAATCCTAGCTATTTGACTTGAATCTACTCCCAAGTCATAAACTAGTAACAGAACACCTTAATCTTGTTAGTCCAACTTGCTTCATCATTCATTTCAGAACATGCTCTTCAAAACTTAAGCATTATTAACTTAGTCATCAACACCAAAACTACAATAAAACATGATAATGAAAATTGAGGGGGCCTAGATGCTATCACTGGTCGAGATCGATTCCATACGTAGGACTTGAGAATTCCCATATACATCTCGAATGGGTACATGCTACATAGGAACACAGGCCCGCACATCTTTATCTCCCTCAGAAGGTGAAGAATGAAATGGACCATGATATTGAAAAATGACGGAGGGAAATACATCTCAAGATTACATAGAGTTATTACCACCTCTGCCTGTAGAGAATCTAGTCCATCGGGATCGATGACCTTCTGAGCAATTGTGTTAAAGAAATAACACAGCATTGTGATTGTCTCCTGGACCTTGCTCTCTTCAATACATCTAATTGCCACAGAGAGCATCTGTGTCATAAGCACATGGCAATCTGATGCGGATATATCCTCTATTGTTGTATCGTCTCATGACTCTAAGTCTACAAATAATCACATTACTTGTTTTGCTGCTGCTAAAGTGCAAGTGAGTCACAAGACCGATGCAAGTTGTGTTGATAATGTGCTACAGGCTGAGAATTGCAATGCAAACCTTGGAGAGAAGAAAGGTGACTTGGTCATGCATCCACAAGAAGTAATATCCCTTTCTTTTGAAAATATGTCACCTGAGAAAGGAATTCTATTTGGATCCATATTTGTTAGAATTATTGACAGCGATCCATTGGAATGGAAGGCAAAGAAGAGTTACATGAGCAAGGCTGGTTCACTCAAATCTGTCCATCCATTTGATCATGATGCTGCTGCTAATCACAACAAGTAACATATCCTTGGGCTATATGGATGCAAGAAAACTCCTTTAGTTTCTTGTATAGTTTCACACCTAAGCTAGGAGGGATGTTCCTAGTATAAATACCTATGTATTCTATCTGGGACGGACTTTTGGATGATCAGAAATATACAGCATAAGCCATGGTTGTTTTTGGCGCAAATACCATGTGTTCTTGATATGTTCTTCCCGTTCTTGGGTTTGTTAGTGTTGGTGCAAGTCAAGAACGGCATGTTCTTGTGATTGTCCACTAAATCTATACGATTCCTCCACTCAATTCGCGTTCTTGTGTTGATCGCGGTTTGTATGACTAGTTTCTCGCTTTTGAATTGGCTCTTTTGCCGTTTGAGTGCGAGCGTCACGAAGCTATCGTCGTTGTACCGTGAAAAATTGGGCCACCTTTGCTCAACAGTAGGTTGGGTCTTCATCATCTGGTATAAGAGCTTTCGTTGTTCACGGTACGTAGGAATTATTGTGGCTGATTTTAGATTGCTTGCAACAATGTCGAGGGCAAACCATCACGTTGGAGAAAATGAAGAAATTGTTGAGGAGCAGCTGCCAATTAACCCCAATCTTCCCACTGCTACGCGTGCTCAGTTTGAGGCCGCGTCGGTCTTCTACCATGGGCGGGAGAATCAGCTTCGTGGTGAGCTGAATGTGATGCACACCCGCATCACAGATGGGTTCAATGATGTCAATGCCAATCTTCGACGTTTGGAAGAGATGCTACTGCCATAACAAGGAGATGACGCACTGAGGCAGCAAGCACATGTTCGCGGTCGACGTGCTAGCTCACATGGCAGCGATGAACGGGACTTTGGAACTGATTTGGAGGACAACATATCTGAAGCTCAATCTGATTTTCGTCGTAATCGACATAAGGTGCTAGACATGGAGGAATTCATAGGAGAGGTGTTGATCGTGTGGTGGATGGTATTGGTCGTGTAGGAATCACCATACCGGAGTTCAAGGGGGGTGCTGATCCAGAGGAATATTTGGAGTGGGAGATGCGAGTCAATCAAATTTTTCACAACCATCGCTACTCCGAAGAAAAGAAGGTTTGTGTTGCTTCCATTGAGTTCAACAAATATGCTATTATTTGGTGGGATCAATTGAATCGTGCAGGGGACCGTCCATATACTTGGGAGGAGATGAAGAGAATCATGCGTTCTCGCTTTATACCAGCGTACTACACTCGAACGCTGCACACAAAGTTGAGGCGGTTACATCATGGTGATAAATCTGTTGATGAGTACTATCAAGAAATGCAAATACTCATGATCCGTACAGCTATTCGTGAGTCCGCGGATGCCACCATGCCAAGGTTCTTTCAAGGGCTGAATGAGGATGTGTGAAACCGTGTTCATTTGATGCAATTCAATACCGTACAAGAGCTACTTCATCAAGCGCAGCGTGCGGAACTATGGTTGAAAGACGCACACAAATCTGTTGTGCATCATGGACGTGTCACTTCTAGTGGTTGGCGGTGCTCGTCACAGCAAGTTAGCAAAGGTGGTTCTTCGTCTATGCCAGTTGCGTCAACAAAACCAAGTGGATCATCTCCGAAAGAAGCATCAAGAGCAGTAGGGACAGCAAGCAAGGATATTCCAAAGCTGATTCTGGTGCCTTCTCTACCACTAGAACTCGAATATCTCATGTTTCAAGTGCAAGGGCAGGGGGCACATGATGAAAGATTGCCCAAATTTAAAGGCAGTAATGCTTACCACCAATGGAAAGTATGTTTTAGAGAGTGATGCAAGTGAGAAATCAAATACGGGAGGTGAAGAACATGATGATGTGGTTCATTGTGACCCTAAAGATGGACAATGTTTGATGGCTCATGTCGGGCCCCGAATCTGCAAATCCGGACCCTCTGTGTATTCTGTGCTACCCAGATCACGCTTAGCACACACAGCATACAGTGGTTGCACATCATGCATAAACACAAGGATATAAGAATAAATAGTGCAAACATGTATATAAACCGAGTTGTACGACCTTATGGTCTCCTTACGTATAAGTTAGCCACACAGGATTACATTAATCAAAGTAAAGAAATAGCAATGAACATAAGTAAAAGTCGTGGAAGCCTTCATCTTGCCACAGCAACCGATCGGGCTTGCCCCTAGTTCATCGTGTCCTCGATGTACTCCTCCTCCCAAGCCGGTGTAGTCTCATCCACCGATGTTGGGGTTGATAAGCAAGGTGGGGTGAGTACACAAGGCACTCAACAAGTAATGCATGAATGCGGCGCTATTACTATATGCGAGCTTATTCCAAAGGATTGGCTTAAATGGTTCTTTTGCATCAAGCAGCATTTTTAACCAATATTTTAGTTAGATTAAAGCAAAGGAACAGTTATACGTAATAATAATTTCAAATGGTTTTTCCTCGAGGATTCTCGACACACAATTTTAATAGTTCATTTTAACACTTGGCACACAGCCACCCCTTCCATGTTTTGTTTATGAAAATCTACCCTTGATCAGAATCCCGAGCAATGCTCAATACCGTGAGCACGGCTATTCGAATAGTTTTGACACTCTGCAGAGGTTGTACACTTTACCCACAAGATACACCGCCACCACACATGTGATTGTCCGCAACAAAGCTTTTCAGAACCTCTACCTTAACCAAAGAACCTCTCCGATATTGCCTTCGCTATCACTTCCTCACACAGAGCCAAGTATAGGACCGCCAATCACCGTTGGATGGGCACCAAGCCGTAGCACGTGCACGCTCCCCATACGATACACCCACGTGTCTTGTCACCCGAGGTATCGAGGAAAGATATCGTAACCCTAGTCAACTAGGGTGTCCCATATCGGATATGTGGTTGTACGGGTGACTCAGATCAAAGGCTTGCAAGGTGAAGTCCTTAATCGACCAAGGCAAGACTTCCAACACTCAATAGTGGCACACTGACCCATTGTGGCACAGACTCACAACACTCATCAACCCAATGCCACACAGCCCACACGCACACTGACCTCTTGCCACTTGCCCCGATCTAAATCATTTTCCACCCCATTGATTATTGTGCAACACATGCGGCAATAATTCAACATCGATCTACGGAACCACAGTGTCGCGGTACCTCAATCTCATCATGTGGCATCATCACACCACTTTTCAAAATACTTTCAATATGTCTTTAATCAATATTGTAGTATTTTTCCGAAAGAACACTCATGATTCGTTGCAAGGCTAAGCATTTACTCGCGATCTAGCCTCCGTGTTGGCACAATATTAACATCCAACTAATATAATCAAACTTAGGGTGACAATGATTTAGGCATACAGTTAATAATTCAAGGTGGCATAACAAAATGGGTTGATTAACTACATTATCCCAAATTAATTTAAATTCATTTTAAATAATTAGCATGCATAGTTTCAAAGCATAAATTACATTTTAAAATCTGGGATCAAAATGATCAAAGCATCACTTGCCTTCAAAGAGTTGCTGGTCGTGTTCCGAAGCTTGGTCTTGAGCGACGAATTCTTCCTCGAAACTTTCCAAAGAAATTTGCGCTCACGCGCACAAACAAAATATGCTATAAATAGCTAATACAGAATACTAGATGACCTCAAAAATTCAAATAAAATTCACCATTAAATAGCTCATAATTTTATAAATTTTAGAAACTTGAATCACCCAAACCGAGTTAAAATGCAAAAGTTATAGTCATTTGAAGTTTGAATAAAATCAAAATACAGAAATTAAGAAAATCCGATTTTTCTGAATTATTTTTATACTGGAAATTCGCATATATGACATCAGCATCGCGTCATGATGACGTCAGCACAGAAATGAATTTCGTCAAAATATTTTTATATAAAACATATTTATGACGTCAGCGATGACGTCAGCACGACACGTGGCACGCCCAGAGGCTGCCACGTCGCTCTGGTCTATGGACTGGGTTCACGGCTCGGCTCTGGTCTACCGTGGTCTCGGTTCACCAGAATAGTGCAGCCACGCGGCAAGATCCGAACCGCTCGCTGGATCAACGGCTAGATCTCTCACGCGCACCGCAATAAGACCGAGATGCGTGCGACACGCGTCGCGCATCCAACGGTCAGCCACGCATCCAACGCGGCGACGCCTCGGCTCCGCGCCTCCACGCGTCGCACATCCAACGGCGTGCTAAGATCCAACGGCAGACCGCGCCGCCATCGCGACGCCTCGGTTCATGCGACGACACGCGCGCAATCGCGACGGTGCACCGTAAATCGACGGCCGGATCGGTCTCGCCTCGACCAACGCCACGCGCGTCCGCACGTGATTCGATGGGGTGCGGCGTCATCTCCGCCAGACGCTCAAATTTGAACGCACGGATCCGCGCGCCACCGATCTACTCACACCGCGTTCAGATCTAAATCCAACGCCCACTGCACCGAGCCGTTTATTATTGGCCGCCGCCACGCGGCACAATCCCACGCGCTCACTAACGATCCAACGGCTAAGACAAAAACACAACGCAGAAACTAGATCTAATCCAAGCCGTTCAATCCAGATCTAACGGTACAGATCTACTCTAGAAGAACACAAAGAAGGGTGACGTGGACGAACCAGAAGCGTGCGATGAAGATCGGACGGGACGACGGCTTCGGTGAAGGCGATGGTGGCGCGAGAAGAAAAGGCTACCGAGTCGAGGAAGATGACGCAGCCCACGGCGCTACAGGGCTTCTCCGGCGTGATGAAGTGGCTCGTTCGACGCGGCGTGGCGGAAGGATTACTCCGGTGACCTTGGCGACGGCGGAGAGAAACCGGCCGCGAAGCAAACGACGAAAAACAGCGGTGGCACAAAGAAGCAACTACGGCGAGCTCGTGACGGCGCTAGAGGGAGTCTCGGCGTGCGTGCGAGGAGTCAAAAGATGCGGAGAGAAAGCCTCTGCACAACGCCTTCAACGGGGACTTAAGGGCTGCCTCGACGTGCGCGAAACGGCCGGCGGAAGTCACGGCCATCAACGCCACGCCTCCGATGATCTCGCGGGGCAAAGCGACGTGGCGCGATCCGTGCGTTCGTCGCGGCGACGATCAGAAGGCTCGCGCTACGGGCGACGTGGCACACGACAGCGCGATCCGGATCGGATGGCTTGGGCTAGGCGGCGCTAGGGTTTGGCGGGCGGGGTGCGACACGCACAAGAATGGGCTCGCCCATTATCGCTCATGTGATTTTAAAACATTTCACATTTAAAATAATTCCGAAATTCAATTAAATTATTTGGGGCTTTTAAAATAGCGAAAAATTCTAGAAAAATTCCAGAAATTACTTTGAGATATTTGGAACTCAATTAAAATATTTTCAATAAAACTTTGCAAAAGTTTTCCATTATTCAATTTTTTTCAAGAAAAGCCCTATTTGAATAAATCCAATTAAATTTAAATAAATTTCCAAAATTTCTCAAAAATCAAAAATACTTCAAACTTTTAAATTAGACCAATAATTAGGTGTTACAAACCTCCCCCTTAATGTAATCTCGCCCCGAGATTGAGGTACATCTACGTAAATAGGTTAGGAAACTCCTTCTTGAGTCTTCTTCGCTCCCACGTGGCTTCACTTTCCGAATGGTTACTCCATTGAATTCGCAGAACGTGTTGACTTGTTCCTTGTCTCTCTATCCATTACGCCCGTAATCTTCATCGGATGTTCTTTGTAAGTCGATCTTCTTGCGGATCAATTGCCTCCAAAGGTGTTTGCTCCTCCGTGCTCTCAAGACACTTCTTGATTGTGATACATGAAATACATCATGCACTCTCACAAAGACTGTGGTAACTCCAATCGATAAGCAACTTCACCTCTGCGGCTCAAGATCTTGAATGGTCCGATATATCTGGTGCGAGTTTCCCTTTGCATGGAACCTCGACTCCTTTGAGAGGTGTGACTCTAAGGTACAAAAATCTTGGGTTCAAAGCTCGGTTCCTGCGACGGTTGTCAAGATAACTCTTACGCCTTGATTGTGCAATCTTCAATCTTTCCCCGATCGTATGATCTGTTCTTCCGCTTCTTGAAGAATGTCCGTCCAAAACATGTCGTTCACTTTGTCTCATTCCAATTCAATGGTGTTCGACAGACCGACCATACAAAGCTTCAAATGGAGACATCTCAGAACTACTTTGATAATCGTTGTTGTAGCTAAACTCAGATAAGGCAAACACTTGTCCCATGAAGTGGAATATGCTAAAGCGCATGCTCTCAACATATCTTCCAATATCCGTTAACCCTCTCGGTTTGACCATCCGCTCATGGATGGTAGGTCAGATCAAGTTCAAACGAGTCCCCATTGCCTCATGTAGCTTACCCAAAACTGGAGGTAAATTGGGTACTCTGTCGACACTATCTTTTGGTACTCCATGCAAGGCACGATCCGTGCCATATAAAGTTCTGCTAACCGGTCTCCGGAATAAGTGGTCTTTACTGGTATGAAATGTGCCACCTTGGCTAAGCGATCCACTATGACCCATATGGAATCATATCCACTTTGTGTTTTGGGCAATCCGGTTATGAAATCCATACCAATTTCTTCCCATTTCCATTCAGGTATCTTTAAGGGTTGTAATAGCCCTGCTGGTCTTTGGTGCATAGCTTTGACTCTTTGGCATGTGTCACATAATGCAACATATTCGGCGACTTCTCGTTTCATGCTTGGCCACCAAAATCTTTCCTTTAAATCTTGGAACATTTTCGCACTTCCTGGATGAATTGAGTATCTGGAGTCATGAGCTTCCTCCAGAATTAACTGCTTCAACTCCTTTTTGTTCGGTACACAAATGCGCCCTTTAAACCATATAGTACCTTGTTCATCCAGTTTGAAATCTTTTGCTTTGCCTTCATCCATTTTGCCCTTAATTCTTTTGATCTTAGCATCATCTTTCTGCCCTTCCTTGATCTGATCTTCCAGGGTAGGTCTTACTTCCAAGGTTGCTAGGAATCCTTCCGGTACTATTTCAGTTCTAATTTCGAATTCCTTACACAATTCTCGCTCGACTGTTTCCATCAAAGATATTTACACCGTGGTTCTTTACGCTCAAAAGGCGTCGCCACCACGCTGGCTTTACGTGGTGGTAGTGAATTCCTATATTATAATCCTTGATTAACTCTAACCATCTTCTTTGCCTCATATTTAGGTCACTTGCGTGAAGATATACTTAAGACTTTTATGATCTCAGTATACACTTCACATCTATTTCGATGAGATGATGACGCCATATTTTTAGTGCATGCACCACGGCAGCTAATTCCAAACCATGAGTCGGATAGTTCTCCTCATGTGGTCTCAATTGCCTCGATGCATAGGCAATTACCTTCCTATTTTGCATCAACACGCATCCCAATCCCTGACGCGATGCATCACAATAAATGTCAAAGTCTTGATGAACGTCAGGTAAAACTAGTACAGGTGCCGATGTTAATCTCCTCTTCAACTCCTGAAAACTCTTCTCACACTCAAAGGCCCATAAGAATTTCCTTTCCTTTTCAAGAATTGCGTAAGAGGTCTCGCAATCGTAGAGAATCCTTCGATGAATCGACGGTAATACCCCGCCATTCCAAGGAAACTACGGATTTGGGTTACCGACTTGGGTTGCTCCCAATGTAGAACCGTCTCCACTTTCTTTGGATCTACCGCAACTCCTTCATTGTCATTATGTGTCCAAGAAATTCAACCTTATTCTTCCGTAAATCACATTTGCTAAATTTCGCAAACAAGCTGTTGCTCTCTCAACTTTTCAAGGACTAGCCTCACATGCTCGGCGTGCTCTCTTCTCATCTTGGAATAGATAAGGATATCATCTATGAATACGATTTACTAACTTGTCCAAGTATTCCATAAAACCTTATTCATTAAGTTCATAAAATATTTGGTGCATTTGTCAAACCAAAAGACATCATCAGTAAACTCGTGGTGTCCATATCTTGACGAAAATGCATCTTGGGATATCCTCGATCGGATCTTGATTGATGGTATCTCGATCGGAGATCAATTTTGGAGAAGACTCGCTCCTCTTAACTGGTCAAACAAATCATCGATCCTCGGTAGAGGATACTTATTCTTTATCGTCACATCATTGAGTGCACGATAGTCTATACACATCCTAAAACTCCCGTCCTTCTTCTTGACGAATAAGACAGGTGCTCCCCATGGCGATGAACTAGGTCTTATAAATCCCTTTTCCAGCAGCTCTTCAATTTGCTTCTTCATTTCCACCAATTCCTCTGTGGACATCCTGTAAGGTCTCTTAGCTATGGGAGCTGTCCCTGGAACCAGCTCTATCACGAACTCGATATCTCTATCTGGCGGCATTCCAGGTAAATCTTCCAGGAAAACATCCGGATATTCATTGACTATGGGCACTTCCTCTAAGCTGACAGTCTTCACGCTGTTGACCATCAATTGTCCATCCCGCACTGATTTTGCTTCAAACTCAATCTTCTTTCCATCCGGGCTTTCGATCGATATGACTCTTTTTCCGCAGTCCAGCACTGCCTTGTGATTGGTTAACCAATCCATTCCCAGGATAACATCCAAGGTTTGGGTATTAAGGACGATTAAGTTCGCTAGGAACTCAACTCCATTAATTATTAGTCTTACCCCAGAACATCCTACTTTAGATCGGAGTTCTGATCCAGGGGATTGGACTATAAGCACACATTTAAGATTCACTATTTCCATATCATTTTGAACAGCAAAATCTTGGGAAATAAAAGAATGCGAAGCTCCGGAATCAAATAAAACAGTAGCTGGTACTGAGTTTACTAGGAACTTACCCAGTACAACATCCGTGGCGTTCTGGACTTCATCCGTTGTAATGTGGTTGATTCGGCCTCGTGCAGTTCCTTGGGATGGAGTTGCTGCTGTTGATGCCCCGCGGTTCACGATTGGCGCGGGAGTCCTTGCCGGTGTGTTCCTGTGTTAAAGCGGACCGGGGTGACACCTCCCTTCTTAGGGCAATTATTGGCAAAATGCCCCATTTCATTGCAATGATAGCAACGTCTTCCCACTGCCTGAGAGGTTCCTCCAGTCTGTGCCACAGTTCTGGCTGGAGTCTGAACATTCTGACCCACTGGGCGATTTGCCGGCAGTGGTACCCTATCATTTCCTCTGGGCTGGTACCGGATGAACTGTTGAGGTGCCGTCCTCTGCCTCTGCTGGCCCTGACGACCTCCTTGTTGCGCCATTCTGCGCTTCCTGTTGTCATTCAACTCTCGGCGCTTGTCCTCTAAGATAAGAGCTTTGTTAACTAGCTCTTGGAAGTCGTGGAATGTGGGTGATCACCCCACTGCAACCTCGCATTCAATCCCTTCATGAAGCGGGATTGTCCGCCTTATCCGTAGCCACGCCCTCTCAGTGCGTAGCGTGCGGTTGGGTGAATTTGTTCGTAATCACCACCGATCGCCCCTTGCTTGAGGCTCCGAATTCCTCCTTTTTGAGATCCATGATACCCTCGGGTACATGGTGCTCGCGGAAAGTCGAGGTGAATTCCTCCCACGTGATACTCTGTGGGTCCTCATGAGTCGCGCAGGTTTTCCCACCATTCTGCGGCGGTCCTTCGAGTTGATGAGAGGCATAGAGTACCCTCTCATGTCCTACACACTGGGTAATGTGCGGCTTCCTTTCAATTGTCCTTAGCCAATCGTCCGCTTCGGTGGATTGGCGTTACCTGAGAAAGTAGGTGGACGGGTTCTCATAAACTCCGACAACCTGGAGTAGGGTGTGGTCCATGGTTACCCCTGTGTTGAACATTCGCAGCAGCTTGGTTGGATATCTGCCGCATGGTTTGAACCATCGTGTTCATAAGTTGAGTCTGGGCGATCAAGAAGGCTCCTGTGTTACGCATATCGACTGCGGCGGTTGAGGAATCGGCTGTTCATTTCCGTTATCCGCTGGTTAGCTCCACTTCACTGCTCCAACATTTTCACGTGTCCTCACCATCTGTTGCAAGCTTCCAAGGTTAAGAAAAGAAGAAAGCATAGACAAGTAGAAGAATTTATGTGGGGAAACAGGTGTAACTTAATTTATTTAGCCACTTTATTGATATAATATAAATTGTATGGTTGCTCACAAGTGCCTAAGGGCAATGCAACGCATACGAGACACTCACAACCAAAACAAGTAAGCAAACATAGGACTCTATGACGACTCACACCTAATGGTGACTCTGAAGAAAAAGACGCGACTCAACCTTCGAGTCTCGACACTATACTCTACTAGACTCGATCACTCATCGAGCCAACCCGGCTGCGGCTCCCCCGGAGCATACACTGGTGGGTGCTCTGGCATCGGGGCGAACTGATCCTGAAGACCTACTGCAGCTGGTGCAAAAGACCCCATCGACTCTGCTGGTCCCGGCTGCTCGCTCTCTGACCGGTGCCTCTGCCTGCTCCTCCGGATCTGGATCATGTAAATCCAGGATCGCTCGTGCTCGAGTCCGTACAAAGCCATCTCCAACTCCCGGATCTTACGCATGGAGTGGGCTAAGCCCTCCCGCACTGGATCTCGCCTCCGTGACCTCGTCGCGGGTCCTCTGCAGCTCCTGGACTGTCTCGTCCAGGGCGTCCTCCTGGGCGATGACGTACCTCGCCAGGTGGGTGATAGTGGCGTCCTCCTCCACAAGCTCCATCCTGTCAAAATGATTGTCTCGACGCGGATGGTGACGAAAGACGGTGCCCTCCAACTCTGCGGAGTAAGTGCGGGCAATCTGCCGCAACGCCTGTCGCGCCGTCTCCTGGATTCCAGCCTCAAAAGAAGACCTCCTGACCGAAATGTAGATAGGATGGCTCGCCTCGTCCTTTCCCGAGCATACATCGTGATCTTGACATCCCAGCGACGTCAAGTCCGACCGCACCACCAAGTCCCTCGATGCTGGTGCATCAAAACCTCCGAGCAATCGTGCATCATACGCCATAACTCCGCGGCGTATCCTCCGTGCGCCTCCATAGGTATGGATCATCCTCATCTGCCAAAACAAACCTTGTTTAAATTAAACAGAGAATAATAAAATTCAGCATAGGTATGAAACAAGAGAGAAGAGATAAGTCAAGATTTCATTGATATTCTTGCTCAAGTTGATTAGGTCTTTAGAAAATAGTTTTACCCTCCTAGGCACAACCAAACTAGGGTCAAGACCTACAGTCAACCTGCTCTGATACCACCTCTGTCGGGCCCCGAATCTGCAAATCCGGACCCTCTGTGTATTCTGTGCCAGTCCAGGATCACGCTAGCACACACAGGCATACAGGGTTGCACATCACAGACAAACACAAGGATATAAGAATAAATAGTGCAAACATGTATATAAACCGAGTTGTACGACCTTATGGTCTCATTACAGATAAGTTAGCCACACAGGGCTTACATTAATCAAAGTAAAGAAATAGCAGCGGAACATAAGTAAAAGTCGTGGAAGCCTTCATCTTGCCACAGGCAACCGACTGGGCTTGCCCCCTAGTTCATCGTGTCCTCGATGTACTCCTCCTCCCAAGCTGGTGTAGTCTCATCCACTGATGTTGGGGTTGATAAGCAAGGTGGGGTGAGTACACAAGGCACTCAACAAGTAATGCACAGAATGCAGCGCTATTACTATATGCAGAGCTTATTCCAAAGGATTGGCATAAATGTTTCTTTTGCATCAAGCAGCATTTTTAACCAATATCTTAGTTAGATTAAAGCAATGGAGCAGTTATACGTAATAATAATTTCAAATGGTTTTTCCCGAGGATTCTCGCACACAAACCTTAATAGTTCATTTTAACACTTGGCACACAGCCACCCCTTCCATGTTTTGTTTATGAAAATCTACCCCTTGACTGTAATCCCCGAGCAATGCTCAATACCGTGAGCACGGCTATTCGAATAGTTTTGACACTCTGCAGAGGTTGTACACTTTACCCACAAGATCTGACCGCCACCACACAGTGATTGTCCGCAACAAAGCTTTTCAGGAACCTCTACCTTAACCAAAGAACCTCTCCGGTATTGCCTTCACTATCACTTCCCTCACACAGAGCCGAAGTATAGGACCGGCCAATCACCGTTGGATGGGCACCAAGCCGTAGCACAGGTACGCTCCCCCATACAGATACACCCCTGTGTACTGTCACCCCGAGGTATCAGAGGAAAGATATCAGAACCCTAGTCAACTAGGTCTGTCCCATATCAGACATGTGGTTGTACAGGTGACTCAGATCAAAGGCTTGCATGGTGAAGTCCTTAACTGACCAAGGCAAGACTTCCAACACTCAACAGTGGCACACAGCCCATTGTGGCACACAGACTCACAACACTCATCAACCCAATGCCACACAGGCCCACCTGGCACACAGCCTCTTGCCACTTGCCCCAGTCTAAATCATTTTTCACCCCATTGATTATTGTGCAACACATGCCGGCAATAATTCAACATCGGTACGGAACCACACAGGTCGCGGTACCTCAATCTCATCATGTGGCATCATCACACCACTTTTCAAAATACATTCAATATGTCTTTAATCAATATTGTAGCATTTTTCCGAAAGAACACTCATGATTCGTTGCAAGGCTAAGCATTTACTCGCGATCTAACCTCCTGTGTTGGCACAATATTAACATCCAACTAATATAATCAAACTTAGGGTGACAATGATTTAGGGCATACAGTTAATAATTCAAGGTGGCATAACAAAATGGGTTGATTAACTACATTATCCCAAATTAATTTAAATTCATTTTAAATAATTAGCATGCATAGTTTCAAAGCATAAATTACATTTTAAAATCTGGGATCAAAATGATCAAAGCATCACTTGCCTTCAAAGAGTTGCTGGTTGTGTTCAAGCTTGGTCTTGAGCGATTTAATTCTTCCTCGAAACTTTCGAGCAAATTTGCGCTCACGCGTCATGAACAAAATATGCTATAAATAGCTAATACAGAATACTAGATGACCTCAAAAATTCAAATAAAATTCACCATTAAATAGCTCATAATTTTATAAATTTTTAGAAACTTGAATCACCCAAATCCGAGTTAAAATGCAAAAGTTATAGTCATTTGAAGTTTGAATAAAATCTGAAAATACAGAAATTAAGAAAATCCGATTTTTCTGAATTATTTTTATACTGGAAATTCGCATATATGACGTCAGCATCGCGTCATGATGACGTCAGCACAGAAATGATTTTCGGTCAAAATATTTTTATATAAAACATATTTATGACGCGGCGATGACGCCAAGACGACACGCGGCACGCCTGCAGGCCGCCACGCCGTCGCTCTATGGATGGGTGGGTTCACGGCTCGGCTCGGTCTACCGTGGACTCGGTTCACTGTAACGATGCAGCCACGCGGCAAGATCCGAACCGCTCGCTGGATCAACGGCTAGATCTCTCTCGCGCGCCGCGCAGCAAGACCGAGATGCGCGGCGACACGCGTCGCGCATCCAACGGTCCACCACGCATCCAACGCGGCGACGCTCGGCTCCGCGCCTCCACGCGCCGCACATCCAACGGCGCCAGATCCAACGGCCAGCACCGCGCCGCCATCGCGACGCTCTCGTTCATGCGACGACACGCGGCGCAATCGCGACGGTGCACCAAATCGACGCCGGATCGGTCTCCCCTCGCCAACGCCACACCGCCCGCGCACGTGATTCGATGGGGGTGCGGCGTCATCTCCGCCGTACGTTCAAATTTGAACGGCACGGATCCGCGCGCCACCGATCTACTCACAGCCGCCGTTCAGATCTAAATCCAACGGCCCACGGTACCCGAGCTGTTTACTATTCAGCCCGCTACGCGGCACAATCTCACGCGTTCACTAACGATCCAACGGCTAAGACAAAAACACAACGCAGAAACTAGATCTAATCCAAGCCGTTCAATCCAGATCTAACGGTACAGATCTACTCTAGAAGAACACAAAGAAGGGTGACGTGGACGAACCAGAAGCGTGCGATGAAGATCGGACGGACGACGAAGCTCGGTGAAGGCGATGGCGGCGCAGAAGAAAAGGCTGCCGGAGTCGAGGAAGATGACGCAGCCCACGGCGCTACAGGGCTTCTCCGGCGTGATGAAGTGGCTCGTTCGACGCGGCGTGGCGGAAGGATTACTCCGGTGACCTTTGCGACGGCGGAGAGAAACCGGCGGCGAAGCAAACGACGAAAAACAGCGGCGGCACAAAGAAGCAACTACGGCGAGCTCGTACGGGCGCTAGAGGGAGTCTCGGCGTGCGTGCGAGGAGTCAAAAGTTGCGGAGAGAACGCCTCTGCACGACGCCTTCAACGGGGACTTAAGGGCTGCCTCGATGTGCGCGAAACGGCCGGCGGAAGTCACGGCCATCAACGCCCACATCTCTCCGATGATCTCGCGGGGACGAAGCGACGTGGCGCGATCCTGTGCGTTCGTGCGGCGACGATCCGAAGGCTCACGCGCGCGGGCGACGTGGCACACGCACAGGCGTGCGATCCGGATCGGATGGCTTGGGCTAGGCGGCGCTAGTGTTTCGGCGGGGCGGGCTGCGACACGCACAGTAATGGGCTCGGTCCATTACTGTTCATGTGATTTTTAAAACATTTCACATTTAAAATAATTCCGGAAATTCAATTAAATCATTTGGGGCTTTTAAAATAGCAGAAAAATTCTAGAAAAATTCCAGAAATTACTTTGAGATATTTGGAACTCAATTAAAATATTTTCAATAAAACTTTGCAAAAACTTTTCCATTATTCAATTTTTTTTCAAGAAAAGCCCTATTTGAATAAATCCAATTAAATTTAAATAAATTTCCAAAATTTCTCAAAAATCAAAAATACTTCAAACTTTTAAATTAGAGCAAAAATTAGGGTGTTACAGCTCAGAAGGTGGATCGTGATAGTGCCCCAATTGTGGAGAAAGGACAGCGACGTGCTATTTTCCAAACCGAATGCAAGATCAAGGGAAAACGATGTAAGCTTGTGATAGATGAAGGAAGCTACAACAATGTGATTAGCAAGGATGTAGTTGATGCTTTGAAATTGACCACACAGCGCCACCCAAAGCCATATTACATGAAGTGGCTTCATAATGTTGGTAAGCTCTAGGTGACCCATAAGGTGCATGTACCATTTTCCATCGATGGATATGAAGGCAAGGTGGAGTGCGATGTCGTTGCAATGCATGCTAGTCAAATTCTTTTGGGGCGTCCATGGCAATTTGACCGGAATGCTAGCACCAAGGGAGGACTAACCGCTATACATTTATGCATCGAGGGGTGTTTGTTTCTTTGCTGCCCAAAAGTGGGGATGATATTCATTGTGATATCCTCAGTAAGCTAAAGAGTGTTTTGAAGAACAACTCGAAACCGAGGACGGTTTCGCTTGAAGTGGGAGGGGACGATGTGGATATATCCTCTATTGTTGTATCGTCTTATGACTCTAAGTCTACAAATAATCACATTACTTGTTTTGCTGCTGCTAAAGTGCAAGTGAGTCACAAGACCGATACAAGTTGTGTTGATAATGTGCTACAGGCTGAGAATTGCAATGCAAACCTTGGAGAGAAGAAAGGTGACTTGGTCATGCATCCACAAGGAGTAATATCCCTTTCTTTTGGAAATATGTCACCTGAGAAAGGAATTCTATTTGGATCCATATTTGTTAGAATTATCGACAGCGATCCATTGGAATGGAAGGCAAAGAAGAGTTACATGAGCAAGGCTGGTTCACTCAAATCTGTCCATCCATTTGATCATGATGCTGCTGCTAATCACGACAAGTAACATATCCTTGGGATATATGTATGGAAAGATATTGAAGTCTAGTTTCTAGCATTTCAAACCGTGCATCATTTGGACTTCCGAGTTATGACCGTTTTGGTGGGAGTTGCACAGGCTGTCAAAAGCTGCGCGAAACCATATCTTGCTGTTCAACTTCCAAGGCATTAAACCTTTTATCTACCCAAGAAAACTCCTTTAGTTTCTTGTATAGTTTCACACCTAAGCTAGAAGGGATGTTCCTAGTATAAATACCTATGTATTATATCTATGACGGACTTTTGGATGATCAGAAATAGACAGCATAAGCCATAGTTGTTTGTGGCGCAAATACCATGTGTTCTTGATAAGTTCTTCCCGTTCTTGGGTTTGTTAGTGTTGGTGCAAGTCAAGAACGGCATGTTCTTGTGATTGTCCACTGAATCTATACGATTCCTCCACTCAATTCACGTTCTTGTGTTGATCGCGGTTTGTGTGACCAGTTTCTCGCTTTTGAATTGGCTCTTTTGCCATTTGAGTGCGAGCGTCACAATGCTATCGTCGTTGTACCGTGAAAAATTGGGCCACCTTTGCTTACAGCAGGTTGGGTCTTCATCACAATAATGGGACTTTAGTCCAGTAAAACTCAAATCTTGCATCAAAACAAGTCTCTTCATGTTGGAGAGTAACCGGACGGAACTTTCACACCATGCAAGCACTAGGACAGTTCAGTTCTCTCAGCCTTGGATAGAGTGTAACAAGCAGGTTCACAGTATGTTCGGCCTTTACCGGTCTCTTTCGGTACTAACTCAAGTCTGATGCCCATATCGACCAAGCCAAGCCGTGCGTTGATACCATCCTTTGTTTTACCCTTAATGTTCAGTAAGAGACCAATCAAGCTATCTTAGACATTCTTCTCTACGTGCATCACATCGATGCAATACCAAACTTCGAGGTGCTCCCAATAAGGTAGGTCCTAAAATATTGATCTCTTCTTCCACATGCTCTTCTCACGGGTT
Organism: Otatea glauca; assembly: GCA_036346275.1. NCBI lineage: Eukaryota > Viridiplantae > Streptophyta > Magnoliopsida > Poales > Poaceae > Otatea > Otatea glauca. The sequence goes on along the minus strand of CM070716.1, from coordinate 13,490,506 downwards.
CTCAATTTACGCCCCTTTCCAAGCGCAACATCGAAGTTCTTAACCATATCATGAATATCTGTCCCACTTGAAGGCTTTAGAGCTAAACCATCTTCGGTCTTGTTATATTATTTCTTCATCTTGTAGTATGGGTGATTCCTCCGGAGGAACCTATGGTCGAGTTCGATGAGTATACGTGCTTCGCGCACACGTCAGGCCTGAGTGGTGCCAAGCCCAACCTGAGTGTTTTAAGATCAATCGTACGTTCGAGTTCGCCCTTGAGTGTTCCCAAGCTCAACCTCGCTCGTGCGGGCGGCACGACTATTGCAGCTAAACCACTTTGTCTTATGTCCTTTACAGGTCTCTCTCTCACGACTCCGACACTACTACAGAATGGTACAACACTATCGCTTCATTTGTGTCGGTTCCTAACTTTTGAAGGAAAAACCGATTGTGATATGTGTATGTAATTTGTAATTTTTGGAAATTGGGTCATCACAATCGGTTCTGAGCTAGAACCGATTGTGATGAGGGGTGTCATCACAATCGGTTCTATCTCAGGACCGACACAGATGAGGTGCCCATCATCACAATCGGTTCTTAACTATAACCTGTTGTGATGACACCCCTTATCTGTGTCGGTTCTTTCTCATTATTGTCGGTTTTTTAAAAACTGATAGAGATATATTCTTCATTAGTGTCGGTTTTTAAGTCAAAACCGATAGAGATATCTTTTCCAGAAGGGTCCAAAACTGAAAGAGACATAAAGTCATTAGTGTCGGTTTTATTGTTGAAAGCGATGGTGATACATTTTTCATTAGTGTCGGTTTTTGTACAAAACCGATAGAGATATATGATTCATTTGTGTCGGTTTTTTGGTCAAAACCGATAGAGATATATTTTCCAGTTGTGTCCAAAACCGAAAGAGACATAAAGTCATTAGTGTCGGCTTTATTGTTGAAAGCGACGGAGATATTGTTATTATTTGTGTCGGTTTATTAGTAAAAACCGATAGAGATACATTTCCTATTAGTGTCGGTTTTTTCCCAAAACCGATAGAGATATATGCTTCATTTTTGTCGGTTTTTTGGTCAAAACCGATAGAGATATATACTCATTAGTGTCGGTTTTTCCTTTGACCCGATAGAGATAGCTCATTTCGGCCATATATATCCCACACTCACTCGTTCTCCTGCGCTCCCTCCTGTTCTCCCGCACTCACTCTCGTTCTCCCGCTCGCTGCCCTCCCCTCCGCCCCTACCCCTCCGCCGCCGCTCGCTCCTTCCCACTGCCGCTCTCTCCCTCCCTCGCCGCCCCCTCCCCCGTCATTCGCTCCCCTTGGCTACCGCCAACTCCTCCCGACGCAGCGCGCAGCCTCCACCTCTCCTAATCCTAGCCCCGACGCCCCACACAGCTGCCATACAATCTCCTGAGGTTGATCTATTTATTGCATGCAGCATCCACTGGCCGAAGAATCGCCGTGGCTTCCATTCCCGAGTAGCTGCACTCGGTGGTAGCCTGCCCCACCGACAGCATCGTGGCCAGCTCTGGTGGTCGCCGCCGTCGCCATTGCCGTTCCAGCAAAGCTCTAGGGTAAGTGAGGGTAAGCTTCAAATATTTTCGCATATAGCCTTGTCACAAGCAACACCATGGCCCAGTGGTACAGCCTTGCCGTTTGAACCGAGAGGTCTGGGGTTCAAATCCCAGAAAATTCATTTTATCTTTCCTTTTTGCCCTTGTGAATCAAACCTTCATATCTTTTGATAGAAGTATCCAAATGCAGCAAACTTAGTTTCTAAATTTGCGTTATGAAATAAGGATTTGGATTATACAATGAAACTTCACATGTTACTTGCATTAAAAACTTTTTAATAGAGATTGAATGAAAACCCTTTTTAGGTAACATGAAGAAACTCTGCAATCCCTAGTTCCAAAAATCATGGAATAAATAAGATAGGCTCAAAACTTGGTGAAACCAGTATTGTTGCACTCCTGGGATTGCACAGATCATAAGTATACAAAAATATTTAGATTTTACTTTGGTTTGCACTAATTGCTCAATAGTCGAACTTGTAATGAAAGAAATGTTCAATAATCATAACTTTCTCAAACGAACCTCAAATTCAACGAAGTACTATGACCTTAAAATGTTATGTCCTTGCTTGCTATGCAAAGATAATGTCAGTTTGAACAACTTTGAGTTAAGCCCATATTAAGCCTTAATGAACATTTATATGAAAAACACCTCAAATAAATGTGAAATATCACAGATCTAACTTTAAAACACTCTTAAGGTTATCCTCTGCTAATGTATGAAAAATTGTTAGAATATCTTATTCGGTGTAGTCGCGCAAACAGCATGGTCATATAAGCCTTTTTGGCAACCCATAAAATACCGTGTATTAATGGAAAATAGTGAAAGAATAGCTCAGTAACTTTCTCTGATATATATACTACCACAATCTGGAAAAATATCTTAACTAGAACTTTCTTTTCATCTAAATCCAATCACAACAAATACCCTAAATGATCACAAACTGCAATAAATCTATATCACTTAAGCCCTTTCGACGGCTCATAAAACAACTCGTCTAAACACAAATTTTGGGGCAATTGGTTCAGAAACACAATTTAGTATATTGAAAACCAAATTATAGAAAAATATTCAAATTACAACTTGCTTATCATATAAAATCCGTTAACGCAAACACCCTAAGTGATAAAGTTGCCGGAGCCACATTGTATGAATAGTTGAATTTAAATGCCTTTAACCAAAGTACCTGTAACACAAGAATCATCTTATAACCATGTAGTAGCAACCAATAACTTAAAATTTCAGACCCAACTTGTAGAGATTGCTTCTATCCAAAGACACTTAATGCTAAGCAATATTCATGCATAATACTTTAACTAATGACTCACTCCTTCTAAACCAAATAATTTTAGCATCTAGAATTTGAAGTTATAAATACGAAGATAAATAATTTTAGCCTCTTGAATTCGTAAACAATTCTATGTATGTTCATAGTTATAGCTTCTTGTAATCGATGAATGAAAATAACACACTCATGCAAAGGGCCTCACATAAACTAATTACTAATGAGATCGTTATACAAGAGATAATTCAAGAACTCAAAATCACCTTGTTCTTCTTGGTAAGTTTTAATTTGGTATTTATATCTCCCGTTCGAGGGTACATGTTTATGAATATGCTATTTCGGCACATTCTTTTTCTTTCTTCACAGTGTCATTAATAGGGCAGCGACAACCACTGCGGTTTGTACGTCATGAAGCACATGATTATTGTGGTCGGCATCTCAGACCTATTCCTTAAGGTATATGTACATGCATAATAATACAATTAGCCTTTCACATAGAAATTTCAAAACTTAAGGTATATGTACATGCATAATAATTTTTTCTATTTTGCAGCAAATCAATATCCCCCAGAAGAGCTTAGACAGCTTTGCACTCAACAAGTTACGAGACCACTTAATCCAGTGGTACTGGATGGAAGTTATCTCGCAGATGGGTAGGTTTAGAGATCCTGAAAGCTCCTACTAGTCCATATGTGAACAATATTATATATGTGAATGCGATTGCATGTGTACTAACTGTGAAGCATGTTTGAATTTTGTTTTGTGAACGAATGTGATTTGTGTTGTAATAAAATGTTTGTGTTCTATGAATGTGATATGTGCATAATGTGTGCTATTGCTGTGTGAATGTGATATGTGCATACTGTGTGAAATATGTAATGATTGGAGGGTGAATTAGAAAACAGCAAACCCCCTCATCTCTATTGGTTCTAACAAGAAAACGATAGAGATAATTGGGTCATCTCTATCGGTTCTTTAGAACAAGCGATAGAGATGAGCCCCTCATCTCTATCGGTTCTTTAGAAGAAGCGATAGAGATGACACGCTCATCTCTATCGGTTCTTTAGAAGAAGCGATAGAGATGAGTGCGTCATCTCTATCGGTTCTTGATAGGAACAGATAGAGATGACATGCTCATCTCTATCGGTTCCTTATAAGAACCGATAGAAATGATGGGGTAATCTCTATCGCTTCTTGTAAAGAAACGATAGAGATGACACACTCATCTCTATCGGGCAAGAACCGACTGTAATAGCGTTGTCTCATCTCTGTCTCATGACTTTGTGTCGCCACCAGAACCGATTGTGATGACAAAAAAGAACCGATTGTGATGTATATTCGTGCAGTAGTGCGACCTGTGTGAGGTCGATGATGCCCGATCTCGACTACTCCGACTGTGATAGCCTTAACAAGCGTGGGATTGAAATAGGGAAGAAGACAGAGGGACAAGCACAAGTCGCCTAGACTTAGCCATTTCTCCTACAGACTGTGCTCAAGGTCAACGCTGCTCAACCTCGGCCACAGTGGAGGCTGAGCAAAGGAGTACTACCCTAAAAATAGCTAAGTCTAAGTCCATTTATTCATTCATTAAAAACTTTTTTACAAAGTTATACTTACATGGAGCCGCAGACATTTTTGTCCCTCAGCCTACTTCCTATCTACAGATCCGCCATGTCGCGGGCGAGCTTCTCCTGCTCGAGCTCGGCTACCTTCGCCATCAATGCTGAGAGCTCGTCCTGCAAACGGTGTGCCTAGGCTACAGAACTGGTGGCTCTGCCGCGCTCGCCCTAGAGTTGAGCCAAGGCGCTCTTCCCAGTCCTGGACGCTCGCCCAAGCTTCTCCTCAAGCTCGGCGACCTTTGTCTCGAGCTTGGCAGAGGCCTTCGCTGGAGTGGTAGCCTGCAACGCGACCTGATTCCGCTCCTCTTTCGCCTCCACGTGTGCGGCTGCAAGGGCTCCAGCGGCATTCGCGCTCTCGGTGGCACCGGCCTTCGCAAGCTCGGCGGCGTGGCCCATAGTCCTCTGCTCCGCCTCCTCCAGCTCGACCAGCAGGATCTCCTCGAGCCGAGTGATGTGGGCCTCTCGCTCCGACACCACATCGAGACCGACTTTAGCTCGACGGTGTGCCCGTGCAGAACTTGGAGCCCATGGGTGATTAGGCTCACCGCCTGCAAAGACCAAGGGAAGTCATGCGACAACTAAGAAGATTGATGATTACAAGCTTACTCACATGGTTGAGCAGGCCCTCGAACTTGCGACAGAGAGACCTGATGGCCCTATCGTCTGGTCTGGCCGTCTCCAGTTCGTTGCAGCCCCCAGCCGAGGACGAGGCAGTTACATCGGCTCTCGTCGGTGTGGACTCGGTCCCACCCGTTGAAGCCTCGACCTAGACCGCCTTGGCCAGCCCAGACCTTAGCTCAATCGTAGAGACTAAGATCCCCGGGAAGTGCAGCGAAAAGTTAAATTATGGGAAAGTGTTGCAACGCAAAGGGACAAGAAATGCTTGTTAGTGTTATGCTCTTGAGGCAATCATTTAGATGATTGTAACATGACTATGTTTATGAATAATAATATGATTATTGGTCCAATGAATGTATATCATTGTATTGATCAACAAGTATGTGACTTGCTTATGAAGCTCTTTACTTATTGATGTAATTCGATAAATATCTCTGATCAGATATCATCGTATAGGACAACGATGAATAGATCAGCACATGTAGTGATCGATGATCATGCTTCATAGATCATGGGATATGGAGATATCATCTATACATTGTAGACTCATGTTGAAGAACATGGGTTAGATAGACCCACAATGGGACACTGAGAGAATGTTACATTCTTATGTGTCATTAGTGTATCTCATACATAGTTGATGTATGATTGTTAGACCTGAGATTGTCATATTCCCTACATGTGTAATAGTTTTCCTTGGGCTATCAAACACTACTTCCTAACCGGATAGTTATAAAGGTAGCTTTCATGTTTACTATAAAACATGCAGAGGGAAGTGAGAAGTCAAGATGGAATTTGCCACTCCAATGAAACGGAGATATATGACAAGGCCACTCGTGTGATATGATTAAGGAAGTGCATGGCCATGCCATGATTGAGGAGTTAATCACAATTTATTAATATATCACGGATACGAGAGATAGATTGAATCATCAAACGATGACATGCTTCTCGCCTTGAGTTCAATCTTCATATTCTTGGCAAAGGGATTATTACATGAGTACTTTTGATAGCTTCTGTCTGATTTGATCATAATATGTTTGGGAGTTGGCACGCTTTGCAACGAGCCGCTACTAACTATTGGATTGAAAAGGAGTTTTCCGAATTAATGTCCAAACATACGTGAACCTGCAGGGTCACACACTTAATGGGCTAGGATGCATTAATTTTGATTGGATCCGTAATTAATGGACCTCGTGGGCTTAGCACACTGATGGGCCCTGGTTTAGGGTTTCACCTCGTGGCTATATAAGGAGTGGAGGAGCGTGTGCGCAGGGTGTGCTTTCCTATGGTTTAGAAGTGTTTCACCCGAAACCCTAGCGTCCTGCTCTCGTTGCCCCTGCCGTGCCACCAGGTGCTTGCACAACGATGCACGGTGTTCCATCCCCGGACATGTGGACTACTGCGGTGATGCTGCTGCGACTGCGGCATGGGAGGACGATCCACGGCGAGGCGAGGATGATCCACTCCATCGACGCTACGATTACGGCAAGGACGATCCACTACATCGACACGTGAAGGATTCCGCAACTGCGCATATAGTGGTAATCTAATCTATGATCCCCTTCTTGCGAGTAGCTTTCTAGTTATGCGGTACATTTTTTTGTGCTAGCGTAGCATACTGTGTTCCTCTTCAATGTTGTCCTACCTGACTGGCCCACAGGAACCTCCGAGATGATCGCGGCAGTGGCTGCCTCGACCGCACCCTCAGGAGCCTTGGCCTCACCGGTCGTAGTAGCCCCGACTCCAGGCTCGTCCACATCGGCTCCGACTTCGACGACCAGGGCGCCTTCGGCTCCACTTCCCGTGGCGACTTGGACCTGTCGCGAGTGAGGAGACGGACCAGTAGGAAGTCGTCATCGTCCTCGGACTCGCCCTGCACAACGACCATGGTCAATGGTTCCCTACGACCAAACGCAACCACCGCCACAGCCCGGGTGTTACGTTGATCGAGGCGTTCCTGATGCCGCGATGATCGTGAGCAGGCAGTCGAGGTCTGCAGCGGGGAAAACAGTTAAGCAAGAGAAGAAAGGGAACCTATGCTACAAAATAAAGGAGGTAAAAATCGCACGTACCTAGATCGCAAGCCTCTGTCTCGTGGAGGTGCGCTGGGGATCTTGGTGCCCCACCTCTGCCACAGCGGCAGGGGTGTCCCCTCTCTAGGCGCCCTGCGAGGGCGACCTCACAACCCAAGGGAGCTCTGAGCTCCCCGCGGTGGCTGTACCAGCACCCAACAATGGGGATTTAGGTGTCGCCCCTAAGTCCAAGTTCCTCGTGGCAACCGCTGCCTTCTGTTGCTGATAGAGACAAGGAGAGGTCAGACACAGCAACCACCGAGAGATTAAGCTCGAGTGTTACCGGGCTCGATCAAGGTGGCTTACCACAGTACGGTCGCACCACTCGATGTGTTGCTTCTTCGCGGCGCTGGACCCCGGGGCGTTTTGGCCACCGCTAGGGGCGCTGCTCCTCGAACCCAGGAGTCGTAGGATTGTTTTTGTTTAACTCGTTTTTGCAGGAAATTATGTGAAATAGTATGGCCTTTGTGTATGTGATGCATGTAATTTTTACATGGCCTGCGTGCCATGTCATGTCATAAGGCTATTTAAATTGTATAATGACCTGCATGTCGACTTGTGATGCTTCAAACCCTCGTGTAAAATTCATTATCAAAAGTTGTAAGGCATTGCATCCATAATGATGAAGACGATGGTATCAAGCATTATGATTAGGTGAACAATCAAGCAAGGTGGCTAGGTGAACAAATAAGCATGATGATGGAGATCTTAATTCTAAGGGCCATGCTATTTCTCAGCTTAATTTTGATTTTATGTGCATGTATGTTTAATCCTTGCTATTTTCTTTATGCTCATTGCATGTTATGCCATGTTCATAGTAGATATTGTTCATGCCTATAGTTAAAATTTTAAATCAAAATGTCCATCCAATTGTTGCACCTATCAAGAATTTATATCGTTATTGATATGACTGCCAAAGTAGTATATCAATGGCTATCTTAATAGATGATAGGGATGTGTTGGACACATCACGCATAACAATGGTAGATTTAATCATGCTATCAAAACGGTTTTGGGCTTGAGGATATAAGTGGTTGGGATTTGATTTCAGTAATGAAGGAACATATACAAGACAATTGGTGTCTAGGAAAACACACATGAGGTAGGTTTCTTAATTGGCACCTAAAAACGGGAAGTGCTCCCTCCCTCATGTGAGCCCTAGCGGCAGGTTGACCTAGCCATGAGTCAAGTTGACAGAGGCATTCATTACTTGTTTTCATACTCAACCAACAAGAGTTACATAAGATGTAATTAGCAAAGGTGTTGCTTACCCATGTCATTACATTTCTAGCAGTGATACCAAAGCTCACTAGTGTTTGATGAATTTGTATCTTGAATACTCACTATGTGTCTATAAAAGGGACATAAAATAGGAGTGTCTTTTATTAAAATGTTTAATAAAAGTATTACATAAACATAGTGCTTAGAAACTCTGCATGTTTTTGTTGTAGTTCAATGGCACCTTCTACTCCTGCTCCTGCTACACATGGTTTTGCTTTGAGATCGGTTTTGGAAAGGGAAAAACTTAATGGAACAAATTTTGTTGATTGGTATCGCAAACTGAGAATTGTTCTCAAGCATGAAAAGGACTATGTTCTAGAGAATCCAATTCCTGATGAACCAGCCGAAAATGCTCCTCGCAATTTGAAGGTTGAATATGAAAACATGTTAATGATTCTGTAGAGGTCAGCTGTCTCATGCTTGTCACCATGGACTCTGAGCTCCAAAAGCAATATGTGGACCAGGATGCTTACAATATGATTGTGGGCTTGAAGGGCATGTTTGGGAATCAAGCAAGAGCTGAGAGGTATGGTACCTCAAAGCTTTTATTTGCTTGTAAGCTGGCTGAAGGTAGTCCGGTCAGCCCTCATGTGATCAAGATGATTGGTTACATTGAGAGATTGGAAAAACTTGAGTTTCCCCTTTAGCCTCGGTTTGACCACAGATGTTATTCTGCAGTCTCTGCCACAGAGCTTTGAGCCATCCATTATGAATTTTCATATGAATAACATGAAGAAGAGCCTAACCGAAGTACATGGGATGCTCAAGGCTGCCGAGGAAAGCATTAAGAAAAAACCCAATCATGTGACGATGGTTCAGAAAACAACTGCATTCAAAAAGAGGAAGGCTAAGGTTGGGGGAACGGGAAAGGGCAAGGGCAAGGTTCAAGATGAGGTCACAAGCCTCAAAAATAAACTTCAGAAGCTTAAAGTTGGCCCTCGACCTGATACCCAATGCTTCTATTGCAAGAAGTCAGGACATTGGAAACGAAACTGTGAAAAGTACGTGGCAGATAAGAAGAATGGAAATGTGATTTTCACTTTAGGTATTAATGTTACAGAAATTAATCTTGCTACTTCTTCACTCAGCTCATGGGTATATGATACTGGTTCGGTTGCTCACATTTGCAATTTGATGCAGGGGCTGATAAAGAGTACAGACTTGGCAAAGGGAGAAGTGGATCTTCGCATGGGGAAAAAGCAAGAGTTGCTGGTCTTGCCATTGGCACGTACCCATTGCATTTGCCTTCAGGATTAGTTTTAGAACTCAATAGTTGTTATTTTGTTCCATCTTTGAGTAGAAACATTATTTCATATTCTTGTTTGGAACATGAAGGTTATGATTTCAGAATAAAGAACTTTGTTTGTTCGATATTTTTGAATGATATGTATTATGGTCGTTGCCCTATGGTGGATGGGTTGTATGTCCTTGAACTCAAAGAAAAACCTGTCTATAACATTAATGTAAAAAGGCCTCAGCCTAATGATTTGAACCCTACCTTTTTATGGCATTGTCGCTTAGGTCATATAAATGAGAAGCGCATGAAGAAGCTCCATGGTGATGGACTTCTAACCTCATTTGATTTTGAATTATTTGAAACATGTGAGTCTTGTTTACTTGGCAATACGATAAAAGCCCCTTTCACAGGTTTTAGTGAGAGAGCGAGTGAATTATTGGCCCTAGTACATACAGATGTATGTGGACCAATGAGCTCGGCTGCTAGGGGTGGGTTTCAGTACTTTGTAACTTTTACCGATGACTTTAGTAGATATGGATATATCTATTTAATGAGGCATAAATCTGAAACTTTTGAAAGGTTCAAAGAGTTTCAAAATGAAGTACAAAATCAACTTGGCAAATTAATAAAACACTTACGATCAGATCGTGGTAGCGAATACTTGAGCCAAGAGTTTGGTGATCATCTAAAGCAATGTGGAATCATTCCGCAACTTACTCTGTCAGGAACGCCTCAATGGAATGGCTTGTCCGAACGATGAAACCAAACTTTATTAGATATTGTTTGGTCAATGATGAGCCCAAGAGATCTGCCATTATCCTTTTGGGGTTTCGCCCTAGAGACTGCTGTGTTCACTTTGAATAGGGTCCCATCAAAATCCGTTGAGAAGACACCATATGAGATATGGACTGGGAGAAGAACCATGTTGTCATTTCTCAAGATATGGGGATGTGATGCTTATGTAAAACATTTACAATCAGATAAACTCACACCTAAATCAGAAAAATGCTTTTTTGTGGGGTATCCTAAAGAATCAAAAGGATATTACTTTTACAAAAGAAACGAGAACAAAGTTTTTGTTTCTCGAAATGTTGTTTTTTTAGAGAAAGAGTTTCTTTCAAAAGAAATCAGTGGGAGTGATGTGTATCTCGATGAAGTTCGAGAATCACATGAATATGTTCAAGCTACCACTGAACCTTCACAAGATGTACAAAATATTGTACAATTTATGGAAGAGACACCAGCCCCACGTAGGTCGGGGAGGCCGCGTCATGTACCCGTAAGGTATGGGCATGACATATTTTGTTGGAAAATGATGAGCCCATGACTTTTGAAGAAGCAATGATGGACCCAAACTCCGAAAAATGGCTTCATGCATGACAATCAAGTTTGGAACTTGGTCGATCCTCCTGATGGTGTAAAAACCATTGAATGCAATTGGATTTTCAAGAAGAAGATAGATGTAGATGGAAATGTTCAGATCTATAAGGCATGGTTGGTCGCAAAGGGTTTCAAACAAGTTCAAGGAGTTGACTATGATGAAACCTTCTCACCGGTAGCCATGCTCAAGTCTGTCCGGATTATTTTAGCTATTGCTGCATATTTCGATTATGAAATATGGCAGATGGATGTCAAAACAGCCTTCCTTAATGGGAATCTATCTGAGGATGTATACATGATACAACCTGAAGGTTTTGTTGATCCAAAATATGCTAAAAGGGTATGCAAGCTTAAAAGATCCATTTATGGGTTATAGCAAGCATCTCGGAGTTGGAACATTCGTTTTGATGAAGCACTCAAAGGATTTGACTTTATCAAAAATGAAGAAGATCCTTGTGTTTACAAGAAGGCCAGTGGGAGCGCACTTGTGTTTCTGATTTTGTTTGTGGATGAAATATTATTGATCGGGAATGATATTCCTATGCTTGAAGATGTTAAGACTTCATTGAAAAGGAGTTTCTCAATGAAGGACTTGGGAGAAGCATGCTATATCTTGGGCATAAAAATCTATAGAGATAGATCAAAAAGGTTAATTAGATTAAGTCATGAAACGTACATTGACAAGATATTGAAAATGTTCAATATGCATGAATCCAAGATAGGTTCCATGCCAATGTCTCTGCAAGAATCAGTGTCCTTCGACAAATGATGAGCGAGACAGGATGAGCAAGAATCCATATGCTTCAGCTGTTGGGTCTATTATGTATGCCATGATCTGCACGCGCCCAGATGTCTCATATGCTCTAAGTGTCACAAGAAGATACCAAGCGGATCCAGCTGATGGTCATTGGATAGCCGTAAAAAATATCCTGAAGTACTTGAGAAGAACTAAGGGTATGTTCCTTGTTTTTGGAGGTGAGGAAGATCTGGTTGCAAAGGGTTACACCGATGCAAGCTTCCAAACTGACAAAGATGATTTTCGATCGCAATCCGGGTTTGTGTTTGCACTAAATAGAGGAGCAGTAAGCTGGAAGAGTTCCAAGCAAAACACAGAGGCCGACTCTACAATAGAAGCGAAGTACATTGCGGCTTCGGAGGCCGCAAAAGAAGCTGTGTACATTAAGAAGTTTATCACAGAGCTTGGTGTGGTCGCTAGTGCCTTTAGTCCAATGGATATCTATTGTGATAATAGTGGTGCCATTGTACAAGCTAAAGAGCCTAGATCTCATCAGAAGTCTAAACACATACTCCGACGCTTTCACCTTATTCGTGAGATTGTGGATAGATGTGACGTGAGAATATGCAAAGTACATATGGAAGCCAATGTGGCCGATCCGTTGACAAAGCCACTGCCACAGCCTAAGCATGAGGCGCACACGAGGTCTATTGGTATTAGATACTTAGTTGATTAACTCAAGTGCAAGTGGGAGATTGTTAGTATTATGCCCTTGAGGCAATCATTTAGATGATTGTAACAGGACAATGTTTATGAATACTAATATGATTATTGGTCCAATGAATGTATATCATTGTATTGATCAACAAGTATGTGACTTGCTTATGAATCTCTTTACTTATTGATGTAATTCGATAAATATATTGATCGGATATCATCGTATAGGACAACGATGAATAGATCAGCACATGTAGTGATCGATGATCATGCTTCATAGATCATGGGATATGGAGATATCATCTATACATTGTGGACGCATGTTGAAGAACATGGTTACATAGACCCGCAATGGGACACTGCGAGAATGTTACATTCTTATGTGTCATCAGTGTATCTCATACATAGTAGATGTATGATCCTTAGACCTGAGATTGTCATATTCCCTACATGTGTAATAGTTTTCCTTGGGGCTATCAAACACTACTTCCTAACCGGATACTTATAAAGGTAGCTTTCATGTTTACTATAAAACGTGCAGAGGAAAGTGAGCAGGCAAGATTAAATTTGCCACTCCAATGAAACAGAGATATATGACAAGGCCACTCGTGTGATATGATTAAGGAAGTGCATGGCCATGCCGTGATTGAGGAGTCAATCACAACTTATTAATATATCACGGGTACGAGAGATAGATTGAATCATCAAAGGATGACATGCTTCTCACATTGAGTTCAATCTTCATATTCTTGACAAAGGGATTATTACATGAGTACTTTGGAAAGGTTCTGTCCGATTTGATCAAAGTTTGTTTGGGAGTTGGCATGCTTTGCATGGAGCCGCTACCAACTATTGGATTGAAAAGGAGTTTTCCGAATCCATGTCCAAACGTACGTGAACCTGCAGGTCACACACTTAATGGGCTGGGACACATTAATTTGGATTGGATCCGTAATTAATGGACCTCGCAGGCTTAGCACACTGATGGGCCATGGTTTATGGTTTCATCTCGTGGCTATATACGGAGTGGAGCAGGGTGGCCGCAGAGTTTGCTTTCCTACAGTTTAGAATTGTTTCACCCGAAACCCTATCCTCCTCCTCTCGCTGCCCCTGCCGAACGACCAGGTGCTTGCACACCGACGCACGGCATTCCATCCCCGGATGTGTGGACTACTGTGGTGACACTGCTGCGATTGCGGTGTGGGAGGACGATCCACGACGAGGTGGGGATGATCCACTCCATCGACGCATGAAGGATTCCGCAACTACGCGTCCAGTGGTAATCTAATCTATGATCCCCTTCTTGCGAGTAGCTTTTTGGTTATGGTGTAGATTTTTTTGTGCTAGCGTAGCATACGGCGTTCCTCTTCAATGTTGTCCTACCTGACTAGCCCGCAGAACCTCCGAGATGATCGTAGCGGTGGCTGCATCGACCGCACCCTCAGGAGCCTCGGCCTCACCGGTCATAGCGGCCTCGACCCCAGGCTTGTCCACATCGGCCCTGAGTTCGATTGCCAGGGCGCCTTCGGCTCCACTTCTCGGGGTGACTTGGGCCTACCGTGAGTGAGGGCGACGGACCAGAAGGAAGTCGTCGTCGTCCTCGGACTCGCCCTGGACAACGACCATGGTCAATGGTCGCCTACGACCATACGCAACCAGCGTCGCACCCCGGGTGTTATGGCGATCGAGGCGTTCCTGATGCTGCGATGAGCACGAGCGAGCACTCGAGGTCTGAGGTGGGGAAAACAGCTAAGCAAGAGAAGAAAGGGAACCTACGCTACGACCTAAAGGAGGTAAAAATCACACGTACCTGGATCGCAAGCCTCCATCTCGTGGAGGGGCACTGGGGATCTTGGTGCCCCGCCTCCGCCACAGCGCCAGGGGTGTTCCCTCTCCAGGCGCCCTGCGAGGGCGACCTCACAACCCGCGGGGGCTCTGAGCTCCCCACGGTGGCTGTACCAGCGCCCAACAATGGGGACTTTGGTGTCACCCCTGAGTCCAAGTTCCTCGCGGCGATCGCTACCTTCTATTGCTGATAGAGATGAGGAGAGGTCAGACATGGTAACCACCGAGAGATTAAGCTCGAGTGTTACCGGGCTCGATCAAGGTGACTTACCATAGTATGATCGCACCACCCGATGTGTTGCTTCTTCGGGGCGCTGGACCCTGGGGTTTCTGGAGCCGGCCTCTTGCCCACCTTCTTGCCCTTGCTTGCTCTAGGCAGCGGCAACATCCTCCTCACTGTGTCCAAGACGTCCTCATGCTCCTTCAATTATGAAGCAAAGGTCAGTACGAGCTCGAGCACTTCCAAGCTTGACCTTGGCGCGAGATGAGTTACCTCGCTGCTCCGCCTAAACACGTTCTTAGGGACAGGGTCGTCCATGGCGTAGTTGAACGCCGCCATCCCGAACATCTCAAACATCCTCGCCGCTATCCAAGACTCTGGCGAAGCTACTGAGGAAAAGGGGAGCCGTTAGTTAACGCTCGGCCAAGCTCGAAGGGACCTTACCGTTTGGACCCTCCTAGGTAAGGTCCTCGTTCCTCTTTATCTCGAAGAACGGGTGCACCCTCTTCCTCAGAGGTAACACCCGATTGCGCAAGAAGTCGTAGGCGATGGCCTAGCCAGTGAGGCCGCACGTCAAGCAGATGTGGATGGCTACGATGGCCTTCTGGTCTGCCGCCAAGTCTACAGGGTCGGGGGTCTGGCGCTTGCTATCGACGGGAGTCCCGTTGTACACGAGCGCTCCACCTTCACCGCTCTTCAGGTAGAACCACCTCTCGGTCCATGGCTCAAGGGAATCTCGAGCATGGATCGAAGGGTAGGAGCAAGCAAGCCCCGTCTGCAGCCGAAAGTAGAGACACCCCACCATGGGGTTCTTTGAGGTGTGGAACAAGGAATAGAAGCGGACGAAAAGCGAGGGGGTTGGAAGGATTCCCAGGAACCCCTCACACAGGTGCGAAAAGATGGAGAGGAGAAAAATGGAATTGGGTACCAGATTGACCAGCTCGACCTCGCATTGTGCGAGAACCACCGCTGTGAAGTCGCTCTCAGGCATCCGTAGACCAAAGAGCATGTATTGCTCGGTGCTGACAAGCTCGTCCGCCTGGGGTTGCAGCTCGGCCTCAGCACCTGGCGCAGCCATGTCGCCGGGTCCAGCATCCCCAGCGTCTCGAGCTCTTTCATCCGCTCCATGGTCATCGTGCTCCTCCCGAACTTGGCCATGGGTTTCAGCTAGGTTTTGGGTTGAGAGAGGAAGATTGCAAAAGAGGGTGAGGAAGATGGAAGAGCGCTAGGGTTCAATGCAAGAAGGATTTGGGGAATCCTCTAAGGAAGGCAACGGTTCGGGATTTAAAGGTCCCGACCATCGGAACAAGGGTCAGTTACGCCTCAAAAGGAGAGCCGCGGTTCCTACAACGGGATTCAAAGCGCCGTGAGTTTTTCCTCCAATTCCTTCACCCGAAGACCGCGGCGTCGAAGTTCGAGCATTTTTGGGCACGATCGCTCCATGGATCTTCACGCGGTCCCGACCCGGGCTCGAGCTTGAACATTTTCGAGCTCGGCCGGGGAACCGTCCCCTTCTCCAGGTCATCAGACTCAAGGTCATCCCGAGCCTCAGGATCACCGCTTGAGCCTCGGGGGCTAGCTGTGAGGGACTGGTTACCCCGCACAGGCAATGACTGCTGGGCCCGGGCTCACTCGACTAAGGACTGAGCTCACCCGACCAAGGCCCGAGCTCACCCGACTAAGGACTGAGCTCACTCGACCAAGGGCCCAGCTCGCTATTAAGGTCGGGCTCGGAGGACTCGGTCAGATCGCAGAAACCAGCGGTTATTGAGTCAAAGGAGGGGCCTTAAAAGGTTGAGTTAAGGTGATCGTGGACAACGGTTCCCAGCGCCATTATTGCCATGCTTCAATGCGCATCATGTTCGGATCTGGTGCCACTCCCCCGAGAATCTCACCTGGCCGTTTTTCTGTAATAAGCTAAGTAGTAGAGGTATAAAAATCTTCCCCTGCGCGGGAAGAGGAGGACAACAGAGAGACATACATGACACGACACACAGAACCAACGCTCGACCTCGGCTCAAGCACCTCTTGTATTCAACCATAGTACGTCATCGTCTACCTTCCGCCTTCGGGCAAGACTAGAGTAGAGCTGTTACCCGTGCTGGGGGCTCGAACCAGTGTAACTCCTCGCGTCAACCGCTGTTTTGTTCTCATCCTTAGCGATGATCAGAGTTCCTTCCTTTGGCAAGCACGATCTTCGGGTCCACTCCTACATCACTACCCCTCTTCTTCTTGCGGTCAGGCGATCCCGATCGTCGACACAACCATGAAATGGATTACACAATTTGACACAATGATAGGAATAAAGCACTCCTAACGTGGATGCAAACTATAGGAAAACACCAATTAGGTAGCAGATCCAGCTTTGTGAACTTCAACATGTTGCCATCCACAACCGATATGAAGGTTTTGCCCGATCTTCACAGTTTGTCGTGGTTTGATAACTTGATGAGCGAAGTGAGGCCAACAATCCAAGTGAATGGAAAGCCTGCTTCTCACAAAATTCACTCGTCATGGTGCTGGTGCTCTTGATCCTCTCCAAACGAAGTGAGGCCAACCAGCTGCGAACAATCGACCTAAAAGTAACAGAATTCGCTCGGAAACAATCGTGATCCTCGTCTACTTGATCACCGGGAAGTAGACGCAAATAACATGTACAACAACGAGGGGCGCACAAGTACTCCGGGGGTATGCTCAACTCCTCTCTCGGTTTACAGGATGCAAACGGGAAGAACAAAGCATAAAAGCAATTATGTTTAATCTGAATAATGTGGTCTAAAACCTTAAGCCATGAATTACATGGGTATATATAACCCCTTGGATGTCCTCCCAATGAAGGGCCTGGTTGGAAGGCTGTTTTTTAGCCCAAAACTAGTGTAAAATACAAGCCTATAAAATTTTCCATACTAAGCTGCTAAATCTGCTTGGATGGGCCCGTAAAACTAGTAAAATTACACTGGTTCGGCCCTTTACAACTGGAAAAAACAATCTAGTGAGAAGGCAACAAAACTTTTCTGACAGATATCAGGGAGACTCAGCTCTTGGGCTACCAGCCCGTGTGACGGCGGTGGTGGCATTGCTCTTGGGCAAGTGGCGGCGCCAGCGGATAAGGGTTATCACACTTCTACAGGCCTTACCGCGTGATTTGCCGCGGATTGAGATCCAGATCATCGAATTTCGAGGGGGACTGGACTGGACCGTGCCGAGGTGGGACTTCGAGGTGGTGAGTGCATGGAGTTCATGTTGTGCTTGTTTCTCCTGGTGGGTTGGGGTGAGATGGCTATCGCCTCCGCCGCGTAATTTCGATAGGTTTGCAAGTTTGGGCGTGGGAGGCTGCGATCTAGGATGTGTTCAGGAACTTGGTGTTGCTTATTTCTGCTTGTTTCCGGTGCCGTGGCATGGTTTTTTTTGGGTGGATTTGGTGCTGTTTCTCGCTTAATTGTGGTGGATTTGAGGAGGAGAAGTTAGCTTTTGCTGCATGTTCTCGTTGGTTTCTTGTTGATGTTTAGTAGATTTGTGGAGGGGATGCTATTTTAGATCTTTGGTTTTGTTCTAAAGTTGCAATCTTGGTTGCAATCTTGATGATTTTGTCTGAATTTTCTTATCAATTTATCATATTTTGTAGCTCCAATTTGATGTGCTGATCTGAAATTTTGATGCATATTGCAAAGATCTGATTTTGATTAATTGACAAGGAATCCTAGTTTCTCAAATCATTGAGTTAGCACTATGTTTTTCTCCCAAACAGGCTGATCTCTAGGGTTTTGATTTCGCTGGTAATTTTTGTAATGAAAAGTTACAAGTGGTTTTCCTTTACAAGTGGAAAAAAAATTCAGAACTCCCAAGCAGGTCCTAATTTGTACATCAATCAAACCCTATCTCTAGTTTCCTAATTAGACTCAACTAAAAAAGTAAAAACTAATATGCCAGTTTTCTTCTTCCAGATTGTTTCAGAGATAGAATAGTAACCATAGGTAATACACATCCAAGCGTATATCCATTGCGACAAGATCAAAAAGACATTTCAAACGAGTACTTATTTGCCTGATTTGGACTTTTATGAGAAAGTTATGACCATTCCAAATTGGGTCTTGCTGGATGTGACGAGTTGAATTCGAATTTGAGCTTTCCAAAAGTGCACCATCCAAATATGCACTTCCCAAAGTTACACTTTCCAAATATGCACTTGTCAAAGATAAACTTTCCAAATATGCACTTTCCATAAGTTTGCACCATCTATGATCACTACACTGGGTTAGGGGAGAGAGAACAACGTAGACAAGAAACAAGAATCCAAATAAATGGGAGTATGTTTAACCCAATAAAATTAAAAACTTTATTAACAACTTGGTATGGTTGTTTATAAGAGCCTAAGGGCATGCAACACATACTGCATACTCAACAATCATAGAAGAACTAGCTTAACCTATGCATACAAAGCTAACACCTACATGGCGACATTGTCTAAATTAAATTAAGTAGACACGATTCAAAACAAGAGTCTCAACTTCCTCACTAGCACCCATCACTCGTCAAGCCATCTAGTTTGAGGCTCCCCTTGGGCATATGACGATGGGTGAGGTGGCATAGGCGTGAAACAATCCTGATGCCCAGGAGCAGGAACCTCAAACTGCATATGCACATCGTGCATCTCAGATTCCGAGTCTTCAGGTTCCATCTTGACCTCCTCGGGATCTTCCTCGTCCAGCTCTTGTTCCACTTCATCCTCAACGACATGCAAGGCTTCCTCAAGCTCCATTATCCTTTATGTAGCCATGATGCGAGTCTCCTGGAGTACTTCCTCAGCCACTCTCAAAGCTTCATACACTTGCTCCAGTTCTTGAGTAGTCTTTTGCATCAAGTCCTGCTGAGCAGTTGCAAACCTAGCCAACTGCACCACTATTGCATCATCTTCTCCTTCAACTCTTTGGCGTTGGACAGCGCCTCCTTGGGGATGAAGTCACAACACCGTCTCCTCTAGCTCGTCGCCTTAGTCACGGCAAATGCATTGCAGGGCAAGGCACGCCAACTCTTGAATTTCAACATCGAATGTAGTGCTTCTAATGGTGATGTTGATCGGCCAGCATGCATTGGTGTCCTCCCTGGCATAGATGATAATCTTGCAAATCATCCCTTGGTCTTTGATGTTGATTATACAGCTGGTACATCGGTAAAGCGACCTCTCAAAACCTCTAAGAACTTGTAAAACCTTCCAAATCTCAGCAGCGTAACTAGGAGTATGCTCACCGTAGGACTACACTATCCTCACCTGATAAAAGATAGCTTGGGTAACACCTCAACTCAAACCAGTAGGGAGAGAAAGAAAAATTTAGTAAATGGACAAGAATAGAAGAATGAGATAAGTCAAGAACTTATTATTAATTAAGTTAAATTTTCTTTTAGTAAATAATTTTGGACACACCTAAGAGATGACTAGTTTATCTAGGGCCAAAACCTACACTCAGTATAACTTTGATACCACCTCTGTCAGGACTTAAATATGCAAATGTGGACCATCTGTTTATACCGCACTAGTCTAAGATCACGCTAGTGCATATAGTGGTAACATAGATGAATATCACAATCATACACAATGAAAACATAATAAAAAACTTCATTTATTAATTATAAAACTGTTAACTAACCTTATGGTCGATTTTACATGACTATGCCACGTAGGGATAAACTATAAATATTAAAATTGTAGTGGAATAGAAAATGTAGATAAACTCCTCAGTATACCACAGGCAACTGACAAGGCTTGTACCCTAGACGTTCGCCTCCTCTTGGTACTCCTCCTCCAAAGCTAGTGTAGAATCCTCTTCTACAGTTAATTTTGTTGCAGCAAGGGTGAGTACTTAAAGCACTCAACAAGTTGCGCACATAATGCAATTATGCCATAACTATATGCGAGGCTTTTTCGAATAGATGGTTGATATGGTTATTTTGCAGTAAAGCAGCATTTACAAATGATTATAGTAAATAGATTGAAATGACAGTAAAATAAATAACTTTAAGATATTTCTCAACTTAAACTAGCAAACAGCCCTAACCAATTTCAATGTTTCCAATGACACAAGGCCTCCCTTCCCAAGTTTTAGTTACAAAATCTAACCTTTAACTGTAATTCCCGATCATTGTCCAATACCGAGGATATGACTATTCGAATAGATTTACACTCTGCACAGGTTGTACACTTTATCCACATGGTATGATCAAACTATATTGTCATGCATTTTCACGTACCCATCGATGTGTGGCTAGAAGATCATAACAAAACCTTTCGAAAACTTTGTCCGGACACTGACGCTCCCGATAAGTTGGACTCACTCAGTACTACAGACAAAGTCATCACAGACGGTTCTAAAAGGTCATCATAGATTGTTTTGTGAACTGTCTAGAAACATAGTTAGTGATGACAACGATGTATCACAGACGGTTCTTGGACCGTCAGTGAAACTCACATCACAGACGGTTGTTTACTAGAATCTTCTGTGATGTTCTCACATCACACATGGTTGTCTCTATTAAAGAACCGTCTCTGATGTACGCCACATCACAGACGGTTATAGTAAATAACCGTCTGTGTTATGTGATATATCATAGACGGTTACTTTTATGGAACCGTCTATGATATTAGTTTTTACTGCTATATATTTTTGTATTTATTGGCTAGCCTCAGGAAATACTAGCCATGCCAAGCATATTACATAAATTATCATAAGTAGATTACACATCACAAGCAGATTATATCGCAAGCTGATCACAAATCACAGATTACATAACCACTTCAGAAATCAACTCAAATGTTATATTAACCAACATATCATACATTACACCACCATTTCAGAGATGAACTGAAATATTATATTAACCAATGGAATGCACAATTAGAATTGACAAATTCACACAAGTTTCACAAATTAACCAATAGAATGCTCAATTTTTACAAATTAGGCAGCGTGTAATGTGCCTTTTTGCCTTTTTACCTCACGCATCAAGAAGTCAAAGAGGTGTTCTCGAATTGCCTCTAGATGGGCTTTTTTCAACGTAGTTGCAACGCTGATCTTCTTTGTATTGACGAGAGTTCGCATGTTATGGCAAACATAGAAGGCACATAGGTTATTTCCCTATCCCTGATAGGCGCTGTGTGAAAATAGAATTGGTTAGTTCCAGGGGCATTATTACAGAGTGATATAGGATTATTGTGTACTAGCGGCTACCGGAAAGGAAAAATCGTGTTTCAGCTTCAACGAGTCCTTGTGTGGCCCTCCATGATTTCTATACACTCGGAATACCCTATGTGATTACAAAAAAGTTAGCCTCAGCCATTCCGCGGGCTATAGGAGAGTAATCTATGGAGGGCACGTGAATACCTGTCGAGTAGTTTTTCGATAGGCCTCATGTCGTGGCTGTCCTTATGTAAGGAACTAACGTAGATAAGCTGGTTTTTTCTTGGTTCAAATACAATTAGAACCCAATGAAACCTATAGATGGATAAAGCCATGGTTACTCAACCTAACTTTGAGTTGCGTGTAAAGTATAAATCAAAGTATAGCATGTAGTGCAACACTTACAACAGGTTGTACGGTATAACTATGTACTTTTTATCGCGTTAAGCCAGTGATGCCTCTATCACGTAATCCTCGAAGTAAGTAGCATTTTCTTTCATTGTTTGGCTCGAGACTATGTGTGGGTCGAGGAAACTCACTGATATTTCTTTCCTTTTCGCTTCAAGGATCATGTATCTATATATACAAAAGCAAGGAGTTATATGAAATTTATCCGTAATACACGAATGTATAGACCATGATTGCACACACTTATAATGTCTAGCATCTCATGAGTGCGGCATCGATGGCGTCGAGGTTGAAGAGATTGAACAAGTCTTTGAAGTCGACCATGAAGAAGCCCCCAGACAACTGGTTGAAAAGATGCTCGTGCTTGAAGCTGATCGAGAAACTTGTTACGCTTGTTGCCTTCCGATTTTTTTCTTGCTCCATGTACCAATTATGCAATGTAATGGATTCCGTTGAAAGATCTTGTAGGCCCTCTTCCATTAGTAAAGGCTCTCCTAGTTTGCATTTTCGGGCAAACGAGGCATATTCATATTCTAGCTCCTTCATGATCTACTTGGATTTTGCCTTGTCTCCCTTTCCACTTTTGGTCGTGTTCATGGGAGAGGAGCGGGCATGAAGTGTTTTGTCGGCCTGCATTGATGCTCCGGGCATGATAGCCGATTGTGTCGGCCGGTTCGGTGCAGCTGGTGGCTCTGGTAGTGCTTGTAGCTCCACCGCAGCATTTTGATTATGTTGTGCATGTTGCTCCGATGCTGGAGAACAGTCTTCAATTAAGATGTCCCTCTTGCGCCATTGGATGAATGTCTTAACGCCATGCCCTAGTGTCACTATCTCATCATTTGGGGCATCTCCAGCAGGATGGGCTTGAAAAGTGTATTCACTAGTCCACAGTGACCTTCGCATAACCCGGTGCTACCGAGCGACTGTGAACAATTGTCGCTTCACTGGTAGGATATACGCGCCCCAACCAGCCTACAGGACAATAGAGCTATTGGTAAGCGTCACTTGGAGCTTGAACGGCGTGACCTTCTACATAACGATACAAAATTTATTAACTATGACGTCCAACATATTCTATGTAAGGAGCTTTCCAAACATATGTAGTACCTGGATGTCATCGACGGCAAATGTGCTATCGTGTACATATGTCTCAGGGGTGGATGCACAGCTGCTCTGCCAGTGAGTGGGGCTGAACTGCGTCAGTGCTTCTAGGGCTTGCGCGGTCTATGTGAGTTTGTCAGCAGCCACCCTTAGCTCCTACCTTTCTTCAAGGCTTCTTAGCTTTTCATCAAATTGCGCTTTCAGCCCTGCCTCAATTTGTTCCTTAAGCTCTTCCTTAATCGACGCTACTAGCCATTCTTCATGCTTGATTTTGGCTCTTTTCCTACTCCGGTACGTGTTGGAGTCCTGTGGGAATCCCCTTTTCCAGGGGACAAAAACACCCAAGCCTCGCATGCGACCAGGGTGCTCCTTGCTTCCCAAGGCCATTGATAGTACACCTTTCTCCCTGTCCGCTAGAAAGAGGGTTGCGATGATTCTGACTTCAATGTGAGCATCAAGAGCAAGGCAAGTCATGTCACTTATAATTATGAAGCAATTGCAAACTACGTAGTTCGATATCTTACCAGGTGTTGGGAAACTTCCTCGTCTGCAGGGTTCCTGATGGACACGGTACCCGAAGACATGGTATTTGACCTCGCTCTTAGCCAGTTTCGAGCACGCAGGTCTTCAATCGAGGCAAATGGTGGGGATGCCCCTGTCAAAAGTGCCTCCCCATTCTCTGTAACATCCCAAAAATTGGCTTAAATATTAATTTATTGCTTAAATGTGCATTTATGATTTTCTGGAATTTATTTGGATTTTTCTGGATTTATTTGAATTAATTTTAATTTAAGAATATTGACCTTTTATTCAAATCTATTTAAATCTGTGCAAAGTTAAAATAAAGTTTTACCAAAAATATTTTGTTTGAGTCCAGGATGTCTCAAAGTATTTTGGAGATTTTTCTTGGATTTTTCCTGATATTTATTCTGCTTAAAACTGATTAATCGAATTACCAGAATTAGTTTATTAACTAAAATACGGGAAAATCGTGGAATAGTACCGGGCCGTAGCCCATCTCTGTTGCAAGCCAGCCCATGCGCGCAGCCCGTTAGGCCCAGCTTCTAGAAGCCCTCGCGTTGGCCGTTCTGGACCGTGTGATCGAGCAGGCGGTCCGGATTAGATCGGGCCAGAGCGGATCACAGCCGAGCATCGCGCCACGTGTAGGGCGGAGCGTCATCGTGCTCGCGTGACCAGCGTGGACTCTGCTCTGTGTCCGTCTCGGCGCCGCCATGGACTCTTTTCTGTTTGTGCGTGATCTGGGCTCCTAAGTGCTATAAAAGGGTGCGCATCAGGGGCACCGGACATATCTAGGAGAAGCCCTAAGCTCTCGTTGTGAAAGTGGCCTTTCGTGCGCCGCAATCGGAGTTTTCTCGAAGATCGCCGCCGCTATCGGTTTCGTCGATTCCGCCGTCGTCCGTGGGGCTTGAGGCACGCAACCAAGGCCATTAGATCCGTCTCACCAAGGGGAAGCTCGTGCGCACCTTGGTTCTTCCCGAAGAACGCTGGAGTAGAGGATCCCTGTGAAGGCCGCCGTCGCCGTTGAAAAAAAAGACCTCACCGCCGTCGTCTCAGTACACCGAAGGGGGATCCAACCATGTCATCTTATCCGTACCATCGAGACGTGTCCGTAGGTATCCCCGTTCTCGTCGCCGGTGGCCCTAGGGGTCCGCGCCATCGCCGTCGACGTGGCTTGCTAGTTCGCCGCCGGGTGTCTGCCACGGAATTGCTGCGTTAGCATCGGATGCCAAGGTGTTGCCCGCGTGGCGTGCCGCGTGGATGCTGCGGTGGCATCGAATCAGCAGTGTGGGCCATGTGTGTCAGTGACCGAACTCGTGAGGACCGGGTGCACCGTGAACCCGACGAAGTTTGTGGACTCGGTCCATGGACCTAGGGGCATGTGTCAGCACCGGGGCACTTCGGGTCAGGGCTGACGTCAGCATGACATCACGCTTGCGCAATAATCTATTTTCGATTTAAAAATAAATCTGTTAACTCTGATTTTCTGATTTTTGCAATTTCAGTATTTATTTCAAACTTCAAAAGGCTATATCTTTTGCATCGTAACACGGATTTGAGTGATTCCAATTTCTAAAAATTTGTAAAATTGAGATCTATTTAATGGTGAATTTTATTTGATTTTTGGAGTTCAATTTCTCTGTGTTTTGGTATTTATTTGCTTTTCTTCTTCGGTACACGTAGACGTTGAATTGTGCGACGCTTCGAAGGAAGATCCAGCAACTCAAGAGCAAGTTCCAGAACCAGATCAGGACCTATTCCAAGGCAAGTTGTGCTTTGATCATGTTGAACCCATGTTTATAAAATTGCTATATTTGTTTTACCCTATTGCATATTATTTCAAGTATACAATTGTTTCAAATTAAATTGGGCTTAGCTAATATACCAGATTGAATTATACCCTACCTTGTCATTGTATGCCATGATCCATTGTCACCCTAGATTGGTTCAATATAGTTGGTTAATAATTATAATCAACATTGGAGGATTAGTCTGTATTTGTTGCTTAGCCATGCCACGTCATCACATGTGTCAGAATCATTGATAATTAATCTTGATTAATGGAATATGGAACAATGTTATGAACTTGTGTGTCATGTGGGATCACACGATGAGATTGAGTTGTTGTGGCGAGTCATGTCACGCAACGATGTTGAATTGTTGATAGCACGTGGTGCTTGGTAATCAACTGGGTGATAATCACTTAGATCGGGGCAAGCGACAAGGGGCGAGTATGCCAAGGTGGGCCCAATGGGTAGAGGGTATGTGTATGTCTTGCCCTGATCACTTTAAGGACTTAACCTTCCAAGCCTTTGACCTGAGTCAATCATGCAACCACATATCTGGTATGGGCCAGCCTAGCTGATTAATTTGCAATGTCTTAACTTTGGTACTATCTTGGTCGGTGTGAGTTCCCGAGTTATGGAGTAATTCACAAGGCGCAAGACGGGGGCCCTGGTTGTGGTTTTTAGACCCACCAGTGTTGAAACCTTAGCTGGTAATACTGGATTAAGCCAGAGCATTGTAAAGGCTTTGTCATGATCTCTTCGCCGACACACCAAAGGAAGTGTGTTAATTGCATGGCACCAAGAGACGATCATGTCGTGTGGGTAAAGTGCATAACCCCTGCAGAGTGTGAAACTATTCGGATAGCCGTGCTCGCGGTATTGAGCAATGCTCGGGAATTACAGTTAAGGGTTAGATGAATTAAAATGGACAACTTGGTTGGGATGGCAGAATGCCATATGGATGATGGAATCGACTTAGGATTGGAAACTTGGTTTACTTGAGAAATACTGAATTTATTTACTATTGATATTTGTTTTACAGTCTTTACAATCTATTTACTGTATTTGTTCTTAAATGCTGCTTATTGCAAAATAGCCATAATAGCCTATCCATTGGAATAAGCCTTGCATATTAGAATTGCATTCTGTCCACAACTTGTTGAGTGCTTTAAGTACTCACCCTTGCCAACAACAACATCACCAGTTGAAGAGACTACATCAGTGCTGGAGGAAAGATTCCAGGAGGAGACGAATGTTTAGGGCGCAAGCCTTGTCAGTTGCCTGTGGTATACTGAGGGGTTGTCTACGTTTTCATTCCGCTGCAGTTTAATATATTATTCAGCCTTGCGAGGCATAGTCATGTAAGTGGACCATAAGGTCATTCAACTAGTAGTATGTATCATATGATGTCTTTCATAATATTTCCGCTATGTATGATTGTGATATTTACTGATGTTGAGCCTGTGTGTACTAGCGTGATCCTGGACTAGTGCAGTATACACAGAGGGTCCGGATTTGCATATTTGGGTCCCGACATTCTCCCTCCTCCATTGCTTGCTCTTACCCGAATAGCCAGCGGTGCCGAGTCTGTGGGGGTGGGTGTTCTAGGCCTGGAGGGCCTTGAGCGCTTCACTCTGATGCATGAATTCTTCTAACGTCTTCATCTCAACAAATTGTTGCCATATGTCTTCGTTAATGAAACCATACTTAGAGAAAGGATTCCTTTTCATCTTGATGTAATTTGTGACAAGCGTGCTTTTGAAGTTCTTCCATGCTTTTCCCACCACTAGTAATGCGTATCGCAAACTAGGTGCACGGCGTCTCTCGAACGATGCAAAAACAATTCTGACTATGTTGTTGCGCTCAGTTCCTGTGCAGCAATCCCGCAGAAGCTCTGGAATGCATTCACTGCCTTCAAAGGTTCAGTGGGGCCCCGTCCTGCAGATTGACCGCTGTGATGGTATATCGGCTTTAGGGCCTTTTATTTATATCTCTTGGACCGTGCGTTGGTTTTCCTACCTTCAGCTCATTAGATCCATTCAACGGTGAGGATTGAGGGGATATCATCTTCATCAGATTTAACCCAATTGACAAAAAGTGAATAAAATTTTCAAAATTCAAGTTGTTCATCAGATATAATGGTTAAATTAACAAGAAGTAACTATATAATTCAGAGAAGTGTACGTAAAAGCAATAGCTTAGCCTAACACTTCTAGCGAACGCTATTTGTTTTCTCAAACATAAAAATACTAACATGTACACATTTTCTTTTATAATACCTACCTTACAACATCATCTATTATAGACTAAAACCCAATTATACTTGACATACATTCTCAAAAAAAGTACTTGAATTTTTTCACCCAAAAAAGAAACAGCCCTGAATTTGGTCGATCCGGGTGACAACAAAGACACAGCCATTGGTTAACATGATCAGGAGCTGAGCTGGTTCACAATATCCATAATTCTCAATTGGAAGCACAATAAGTTATTTTGACACTGGAAGCACACAAAAGTGGGTAAATAATTAATGCCAGGAAATGAATTATAATTGAAGTATTGAACACCTACAACCACAATTAA
Source organism: Otatea glauca (assembly GCA_036346275.1). Lineage (NCBI taxonomy): Eukaryota > Viridiplantae > Streptophyta > Magnoliopsida > Poales > Poaceae > Otatea > Otatea glauca. The sequence continues at coordinate 13,462,350 of CM070716.1, read as the reverse complement.
AATTAATTCTTACAAAGAATACATACATCGCTAAAAACATGACTTACTAAAACAGACACCTCTAATACTTCATTTACTCGTGAAACATTAGGGTACAGAATGGCTGCTGAGTGTGCTAGAAATGCTTTGCTACATATGATCATGGACAACAAAGAAAATACAAGTCACTTATTTTCTCTTATATTGTTATATAACTACATTTAAGCTCTTTCAATATGTTCAGACTATCTTTCTGTTAGTAATTAATAATGTTGAACAATATTGTAGTAGAACGTAGGATCTACACACGAGAGGTCACCACCACCATGAAACCTTAGAAACTCAAAACTAGCACAGCAAGGAGCCAGATCGCAAAAATGCATGGAACTATCATATATAATAAGCACAGGAGTTCTCCTTGTGTACATCATGAAGCCACAAAAAAGTACCTCGTCGTAGGCGGTGGGGGAGCCGGAGCACGGGCTCACGGGGTTAGGGAGAAGGAGGATGTCGCACGGGGCCGGGGAGAAGGAGGACAACAGCGCATGGCCAAGCAAGGGGAGGAGGAGGATGGCAGACGGCACGGGCTCAGGGAGGAGGACGGCGGCTCACGGCACGGGCTCGGGGCTGAGGACGGCGGCTCACGACATGGGCTTGGGGAGGAGGTGGACGGCGCACTGCACGGGCTGTGGGGAGGCGGAAGGGTGTTTGAGGATTCGGTTCCAACCCTAGGAATATATATAGTAAAGTTATCACAGATGGTTCTATAACAGAACCGTCTGTGATGTGGAGTTATCAGAGACGATTCTAATATAGAACCGTCTGTGATGTGCAGTTATCACAGACGGTTCTAATATAGAATCGTTTGTGATGTGGTGTTATCACAGACGATTCTATAACATAACCATCTTTGATGTGGAGTAATCATAGATGGTTATAATATAGAATTTTCTATGATGTGGTGTTATCACAGATGGTTCTATAATAGAACCATCTGTGATGATTACTAGCAAAAGTAAAACTCCAGACGCACTAACTTCTAGTTCATTCAATCTGATAACAAGCTGCAAAACTCCAGATACACTAACAATTTGCTCTTAAACCTAAATATAGAATTTTAAGCACTTTATTTTAATCATGGGCCAAAATCATAAAGCTATTTAGTATGTTAGCAATTGATCACAATCAATATATATACATATGCACTGTAGGTTTTGCAGAGTTCATCACAATCATCCAGTTGCATACAAGTTTAGCATTTTACACATGACAAATAAACATGACGACACCTCTTCATAACTCTACTTGGTTATTCTTTTGTATGAAAATTAGCCCTTCACGATGATTGACACGTGTGTAGCTATCTTCCTCAGGTTGTTTTCTTGGACCATGATAGTGTTTCTGATAGGAGGCAACTGATCAAATTGATTGTACTCTTCCTCATCTACTACGTTCTCAACTCCGACAATCCTCCTTTTTCCCTCAAGAACTACGTGGCGCTTCTTGTTGGACGGATCGGTTACATAGAAGACTTGAACAACTTGGGTAACGAGTACAAACGATTCATCTTGATATCCGAGACGTTTAAGGTCCACAGTAGTGACGCCGTACTTTTCAACCCTCACCTACTAGAGGCGAACCTAATGACACCGAAATAATGGGATCTTGAATAGTATGTAGTCGAGCTCCCAAATCTCCTCTATGAACCCATAGTACGAACTCTTCGTCGACCCAACGGTATTGAATGCATCAATGCGAACACCACTATTCTGGTTTGTGCTCTTCATATCCCGATCTCGAGTGTAAAATGTGTACCCATTTAAATCGTATCATTTCCATGTGACAACGGTAAATGTTGACCCTTTTACCAACTATGTCAGTGTATCATGATATCACCAGATGAGCTCCAAGTGATGGGTCACTACTTCAACCATTTGTTGAATTGAAGGTTGTGTTGTCTCGTGACCCAAGACTCCTGTCTTGGCAGATTCACTTACCGTATCCAGTTCTTGTGCTCTTTGATATACGGGGACACTATAGCCATGTGTTGCAAAACCACGAAATGGGCTTAAGAGTAGGCAACTGGATTAGGCGTGATTGATTTCCTTCCGATGGTCCCGATACCCTCGAGCCTCCCCTTATGGCGAGATTGAGGCACACGTATAGGTTGGACCTGAGCCATGTAATCGACGCAGAACTCGACGACCTCTTCGGTTGCATAACCTTCTACAATGCTACCCTCCGGTCGAGATCGATTCTGTATGTACGATTTGAGAATTCCCATGTACCTCTCGAACATGTACATGCTACGTAGGAACATGGCCCAGCACACTTTTATCTCCCTCACAAGGTGAACAATGAGATGGACCATAATATCGAAAAATGACGGAGGGAAATACATCTCGAGATTACACAGAGTCATGACCACCTCGCCCTGCAGAGCATCTAGTCCTTCGAGATCGATGACCTTCTGAGCAATTGTGTTAAAGAAATAACACAGCCACATGATTGTCTCCCGAACCTTTATCTGCAAAATACTTTTAATTGCGATAGGAAGCATCTGTGTCATTAGGACATGACAATCATGAGAATTCATGCCAGTTAATTTCAAATCTTCCATCGAAACAAGTCTCTTCATGTTGGAGGAGTAACCGGACGAAAAATTCACACCATGCAAGCGCTGACATAGTTCAGTTCTCTCAGCCTTGGACAGCGTGTAACAAGCAGGTTCGCAGTACATTCGGCCTTTATCGGTCTCTTTTGGTGCTAACTCAGGTCTGATGCCCATATCTACCAAGTCAAGCTAGCTAGCTTGCTTCTTATATAAAAAAAGAACAAAATGGATCTTCAATTCTCTCTTTACCTAGCTAGCAGCTAGCTACATCTTCAGAATAATACCATTAGAACCAATTACTACTTTAGAACACAAAGAACAAATGGATCTACACGAACCTAGATCTAAACCAATAACTTCAAATATTCTCCCTTTATACCAAGCTAGATCTTCGATCAATATAATGCAATTAGAACCAATTACTACCTTAGATCACCAAGAACAAAAGGATCTACTATCACTCATCCAAATCCACAGTCTCCTTGCACCAGATCGCCCCACAATCGCACCCACATCAAAAATAGCTCGGGAAAACCGAAGTGGGTTGGGGCCTCGCAGCTCTCTGTACTTATTTCCAGGAAATGCTCATCATAAACAGTTCTAGCCAAAAACCGTTTGAGATAACACCACCTCACATACGGTTGCAGCCAAAAACCGTTAGTGAGACATCACCGACAGTTTTTGGCTAGAAGGGTCAGTGATAGGTGACTAAATCACAGAAGGTTCTATCCAAAAACCGTCAGTGATGATAATGGTACTCATCACTGACAGTTTTTGGCATGAAGGGTCAGTGATGAGGACCGCATCACAGATGGTTCTATCAAAAAGCCATTAGTGAGTACCATAGTCATCACGGATGGTTTTTTTATTAGAACTGTCTATGATGTGGTCCTCATCACTGACCCTTGTAGCTAAAAACTGTTAGTGATGAGTACCATTGCCATCACTGATGGTTTATGGTCACTGACGGTTTATGGCTAAAAGGGTTAGTGATGGGGGGTCTAATATAAGTCTTTATGTAGTAGTGACTATTCCTTCCCTCATACAGAGCAAAAGAATAGGATCAAACCTTATCGTTGGACATATGTATGGCCATAGCAACACACTTCCCCTTAACTGCACACACAATTTGGTTATCCTACTTGAGGCTTCACATGTCAAGACTCGGTAGCTTACTTAGTTAGGTCCATCCCATTCCAGACATGTGGTTACATGTTTGGCTTAATTCAAATGCTTGCAAGGTTAGACTTCCAAAAACTCACATAACATCCACCTCACAATCACTCATATCTCATCATGTCAACCCAGTGCTACATAGGCCCACCATAGCTCACAACTCTTGCCACAAACCCCAGTCTAAATCATTTACCACCATAGTTGATTATCGTACAACACATGCCATCAACAACTTAACATCAGTGTGTGACAACACACATGACGCACCTTTTCATAAATATGATCCATATTCCATTTAGTCAAGATTGATTTGATATCCTCAAAAGACATGAGTTATATATGGCATGGCTACATACGATCTAATCAACCTACATTGGTATCTATTAGCGACCAACTAATAATAAACCATCCTAGGGTGACAAACAATCATGGCATACAAATGATAAGGCATGTATTATCCAAATGGGTAGGATAGCAAGATCCCAAACTTTTGAGAACAATTCTAAGTAGGAGTGCAATCGGCTCGGATTCGGTCGGATATCGCTTTTTCTATATACAAAACCATAATTTTTTTATCAAATTTAGAGTCAGATACAGATAGTGCCGAATACGAATACGGCGCGGATAATATCGATCATGGATTCAAAACAAATACGAAGTGGAATCGATACGGTACCAAAATTTTTTTTTCGGATATCGCACCAAAGCTAAAGCATGGACGCACACAAAGCACTAAGTCAATACAAATACATCAAGCATTGGCAACATCAAAATTTAGCACTAAAAAATTAGAAAATAAATGAGGTCTCTTGCAACAAAGAAAAGTGTATGAAAATGGCACATTATTTAAGCAATATGTTATTGTCTTGCAAGTTTGATGAATGGAACTAGCTCAGAAGAACGCCCGTGTTTGATCCAAATGCCCTGTGCCATGGTGAACAAACGTGCGAGGCGTGCACCATAGCACCAGACATGCATGCATGCAAGCATCACACGCCTGCCATTTTTGTGGGCAAGTTCCTGAAGCTGCTAGCCCGCAAAGTGGCTTGGCTCGATCCCGGCCCAAGCCCCGTTCCTCCCGCAGCAAACTAAATTCGGATATCCCGAATTCGATTCAAAATATCCGAAACCGAATCTGAATCTGACAATTATCTGACTCAATGAGCCGAATCTGATCCAAAGGTATCTAGTCAGTCGGCCGGTCGGTAATTATCCGATCCAACTGCACCCCTAATTCTAAGCATAAAATATCATGTAGTAATTAAAATCAACATAGCTTTTGTAAAACTAGGTTCAACATGATCGAAGCACAACTTGCCATAGAAAAGCTCCTGTTCTTGATCTGAATCTTGCTCTTGAGTCACTGCCTCACCCTCGAACACTCCGGGTACTTCAACTTCTACGCAAATCAAGTCGAAACACCAAATAAATACAAAACTAGAGAGGAAACAAAACTCAAAAAACAAATAAAATTCACTATTAAATATATCTCAATTTTATAAATTTTTAGAAACTTGAATCACCTCAATCGGAGCTCGTGTGAGGAACAATGGGCTCTCGAAAGATTCCAAAATCAGAAAAATAATAAATCTATATTTTTCTGAATTATTTTTATACAGAAAAAAATCCAAATTACGACATCATCGTTGACGTTAGCAAGGGATTAGTTAAACAGGAAAAACCCTGGCTGACACGTGGCCCCACAGTCCATGGACTAGATCTATGAATTTAAATTGGTTCACGCTGGCTTGGTCCATGGCACATGACCGATGGGTGGGAATGGTGATGGCTGACGTGGCACATCCGACGTGGCTGCCACATAGGCGGCACATGAGAAGAGAAGGGTGACCTAGTGTTGACAAGGTGACACCAAGGCTGGCACGTTAGATCTTGCACTAGGGTTTACGCCAGCGAGCTCCTAGCGGCAGCACGACACCCGAGTTGAGGAAGATGACCACAACAGCGGCAGAACTTCAACGAATTCATAATGGGATTGCTTGGATCTGGTAGAGATCAACCTGGGAAACTTGATGATGCCCTTGGTTCCGATGAAGAAGAGGCAGACGGTGAGAGCTGAGTAGAAGAAAGCGTCTGTGAACTCCAAATACTCTAGTGAGCTTGAACTCAGCGAAGGTGACTTGGGGGACAAAACTTTGGTCAAAAGACACAGCAGAACTCGGGGATCTTCAGGAGGGGTGCAGCACAGCTTTTAAAGCCCTAGGCTTCCTTGTATTGCCTGGACTCCCAGAACGAGATGGCAGCGGCGTGGTGAGAAGCTCCGACACGACAGCGCGGAGACAACGAACCAACACCGCACATGTGGCGCAATGAACGGACAAGATGCACTTGGACGCGGCATAATCCAAACACACACGAGATCCATCGGCTATGATCCTCTAAGTTTCTAGTACCCTCGCTCCATCTCAGCTACACAATCAAATATGTCGGCCAAAACGCATTAGGTTTCGTAATCACCACTACCACTCGATCCTAGTCCCACGGCAACGGATCCAGGGCACATGGTGAATAGTCCAGCTGGCCGAACTGGGTCTAGCTCTGAGAAAACGGACTGAGCATAGTGGGTTCTAGCCCAACACTGTTTAGCATTTTCCAAAGCTTTTTCTATTTGAAATTATTCTAGTAATGAATATAATTCAAATAAAATAGTAAAAATACCAGGAAAATTCTAGAAAATAATTTGAGACATTTTGAACTCAGATAAAATATTTTTGACAAAATTTCATTTAAAAAATTTAAATAATATTCGTAATAAGCATATTAAAAAATATTAAATAAATTCTAGAAAATTCATAAAATGCAAAAAATGACAATATTAATTCAATAAAAGCCAAAAATTAGGATGTTACATGGTTTACCAAGGTTTGATGTGAATTCTCATCAACAACCTTCTGGGTGATCTCTGCCACGACCACTACTAGATGACCACCATCCTCCCTCCGCCATCCCCCACACCCCTGGTGCTGTCGTGACCGTCATCCAACCTGTTATGCTTCATGAACTTGTTCCTCATATGCCCATAATGTCCACAAAGTATATACCTCTTCATAGGGCCTTTGGCTTAAAACATGTCCATGTCGTTTTAGATACGACGAGTCTATTGATGACCTTTTCACCCTTTGGCATGTTTGAAGGACCGAAATCGGCAACTAGAGGGGGGTGAATAGGAGCCAAATAAAATTTTCCTCTCAAAGATCTCTTCAAGAATACTAGTCATATGGATCAAACACTAAGTTCAAGAATACAGAAAACAAAATGAGTGGAGCAAGAAATTCAGCAACTCGGATAAGCAGAAATATCAAACTTGGCCATCAAGAAATTTGAATAACTTTTGATATACTCATCCAAAATTGTTGACATTTGAATCATAGCAAGATAAGGTCCTTAGGGTCGTGATTGCACAAGGAATTTAAAAATAAAGCCCAAATGAGAGAACTATCTAGGTCAACATCCACACTGCATAAAACACAGAGATTTCATAAATTTAACCGCGAAGAAACCTCAATAACATTTGATCTACTCGTCAAAAATTGATACAACTTGAAACATAGCAAGATAAGGTCCTCAGGGGTCATGATTCCAAAAGTAATTTTAAAACAAGGCCCAAATGATTGACTTATATAGCTCAATATTCACGCTGCACAAAAATAGGGGTTTCAGAAACTTTGACCACGAAGAAACCTCAATAACTTTTGATCTATTGAACAAAACTTGATGAAACTTGAACCATGACTAGGAAATTACTATAGTACTATGATTCCAAAAGGAATTTCAAGGATAAGCCCAAGGTCTCATGCTTTCATGCAAATAGTTCAAGCCGCACCAAAAACAACGAAACTCAAGAATAGGATGTTGCAAGCACAACTTGAGCAAGAATGAGTTCCTCAACCACTTATGCATCCCAGATCTAATAGAACTATAGCAAGTAGAAGGAGGGGAAGCAACGCTCAAGTTGCATGAAAGAACCAAGCAAAAATACTATAAATAAAATAAATTTCAGAACATAGATGAACTTGCATCTTGCATTGCTTAGAAAGGAATGGTTATAAAGCCACACTTCTTGGTGGGTAAATCACAATAGAGCATAAGGAAAGCAAAAATTATTCTCTAAGACTTGGCATGGAGGCATCCCTCCACCCCTCTATTTATAGCACACTAGGAGCAACCTCCACTCTTGGATGACCTTCTTGGCCCTCAAGAAACCTCATCAAGGGTTGTGATTCACTCCCTCACTCATACATGGGCTAACCTGCAACCCAACAACATAACAGGTTTTAACCATTTAACACTAACTTAACCACTACTCCACCCGGGAACCCTTGATATAACGATCCTCCTTCGCTTGAGTATGGCTTAAGTTAGCATCTCATCCATCCACTGTCATCCCAGCTTGCAGTAACTCCCCGGCCTTAGTCATCTTCCAGTGTCACCTTAACCGTCTGGACCTCAGCTCTCCTAGCGTAGTCCCGGTCCTTCGTCTCACCATAACCTAGCTCCAAAGTCCTGCAACCATCACAGATAAGCAAACATATCATATAGCATTGCTCAATAAAATATGCAATTAATATCACATCACCAAAATAATACACAATCACCATAAGTACTACCGCCCCTAGGGCCAGTAGTATCGCCATCACTGTGAGAACCTCAAATTGCTTCAAATCCAAAAACAATTCAAATCAAACTCAAAACTGAGCACCACAAGCCCAAATACAGTCAATTACTCATCACAAACATGGGTAGACTATCACATGGTCTCTCAAATGCCAATTGTTTCTAATGCTTTTAAGATGATAGAAGTAAAGATCCCTCATGTAATATTAAGCAAAATTGATGCCCTCCCAATTGGCTGCACCATCCAATATCATGTAAATTAATGGTAGGTCTGCTAAAGTAGGGTGCCACTAACTTTGCTTGATTAGATGGGTTTGTGTCGGACACTCACAAGCATAACTATTGGTTACACTTGACAAGGTCATCATAACGGTTATGGATCTTGGGGCATAGGGTTGGGGCCAGGCCATAGAGATGCCACCCAACGACAAGAGTCATATAATAATATGATTAGCAAAGGGTTGCTTACCAAATACATTAGCCTTCTAGAAGTGATGCTAAAGCTCACTAGTAGACTGATTAATTGTCAGTCTTAAATCATTAAGTACCATAAGAGGGATATGGAATTTAGTGGGAGTATCTTTATTAAATTGTTTAATATAAGTTACTTTTCATGAATATTTTTCTCAATTTTCGCATATATTTTCTGTTTTAGATCACGGCACCACCTGCTGCTGCAACCACTTCCAGTTATGTTTTGCGTTCGATAATTTAAAAGGAAAAACTTAATGGAACGAACTTTGCTTATTTGTCCCGTAACCTGAGAATTGTTCTTAGGCAAGATAAAAAGGAACACGTTTCAGAGCAACCAATCCCAGATGTGCCTAACGTGAATTCTTCCAATGTTGTTAAAGCCTCTTACAAAAAGGCTGTTGATGAGCCCCTCGATGTTAGCAGTCTCATGCTTGCTACTATGAACTCAGACCTTCAGAAGCAGTTTGAGAACATAGAGGCCTACGATATGATCGTGGCGTTTAAGGGTACGTTTGAGACCTAGGACAGAACTGAGAGATATGAGATCTCAAAGTCCTTGTTTGGATGTAAGCTAGCTGAGGGCAGTCCGGTGAGCCCTAATGTAATCTAGATGGTTGGTTGCACACAGAGCTTGGAAAAACTTAGTTTCCCACTTAGCCAATAATTGGCTACTGACTTGATTCTTGCATATCTCCCTTCGAGCTTCGGGCAATGCATTATGACTTTTCATATGAATGGCATGGACAAGAATCTCACCAAACTACATATGATGCTCAAGACAGCAAAGGATAGCATTAAGGAAAGCACTAGGCATGTGATGATGGTGCAAAAAAGTACTAGCTTCAAGAAGAAGGCTAAGACTAAAAGAAAAGGCAAGGCTAAAGCTTTGGATAAGATCCACAGCATCAAGCCTAAGCCTAATTCCAAGTCTGGCCCTACTTCAGAGAGTGAATGCTTCTACTGCAAAGAGTTAGGCCATTGGAAGAGGAATTGCAAAAGGTACCTGGCAGATCTAAAAAAGAATGGTGGAGTTAAGCCATCGAATTCAGGTATTAATGTTATAGATGTATTTCTTGCCGATTCTCCTAATAACTCTTGGGTATTTGATACCGGATCAATTGCTCATATTTGCAATTCAATGCAGGGGTTAATAAGGAGTAGGAGTGTTTCAAGAGGTGAGGTTGATCTCCATGTTGGGAATAAAGCAAGGGTTGCTGCATTGGCCGTTAGGACCTTGCCACTACATTTACCATCATGATTTATTATGCAATTAAATAATTGTTATTATGTTCCAGCATTAAGTAGAAACATTATTTCTGCCTCATGTTTGTTGGCACAAGGTTATAAATTCAATATTGAGGACAATGATTGTTCTATAATTTTGAATAAGATGTTTTATGGCTATGCTCCCGTTGTGAATGGGTTGTTTATTTTAAATCTTGATGATGCACCTGTCTATAATAATGATGCTAAGAGGTTTTGGCCAAATGATTTGAATCCCACTTACTTTTGGCATTGTCGTTTGGGTCATATTAGCCAGAAACACATGATGAAGCTCCATAGAGATGGTCATCTAAAATCATTTGATTTTGAATCATTTGAAACATGTGAGTCTTGTCTACTTGGTAAGATGACTAAGACACCTTTCATAGGGGATTGTGAGAGGGCATCTGACTTATTGGAACTCGTACATACTGATGTATGTGGACCAATGAGAACGACTACTAGAGGTGGTTTTTAGTACTTCATTACTTTTACCAATGACTATAGTAGATTCGGTTATGTCTACTTAATTAGGCACAAGTCGAAAACTTTTGAAAAGTTCAAGGAATTTCAGAATGAAGTACAAAATCAACATGGCAAGAAAATTAAGTTTCTACGATCTGATCGTGGAGTTGATATTTGAGTCATGAGTTTAATAATCATCTGAAGATTTGTAGAGTTGTTCCACGGCGTAATACGCCTCCTGGCACGCCTCAACGGAATAGGGTGTCCGAGCGACGAAATCGGACCTTGTTAGACATGGTTCGATCAATGATGAGTCAGTCAGATCTACCACTATCCATTAGGGGTTATGCTCTAGAAACTGGAGCTTCCACACTAAATAGGGTACCATCTAAATCTGTAGATAAGGCACCATATGAGATGTGGACTGGAAAGAGTTCCAGATTGTATTTTCTAAAAATTTGGGGTTGTGATGTTTATGTTAAACATCAGACATCCGACAAACTCACACCCAAATTGGATAAATGCTTTTTCTTAGGATATCCTACGGAGATGTTAGGATATTACTTCTACAACCGAGAAGAGGGCAAAGTGTTTCTCACTCGGAATGGTGTCTTTCTAGGGAAAGAGTTTATCTCTCAAAAGGCAAGTGGAAGAACAGTGCAGCTCGAAGAAGTTTAAGTTAATCCACTCGGGGAGGACATGGTCGGAGACGCCCCTATCGGGGAAAATCTAGTTGAGGTACCCATGATTGAGAAAACTCTAGTTGGAGGGACCTTAATCGAGGAGGCACTAATGCAACGAAGGTTGGACAGGCTGCGCAAAATACCTGCTCGGTATTCACGTGGTATATTGTTGTTGGAAAGCGATGAGCCTACGACTTATAAGGAAGCAATGATGGGCCCAGACTCTGAAAAATGGCTTGGAGCCATGAGATTCGAGATAGAATCCATGGGAGACAATCAGGTTTGGAAACTGGTTGATCCGCCTAATGATGTAAAAACCATTGAATACAAATGGGTTTATAAGAAGAAGATTAATATGGATGGAAATGTTCACATCTATAAAGTTAGACTTGTCGCAAAGGGTTTTCGACAAGTTCAAGGAGTTGACTACGATGAGACTTTCTCACCGATAGCGATGCTTAAATCTGTATGGATCATTCTAGCTATTACTGCATATTTTGATTATGAAATATGACAAATGATGTCAAAATGGCTTTCCTTAATGGAAACCTAAGTGAGGATGTGTACATGACACAACCTGAGGGTTTTGTCGATCCAAAGAATGCTAGTAAAATATGCAAACTTCAAAAATCCATTTATGGGTTGAAGCAAGCATCTCGGATTTGGAATATTCATTTTGATGAGGTAGTCAAATGGTTTGGCTTCATCAAGAACGTAGAAGAATCTTGTGTTTACAAGAAGGTTAGTGGGAGCGCACTTGTAATTCTAATCTTGTATGTGGATGACATATTATTGATTGGGAATGACATTCCAATGCTGGAATCTGTTAAGACCTCGTTAAAATATAGTTTTACTATGAAGGACTTAGGAGAAGCAGCATATATCTTGGGCATAAAGATCTAGAGATAGAGAGAAAAGGCTAATTTATTAAGCCACAATACTTATGTAACATCCCAAAATTTGAGTTTTGGAATGTTGAATTCAAAAATAAACCATTTGCATTTTTCTTGAATTAATTCCAGCTTAATTTGAATTTTCCATTAATGAAAGGAATCTTTCTGTATTTTTGGAGATTTTTTTGAATTTATTTGCTATTTATTTCAATTTATTTGATTTTATTTGAATTGCTTGCAATTTCTTAATTTGAGAAATGTTTTTATTTTTTTTCTAAAAAGCCTTCGAGCCAAATTCCCCGCGCGGCCCATCTCCTCCCGTGTCGCCTCGGCCTGGCCCGCTTCGCCCCAGCCCACTTCACCTCGGCCCAGCTCCGCTCCAGCGGCCCGCTCAGCCCGCTTTGCTCGTCGCGCGCGACCGTCCGATCGACGCCTCGTGCGCGGATGGCTGAGATTGCGCCACATCGCCACGCGCCACCGGTCGGAAACCCTAACCCTAACCGTCTCAGAGTACTACCGCCGCACGCCACCGTTCTTGATTTCCGTGCCCTACACGCCTCCCTAGGCTATAAAAACCCGAACCGCGCCCCTCTCGAGGTTCCCCTCCTCGCGCCGCTCCTTTTGCCCTCTAGCTCGCTGCCCGAAGCCCTGCCGTCACCCTGCGCGAGCTCGCCGTCGCTTGCCGCCGTGCCCAAGACCTTCCGCCGCCCAGATCTTCGCCGTCGGTGCTTCTCCGCCATCCCCGTTTGCATCTTTGAGTCGCTCGTGTTATGCTCTTCCATATCTGTGCCAACCCGTGCATGATCCATTCCCTTTTAGCCGAAACCCGCATCGTCTTCCTAAGTTCTGGTCGGTCACGCCGCCGCCTCGCCGTCGTTCTTCGCCGATGAACTGTGGCCATCCGATCTCGCACCATCGCCCCAGATCGCGCCACATCTCTGTCGCCTGCACCTTTCCTTTCCATCGTCCGATCTAGCGGTGCCACTGGATGCGCGAAACGCAGCCAGTCTGCGTCAGCCCTAGCGCTGTTCTCGTGAGCCCGGTCCACTGTGGACGAGAGCCTCCCCGTGGACTCGGTCCATAGACCGAAGGTCCCACGTGTAAGCGAAATAAGGATTTTCTGATTTATTTTTATTCGGGAAATTGATTGCTGACGTCAGCGTTGCTCAATAAATCGATTTTCCAATAGACAAATAAATCGGGAAATTCAGATTTTCTAATTTTCAGCTTTTTCTCTGAATTTAATCTTTCGGAGGCTCGTTCTCTCTCATACGAACTCCGATTGAGGCGATTCAAGTTTCTAAATTTTTCTAAAATCAAGATCTATCTTCCAGATCCATTTAGTTTTTGTTTTGATGTTATGTGAGTCTCTGTTTGGTATTTATTTGTATTTATTGCTTTCTTTTCCGGTAGATGCTAATTCCGAGGGAGCGAACAGAGACTTCGAAGACCAAGACTCAGCACTAGATCAGCAAGGCAAGTCGTAACCTATGATCATATTGAACCTATGCTTACAAAAGTACTTTGCTTTATACAATTGCATGCTATTTTTGTACAATGATTATTTGCGGGGAATAGTTATATACCTAGCTGACATTATGCCACCTTGAATATTGGGATGCCATGTATCCATTGTTAACCCTAGATTAGAACATTACTAGTTGGACATAATCATTATACCAACAGTAAGTTACCATAGCTATGCTTAGACATGCTTGTTGTACGATGGGATTCATATCACATGTTGATTAGTGCTAATCTTGACTTAATGAGATATTGAATTGTGGCTGATAGCCGCTGTTGTAAAATTTGTTGAACCATGGCGGGGTTTGCCATTGGTCTTGGTTGAATGAATTGTTTTCCCTCGGGCAAGTGATCGTGCAGTAAAAGGGTTGATTTCTGGCACATTGGGATATGGATGTCTTGCCTGAGACAACTTAAGGACTTAGTCTTGTGCACCATTGAACTGGGCCTAATCGTACTACCTCATGTCTGGTATGGGACAGACCTAGCTGATTAATTTGAAATGTCTAGCCTTGAGTTCTGCCAATTGGTGGTGTGGGTTCCGGGATGGATGGGTAGATTCACAAGGCGCAAGAGGGGGCCCTATGGGGCAAAACCTTAGCGGGCAGTACCGAGTTTAGACATGGCATTGTAAAGGCTTTGTCATGATATCTCTGCGACACACCAAAGGAAGTGTGTTAGTAACGTTTGCACAAAGAGATGTTCATGTCTTGTGGGTAAAGTTGTACAACCTCTGCAGAATGTAAAACTATTCGTACAGCCGTGTCCGCGGTCATGGACAAGCCCGGGAATTTCACACTGGGTATAGAGTGTTTCATGAAATGTGGAATTGTTGGGATGTGAACGGGGAATTCACTATTGTTTTGTTGTCTAAAGTAATACTGTTGAATTTATTAGTTGATACCTGTTTTAGAAGGTGTAGGGTGATGCCTCGCCATTCTGTTCATGTTGTCTACCATTGATCTATCAGTTATTTATTTATCTTTTCATAAATGTGCTTTCAATCTATTTATTGTATTTCAATTCAAGTTATTGTTTTTTGCAAATGAACCATATGGCCATCCTTGTCAAGCCGTGCATGAATATATTGCATCAATTCCCTACGGCTTGCTGAGTACTTTTTGTACTGACGGCTATACGCCTTTGTTGATCAGTTGCTAAGGAAGGATCAGGAAATGCTAAATATCATGAGGAGGAATTATATGAAGACTATGTGGATTAAGGAATTATATGAAATTGCCTATGGCATGTCGAATGGCTCAAGTTATCTTTACCGCTGCAATAGTTATTTGTTACTTAAGCCCTTAAGGCATAATGGTGTAAACATTGACCCTAAGGTGGTTTGCTTTATTTAATAATAATTTGAATCTTTCTTAGTTGATTCGTTGTATGGAATGATATTTCATCTATGTTTCCACTGTGTGCACTAGCGTGATCCTGGACTAGTGCAGTATACACAGAGTGTTTCGGATTTGCAAATCCGGGTCCCGACAACTTACATCGACAAGGTGTTGAATCAGTTCAACATGTAGGATGCCAAGAAGGGGTTCTTGCCTATGTCGCATGGTATAAGTCTTAGCAAAACTCAATGTCCTTCGACTATTGATGAACGAGACTGTATGAGTAAGATTCCATATGCTTTAGCTATTGGGTCTATCATGTATGCTATGTTATGTACTCAACCAGACTTATCATATGCTCTAAGTGTTACGAGCATATACTAGTCTGATCCAGGTGAAGGTCACTAGACAACTGTTAAAAACATTCTTAAGTACTTGAGAAGGACTAAGGATGTGTTCCTAGTTTATGGAGGCGACGAAGAGCTCATTGTAAATGGTTACACTAATGCAAGCCTCCAAACCAACAAGGATGATTGTCGTTCGCAATCTGGATTTGTACACATTTTAAATGAATGGGCAATGAGTTGGAAAAGTTCCAAACAAGACATGATTGCTGATTCTACAACGGAGGCCGAGTACATTGCGGCTTCTGAAACTGCAAAAGAGTTTGTTTGGATAAAGAAATTCATTTCAGAATTAGGTTTGATCCCTAGTGCCTCCAGCCCAATGAATCTCTATTGTGATAAGAGTGGGGCCATTGCGCAGGCTAAGGAACCAAGGTCCCATCAAAAGACCAAACACATACTCAGGCGATATCATCTTATTCTCGAGATTGTGGATAGAGGAGATGTAAAGATACGCAAAGTGCAAACGAATTCAAATGTTGCTGATCCGTTGGCAAAACCCCTCTCGCAACCAAAGCATGAGGCGCACACAAGAGCTATAGGTATTAGTGTCGGGACCCGGATTTGTAAATCCGAAACCCTCTGTGTATACTGCACTAGTCCAGGATCACGCTAGTGCACACAGTGGAAACATAGATGAAATACCATTCCATACAACGAATTAACTAGGAAGAAGCAAATTATTATTAAATAAAGCAAACGACCTTATGGTCAATGTTTACACCATTATGCCTTAAGGGCTTAAGAAACAAATACTATTGCAACGGAAAAGATAACTTGAGCCATTCGAAATGCCACAGGCAATCGTCTGGGGAACGCCTTCCTAATCCACGTAGTCTTCATAGAATTCCTCCTCATGATAATCATTATCTCCTTCAGCAACTGATCAACAAGGGCATAAAGCCGTGAGTACAAAGGTACTTAGCTAGCCGTAGGGAATTGATGCAACATATTCATGCACGGCTTGACAAGGATGGCTATATGGTTCATTTGCAGAAAGCAATAACTTGAATTGAAATACAATAAATAGATTGAAAGCATATTTATGAAAAGACAAATAAATAAATGGTAGATCAATGATAGACAACAAAACAATAGTGAACTCCCCGTTCACATCCCAACAATTCCACATTCCACATTTTATGAAACACTCTATACCCCGTGTGAAATTCCTGGACTTGTCCATAACCGCGGACACGGCTATTCGAATAGTTTTACACTCTGCAGAGGTTGTACAACTTTACCCACAAGACATGAACATCTCTTTGTGCAAACGTTACTAACACACTTCCTTTGGTGTGTCGCAGAGATAACATGACAAAGCCTTTACAATGCACTGTCTAAACTCGGTACTGCCTGCTAAGGTTTCGCCCCTTAGGGCCCCCTCTTGCACCTTGCGAATCTACCCATCCATCCCGGAACTCACACCACCAACTGGCAGTTCTCAAGGCTAGACATTGCAAATTAATCAGCTAGGTCTATCCCATTCAAGACATGTGGTAGTACGGTTAGGCCCAGTTCAATGGCGCACAAGATTAAGTCCTTAAGTTGTCTCAGGCAAGACATCCACATCCCAATGTGCTAGAAAGCACCACTTTACCGCACGATCACTTGCCTGAGGGAAAACAATTCGTTCAACCAAGAACAATGGCAACCCCGCCATGGTACAACATATTTTACAACAGTGGCTAACGGCCACGATTCAATATCTCATTAAGTCAAGATTAACATTATTCAATGTGTGACATGAATCCCAACATATATCTAAGCATGTCTAAGCATAGCTACGATAACCCGATGTTGGTATAATGATTATGTCCAACTAATAATGTCCCAACCTAGGTTTAATAATGGATACATGGCATCCCAATTAATCAAGGTGGCATAATGTCAACTAGGTATACATCTACTCCGATTAAATAAGCATTGATACACAAAATAGCATGCAATTGTATAAAAGTAAATTACTTTTGCAAAACATAGGATCAATATGATCAAAGGATTACGACTTGCCTTGCTGATCTAGTGCTGAGTCTTGGTCTTCGAAGTCTTCGTTCGCTCCCTCGAAAATAGCGTCTACCGGAAAAGAAAGCGACGAAACCGAATAAATACAAAACAGAGACACAAACAAGCCCAAAACTGAAAATAAATTGCTCTGGAAGATAGATCTTGATTTTTGAAAAATTTAGAAACCTAAATCGCCTCAATCGGAGTTCGTATGAGGGAGAACGAGCTTCTAGAAAATTAAATCAGAGAAAAAGACTGAAAATCAGAAATTCGGAATTTCTGGATTTATTTTTGTACGGGAAAATCGATTTATTGCGCAATCGCTGACGTCAGCCGGCTTTTGGTGGACTCGGTGCACGGCACGGGCTCGGTTCATCGTGCACCCGTTGCACGGCTGACGTCGGCGCTTGCGTCGGCAAAAGGGCTGAGGTGGCGGCTGACGTAGGCGTCCACGCGGCGCTGACGCAAGTGCTGACATGGACGGGCCATGCGTCACTCATCTGGCGAGAGGGCCAGATCGGACGGCTGGGACGTGGGGCGCGGGCAGCGGCGACGCGGGGCTCACCGGCAACGGAGAAGAAGCCACGACCGACGGCGAAGACGCGACGGATTGAGCCCAGGACAAGGTGGACCGGGGAGGGGGCGATGCGGGCAAGGCGGAGAGACAAAGGTGGCGGCGAAGACACAACGACGGAGGAAAAAAAAGCGGCGAAAGGTCTCGGCAAGGGCGGCAGACTCCGACGAGGGTGCACGCGCCAACGGACGAGCGAAGGGGCAAACGAAGCGGCGCGAAGAGGGGAACCTCGGGAGGCGTGCGGCACGTACATTTATAGGCTAGGGAGGCCTGAAGGGCAAGGACTCCGATCGACGGCGCGGCGCACGGAATCCGGAGACCGCTAGGGTTAGGGTTTCCGAGCGGCTAGTGGCGGCGCGCGGGAGCTGGGCCGGCTGGGCCGCGCGACGAGCGAAGAGGGCCGGAGGGAGCGGAACGGGCTGAGGCAAGGCGGGCCGGAGAAGATTCGTCCCGAGAGGGATTTTGGAAATAAAATGAATTTTCCGAATTAAGAAAAATTCCAGAAATTCAATTAAATGCAAATAAATCCAAATAAATAGCAAACAAATTCAGAAAAATCCCCAAAAATACAGAACAATTCGTTGGAGCACAATGAACTCAACTTTGATTAATAGAAAATTCAAATTAACTAATAGAAAAATGCGAAAATCTTTAGTTTGATGAATAGTTTAGTCAAATTAAATCCTTTGATTAATAGAAAATTCAAATTAAGCTGGGATGAATTCAAGAAAAATGCAAATGGTTTATTTTTGAATTCAAACATTCCAAAACTCAAATTTTGGGATGTTACAATTAGATACCTGAATGATTCACACTAGTGCAAGTGGGAGACTGCTGGAAATATGCCCTAGAGGCAATCATAGAGATGATTATATTTCCATAAATATTCATGAACTATGAGATTGTTCTTTGAATAACATCATGGATATTGATTAACAAAGTGCGTGACTTGTTTGTGAAACTCTATATTGATCTTTATGATGTTCATTCTAAAAGGGGGTCCGTAGTCGATAATCATATGAGGACACATATGAGTAGACCAGCATATGTATTGGTCAATAACCATGTTTCACTAGTCATAGATATAGAGATATCAAACCAATAATATGAACACATGTTAGAGAACATGGTGTTGGACATTGACCCACTATGAGACACTGCGAGAACGTTGTTTTATTTCAAGTTATCAGCTCATCTCATACACGATGTGTATGCTATATCCTTTGATTTGAGATTGTCGCATGTTCTCAAGATGCGTAATGGCTTACTTAGGGGTCATCAAACGCTACTCCGTAACTCGGTAGTTATAAAGATGGCTTTCGGGGTTGTCATGAAACATGCTGCGAGGCGTGGTCGATCAAGATAGCATTTGCCCCTCCATACAATGGGAGAGATATCTCTAGGCCTCTCAAGTCGTCGGATTCTAGAAACGCATGGCCATGCTACTCGAGTAAAGAATTACTCGAGTCATCGAGTTAAAGAGTTAACTCGATGTATTCGGGGAATCCGAGTCACGGCATCGAGAAAGAGTGGTCGAGCCATCCAAACAAGGATGACAACAACTCGCCTTGGGTTTGACCAATATCGTGAGGCAAAAGGAAATACATATAGGACATTGTTGAGGTTCGTACGATCTTTACATGTACTCGGGAGTCAGTAAGTCCTGCTAGGGGCCGCTATCGACTATTGGTCGATTACTCGATGGTTGAGTGGGAGTACTCAACGATCGATAGGGGTACTCCAGCCATGTCCGAGTGCACGTGAACCTATTGGGTCGCACACTTAAGAGGCTGTAACCAATTCGGATAGGGATCCAAATTGTAATAGGCTTAGAGTTCCTAATGGGCTTCAAGGGTTGAAACCCGTTGTGGGATGTCTATATAAAGGGAGGAGGTGGCGGCTTTGTGGATATAGAGACACACGAAAAACACAATAGGAATTCGAAATTCCTGAAACCCTAGCCGCCACTCCTCCGCCCAGAACCACGCAACCGACGCTAGCACTCCAGCGCGTGGTGTTCCTGCCTTGTACGTGTGGATGCCTTGGTGGTATTGCTGCGAAGCTTCAACAATAGGATGATCCACAACCTGTGACAGTCACAAGGAGCTATTGGGGAGGAGCGAGGCTAGTATGACTACATCTACACCATCGCACTCATCGACTCTACTTCTGCTACAGGTCTACGTGTCTAGTGGTAATTCTATGATCTATAACTTTCAATGGTTCCTTGGTTACGCGGTTGAAAATTTTGTTTTTTGCTAGAATATCCTACTCGTACCCCATCATTTTCCTCCTCTCCTTTTAAATGCTTTTGCTTCTTTTGCCGACGATGTTGATTGTTGGATGAATCTACTTCAGATCATGTCCCAATCATCCAGGCAATCCATGCATCTTTCTCGTAAGAATCCAGTCTCGTGTTCTTGAGTTAATCATTCTTCGAGATCACATTTGTGGGGTTTTGGACTTAGGTTCTTGCTTGTTGTGACGTGTGGGAGGTTATTCAAGATCATCTTGATCATCAAAACCCCACGAGCAAGTCCAAGATCGAGTTCTTGAGTTTTTGCTCAAACTTGGTGTAATCATCAAAAGGTCAGAACTTTCATGTCAATCCTTGCGATTGAAGGTTGGAATAAGTTCCTGACATACTGAGGATCACATCTATCAAGTTCTGTTAGTTTTTATCAAGCCAATCAAAAGATTCATCGAAATTTGATTTTGGAGTTTGTGCTGGTTCTTCAGCTGTTCTTGAGCCCAGTGCTACCACCCCTGGTGCGGTTCTACCGACCTCTGGTGCTACCAGCTTCCCAGCTGTAGCACCGGCCATACAAAATAGCTGGCTCATTTCATTTGCTTCTTTTGAGTGTATCTCTTTGATAGCTTGTTTCGATTATTTTGTGTTGGGGAAAATTTTATTTGAGATCATTCACCACCCCTCTGATCACCATCTCGGTCCTTCAGAATAGTATAATAGATTGAAACCATAAGTAAAACAAATAATAGTAATAATAAGTTTATTTAGAGATTTTCGAAGTAAGTTGAACTAAACTGGTACACAGCCAACACCATTTTCTTTTCACGGCACACAACCATCCCTCCCAACTTTTATTTTAAATATAAACCTAACGTGAAATTTTCAAGCATTGTCCATAACCAGGGATACGGCTATTCTAATAGTTTTACACTCTACAGAGGTTATACACTTTACCCACAAGATATGATTATCTTTGACTATCCGTCTAAAAAACTTCCATATGTGTGCGACTAATAAATCATAACAAAACCTTTTAGAAATTTTATCCGAACAACTCTCAATAAGTCTGACCTCACTATTCCTCCCTCACATAGATCATAAGAATAGGACGGACTTACATTAGACTAGGAATAATACTTGTTTGAGATGTGTGGCTACGGTGACACACTTGCCCCAGACCTTGCACATAGCTTAGTCTCCTACTTAAGGCATCACATATCAAGACTCGGTAACTTATTGAGTTAAGTCTAGCCCATAATAGATATGTGGTTGTATGATTGGCCTAATTCAATGGCTTACAAGGTTAAATCCTTAATTGATCAAGGCAAGACTTCCAATTATTCACAGTAACTATGATCCATTCACATATAATGACCAACCAAATCACTTTAATTCACACATCATCATACCAACCCAATGTCAGGCTCACAGCCTCTTTCCACTTGCCTTAGTCTAAATCAATTACCATCCCAGTTGATTATCGTGCAACACATGCCATCAACAACTCAACATTATTGTGTGACAACACATGACACACCCTATTCATCAACATGTTCCTTATATCATTTGTTAAATTGAATCTGTACTTTCAAAAGATATCAATTTTTCGTGGCATGGCTAAGCATACTAACCAAATTCTAAATCAACCCACGTTGGTTCTATATTAATGACCAACCATTAATTATCCATCCTAGGGTAACAAATGATTATATCATAGCAAATGACATGGTTGATATAACGAATGACAAGGTAGGTTAATTCAATTGGGTTAAATAACTAATTCCCAAACTATTGGAAAATTGATATAATTTGAAATAATGTGAAATAGATTAAAACAAAATAATATTTGTAAAACTAGTTCAACATGATCAAAGCACAACTTGCCTGGCTCTTGTTATGCTGTAGTTCCTTTATCGTTGATGATTTTATCTTCTGTATTTGACATCCTTACCTTCAACTCCTCGGAACGACCTCTGGATGTTCATGTCTAACAAGAGAGAAAGAGTAAATATAAAAAAAACTCAAAAATATAAATAAAATAAACTCCAAATTGAGAATAGATGATATTGGAATGAAGGGCTTGATTTTAGATGAATTTAGAAATTTGAATGGGTTCAATTGAAGCTTGTATGAAAGAGAACAAGCTTCTAGAAGATTGGACAAGAGAGAAAATCAAGAAATTAAAAAGGGAGAGAAAATCTGAGACTGACAGGTGGGACCCATGAAGTTTTGGATTTTTGGAGATAAAAGAAATTCAGAAAAGGGCTTTAATGCAGACATGTGGGGCCAGGGTCTATGGACCAAGTCCACAGATGAGGTGGCAGCGAGGTGGTGCAGGCACTGATCGGGCAACACATCGGCAAAGCACATTGATATGGTGGATGGGGAGTCAACGAGGTGGCACACACAATGGCAGCCACGTCGGGTCGACTGACTGCTAGCTCCGATGAGCTCCCAACGATGGCGACAAGAACAGCCCAGGGAAGAGATGCATCTGGGCAAAGGGACTAAGGATAAACTTATGATGTGCTTGGTTTGAGTAGATGGTGACCATGGTGACCAGCGGCAAGGAAGAAGGTAGCGACGCTACGGGCTCATAGTAGTGACAGCTAGATAGAGGGTTTCTAGGGAAGAAAAGATGAGCACCACATAGTACGTGATTCGAGGATATGGGAGTAGAAGATAGCGGCGGAGACTTAGTGGATGACGCACAAACTTGCGGTGAAGGGCAGCAGCGGCAAAGCCTTCTTGAGTTTGATTCGGCGATGAGGCGAAAAAATCCACGGTGGCACCTTAGTGTTTCGGGAGAGGAGCTTGAGGTGGAGCATGGCGTGCATGGCTTAGGGATTTATACCCGGACGGGGCAGCATGGCTTAGGGATTTATACCCGGACGGGGCAGCATTGCGTGCTGGGGGACTGCATGTAGTCCATTGCGCGGACTCCACTGGTAAGATGAACAGTGCCAGGCCAAGCTAGGTTGGGCTATGGTGGAGCTAGACCAGTGCAGGCCGGCAGCCCAAGAAAAGAAATGGGCCAACTGAGAAATCAGCCCAAGGAATGTTTGAGAAAAAGAAAATGATTTTTGAATTATAAAATACTAGAAATTCAAATAAATAGCAAATAAATTTGGAAAATCTCAAACTACAACAACAACCAAGCCATTTGTCCCAAATATGTTACGGTAGGCTAGGAAAGAAACACAATAAAAGTCAATAAAACCCCCTAATCCTTCAATCTTCTGTGATGGTTCTGATACGTGTATCGCTAACTTCCATGCACTCCTATCCAATGCTAAATCTTTGGGAATGTTTCAATCCCGCAAGTATCTTTTAACTACTTCATCCCACGTTAGTCTCGGTTGACCTCTGCCTCTTCTTATGTTTTTGCAATAATTTAAAAATGACACTACACATCGGAGCCTCATGAGGCCTCCATTGAAGATGTTCAAACCATCTCAAACGAACCCAATAAAAACTGAATTTCTTATATTTGATGTATAGATTAGTCAATTTAAATCTTTTCATTTTAGAAACTTTCTAATTAAGCTTTATTTAATTTGAGAAAAATATAAATGATTTTAAAACTTTTCATATGTGCAAAAATTGGGTATTACAATCGACCTCTTGCTCTTGAACTACTAGAAAAAATTGCCCACCAAGTGCCGCATGCACCAATGGTTTCCTAGGCCATGCCAAGGAAAAGGCTCATTTGGATCTTCTTGCATCTTTTTGATGGTTTAATCAAACCGGCATGATGGTCGTGTATTATGCAAACACCTAGGCATTCACCAATGACTCCATACTTGAGGTGCCTAAAGAACCACAACCAACTGTCGAAGTTCATACTCTCCACAAAAATGGCCATGGGAAGGATATTATTGTTAGTGCATCCACGCCATTATCATCAAGACCTACTTCTTGTACTTCCTAGTCAAGAATGTTCTATCCATGCACATGAGTGGGCGACAGTGATGAAAGGCATAAACATGCGTCAAGTGCAAGGAAAGCCCATTGCATTACTATGTACCCCATTGATTTTTCTGAGACCTTATCCTTCAGAACGATGTATATTCCGAGGTTGCTATCCCTTGGCACTTCAAGTAGCTGAGGGAGATTATCATAGGCCTACTCAAACATGATTATCCTTCTCCCCATTGCCTTTTGCTTCGACCTCTTTGTGTTGATTTGACAACCTTAAATTTCCTCTTCATTGACATCGCTCTCAATTTGGCAGCTTCCTGTAGGGCTGACTTATCTGTAAATGTGACTTAACATGCACCACGTTAAGCCCATACTCCCACTGGGAATGGTGGCCATTACTCACAACCAAACCCTAGGATCATGTCTATTCCATATATAAGGCAACGGTGCATCGGAGAGACATCATCATCATCCAGACAATCATCCTCTTCCTACTCTTCCAAATTAGCCCAAAATAGATCAGAGGAGCCTGTTCTAGTCGTGCTACTGCTCCAGGGTCAGTTGCATCGGAGGGGCGATGCTACCACCAGTAGGGGCAGTAGTACCGGTCATCAAGAATAGGAGATGAGCACAGCACAAACTCTAAAGCAAATTTGATGCAACGTCTCATCGGCTAGTCCAAAACTCATGAAAGTTGGTATGCACCTTCGTATGGAGATCATGAACCTATTCGAACCTTCAATCCAAGTGATTGACGTCAACGTTCCAACCTTATTCGAATCGAAGGAAGAGTGCACCAAGTAGGAGCAAAAACCAAAAACTTCATCTTGGACTTACTCGTGGGGTATTGATAATCAAGATGATCTTGGACAGCCTCCCACACGTCAAAGCAAACAAGAACTCAAGACAAGAACCACACAAATATCATCTACAAGAATCGTTCTTCTCAAAAGTAAAAGATGGGTTTCTTGCAAGCAAAGCACAAGGTTTGTCTAGATGATTGGGATATGATCTAAAGAAGATTGATCCATCAATCATTCATCCTCAGCACAAGAGGCACAAGCAAGTAGAAGGAGGGGAGGCAAATCCAAATGTGCGGAAAGTAAATTGCAAGAATTTAAAGTGTGAAATTTAAATGCTGAATTTAAGAGATAATGTAAATGCGAAAAATAAATTCAAGATTGAGAAAATATTCTTTTCATTTCTGCAAGGGAGGTTTACAAAGCCTCAAAACAATGTGGGCAAAGTTCAAAGGAGAAAAAAAACCTCAAAACCTTCAAAGAAGGGAGAGATAACCCTACCCCTCTATTTATACTACTCTTGAGTCATCCTCCACCCTTGGATGAGTTCTTTGAACCCTAAGTAACAACATCAAGGGTTAGGATTGACTCACTCACTCATACATGGGCTAATCCAAAACCCACAAGCATACCGTGTTTTGCACACTTTTCAAAGCATACTAACTAGACCAGCTACTCTATCACTTAGACCACGATCCGACGACCCTCCTTGTCCGAGTAGCTCCAAGTTAGCATCGCATCCATTCCTCATCTTCCAAGTTCACAGCGACTCCATCTCCGATCATCTTCCAGCGATCCTCAACCGTTTGGACCTTCGGCGCACCTTGCCTAGTCCCGATCGTCCTCCGCCTCACTGTGACCTAGCACCGTCGTCCTGCTACCATCAAAGAAGAAAAATTCATCACATAGCAATGTCAAAAAAGATATGCTATTATACTCCCCAAATCACAAATTAAATGCATCCTTGGTCGTATAAGTCGGTGCTACCGCCCTATAAGGCCGATAGCACCGCACATTAGAAAAATCCCCAAAGACGCTCTCTAGAAAAATCACTCTACCCTCTGGGCCGGGTCTACCAACACCTCGGTGCTATCGCCCCCAGGGCTAGTAGCATCGCACCTCTGGTCTGGTGCTACCACCATAGGGCCAGTAGAATCGCAAATTCTAGATAGTGCTCAAATTGTTTCAAATTTCAAAATAGAGTTCAAATCCAACTCAAATCTAAGCACCTCATACTTAAATACTGTCAATAACTCATCCCCATCAAGAATAGATCTCCACATGGTTTTTCAATCTCCCCTTGATGAGTATATTGACAAACACCCGAAAAGCATAAAATTTGAGTTTGAAAGAGAAGGGGAAGCAATTTGAATGCAAAGCCAAACTTGGTCCAAAGAAAGAGAGAATGAGATCAAGACCAAGTTGGTAAGAAGGATTTTAGAGCAAAACCAAAGAAAGAGCAAGTTTTCCACAAAAGCTCTAAAAATCTAATGAAAACTCACAAAAGCTCAAATATCCTTATGATTCGTAAGGATTAGCACAATTTCACCAAGATTATAAGAACCAAGATGCATTCACATTGTTACGTATTGATGATGCCTTTTCTACGTTTTCTCCCCATTTTGCAATATAGGCATCAAGAAGGCATTTACACTGTTTTCACCCCATTGTCGAATATGCATGAATGAAATGCATCCAAAAAGAGCTTTGAGAATTATCTAAGTGACCACATATACAAAGTATGACACCAAGCTACTCAAGTTCAGATTATGCTAAACTAAGACATGTCCAAGTGCAAATGTCAATTTCGCTAGCAAGCTCAAATAGGACTAAGTCATTTTTGCATGAGTTAACAAGTGCAACACTTAGCATAGATTCCAAACTAGAAGCAAGGCCATACAATGGATCAAATGGAGAACCTAGAGTTCAACCTTCTCAACACTTTGAGGAAGCTAGATGTGCATATAAGGTCCTTCGTGCTCAATCATCTTTAATGCAATTATTTTGCTTTAAGATTTGAAAGCACATAGTGGGTTGGAAATGTGTGACATTATTTGCATTCTTTACCCACTTCCCACTTATGTGTTTTTTTTATTTGCACTTTTCAAGTGTAATTGACTCAAGTCATAGTCGACCATCTCAAGAAGAACTCTTAGAAGAATGGTCTTAGTCATACACGACACATTCAAGTTCATCCCAAGTGCAATGGGAAGCAGTCTCATGAATCTAAAGTGTTGAGATCAATTTGCACAAAAAGAGTCAACTTTTCTTTTCACTTTAGCACTTAAATATATGAGCCTGTGAAGGACTCTAGTATGAATCAAACTAGCTTCACCTAAGTTGCTATAGGGACTCTAGTATAAATCCAAGATTTCACAAATCATGGCATATGCACCTAGAGAGGAAACATAACAAGTAAAAGCTAAAAGTTTCATCAAGTTTTCATTAAAGCTCAATTTTCATTTTTAGCAAGCTTAGCATGATGAAGCAAAATGAATTTGGATATATCTAAGCTAGCAATGATCTTCAAAAAAGTAGCAAGGCGCATAGCATGAGAAACAGTTTAGTTGCATAATAGACAAAGCTCATAAAAATAGAAAATGAAGTCTATATGTAATGCATGAAATAGATTCTCAAACTCCCCCTCAACAAGTGAATCGATTTAAGCATAAACCTAGTTCAAGTTGAGTTATTAGCAAAATTAAGAACAAGGAAGATCCAAATGAATTCAATTGAAAGCAGAAACACAAAATGAGGAGAAGAAGTCGAGAAACTGCAAACTAGATGACTCTAGAGCATATAAATGATAGAAGAGAACACTATGGCTCAGACATAGGGAAGCTGACTCTAGATCCCATGCTAGGAAGTGCACACAAACACTGTCTACCCAGGGAGCCCAACACTTGCTAGACTTATAAGACTGTGAGGGAACTCAACCTAAAGAGAAGAGAGAATAGCTAATTGTGCATGATAGCAACCTATAGCATAAGATAAGAGGTCCATGCAAAGCATGCTAGAAGTCTAAGTGAAGTGAAGTCAAAACTCTAAGAGAAAGCCCTAAAACACCTAGAAGATGCCAAAGAAAGGAAATACTGGATGAAAACATATATAATACATAGTACACAGAACCAGCTCTCCTTAAGAGATGTCGTATGAGCACATAACTCCCAGCTCTCCTCTCAAGGACACAAACCTAGAGCTATCCAAAGACTTGGTAAGGATATCGGCAATCTAATGGTCAAAGCACTATATCACCCTTCTCCATATGGTCTCTAAAGAAGTGATATCTAATATCTATATGCTTGGTCCTGGAGTACTGCATTGGGTTTTTGGCAATGCATATGGAAGAGGTGTTGTCACAGAAAAGTGGAACACTATCAATGTCAAACCCAAAGTCCCGCAAGGTCGATCTCATCCACAGCATCAGACTACAACAACTATCGGTTGAAACATTCTCGACCTTAGTGGTGATTTGTGAACCTCCGGACTGCTTTCTAGATAACCAAGAGACAAGAGAAGTGCGAATAAATTGACAAGTGCCAGAAGTGCTCTTCCTATGTATCGTATAGCCAGCAAAGTCTGCAACGAAAAAGAATCTAAGGGATAGACAAGAAGAAGAAGAGTACTAAATACCATAATCAGTGGTAGCTCGAAGGTACCTAAAGATGCGCTTCACCGCTTGTTGGTAAGAGACGCGAGGAGAAGCCGAAAATCGAGCGCGCGCACACACACAACAAAATGTATGTCCTGCCTCGAAGCAGTGAGGTATAAGAGGGAGCCGATCATGCTACGGAACTCCTTTTGATCAGCAGGGTCACCATCCTCATCAGCCTTGAGGACAACAGTGGTGGCCATATGAGTCATCACCAGCTTCCCATCAAACATATCGAAGCGCCTCAAAAGGTCTCTAGTGTATTGCCTCAATGCAAGAAGGTGCCCTCCTGAGTCTGCTTGATCTGGAAGACAAGAAAGTAGCTCAACTCGCCCATCATACTCATCTCAAACTCTGTGCTCATCACATCTAAAAACTGAGATAGAAGAGAGTGTGAAGGTCCACCAAAGATAATATCATGCACATAAATCTGGACAAGAACAAAATGAGAAACACAGTGTCTGATGAACAAAGTCTTGTCTATTATACCCATCTTAAAACCATTACTAAGAAGATAGAACTTAAGCCTCTTATACCAAGCTCTAGGGGCCTGCTTAAGTCCATATAAGGCTTTAGAAAGCTTGAAGACATGGTTTGGGTATTTCGGGTTCTCGAATCCTGAAGGCTGCCTGACATACACCTCTTCCTCAACATACACATTGAGGAATGCACTCATGACATCCATTTGATAAAGCTTGAAGGCCTTGGATGCCAAAAATGCAAGCAGGATCCTAATAGCCTCTAATCTAGCTACAGGAGCAAAAGTCTCCTTAAAGTCAAGACTCTCAACCTGATAAAAGCCCTATACAACTAGCCTAGCCTTGTCCTAATGACAACCCCATCCTCACTCTCCTTGTTCTTGAGCACCCACTTGGTCCCAATGACATTATGACCAGACAGGGGCTTGACAAGTTGCCATACCTTGTTCCTCTCATAGTTCTCAAATTCTTCATGTGTAGCATTAGTCCACCACTAATCGGATAATGCATTAGAAATATCTTTCAGCTCAAAAGAGGCAACAAAGGCATAGTGGAGGCAGAAACCGGACAAACCAGATTTTGAGCGTGTAACCCGCTCAAACAGATCACTAATAATCTAATCAGGTGGATGATGTCTCTCAATATGGTGGGGAGGTCCAGAAGTAGAAATGGCATGTACCTCATGCACAGAAGAGGTAGGATCAGAGCCACTTGCTGCAGGATAGTTTGAAGGTAAGGGCTTGTCTCCCTAAGGTGCAGAAATAAAAATAGGAGGCACCTCAGGTGTAGAGGGGACTGTTTCAGGTGAAAAACCATCATCTCCATCATCCTCATCCTCTACAATGATGGTCTTGGAGAGGGATGAAGTGCCTAAAATGTCGGGTCTAGCAACTAGGCTAGCCTCATCAAAGGTCACCTCACAAGTTCTATGGTCCTATTCGCATCACAACAGTAGACCCTATAGCTGCGAGAAGAAGCCGACTAATCTAGGAAGATGCCATCAGAAGACTAAGACTCAAACTTATCTAGGTTCCCAGACTTCAAGATAAAACATTTGCATCTAAACACACGAAAATGAGAAACACTGGGCTTTTGCCCATATCTCAACTCATAAGAAGTAGGATGCAAATGTGCTCTCAAGAATACTCGATTAGACATATGATAAGCAGTAGCTATAGCCTCAGCCCAAAATTTCCTAGGAGTACTTTACTCATCTAGCATCGTCCTGGCCATCTCAACCAAGGTCTTGTTCTTCCTTTCCAGTACTCCATTTTGCTGAGGGACGTAGGAGAGGAAAACTGATGCTCTAAGCCTAACTCCTAATAGAAGCTCTCAAAGTAAGAGTTCTTGAACTCCGTGCCATTGTCACTATGTATAGCTCATAATGCACTAGGGAGCTCAATAGACAACCTACGAACCAAACCCCTGAAATGGGTAAAAGACTCATCCTTCGAGGCCATAAAAAATACACAAGAATACCTCAAAAATCATCAACAATGAGAAGAACATACTACTTCCCACACTCTGACTGCACTCTAACTGGACCAACAGTATCCATTTGTAAAAGCTACCTTGGTGCATTAGTCATCACAATAGCGACCGGAGGGTGAGAAGTAGCAACCATCTTGCCATGTCGACAAGGAGAGAAAACTAAGTCTTTGACCATCTTGAGTTTAGGCAAACCATGAATGAGATCGTTGTTGCTAACCTAGGTCAAATGGTCTAAGCCGATGTGACCTAGTCTCCTAAGCTAGAAGGAGAGATCACGGGACTCTGAAGCAATCAAACAATGAAGAGAGTCTCCAGAAGAAGCATAAAAATCAACATGAAAGACTCTCCCAAATCTATAAATCCCGCAAACTAACCCCCTAATTAATCAAGGATTCTACAGGTACTACTATTAAAGCTTACCTCGAGAGACTCATCAATAAGCTGAGAGATAGAAAACAAATTGTATTGTAGCTTACCCACTAAGATAACGTCGTTAAGAATGAAATTGTCATTAATGCAAATGGTATCTTTGGAAATTAATCTACCTGAAGAAGTATCCCCAAAAGTGATAAACTCATCATCGGGAGCTCGGACTAGGGAAGGGAACCATCTAGAGTCTCCGGTCATAAGACGAGAACAACCAGAGTCAAAGATCCACACCTCTCCCTTCCCCATCCTACGGACCTGTATCAAAGAAAGAGAGACAAAGGCGACTCAATACTGGGACAAACAAGAATAGATCTGGGCCCACCCAATACTGAATCACACGAACCCTCGAAGTTCCAGCCATAGAAGTAAAAGATTGGATTCTATAATCTCTATGATGCTCCACTCTCACAAGACCAAAAGCAGCAGAAGCAGAAGATCTGGGAGCTAGAACTGGGTTGGCCCGCCGTCGTGCAAAGGCCGGACCATCCCAGTGAGGCTGCCTAAATCTCCTACCAGGAAATACCTCAAGCCGCTGATATCTACCTCGAGGAGAAACACGAGGAATATTGAAAGTATGGTGGAGAGACTGGCCAAGAGCAGATCTAGGATGAAAACTAGAATGAACAACATGAAATCCAAGTATTGAACGTTGGCTAAAAACAAGCGACAATCTACCTTGTCTAGCAGCAGTGTGTGCCTTAGGAGCACTCAGAGTCTGGGGATGACCCTGAATACCCCTAAGGGCATGAACATGCTCGCGCCTCGTGATCTTGGCACGCCTGAAGCAGAAATCTGCTAGGTAACCATCCTTCTGACAGAAGGTGCATGAATACTTCTCCTTGGTAGAGGCAGAAGCAACAGGAGAAGCAACGTTCTAGTCAGAGATCCCATGGGCAACCCCAGTAGACCTAAATATAGTGGTACTCATCCTAGGAGCTACCACAATCTCTTTACTCTTGGAGCCATGCACAATGGTGAGAGGATGCGCCCTAGCATGCTCCATGTAGTCAAATCCTAGACCTTGATTCAATCGGATAATCTTAGACTGGTTTAGGATGAGATTGAGCTTCTTCTTGCCTGCTACAAACTTCTCAAGAGTGCTCATGAGGTACTCACACTCCTGGAAGAAAGAGGCATAGGAAGAATAGGGGAAAGAAGCTGAAGAAGAACCAGATAGGGAAGAACTACCACCATGTGCATTTTTCTCCCTCAACACGGCTGCCTCAACCTTGAGGGACTCACAAGAAATGCAAGGGACATTTCTAATCCTAAGGTTATGGGCATCTATCTTCTTCCTAAGTTCTACTTGTATTTTATCCAAGTCCCCCTCAATCTCAGCACATCGCAAGCAACTTTCTTATGACTTAACTAGTCAATCCTTAGCAAGTTCAGCACACATGATATTTAAGGATTCATTATCATGTTTTAGTTGCCTACAGCCCTCACATGAGCTGATTGAGTCCTTAGAAGTATGCAATTCAAGTTCATTATTTCTAGTAGATAGCTTCCTAAGGTGAGTGCTCATGCAATCAACTTCAGTAAGTAATTTAGGGCAATTTTCACACGATCTGCTAGTGTGAGCATGAAGAAAACTAGCATATACAGAAATAGCATCAATAGAACTAGTGCTAGCATTCTTTGACCTAAGAGCCTCAAGCTCAGGGACCACACTATCATGAATAGTCCTTATCTCCACAAGCAAGACATCGCAAAGAGTACAATTAGAAGACTCTCGAGAGGAACAAGATATAAGATAAGCTAACTCCCGAGTTAAGGTATCAACTTCCTTCTCTAACTCTGTACACCTAGCTCTAGCTATAACATGAAATTCTCCTAATTTGCAGAAAGCTTCATTGAGCTGGTCATGGTAGGGTACCTCATCTGAGTCGCTGATGCTGTTGACACCCGTCTGAAACACATTCCGGTGAAGTCGTCCCGCCCTTGTTCTTCTCTTGAGGATCATCCTCACCCTCATCGCTCCAGGTCTCTGTGTCGGATAGGTTGATGTCGTCGAGAGCAGCGAGGACGCTGTGGAAGATCTTCTTACTTTTCAAGAAGTTGCGATACTTCTTCTCACTCACTGGGTCACGAATTGGAGGATTCTTGTTGCAGTTCTTGTTTGTATAGTCATTCTTTCCCAAATCGCCGAAGTCGTTCTTGCCCTTCTCTAGCTTGAGGTAGTTCGCCCAAATGTGGTTTGGGCCACCACACTCGAAGCAGGTGATGATGCCACCTCTCTTCCTTTCCCTCACCCTCTTATAGGCATGAGAAAATTTCTGAGCTAAGAGTGCAAACTCACTTTTTGGAAAATTTTCTAGCTGTTCATCGCTTAGCTTGCAAGGGGTGGAAAGAGAGAAACCAACTAAACTCTTAGAAGAGGATCCAATGGGATCAGTGACCAAGGCCATTGACTGCAACTTTGTCTTATGAGAAACAACATCGATCTCATGAGTTTAGAGTAGGGAATAGAACCCGTCAAGAGTCAAGGTCGATATATCTATGGTGTCCTTGATGGTGGTCACCTTCATCTCCCAAACCCGAAGGCCAAGTGCGGTCAAGAAGTGTCAAGCGTTCTCCGAGTCAGAGTATGCGCAACCAACTGCACAGAGATCTCACAAGATCCTTGTGAACCGTCCAAAACACTCATCCATGGTCTCACCTGTGTGCTATTCAAACTTGTAGTCATGCTTGAATTTATCCTATCTCACCGTCTTGATCTGGGTGGTGCCCTCATGGTAAGCATCAAGGGTCACCCAGATCTGGAGAGCAGATCGTAGGTGAAAGATCTTGTCATACTCACTGCGGCTAAGGCCCTATATGAGGACGTTCCTTACCTTAGCATTCGCCTCAACATCAGCCATATTGCCTGCTGTGATGTTATCATCAGCAGGAACCTCATGCGGGAGCTTCACCTTCTGCCAAATCAGGAAGCCATGGACAGTGATGTACGACTCCATTCTAGACATCCAGAAGGGAAAATCAACTCCAAAAAAGATAGGAGACTTTGTGGAATATATGTCTATCACCATAGCTCTAGAGACCGGTCAAAATCTTTGGAAGAGCAAAACCGGGATTTGATACTAATTGAAGGACCAGAATGGCGATTAGAGGGGGGTGTGAACGAACCCAAAATAAATTTTTCCCTCACTCAAACCAATCCAACCAAGACCTTACGAAATCAGCCCAAAATAGATCAAAGGAGCCTGTTCTGGCCGGTGCTATTGCTTCAGGGCCGATAACACTAGAGGGCGGTGATACCTGAAGGACCATGTGGAGGTCCATCCATGTTTGTGATGAGTATTTGACTTTATTTGAGCAAGGTGTGCTCAGGTTTGAGTTTGATTTAAATTGGAGTTTGAAGCAATTTGAGTCTTCTCCTGTTTTTGCGGTAGTACCGGCCAGGACGAATAAAAATGAATTTTAATTTGTGGACTGTGATGAATCTATTGCATATCATTGTGGGCATTGCTATGTGAGGTATTTCCTTCTTTTGATGGTTGCAGGACGACGATGCTAGGTCATGGTGAGGCGAAGGATGGTCGGGACTAGGCAAGGAGCGTCGAAGGTCCAAACGGTTGGGGTTCGCCGGA
Source organism: Otatea glauca (assembly GCA_036346275.1). Lineage (NCBI taxonomy): Eukaryota > Viridiplantae > Streptophyta > Magnoliopsida > Poales > Poaceae > Otatea > Otatea glauca. The sequence continues at coordinate 13,427,709 of CM070716.1, read as the reverse complement.
AGATGATCGGAGACGGAGTCCGTGCAAGCCATGACGACAAGGAATGGATGTGATGCTAGCTAGATGCTGCTCGGATCGATGAGGACCATTCGATCTTGGTCTAGTTGATAGGTTAGCGGGTCTAGTTAGTGTGTTTTGAGAACCGTGCAAGAAAACCCATTATGTGTTGTGGGTTTTGGGTGAACCCTTGCAAGGCTGGTTGAGTGGGTATATCCTAGCCCTTGATGGATTCTCAAGGTTTAGACGCTCATCCAAGGGTGGTAGGTGGCCCAAGAGTTGTATAAATAGGGGTGGAGGGGTAGCCTTTCCCCCTTGAAGGTTTGAGTTGCTCCTTTGAGTTTTGCCCACATCAAGTGAGGATTTGTAAACCTTTCATCCAGAAAATACATAAATTTTCTTTACCTTATTGTGAATTTAAATTGCGCATTTACATTATGTCTTTACTTTCCGCAATTTAAATTCAGCATTTACTTTCTCACAATTTGAATGTTCCTCCCCTCCTTCTAAATTCTATTGTTCTAAGATGTCTTGAGGGTGTTTATATGGTTTTGCACTTCTCTTGCACCCTAGGATAGACTAAAGATCAAGTTTTCTATCCAGTTGTCATTCTCTCCAGAACTTGTTCTTCGCGCAGCAGTCAGTCTTTGATTTTTCAAAAACTCTAGAAAACTTCTTTTTGATTGATTCTTATTGGAGCAGGTGCACGACTCATATATCCATGACTAGAAAAATTTATGGGTCCACTGGTTGCACTGTTTGAGCGCTATGAAGTGAAAACCGAGTCTCAAACTTTCTGATCGAAGTTCCTGACTGTCTGTCATACTTGACTTTTCATGTCTATTATACAATGGTTTTTAATGTGATTTTTGTTGGACTATTTCATGACTCAACTCCTCATAGGGAAAAAAATTCCCAAAAATTTTAGAGCAACAGAAACTCACCAAGTAAAATCTGCTTTTACTTTTCTGAAAAGAGACTTTGTTGTTTTTAGCTTAATCTCTTTTAGAAAAGAAGTCTTTGAATTGATTCCTTTTTGTTTGGACAATTGACAACCATGTAAGCTAGGATTGTGATTAAAACATCCCTGACATGGTTCATGGTTCTCAACCATGTAAGTTAGGGGCACACATAGTTATTTAGTTGTTCGGGTTTTGGAGGGTGTTGGAATCTGAGAAGCACCAGTTTGAACAAAAATCTTTGGGTGTTTCAGATTTTTATTGCGAGATTGTTTGGAGTACTTTGAGTGGCAGAAAATTTTATTTGGGATCATTCACCCCCCTCTGATCACCATTTAGATCTTTTAATTGGTATTAGAGCCGGTTTTGCTCTTTCATAGATCTTGATCCGTCTCAAGAGCCATGGCGATGGACAAGTATTCCACCAAGCCTCCAATTTTTGCTAGAGTTGATTTTCCGTTTTGGAAATCACGGATGGAGTCATACATCACTGCCCAGGGCTTCCTGATATGGCAGAAGGTGAAACTCCCGTTTGAGGTTCCTGCTGATGAAAACGTCACGACCGAAAATATGGCTGACGTTGAGGCGAACGCTAAGGCAAGGTACATTCTCATACAGGGTCTTAGCCGTAGTGAGTATGATAGGATTTCTCACCTCCGTTCCGCTCACGAGATTTGGGTGACCCTCAATGCTTACCATGAGGGCACTACTCAAATCAAGACCGTGAGGCGAGATCAGTTCAAGCGTGAGTTCAACAAATTTGAACAACACGCTGGTGAGAGTCTTGACGAGTGCTTTGGTCGATTTATGAAGATTTTGAGCGACCTCTGAGCAGTCGGTTGCATATACCCTGACTCGGATAATGCTCGACATTTCTTGACCGCACTCGATCTTCAAGTTTGGGAAATGAAAGTGACCACCATCAAGGACACTACTGACTTGTCGACCTTGACTCTTGATGGGCTTTACTCCCGTCTCAAGACTCATGAGATCGTCTCTCGAAAAATGAAATCACAGTCGATGGCCTTGGTCACTGATCCCACTGGATCTTCCCTTGATCTTTCTGCTGGTTTCTCCCTTTGCGAGCTAAGAGATGGCCAACTGCAAAAAATTCCAGAAAATGAGCTTGCTCTTCTTGCTTGCAAATTTTCACATACATAAAAGATGGTGAGAGAGAGAAAGAGAGGTGGCATGATCACAAGCTTCGAGTGTGGTGGCCCCAACCACATTTGGGCTAATTGCCCCAAACTGGAGAAGGCAAAGAACGATAACGGCGGTTCGGCAAAGAACGACTACATCGACAAGAACTGCAACAAGAAGCCTCCAGTTCGTAAGCCGGTGTGTGAGAAGAAGTATCGCAACTTCTCAAAGAACAAGAAGCTCTTCCACCGTGTCCTCATCGCACTTGACAACATCAACCTCTCTGACACGGAGACATGAAGCGACAAGGGCGAGGATGAATCGCAAGAGAAGAAGAGCGACGACGACTTCTCCGGCATGTGCTTCATGGCCGACGCCAACGGCATCGGTGACTCCGAGCTCTATAGTGACTCGGAAGAGGTACCCTCCTATGACCAGCTCAATGAAGCTTTCTGCAAATTAGGGAAATTTCATGCTAAAGCTAGAGCTAGGTGTATGAAGCTAGAGAAGAAAGTAGGTACCTTGACTCGGGAGTTAGCTTCTCTTAGATCTTCTCCCTCTCGAGTCACTGATGACTATTCTTTGTGTGATGCTCTTCTTGTGGAGTTGGAGAACCTAAGAACTATGCATGATAGTGTGTTGTCTGAATTAGATAGTCTTAGGTTGAAGAATGCTAGCGATGATTCTATTGATGCTATTCCACCAAATGTTAGTTTTCTTCATGCTCACTCTTCTCCATCATGCTCTAATTGCCCTAAATTGCTTGCTGAAATTGATGCCAGGAGCTATCACCTTAGGAAGCTTTCTTCTAGAAATGATGAACTTGAAATACATGCTTCTAAGGACCAAGTCAGCTCATGTGAGGGCTGTAGGCAACTGAAACTTAAAAATGAATCTCTAAATGTCAAGTGTGCTAATCTTGCTAAGGACTTACTAGCTAAGTCACAGGAAAGTTGCTTGCAATGTAATGTGATTGAGGGGGACTTGAATAAAATCCAAGTCGAACTTAGTACGAAATTAGAAGACCAAGCCCATAGGATTAGAAATGCGTCTTGCTTTTTTTGTGAGGCCCTTAAGATTGAGGCTGCCGTGTTGAGGGAGAAAAATGCACGTGCTAAGAGAACTCATCTTTCTGGTTCTTCTTCGTCTTCTTCCCCCTGTTCTTCTTATGCCTCTTTCTTCCGAGATTGCCAGTATCTCATGAGCACTCTCAAGAAGTTTGTTGGAGGCAAGAAGAAGATCAATCTTATTCTAGACCAATCCAAGATTAGTAGATTTAATCAAGGTCTAGGATTTGATCCCTTGGAGCACACTCGAGCGCATCCTTAGACCATTGTGCGTGGCTGCAAGAGTGGTGAGATTGTGGTAGGTCCCAGAGTGAGTACCACCATGTTTAGGTCTGCTGGGGTTGTACATAGAACTTCTGACCAGAAGGGTGTTACTCCTATTGCTTCTACCTCTAGCAAGGCGAAGTACACATGCACCTTCTGTAAGAAGGATGGTCACCTAGTAGATTTTTGCTTCAGGTGCGCCAAGAACACTTAACGTGAGCGTGTTGCTGCTCTTGGGGGTATTCAGGGTCATCCCCACACTCCGAGTGCTCCTAAGGCACACACTGCTTCTAGACAGGTTAGAGAGTCACCTGTTTTTGGGCAGCGTCTAGGACTCGGTTTTCATGCTGTTTCTTCGAGTTTTAGTCTTGGAGTTGCTCGTGGTCAGTCTTTTCGTCATCCTCTTGATATTCCTCGTTTTTCCCATCGAGGTAGATATCAGCGGCTTGAGGTGTTTTCGGGTAGGAGATTTAGGCAGCCTCACTGGGGTGGTCCGGCCTTTGCACCACGGCGGGCCAACCCAGTTCCAGCTCCTAGATCATGTACTAGAGTTGCTACTGATCTTGTTAGGATTAAATGACAGAGAGACACACGAGTTCAGTCTTCTTTTCTAGCTGTTACTCTGAGGCATCGTGTGGTTCAGTATTGAGTCCCCAAGTCTTCACTCCATCCCAGCATTGAGTCATCTTTCTCTCTTATGTCTTGATCAAGTTCGTCGGATGGGGAAGGAAAATGTTTGGATTGTCGACTCCGGTTGTTCTCGTCATATGACCGGAGATTCTCATTGGTTTTCTTCCCTAGTCTGTGCCCCTGGTGATGAGTTGATCACTTTTGGAGATGCTTCTTCAGGTAGAGTCATTACTAAAGGTACCATCTGCATTAATGACAATTTCATTCTTAAAGATGTTGCCTTAGTAAATAAGCTGCAATACAATTTGCATTCTGTTTCTCAGCTTATCGATGACTCTTTCGAGGTAAGCTTCAAGAGTAGCGCCTGTAGAATCCTCGATTCTTCAAGAGGGTTAGTTTGAGGGATTTCTAGATATGGGAGAGTCTTTCGTGCTGATTTTTCTGCTTCTTCTAGAGACTCTCTCCGTTGTTTGATTGCTTCACTGTCTTGTGATCTCTCCTTCTGGCATAGGAGACTTGGTCACATTGGATTTGATCATTTGACCCGAGTTAGCAGCCACTACCTCATTCGTAGTTTGCCTAAACTCAAAATGGTCAAAGACTTAGTTTGCTCTCCTTGCCGACATGGCAAGATGGTTGCTGCTTCTCATCCCCAAGTTACTATTGTGATGACTGATGCACGAGGATAGCTTTTACATATAGACACTGTTGGTGCAGCTAGAGTGCAGTCAGTGGGTGGGAAGTGGTATGTTCTTGTCATTGTTGATGATTTTTCAAGGTACTCTTGGGTGTTTTTTATGGCCTCGAAGGATGAGACTTTTACCCATTTTAGGTGTTTCATTCATAGGTTGTCTTTTGAGCTCCCTAGTGCTCTACGGGCTATACGCAGTGACAATGGCACGGAGTTCAAGAACTCCTATTTTGAGAGTTTCTTTGTGGAGTCTGGTTTAGAGCATCAGTTCTCCTCTCCTTACGTCCCTCAGCAAAATGGCGTAGTGCAAAGGAAGAACAAGACCCTGGTAGAGATGGCCAGGACGATGTTAGATATGTACAGTACTCCTAGAAAGTTTTGGGCTTAGGCTATAGCTACTGGTTGTCATGTTTCAAATTGTGTATTCTTGATAGCACATTTGCACCGCACTTCTTACGAGTTGAGGTATGGGCAAAAGCCCAGTGTTTCTCATTTTCATGCATTTGGTTGCAAGTGTTTTATTTTGAAGTCTGGTAACCTTGATAAGTTTGAGTCTCGTTCTTCAGATGGTATCTTTCTGTGTTATTCGACTTCTTCTAGTAGCTATAGAGTCTGGAGTTGCGATGCGCATAGGATCATACAGACCTGTGAGGTGACTTTTGATGAGGCTATCCTAGGAGCTAGACCTGATATTTCAGGCTCTTCTTCCACCTCCGAGACCATTTGTGTAGAGGATGAGGATGATGGAGACGATGGTGTTCCACCTGATCCAGTCCCCTCTACAACTGAGGTGCCACCTGTTTCCATTTCTGCACCTCCGGAAGGCCAGCCTTTACCTTCTGACTATCATGCAGCTAGTGGCTCTGCTCCTACCTCTTCTGTGCATGAGGTAGACGCCACTTTTGCTTCTGGACCTCCCCGTCATATTCAGTGTTCTCATCTACCTGATTAGATCATCGACGATCTGTTTGAGCGAGTCACTCGCTCAAAATCAGGTTTGTCTAGTTTCTGCCTTCACTCTGCCTTTGTTGCCTCGTTTGAGCCGAAGGATGTGACTCATGAATTATCTGATGAGTCTTGGACTAATACTATGCATGAGGAACTTGAAAACTTCGAGAGGAACAAAGTCTGGCAGCTTGTAGAATGTCCAACTGATAATAATGTCATTGGGACCAAGTGGGTGTTCAAAAACAAGAAGAGTCAGGATGGGGTTGTCATTCACAACAAGGCTAGGCTAGTTGCACAAGGCTTTTCACAGGTTGAGGGTCTTGAATTTGAGGAGACTTTTGCCCCTGTAGCTAGACTAGAGGCTATCAGGATTCTGCTTGCATTCTCTGCTTCCCAGGGCTTCAAGCTCTATCAAATGGATGTCAAGAGTACATTCCTCAATGGCTATATTGAGGAAGAGGTTTATGTCAAACAATCTCCAGGATTTGAGAACCCCAAGTTTTCGAGTCATGTATACAAGCTTTCCAAAGCTCTGTATGGACACAAGCAGGCCCCCAGAGCATAGAATGAGAGGCTCAAGTTTTATCTTCTCAGCCATGACTTCAAGATGGGCATAGTAGATAAGACTCTGTTCATCAAACACCATGAGTCGCATTTTCTTCTCGTCTAGATCTATGTGGACGATATCATTTTTGGTGGCTCATCTCAATCACTTGTGTCTCAGTTTTCTAAGGTGATGAGCACAAAGTTTGAGATGAGTATGATGGGCAAGTTGAGATACTTTCTGGGCTTCCAAATCAAGCAGACTCGGGAGGGTACTTTCTTTCATCAAGGCAAGTATACCCGGGACCTCCTGAGGCGTTTCGATATGTTTGATGGGAAGCCAGTGATGACTCCTATGGCCACCAATGCTGTCCTCGAGCCGAATGAGGATGGTGAGCCTGCTGATCAAAAGGAGTTTCAGAGCATGATACCTCACTGCTTCGAGGCCGGACAGACATTTCGTTGTGTGTCTGTGTGCTCCATTTCAGGCTTCTCCTCACGCCTCTCACCGCCAGGCGGTGAAGCGCATCTTCAGGTACTTCGTGCTACCACTGATTATGTATTTTATACTCTTCCTCTTCTCGTCTATCCTTGAGAGCCTTTTCCGATGCCGACTTTGCTGGCTGTAGGATAGATAGGAAGAGCACTTCTGGCACTTGCCAATTCATTAGCACTTCTCTTGTTTCTTGGTCATCTAGGAAGCAGTCCGGAGTTGTACTGATCCAACCACCGAGGCCGAGTATGTTGTCTGCGACCGATTCTTTGTAGCAGTGCTCGATGAGATCGACCTTGCAGGACTATGGTTTAGAGATAGAGAGTGTTCTACTTTTGTGTGACAACACTTCTGCTATTTGCATTGCTAAAAATCCAGTTCAGCATTCCAGGACCAAGCATATTGATACTAGATATCACTTCCTTAGAGATCATGTGGAGAAGGGAGATATTGTTAGTGTTATGCCCTTGAGGCAATCATTTAGATGATTGTAACATGACTATGTTTATGAATAATAATATGATTATTGGTCCAATGAATGTATATCATTGTATTGATCAACAAGTATGTGACTTGCTTATGAAGCTCTTTACTTAATGATGTAATTCGATAAATATCTCTGATCGGATATCATTGTATAGGACAACGATGAATAGATCAGCACATGTAGTGATCGATGATCATGCTTCATATATCATGGGATATAGAGATATCATCTATACATTGTGGACGCATGTTGAAGAACATGGGTTAGATAGACCCGCAATGGGACACTGCGAGAATGTTTCATTCTTATGTGTCATCAGTGTATCTCATACCTAGTAGATGTATGATCCTTAGACCTGAGATTGTCATATTCCCTACATGTGTAATAGTTTTCCTTGGGGCTATCAAACACTACTTCCTAACCAGATAGTTATAAAGGTAGCTTTCATGTTTACTATGAAACGTGCAGAGGGAAGTGAGCAGTCAAGATGGAATTTGCCACTCCAACGAAACGGAGATATATGACAAGGCCACTCGTGTGATATGATTAAGGAAGTGCATGGCCATGCTGTGATTGAGGAGTCAATCACAACTTATTAATATATCACAGATACGAGAGATGGATTGAATCATCAAAGGATGACATGCTTCTCGCCTTGAGATCAATCTTCATATACTTGGCAAAGAGATTATTACATGAGTACTTTTGATAGGTTCTGTCCGATTTGATCATAGTATGTTTGGGAGTTGGCATACTTTGCAAGAAGCCACTACCAACTATTGGATTGAAAAGGAGTTTTCCGAATCCACGTCCAAACGTACGTGAACTCGCAGGTCACACACTTAATGGTGGGATGCATTAATTTGGATTGATCCGTAATTAATGAACCTCGTGGGCTTAGCACACGATGGGCCCTAGTTTGGGTTTCATCTCGTGGCTATATAAGGAGGGGAGGAGGAGGGGCAGCGTGTGCTTTCCACGGTTTAGGAGTGATTCACTCGAAACCCTAGCCTACTCTCTCTTGCCCTCGCCAGGCGACGGTGCTTGCACACGACGCACGGCGTTCCATCTCTGCGTGTGGACTCTGCGGTGACGCTGCTGTGATCTGCGGCGCGTGGGAGGACGATCCACGGCAAGGCGAGGACGATCCACTACATCGACGCAACGATCGCGGCGAGGACGATCCACTACATCGACGCACGAAGGATTCCGCAATCGCGTCTAGTGGTAATCTTATCTATGATCCCTTCTTGCGAGTAGCTTTACGGTTACGCGGTAGATTTTTTTGTGCTAGCGTAGCATACGCGTTCCTCTTGATGGTATCGAGCCATCTCGTATAGTTTTGTGATCTGGATGTTGCACATATGATGTGTAAGGTTAGTAGATTGGATCTATTACATGTTCAGCCAGTTCATGTGATGAATTGGTGACGGCAGCCATCGATGAGATCGATCGGTTTAGGGTTTGAGGAAAGTGCAAACCGACTCAATCTTGATTTCGGTGAGTCCGTTCATGGTACGACGTTACCCTTACCGGTCGGGTTACCGCCATCAGGGTTTCTGAAACGTATCCATATGGGACCAAGCCAATCAGATTGAGTTGGATTGGGTCAATCTGGTTGATTCATGGTAAGCGCAAACAGATTCAATATTGATTTGGGTGAGTCCGTTCATGGTACGACGTTACCCTTACCGGTCGGGTTACCGCCATCAGGGTTTCTGAAACGTATCCATATGGGACCAAGCCAATTATGTTAGATCGGATTGGGTCAATCTGGTTGATCCGTGGAAATTTTGAGGGTGTTTTCCAATGTCAGAAGACATGCCTCTAAAAAAATTTCCAAGGGCGCTGCCCTCGGACCCCGGAGTCGTAGGGTTGCTTTTGTTTAACTTGTTTTTGCAGGGAATTATGTGAAATGGTATGGCCCATGTGTATGTGATGCATGTAATTTCCACATGGCCTACGTGCCGTGTCAAACCATAAGGCTATTTTAATTGTATAACGACCTGCGTGTCGACTTGTGATGCTTCAAACCCTCATGTAAAGTTCATTATCAAAAGTTGTAAGGAGTTGCATCCATAATGATGAAGACGATGGTATCAAGCAAGATGGCTAGGTGAACAAATCAAGCAAGATGGCTAGGTGAACAAATCAAGCAAGGTGGCTAGGTGAACAAACAAGCATGATGATGGAGATCTTAATGCTAAGGGCCATGCTATTTCACAGCTTATTTTAATTTTCTGTGGATGTGTGTTTAATCCTTGCTATTTTCTTTATGCTCATTGCATGTGATGCCATATTCATAGTAATCTTTGTTCATCCCTATAGTTATAAATTTTAAATCAAATTGTCCATCCAATTGTTGCACCTATCAAGAATTTAGATCGTTATTGATATGACTGCCAAAGTAGTATATCAATGGCTATCTCAATAGATGATAGGGATGTGTTGGACACATCACGCATAACAATGGTAGATTTAATCAAGCTATCAAAACGGTTTTGGGCTTGAGGACATAAGTGGTTGGGATTTGATTTCAGTAATGAAGGAACATATACAAGACAAGTGGTGTCTAGGAAAACACACATGAGGCAGGTTTCTTAATTGGCACCCGAATACGGGAAGTGCTCCCTCCCTCATGTGAGCCCTTGGGGCAGGTTGACCTGGCCATGAGTCAAGTTGATGGAGGCATTCATTACTTGTTTTCATACTCAACAAACAAGAGTTACATATGATGTAATTAGCAAAGGTGTTGCTTACCTATGTCATTAAATTTCTAGCAGTGATGCCAAACTCACTAGTGTTTGATGAATATGGATCTTGAATACTCACTATGTGTCTATAAAAGGGACATAAAATAGAAGTGTCTTTAATTAAAAAGTTTAATAAAAGTTTTACATAAACATAGTGCTTAGAATCTTTGCATGTTTTTGTTGTAGTTCAATGGCACCTTCTCCTACTCCTGCTACACCTGGTTTTGCTTTGAGATCGGTTTTGGAAAGGGAAAAACTGAATGGAACTAATTTTGTTGATTGGTATCGCAACCCGAGAATTGTTCTCAAGCATGAAAAGAAGGACTATATTCTAGAGAATCCAATTCTGATGAACCACCGAAAATGTCGCTCGCAATTTGAAGGTTGAATATGAAAAGCATGTTAATGCTTCAGAGGTCACTGTCTCATGCTAGTCACCATGGACTCGAGCTCCAAAAGCAATATGAGGACCAGGATGGTTACAATATGATTGTGGGCTTGAAGGGCATGTTTGGGAATCAAGCAAGAGCTGAGAGGTATGGTATCTCAAAGCTTTTATTTGCTTGTAAGTCGGGTCAAGGCGATCCGTCGATCCTTATGTGATCAAGATGATTGGTTACATTGGGAGATTGGAAAACTTGAGTTTCCCTTAGCCTCGGTTTGGCCACGATGTTATTCTCCGTCTCGCCTCGAGCTTTGAGCCATTCATTATGAATTTTCATATGAATAGCATGGAGAAGAGCCTAACCGAGCTACATGGGATGCTCAAGGCTGCCGAGGAAAGCATTAAGAAAAAACCCAATCATGTGATGATGGTTCATAAAACAACTGCTTTCAAAAGGAGGAAGGCTAAGGCTGGGGGAACGGAAAGAGCAAGGGCAAGGGCAAGGGCAAGGCTCAAGATAAGATCGCAAGCCTCAAAACTAAGCTCGAAGCTTAAAGTTGGCCCTCAACACGATACCCAATGCTTCTATTGCAAGAAATCGGGGCATTGGAAACGCAATCTGAAAAGTACCGCGATAAGAAGAATAGAAATGTGGTTTCCACTTGTGTATTAATGTTATAGAAATAAATCTTGCTACTTCTTCACTCAGCTCATGGGTATATGATACGGTTCGGTTGCTCACATTTGCAATTCGTTGCGGGGTGATAAAGAGTAGAGACTTGGCAAAAGGAGAAGTGGATCTTCGCGTGGGGAATAAAGCAAGAGTTCTTTGGTCTTGCTGTTGGCACATACCCATTGCATTTGCCTTCGAGATTAGTTTTAGAACTTAATAATTGTTATTTTGTTCCATCTTTGAGTAGAAACATTATTTCATCTTCTTGTTTGGAACATGAAGGTTATGATTTGAATAAAGAACTTTGTTTGTTCGATATTTTTGAATGATATGTATTATGGTCGTTGCCCCATGGTGGATGGGTTGTACGTCCCTGAACTCAAGAAAACACGTCTATAATATTAATGTAAAAGGCATCGGCCTAATGATTTGAACCCTACCTTTTGTGGCATTGTCACTTAGGTCATATAAATGAGAACGCATGAAGAAGCTCCATGGTGATGGACTTCTAACCTCATTTGATTTTGAATCATTTGAAACATGTGAATCTTGTTTACTTGGCAAGATGACAAAAGCCCCTTTCACAGGTTTTAGTGAGAGAGCAAGTGAATTATTGGCCCTAGTACATACAGATGTATGTGGACCAATGAGCTCGACTGCTAGGGGTGGGTTTCAGTACTTTGTAACTTTTACCGATGACTTCAGTAGATATGGATATATCTATTTAATGAGGCATAAATCTGAAACTTTTGAAAGGTTCAAAGAGTTTCTGAACGAAGTACAAAATCAACTTGGCAAAACAATAAAACACTTACGATCCGATCGTGGTGGCGAATACTTGAGCCAAGAGTTTGGTGATCATCTAAAGCAATGTGGAATCGTTCCGCAACTTACTCCGCCAGGAACGCCTCAATGGAATGGCGTGTTCGAACGACGAATCGAACTTTATTAGATATGGTTCGGTCAATGATCACCAAACAGATCCGCCATTATCCTTCCGGGGTTTCGCTCTAGAGACAATGCGTTCACTTTGAATAGGGTCCCATCAAAATCCGTTGAGAAGACGCCATATGAGATATGGATGGGAGAAGACCCATGTTGTCATTTCTCAAGATATGGGGATGTGAGGCTTATGTAAAATGTTTACAATCGATAAACTCGCACCTAAATCGGAAAAATGCTTTTTGTGGGGTATCCTAAAGAAACAAAAGGATATTACTTTTACAAAAGAAACGAGAACAAAGTTTTTGTTGTTCAAATGGTGTCTTTTGGAGAAAGAGTTTCTTTCAAAAGAAATCAGTAGGAGTGATGTGTATCTTGATGAAGTTCGAGAATCACATGAATATGTTCAAGCTACCATGAACCTTCACAAGATGTACAAAGTGTTGTACAACTGTGGAAGAGACTCCACCCCACGAGGTCGGGAGGCCACGCCATGTACCTATAAGATATGGGAATGACATATTATTGTTGGACAATGATGAGCCCACGACTTATGAAGAAGCAATGATGGACCCAAACTCGAAAAATGGCTTGAAGCCATGAGATCCAAATTCAATCCATGCATGACAATCAAGTTTGGAACTTGGTCGACTCTCCGATGGTGTAAAACCATTGAGTGCAAATGGATTTTCAAGAAAAGATAGACGAGATGGAAATGTTCAGATCTATAAGGCACGGTTGGTGGCAAAGGGTTTCAAACAAGTTCAAGGAGTTGACTATGATGAAACTTTCTCACCGGTAGCCATGCTCAAGTCCGTCCGGATCATTTTAGCTATTCTTTGCATATTTTGATTATGAAATATGGCGATGGATGTCAAAACAAGATTCCTTAATGGGAATCTATCCGAGGATGTATACATGATACAACTGAAGGTTTTGTTGATCCTAAATATGCTAAAAGGGTATGCAAGCTTCAAAGATCCATTTATGGGTTAAAGCAAGCATCTCGGAGTTGGAACATTCGTTTTGATGAAGTAGTCAAAGGTTTTGACTTTATCAAAAATGAAGAAGAGCCTTGTGTTTACAAGAAGGCTAGTGGGAGCGCACTTGTATTTACGATTTTGTATGTGGATGACATATTATTGATCGGGAATGACATTCCTATGCTTGAAGATGTTAAGACTTCATTGAAAGGAGTTTCTCAATGAAGGACTTGGGAGAAGCATGCTATATCTTGGGCATAAAAATCTATAGAGATAGATCAAAAGGTTAATTGGATTAAGTCAGAAACGTACATTGACAAGATATTGAAAAGGTTCAATATGCATGAATCTAAGAGAGGTTTCATGCCAATGTCACATGGCATCGATCTGCAAGAATCGGTGTCCTTCGACATCCGATGAGCGAGACAGATGAGCAAGATTCCATATGCTTCACTATTGGGTCTATTATGTATGCCATGATCCATACGCCCGGATGTCTCATATGCTCTAAGTGTCACGAGCGGATACCAAGCGGATCTGGTGATGGTCATTGGATAGCCGTAAAAATATCCTCAAGTACTTGAGAAAAACTAAAGGTATGTTCCTTGTTTTTGGAGGTGAGGAAGATCCGTTGCAAAGGGTTACACCGATGCAAGCTTCCAAACCGACAAAGATGATTTTTATCGCAATCCGGTTTGTGTTTACACTTAATGGAGGAGCGAGAAGTGGAAGAGTTCCAAGCAAAACACGGTGGCCGACTCACGATGAAGCGGAGTACATTGCGCCGGAGGCCGCAAAGGAAGCTGTGTGGATTAAGAAGTTTATCACAGAGCTTGGTGTGGTCGCTAGTGCCTCTAGTCCAATGGACATCTATTGTGATAATAGTGGTGCCATTGCACAAGCAAAAGAGCCTAGATCACATCAAAAGTCTAAACACATACTCCGTCGCTTTCACCTTATTCGCGAGATTGTGGATAGAGGTGACGTGAGAATATGCAAAGTACATACGGAAGCCAATGTGGCCGATCCGTTGACAAAGCCACTGCCTGAGCCTAAGCATGAGGCGCACACAAGGTCTATTGGTATTAGATACTTAATTGATTGACTCAAGTGCAAGTGGGAGATTGTTAGTGTCATGCCCTTGAGGCAATCATTTAGATGATTGTAACATGACTATGTTTATGAATAATAATATGATTATTGGTCCAATGAATGTATATCATTGTATTGATCAACAAGTATGTGACTTGCTTATGAAGCTCTTTACTTAATGATGTAATTCGATAAATATCTCTGATCGGATATCATCGTATAGGACAACGATGAATAGATCAAGACATGTAGTGATCGATGATCATGCTTCATAGATCATGGGATATGGAGATATCATCTATACATTGTGGACGCATGTTGAAGAACATGGGTTAGATAGACCCGCAATGGGACATCTGCGAGAATGTTTCATTCTTATGTGTCATCGATGTATCTCATACCTAGTAGATGTATGATCCTTAGACCTGAGATTGTCATATTCCCTACATGTGTAATAGTTTTCCTTGGGGCTATCAAACACTACTTCCTAACCGGATAGTTATAAAGGTAGCTTTCATGTTTATTATGAAACGTGCAAAGGGAAGTGAGCAGTCAAGATGGAATTTGCCACTCCAATGAAACGAAGATATATGACAAGGCCACTCGTGTGATATGATTAAGGAAGTGCATGGCCATGCCGTGATTGAGGAGTCAATCACAACTTATTAATATATCACGGATACGAGAGATGGATTGAATCATCAAAGGATGACATGCTTCTCGCCTTGAGATCAATCTTCATATACATGGCAAAGGGATTATTACATGAGTACTTTTGATAGGTTCTGTCCGATTTGATCATAGTATGTTTGGGAGTTGGCATACTTTGTAAGAAGCCAATACCAACTATTGGATTGAAAAGGAGTTTTCCGAATCCACGTCCAAACGTACGTGAACCTGCAGGGTCACACACTTAATGGGCTGGGATGCATTAATTTGGATTGGATCCGTAATTAATGAACCTCGTGGGCTTAGCACGCTGATGGGCCCTAGTCTAGGGTTTCATCTCGTGGCTATATAAGGAGGGGAGGAGGGAGGGCACAGCGTGTGCTTTCCACGGTTTAGGAGTGATTCACTCGAAACCCTAGCCTACTCCTCTCGCTGTCCTTGCCGAGTGACCAGGTGCTTGCACACCGACGCACGGCGTTCCATCTCTGGACGTGTGGACTACTGCGGTGACGCTGCTGTGACTGCGGCGTGGGAGGACGATCCACGGCAAGGCGAGGACGATCCACTACATCGACGCAACGATCGCGCGGCGAGGACGATCCACTACATCGACGCGCGAAGGATTCCGCAACTGCGCGTCTAGTGGTAATCTTATCTATGATCCCCTTCTTGCGAGTAGCTTTCTGGTTACGCGGTAGATTTTTTTTTGTGCTAGCGTAGCATACCGCGTTCCTCTTCAGATATTGCGCTTCAGTTTGTAGAGAGTGACCTCCAGCTAGCCGATATCTTCACCAAGCCTTTGGATTGATCTAGATTTGTTGCCTTGAGGAGCTTGGAGTCGTCAGCCCTTACGGCCTTTCGTGAGGGGGAGCTGGTTTGTATATTATGTAAAATATTGTTCCCTTCTAGCTTTTTTTTCTCTTTGTGTTTTCTTCTGGGTGACTTTGGCCTTATTTTTTCTTAAGTTGAGTTCACTCACTTAGACTTCTGGCATGCTTCGCATGGACCTCTTATCTTGTGTTTTAGGTTGCTATCATGCGTGATTAGCTTTTCTTTCTTCTCTCTAGGTTGAGTTCTCTCACAGTCTTAAAAGTCTACCAGGTGTTGGGCCTCCTAGGTAGACAGGGTCTGTGTGCACTCCTTAGTTGGGATCTAAAGTCAGCTTCCCTATGTCAGTCGCTGGAGAAGATAAGAGCGAGTTTGAGACGTAGTGAGTCTCTTCTGTCTTTTCTATGCTCTATAGCCATCCAGTTTGCAGTTTCTCGACTTCTTCTCCTCACTCTTTTTTTCGGTTGTTATTGAGTCCATTTGGGTTTCCTTTATGTCTAATCTTGATAATAACTCAACTTTAACCAGATCTGAGCTTAAAATTGATTCATTTGTTGAGGGGAGTTTGGGAATCTGTTCATGCATTGCATTTAGACTGCATTTTCTGTTTTATGAGCTTTGTCTATTATGCAATTGACTCAATCTTCATGAAATACATCATGCTATATCTTTTGAAGAAAATCACTAACTTAGATATGTCCAAGTCCATTTATCATGCTAAGCTTATTAAAATCTGAAAAATTTGAAAGTCTTAAATGGAAACTTGATGAAATATGTTGCTTTTACTTACTAAGTTTCTTCTCTAAGGGTTTTTACCATGAATTGTGAAATTTTGGATTTCTCTAGAGTCCCTATAGCTACTTGGGTGAAATTTGTTTTATCCATATTTGAGTCCTTCAGAATTGCTCATATATGCTAAATTGAAAATTAAAAAAAATATTTAACTCTTTTGTGCAAAATTGATGTCAACACCAAGGATTCAAATTTCGTTTTCGGATAAAATACCGCCCGGGACCGGAATATGAAATTTCGGCGAAATTTGGGTATTTCGGACAAATCTCGTCCGAAATTCGAAAACCAAAATTCAAATCCGATTCATTTTTTACCAAGAAAAAACGAAATTTGCCGAAAAATTATGAAATTTCGGGCGAAATACCCAAAATTTTGGTCTTTTTGTAACGGAAAACAGTGGGTCAAACTATGTCAAAAAATTTTGAAATTTTTTTTGGAGAGTCCTGACACATTTATTATATTTCTATAAACATTTTAGATTATTATGAAGTTTTTGGAATTTTTTAAAATTCAAACATTGCTACTGTCCTGATAAAACGCTAACTCGTAATTTTGAACCGAATGCAAAATGGTTCAAACCATGTTATAAAGCTTTGAATTTTGTTTTGAATGGTTATATTGCATCACTAATATTTTCATGAAATGTTTAGATGATTATCAAGCTTCATAAATTTTTAAAAATTCGAACAGTACTACTGCCGTGTTAAAAGGCTTACCAGCAAACTTGAACAAAATGAAAAATTACATAACCACGTTAAAAACTTTTGAAAAGTTTTTTGGATGGTCCTGATGTAACATTAGTGTTTCTGTAAAAGTTTTAGATGATGATCATTCTTAAATAATTTGTAAAAATTCAGACAATGCTACGTCCTGATAAAAGCCTGATGATCAATATATAGATTTGCTTTAGAAATAAAAAAGGCTTAAATTTTTTGCAAATACTTGATTTTTCATGTGTATTATACAAAGTATGAAATTTGCATAATACACATGAAAAATCAAGTATGACACATCAAAAAATCACATGAAAAATCAAGTATGAAATTTGCAAAAAATTTAAGCCGAAATTTCGGTGAAATTTCTCCGAAATTCGGTGAGATTTGGAACCCTACTCAACACTTTATATTCACGAGACTGCTTTCCATTGCATTTGGGATGAACTTGGAAAATATTGTGTATGACCAAGATCATTCTCTTAAGAGTTACTCTTGAGATGATCGAAAATGGCTTGAGTCAATCAATAAAATAAAAAAATGCAAATATCAAACACATAAGTGGGTAAAGAATGCAAATAATGTCAAACATTTGGACCCCGCTATGTTTTTCAAACTCTTAAAGAAAATTTGCATAAATTGAAAAATGAGCTTGAAGAACCTAATATGCACCTCAAAATTTCCCAAAGTGTTGAGTAGGTTGAACTCTAGGTTTTCCATTTGATCCTTGAGTGGTTTTGCTTCTAGCTTTGAAACTTTGGTAAGTTTAGCACTCGTCAAATCATGCTAAAATGAAATATTGTAAACTAAGCTTTTTCATAAATTGTATTAGTCTTGGACATGTCTTAGTTTAGTCATATTCTGAAATTGACAAGCTTGGTGTAATATCTTTCCATTTTGATCAATTGGACAATCTTAAAAGATCTTTAGATTGCATTTCATGCATACATAAAAAAAATTGATGCCTATATTGCCAAAAGGGGAAGAAAAAGTAGAAAATGCATCTTATAGGGAAGAAAATTTAAATAAAAAAATTCTTTATCATGATCATGTTGAACAATTGTCCTTGCATTTGGATCATGAGTAATATTAAGCTTTTTGAGAGATTTGTTGGTTTTTGGAGCTCTTATCGAAAAATTGTTCTTTCTTGTATTGAGCTCTGAAAATCTTCTCATCCACTTGGTCATGGACTTGCTTTCTCTTTCAATAGGACAAAGTATGATTTTTGCAATCAAATTGCTTTTCTTCTTTTATTTTCAAACTCAAATTTATGCCTTTTGTGTGGTTTGTCAATATACTCATCAAGGGAGAGATTGAAGGACCATGTGGAGGTCCATCCATATTTGTGATGAGTATTTGACTTTGTTTGAGCAAGGTGTTCTCAGGTTTGAGTATGATTTAAATTGGAATTTGAAGCAATTTGAGTCTTCTCATGTTTTAGCGGTAGTACCGGCCAGGACAAACAACAATGAATTTTAATTTATGGACTATGATGAATCTATTGCATATCATTGTGGGCATTGCTACGTGAGATATTTCCTTGTTTTTGATGGTCGCAGGACGACGGTGCTAGGTCATGGTGAGGCAAAGGATGGCCGGGACTAGGCGAGGAGCATCAGAGGTCCAAACGGTCGGGGATCGCCAGAAGATGATCTGAGACGGAATCCGTGCAAGCCATTAAGACAAGGAATGGATGTGATGCTAGCTAGACGCAGGTCAGATTGATAAAGACCATTGGATCTTGGTCTAGTTGATAGGTTAGTGGGTCTAATTAGTGTGCTTTGAGAACCGTGCAAGAAAACCCATTATGTGTTGTGTGTTTTGGGTGAACCCTTGCATGGCTGGTTGAGTAGGTAAATCCTAGCCCTTGATGGATGCACTAGGGTTTAGAGGCTCATCCAAGGGTGCTAGGTGGCCCAAGAGATGTATAAATAGGGTGGAGGGGTAGCCTTCCCCCCTTAAAGGTTTGAGTTGCTCCTTTAAGCTTTGCCCACATCAAGTGAGGCTTTGTAAACCTTCCATCCAGAAAATACAAAAATTTTCTTTACCTTATTGTGAATTTAAATTGCGCATTTATATTATGTTTTTACTTTACGCAATTTAAATTCAGCATTTACTTTCCCGCATTTACATTCTCGAAATTTGGATGTGCCTCCCCTCCTTCTAAATTTTGTTGTTCTAAGATGTATTGAGGGTGTTTATATGGTTTTACACTTCTCTTGCACCCTAGGATAGACTAAAGATCAAGTTTTCTATCAAGTTGTCATGCTTTCCAGAACTTGTTTTTCGCGCAGCAGTCAGTCTTTGAATTTTAGAAACATCTAGAAAAATTATTTTTGAGTGATTCTTATTGGAGAAGGTATGTAACGCATATATCCATCTCTATAAATATTTTTGAGTCCACTGGTTGTTAGTGTTATGCCCTTGAGGCAATCATTTAGATGATTGTAACATGACTATGTTTATGAATAATAATATGATTATTGGTCCAATGAATGTATATCATTGTATTGATCAACAAGTATGTGACTTGATTATGAAGCTCTTTACTTAATGATGTAATTCGATAAATATCTCTGATCGGATATCATCGTATAGGACTACGATGAATAGATCAGCACATGTAGTGATCGATGATCATGCTTCATAGATCATGGGATATGGAGATATCATCTCTACATTGTGGACCATGTTGAAGAACATGGGTTAGATAGACCCGCTATGGGACATCGCGAGAATGTTTCATTCTTATGTGTCATCGATGTATCTCATACCTAGAAGATGTATGATCCTTAGACCTGAGATTGTCATATTCCCTACATGTGTAATAGTTTTCCTTGGGGCTATCAAACACTACTTCCTAACCGGATAGTTATAAAGGTAGCTTTCATGTTTACTATGAAACGTGCAGAGGAAGTGAGCAATCAAGATGGAATTTGCCACTCCAATGAAACGGAGATATATGACAAGGCCACTCGTGTGATATGATTAAGAAAGTGCATGGCCATGCCGTGATTGAGGAGTCAATCACAACTTATTAATATATCACGGATACGAGAGATGGATTGAATCATCAAAGGATGACATGCTTCTCGCCTTGAGATCAATCTTCATATACTTGGCAAAGGGATTATTACATGAGTTCTTTTGATAGGTTCTGCTCGATTTGATCACAAGATGTTTGGGAGTTGGCATACTTTGCAAGATGCCGCTACCAACTATTGGATTGAAAAGGAGTTTTCCGAATCCATGTCCAAACGTATGTGAACCTGCAGGGTCACACACTTAATGGGCTGGGACGCATTAATTTGGATTGGATCCGTAATTAATGAACCTCGTGGGCTTAGCATGCTGGTGGGCCCTGGTTTAGGGTTTCATCTCGTGGCTATATAAGGAGGGGAGGAGGGAGGGCGCAGTGTGTGCTTTCCACGGTTTAGGTTTGATTCACTTGAAACCCTAGCCTCCTCCTCTCGCTGCCCCTGCCGAGCGACTAGGTGCTTGCACACCGATGCACGGCGTTCCATCTCTGGACGTGTGGACTACTGCGGTGACGCTGCTGCGACTGCGGCGTGGGAGGACGATCCACGGCGAGGCGAGGACGATCCACTACATCGACGCAACGATCGCGGCGAGGACGAACCACTACATCGACGCGCGAAGGATTCCGCAACTGCGCGTCTAGTGGTAATCTTATCTATGATCCCCTTCTTGCGAGTAGCTTTCTGGTTGCGCGTTAGTTTTTTTTTGTGCTAGCGTAGCATACCGCGTTTCCCTTCACTGGTTGCACCGTTTGAGCGCTATAAAGTGCAAACTGAGCCTCAAACTTTCTGGTCGAAGTTCTTGACTGTCTGTCATACTTGATTTTTCATGTGTATTATACAAAGCTTTTTAATGTGATTTTTTGATGGACTGTTTCATGACTCAACTGCTCACACGGAAAAAAAATTCCCAAAAATTTTAGAGCAACAGAAACTCACCAACCACCTGCTCTAATTGATGGCAATTCCTGAAAAATCAACTTTTACTTTTCTAAAAAGAGACTTTGTTATTTTTAGCTTTATCTCTTTTACAAAAAAAGTCTTTGAATTGATTCCTTTTTGTTTGGACACTTGACAATCAGGATTGTGATTAAAACATCCCTAACATGGTTCATGGTTTTCAACCATGTAAGCTAGGGGTACACATAGTTATCTAGTTGTTCGGGTTTTGGAGGGTGTGCGAATCTGAGAAGCACCAGTTTGAAAGAAAATCTTTGGGTGTTTTAGATTTTTATTGTGAGATTGTTTGGAGTACTTTTAGTGGGAGAAAATTTTATTTGGGATCATTCACCCCCTCTCTGATCGCCATTTCGATCTTTCAATACTGCTAGTTGGGGAAGTAGTACCGGACATCAAGAACATAAGATGAATACATCACGAACTCAAAAGCAAATTTGATGCAACTTTTGTTTGGCCAGTCCAAACCACATTAAACTTAGTATGCACCTTCGTATGGAGGTCAAGAACCTATTCCAACATTCAATCTATGGGATTGACATCAAAGTTCTAACCTTTTTTCAATCGAAGGAAGAGTTCACCAAGTAGGAGCAAAAACCAAAAACTTGATCTTGGACTTACTCGTGGGGTTTTGATAATAAAGATGATATTGGACAGCCCCCACACGTTAAAGCAAGTAAGAACTCGAGACAAGAACCACACAAACACGATCTACAAGAATCGTTCTTCTCAAGAGCAAAAGATTGGTTTCTTGCAAGAAAAGCATAAGGTTTGCCTAGATGATTGAGATATGATCTGAAGAAGATTCATCTATCAATCATTCATCCTCATCACAAGAGTCACAAGCAAGATTCATCCATCAATCATTCATCCAAATGTGCGAAAAGTAAATTGCAAGAATTTAAAGTGCAGAATTTAAATGTTGAACACCATCAAGGGTTAGGATTGACTCACTCACTAATACATGGGCTAACCCAAAACACACAAGCTTACCGGATTTTGCACACTTTTCAAAAGCATACTAACTAGACCCGCTACTCTACCACTTAGACCGCGATCTGACGGCCCTCCTTGATCCGTATAGCTCCAAATTAGCATCTCACCCATTCCTCATCTTCTAAGATCGTAGCGACTCCGTCTTCGATCATCTTTCGGCGATCCTCAACCGTCTAGACCTCCGGCACACCTCGCCAAATCCCGGTCGTCTTCCACCTCACCATGACCTAGCACCATCGTCCTGCTACATCAAAGACAAGAAAAACCCATCACATAACAATATCCAAAAAGATATGCAATTATACTCCCAAAATCAAAAATTAAATGCTTCCTTGGTCATATAAGTCGGTGCTACTGCCCTTTGAGGACGGTAGCACCGCACGTCAGAAAAATCCCCAAAGACCCTCTCTGGAAAAATCACACTGCCCCTAGGGCCGGTGCTACCAACCTCAGGGCCGGTAGCACCGCCCTCTGGGCCAGTGCTACCGACACCCCGGTGCTACTGCCCCCAGGGCCGGTAGCACTGCACCTCAGGCTCGGTGCTACCGCCCATAGGGCTGGTAGCACCACAAATAATGGATTGTGCTAAAATTGCTTCAAATTTCAAAATATTGTTCAAATCCAACTCAAACCTAAGCACCTCATGCTTAAATACTATCAATAACTCATCACCATCAAGAATAGACCTTTACATGGTCTTTCAATTACTATATTTAATTGAAAATGGTTCTATATTGCAAAATAGCCATATTACCCATTTGTTTTGATTAAGCTTTCCATTAGTTATGTTAAACTTGCATTTTATGCACAACTTGTTGAGTGCTTTATGTACTCAACCTTGCAATAAAAAATCCATCAGTTGAAAGGAATCAACACCCATTATGGAGGGGAAGTTCCAAGAGCAAGCGATTTACTAGGTGTCGAGCCTTGTTGATTGCTTGTGGTATGTCGACGGATTGTCCACTGAAGTTTCTGTTCCACTGCACTTTCTTAGTGAATAAGACTTGTGAGGCATAATAAATGTAAAGTCGACCATAATGGTCATCACAATATCTATTTTATTTAAAAAATCTAGTTGTTTATTATGTTTTGTTTTGTATAGATTGATATTACATCTATGTTTCCACTGTGTGCACTAGCGTGATCCTAGACTAGTGCAATATACACAGAGGGTCTGAATTAGCATATTTGGGTCCCAATTGAGGTGATATCAGAACCATATCAACTGTAGGTCTGAACCCTAGTTAGGTTGGCCATTTTCTAGGACCTTAAAGTTTATTTTCTAAATAGAAAAATTAACTTGTAGGATTTATTAGTTCTCGACTTAACTTGTCTCTCTTACTTATCCCCTTTGCTGAAATTTTCTTTCTTTTCCCGGCTGGTTTAAGCTGGAGTCTTATCTTAACTTGTCTTTAATACATGACGATACTTCACACCTATGGAAAGTACACTAGAGGCTATCCTACTGAACTATGGAGAGTTTTTCAAAAGCTCTGCGGTTATGAGAGCCCGCTTTACAAGAGAATTTTCTGGATAGTGAATAGTAGAGGTCAGGGTGTGGTGTGTAAGACTACCATCTATGCCTAGGAGAATGCTAAGGTAAGTTGTACCATCCATCTTACTATCAGAAGGCAGAATTTTGAAGCTAGTATCCAATAATCTTCATGTCTTGCATTACTCCGTATAGTCAACAAGCATGCCGGTAAGCTATGACATACAGTGCTCCGACTTCATCCACGACGTCGTATTGTTCATTGCCAAAGCGCTGAACATGAAGAAGATGTTGCTTCGTCCATCTGGCAAGATTTGTAGCTGCTCAAGAAGAAGTCATGGATGACACTACCTAGGAGCTTAAGGGAGCTTATGAAGCTTTAAAGCTTGTTGAAGAGAATCTTTGTGCAACCTAGAAGTTCGCTATAGAAAGGCTTGCAGAACACGAGAAAGCTTTGTATGGCATGGAAGCAAAAGTGCGAGAAATGCTAAGGAGAAGGAGATGAAAAAGAAGAGCGAGAAGTACTGGAGCAAAAATCATAGGAGCTAGAGTCTTCACCTCAGGAGGCAGCTTGTGTGCAGTTTATGTTGCAAGAGGCCCTGGGCACTTGTAAGCAACCAAGCTAAGACCTTAATAATAAGTTAACTAGTTAATTGGAGTTTTGAGCTGTGTTTCTTAGGTTAAACCTGTTCCCCTAATTAGTTTCCTTTTCTTATCTATGCTTTCCCCCCTAACCTAATCCCATGGAGTAATCAATGGATGGTTCGGATTCATGCCATCAATGGAGCTAGTGATAGTAGTACCTGTGAAATTGAGAATCCCAACGATGGATTAGTTCCCTAGTCATCACCTCAAGTGGATATGCAAAGCTATTGAGCGTTTCTCGGCGCTCAGACTCAATTTATGCGTAAAATGATCTAGCAAGTTCAGAACTTGATCAATCAAGATAATGTCAACAATGTACCACCAGCT
Source organism: Otatea glauca (assembly GCA_036346275.1). Taxonomy (NCBI): domain Eukaryota; kingdom Viridiplantae; phylum Streptophyta; class Magnoliopsida; order Poales; family Poaceae; genus Otatea; species Otatea glauca. Next base: position 13,403,205 of record CM070716.1, on the reverse strand, counting down.
ACTATCAATGGTCCAAATCCTCACTGAAAGTTGTATTGAGCTCTGAAAATCTTCTCATCCACTTGGTCATGGACTTGATTTCTCTTTCAATAGGACCAAGTATGATTTTTGCAATCAAATTGCTTTTCTTCTTTTATTTTCAAACTCAAATTTATGATTTTTGTGTGGTTTGTCAAAATACTCATCAAGGGAGAGATTGAAGGACCATGTGGAGGTCCATCCATATTTGTGATGAGTATTTGACTTTATTTGAGCAAGGTGTTCTCAGGTTTGAGTTTGATTTAAATTGGAATTTGAAGCAATTTGAGTCTTCTCCTGTTTTAGCGGTAGTACCGACCAGGACGAACAAAAATGAATTTTAATTTATGGACTATGATGAATCTATTGCATATCATTGTGGGCATTGCTATGTGAGGTATTTCCTTGTTTTTGATGGTTGCAGGACGACGGTGCTAGGTCATGGTGAGGCAAAGGATGGCCGGGACTAGACGAGAAGCATCGGAGGTCCATACGGTCGGGGATCGCCAAAAGATGATCTGAGACGGAATCCGTGGAAGCCATTAAGACAAGGAATGGATGTGATGCTAGCTAGACGCAGGTCAGATTGATAAAGACCATTGGATCTTGGTCTAGTTGATAGGTTAGCGGGTCTAGTTAGTGTGCTTTGAGAATCGTGCAAGAAAACCCATTATGTGTTGTGGGTTTTGGGTGAACCCTTGCATGGCTGATTGAGTAGGTAAATCCTAGCCCTTGATGGATGCTTTAGGGTTTAGAGGCTCATCCAAAGGTGCTAGGTGGCTCAAGAGATGTATAAATAGGGTGGAGGGGTAGCCTTCCACCCTTAAAGGTTTGAGTTGCTCCTTTGAGCTTTGCCCACATCAAGTGAGGCTTTGTAAACCTTTCATCCAGGAAATACAAAAATTTTCTTTACCTTATTGTGAATTTAAATTGCGCATTTATATTATGTTTTTACTTTACGCAATTTAAATTCAGCATTTACTTTCCTGCATTTACATTCTCGCAATTTGGATGTGCCTCCCCTCCTTCTAAATTTTGTTGTTCTTAGATGTATTGAGGGTGTTTATATGGTTTTACACTTCTCTTGCACCCTAGGATAGACTAAAGATCAAGTTTTCTATCAAGTTGTCATTCTTTCCAGAACTTGTTTTTCGCGCAGCAGTCAGTCTTTGAATTTTAGAAACATCTAAAAAATTTTTTTTTGAGTGATTCTTATTGGAGAAGGTATGTAACTCATATATCCATCTCTATAAATATTTGTGAGTCCACTGGTTGCACCGTTTGAGCACTATAAAGTGCAAACTGAGCCTCAAACTTTCTGGTCAAAGTTCTTGACTATCTGTCATACTTGATTTTTCATGTCTATTATACAAAGCTTTTTAATGTGATTTTTTGATGGACTGTTTCATGACTCAACTGCTCATAGGGAAAAAAATTCCCAAAAATTTTAGAGCAACAGAAACTCACCAACCACCTGCTCTAATTGAGGGCAATTCCTGAAAAATCTACTTTTACTTTTCTAAAAAGTGACTTTGTTGTTTTTAACTTTATCTCTTTTAGAAAAGAAGTCTTTGAATTGATTACTTTTATGTTTGGACAATTGACAACCAGGATTGTGATTAAAACATCCCTAACATGGTTCATGGTTCTCAACCATGTAAGCTAGGGGTATACATAGTTATCTAGTTGTTCGGGTTTTGGAGGGTGTGCGAATCTGAGAAGCACCAGTTTGAACGAAAATCTTTGCGTGTTTTAGATTTTTATTGTGAGATTGTTTGGAGTACTTTTAGTGGGAGAAAAATTTATTTGGGATCATTCACCCCCCTCTCTGATCGCCATTTCGATCTTTCAATACCGCCAGTAGGGGAAGTAGTACCAGACATCAAGAACAGAAGATGAATACATCACGAACTCAAAAGCAAATTTGACGCAACTTTTGTTTGGCCGGTCCAAACCTCATTAAACTTAGTATGCACCTTCGTATGGAGGTCAACAACCTATTCCAACATTCAATCTATGGGATTGACATCAAAGTTCTAACCTTTTTCGAATCGAAGGAAGAGTTCACCAAGTAGGAGCAAAAACCAAAAACTTGATCTTGGACTTACTCGTGGGGTTTTGATAATAAAGATGATATTGGACAGCCCCCACACGTTAAAGCAAGTAAGAACTCGAGACAAGAACCACACAAACACGATCTACAAGAATCGTTCTTCTCAAGAGCAAAAGATTGGTTTCTTGCAAGAAAAGCATAAGGTTTGCCAAGATGATTGAGATATGATCTGAAGAAGATTCATCTATCAATCATTCATCCTCGGCACAAGAGTCACAAGCAAGATTCATCCATCAATCATTCATCCAAATGTGCGAAAAGTAAATTGCAAGAATTTAAAGTGCATAATTTAAATGTTGAACACCATCAAGGGTTAGGATTGACTCACTCACTCATACATGGGCTAACCCAAAACACACAAGCATACCGGATTTTGCACACTTTTCAAAAGCATACTAACTAGACCCGCTACTCTACCACTTAGACCGCGATCTGACGGCCCTCCTTGATCCGTATAGCTCCAAGTTAGCATCTCACCCATTCCTCATCTTCTAAGATCGTAGCGACTCCGTCTTCGATCATCTTCCGGCGATCCTCAACCGTCTAGACCTCCGGCACACCTCGCCTAATCCCGGTCGTCTTCCTCCTCACCATGACCTAGCACCATCGTCCTGCTACATCAAAGATAAGAAAAGCCCATCACATTGCAATATCCAAAAAGATATGCAATTATACTCCCAAAATCACAAATTAAATGCGTCCTTGGTCATATAAGTCGGTGCTACTGCCCTATGAGGCCGGTAGCACCGCACGTCAGAAAAATCCCCAAAGACCCTCTCTAGAAAAATCACACTGCCCCTAGGGCCGGTGCTACCAACCTCGGGGCAGTAGCACCGCCTCTGGCCGATGCTACGACACCCGGTGCTATCGCCTCTGTGGCCGTAGCATCAAGCACTCAGCTCGGTGCTACCGCCCATAGGGCTGGTAGCACCACAAATAATGGATTGTGCTAAAATTGCTTCAAATTTCAAAATATTGTTCAAATCCAACTCAAACCTAAGCACCTCATGCTTAAATACTATCAATAACTCATCACCATCAAGAATAGACCTTTACATGGTCTTTCAATTACTATATTGAATTGAAAATGGTTCTATATTGCAAAATAGCCATATTACCCATTTGTTTTGATTAAGCTTTCCATTAGTTATGTTAAACTTGCATTTTATGCACAACTTGTTGAGTGCTTTATGTACTCAACCTTGCAATAAAAAATCCATCAGTTGAAAGGAATCAACACCCATTATGGAGGAAGTTCCAAGAGCAAGCGATTTACTAGGTGTCGAGCCTTGTTGATTGCTTGTGGTATGTCGACGGATTGTCCATCAAGTTTCGCTCCCTTCGCACTTTCTTAGTGAATAAGACTTGTGAGGCATAATAAATGTAAAGTCGACCATAATGGTCATCACAATATCTATTTTATTTAAAAATCTAGTTGTTTATTATGTTTTGTTTTGTATAGATTGATATTACATCTATGTTTCCCATTGTGTGCACTAGCGTGATCCTAGACTAGTGCAATATACACAGAGGGTCTGAATTAGCATATTTGGGTCCCAATTGAGGTGATATCAGAACCATATCAACTGTAGGTCTGAACCCTAGTTAGGTTGGCCATTTTCTAGGACCTTAAAGTTTATTTTCTAAATAGAAAAATTAACTTGTAGGATTTATTAGTTCTCGACTTAACTTTTCTCTCTTACTTATCCCCTTTACTGAAATTTTCTTTCTTTTCCCGGCTGGTTTAAGCTGGAGTCTTATCTTAACTTGTCTTTAATACATGACGATACTTCACACCTATGGAAAGTACACTAGAGGTTATCCTACTGAACTATGGAGAGTTTTTCAAAAGCTCTGCGGTTATGAGAGCCCGCTTTACAAGTGGATTTTCTGGATAGTGAATAGTAGAGGTCAGGGTGTGGTGTGTAAGACTACCATCTATGCCTAGGAGAATGCTAAGGTAAGTTGTACCATCCATCTTACTATCAGAAGGCAAACTTTTGAAGCTAGTATCCAATAATCTTCATGTCTTGCATTACTCCGTATAGTCAACAAGCATGCCGTAAGCTGTGACATACAGTGCTCCGACTTCATCCACGAGGTCGTATTGTTCATTGCCAAAGCGCTGAACATGAGAAGATGTTGCTTCGTCCATCTGGCAAGATTTGTAGCTGCTCAAGAAGAAGTCATGGATGACACTACCCAGGAGCTTAAGGGATCTTATGAAGCTTTAAAGCTTGTGGAATAGAATCTTTGTGCAACCTAGAAGTTCGCTATAGAAAGGCTTGGAGAACACGAGAAAGCTTTGTATGGCATGGAAGCGAAAGTGCGAGAAATGCTAAGGAGAAGGAGATGAAAAAGAAGAGCGAGAAGTACTGGAGCAAAAATCATAGGAGCTAGAGTCTTCACCTCAGGAGGCAGCTTGTGTGAAGTTTATGTTGCAAGAGGCCCTAGGCACTTGTAAGCAACCATGCTAAGACCTTAATAATAAGTTAACTAGTTAATTGGAGTTTTGAGCTGTGTTTCTTAGGTTAAACCTGTTCCCCTAATTAGTTTCCTTTTCTTATCTATGCTTTCCCCCCTAACCAAATCCCATGGATTAGTCAATGGATGGTTTGGATTCATGCCATCAATGGAGCTAGTGAAAGTAGTACCTGTGAAATTGAGAATCCCAATGATGGATTAGTTCCCTAGCCATCACCTCAAGTGGATATGCAAAGCTATTGAGCGTTTCTGGGCGCTCAGACTCAATTTATGCGTAAAATGATCTAGCATGTTCAGAACTTGATCAATCAAGATAATGTCAACAATGTACCACCAGCTACTGTCAATGGTCCACATCCTCACTGAAAGTTGTTAGAATTGATTAGAACTTGTCCACTGACTTTCTCAAGTAATATTTCGGCTTTGGAAGATGATGATTGGCTCAGAGTTATAGAGAAGAAGCTACTCATTACTTTGTGTAAATGAAATGAGTAGTTTCTCTTTGCTTCTCATCAATTGGAAGGATTTATTGCTAAGTGGTGGGAGAATTACTATGCTACTATGAAACCTAGCAGAATATCTCTTGAAATGAAGTTGTTGTTGCTTTTCATCAGTACTATGTTCCGAAAGCAATCATGGATATCAAGAAGGGAGAATTTATAGCTATCAAACAAGGAGGCTAATCTGTGGCCGAGTACCTAAATATGTTGCCTATGACAAAGCAAGACTGTCTCGTTTCTTGAAGGGATTGAACTCCGGACCTCAAGTCGGGTTGATCACCCAAACTTTCCCATAAGTTCAAGAGTTGGTCAACAAAGCACTTGTCCTTGAGGATAAGGGTAAGGAGCTCGATGAAAACTGTAAAAGCAAAATGGCCCAGCAAGACAGCCATCAAAATCAATAGAGGTTGAGATTTGCATCTCAGTAGTTTGCAAGATTTCAGCCTCAAGCATTGTTGAAGACATTATCCCCATCACTATGTCCATCTGTTCAAAGTTTCCAGACACCTATTCGAACGAATGATACGTTGGAAGTAAGTTAGCAGTTCGTAGTCAAGCATTGTTTTAGTTGCCGAGAGCTACAACACTTCGCTAATAATTTTTCCAGGAGAGGAGGTGTGACACATGTTCATTTTAACCTCAGATCTACACCAGCGAAGGCACCAATGCCAGGTATCAACCGTGGAGCGTTTCAAGCTACAGGTCAAGCCAAAGGCACACTATAGTCAACAGTGAACGGTCCTGTCAACCACATCACCACAGATGGAGCTCACGATGCTCCAGTTGTTTTCTTGGGTAAGCTCTTGGTTAACTCAGTACCCACAACTATTCAATTTAATTTTAGAGCTTCGCATTCATTTGTTTCTCAAGTTTTTGCTCTTGAGAATGAGTTGGATGTTATGTGTCTTATGTGTACCTTATTAGTCCAATCCCCTGTGTTAGAACTCAGATCTAAGTTAGGTTCACTACTACAGGAATGCACATCACAATCAGTTCTTTTTCATCATCACCATCGGTTCTGGTGGTGATAAAAAGTCATTAGACAGTGATGAAGAGGCACTATCACAGTCGGTTTTCACCCAATTGTGATAAAGTCATCATCACAATCAGTTTTGAGCTATAACAGATTGTGATGAGGGGGTGTGTTATTTCTCATTTTGCATCCTCCCAAAAATAGCACATATTAACACAGTATACACATGTCACATTCACACAGCTAGCACAGATTACACATAGTATGCGCATATCACATTCACAGAACACAAACACTTTATAATACACATATCACATTCATTTACAATATAGAACACAAACTTGCTTAATAGTTAGTACACATGCATATCACATTCACATATATAATATTGTTTACATTTGGACTAGTAGGAGCCTTCAGGATCTCTAAACCTAATGTCCTCTGATATAACTTATATCCAGTACCACTGGCATAAGTGGTCTCGTAATTTGTTGAGTTCTTTGCTTTGTAAGCTCTTGAGGGGATATCGATGTTTTGCAAAATAGAAATGAGTGCACTAATTTAAGTTTTAAAATTTGCATGTAAAAGGCTAAGTGTATTATTATGCATATATATATATCCCTTAGGGAAAATTTCTGACCCGCCGACCACGAGCAACATGTGATGCATGACGTAGAAGCTGACAGGTCGTCGCTGCCCAGTTGATGACACTATGAAGAAAAAAAATGAAATTAAGAGACAAAGAATAGATGTAAAAAAAAATTAATCCTATATATGCTAGGCACTTGTACTTTGAAGCGCTTCCACTCCATCTTGTCGGCCTGTTTGTCATCACGTCACCCTCCTTCAGCGATGTAGGATGAGAAACCCCTACTTACATTAAAGAGATGCCATTGATTCAAAATAAATAAATGTCGTAAATACAGAAAGTGTTAGGTTAGAGTAATGTACTTACTTCTCCAAAGCAGGCTTGATCGCGTAGTTGTTTTTACTCGGAGCGAGCACGAGTAGAACCCAATGGTTGCTTATTAAATGGTATGCAATTCAAGAAAATAAGTTCATATACGGTTTCACTATGTACAAGTAATTGAAGGGTAAAGTACTACTTACTCCTCATGGTACAGGTATAGAACGAAGTCCTTCTTCAACTCAGCATGCAATGCCCATTTGATGTAGCTGGCAACGAACTCCGATTGAAGCCTAGCCATGGTCGTAGACACAAGCTCAGGGTCGATGTACCCAACTAGTTGTTGACCCGTCATGACTCGTTGCCTCATTGCCCTACAACTCGTGTTGAAGGTTAAAAAATATATTACGAAATCATATAAAAGTCATAAGCTCAAGCTGTATGTGCGATACTCACAGCGTCCAGGATTGTACAGTAGAAATATCGACGGCTATTAGTTGGTACAAATGGAACAGATCCTCAAAATTGGCTGGGAATGTCCCATGATACTCGCGATGGAAATGTCCCCTTCTATACCTCACATTGAAATTGACATGATGCTAGGCCTCATTCACCCTGTCAATGTACCATCCAAGGAGCATGCGAGTCCACTTGCCTAGAATATTCAATTGGCTTCTAGCCAAAAGGGGCTTTCCATGTACGTAGCCCTTAAAAACTTGAGTATGCTCTGTGGCCTCTGCCGACATTCCTTTCTGGATAGAAGGAGTCTTCGAGGTCGGGACAAGATGCTTTCCATGTATTTGAAGATCGGGTTGTTGTCGCATCAAGATTGTTCTTTGAATAACATCATGGATATTGATTAACAAGTGCGTGACTTGTTTGTGAAACTCTGTATTCATCTTTATGATGTTCATTCTAAAAGGGGGTGCCTAGTCAATAATCATATGAGGACACATATGAGTAGACTAGCATATGTATTGTTTGATGACCATGTTTTACGAGTCATCGATATGGAGATATCAAACAAATATTATAGACACATGTTAGAAAACATGGTGTTGGACATCGACCCACTATGAGACACTTCGAGAACGTTGTATTATTTCATGTCATCAGTTGGTCTCATATACGATGTGTATGCTATATCCTTCGACTTGAGATTGTCTCATGTTCTCAAGATGCGTAATGGCTTACTTAGGGGTGGTCAAACGCTACTCCGTAACTAGGTAGTTATAAAGATGGCTTTCGGGTTTGTCATGAAATATGCTGCGAGGCGTGGTCGATCAAGATAGGATTTGCCCCTCTATACAACGGGAGAGATATCTCTATGCCTCTCGAGTGGTCAAATTGAGGAAACGCATGGCCATGCTACTCGAGTAAAGAGTTACTCGAGTCATCGAGTTTAAAGAGTTACTCGAGTCATCGAGTTAAAGAGTTAACTCGATGTATTCAAGGAATCTGAGTCATGGCATCGAGAAAGATTGGTTGAGCCATCCAAATAAGGATGAAAATAACTCACCTTGGGTTTGACCGATATCGTGAGGCAAAAGGAAATGCATATAGGACATTGTTGAGGTTCGTCCGATCTTTACATGTGCTCAGGAATCAGTAAGTCCTGCTAGGGGCCGCTATCGACTATTGGTCGAATTCTTGATGATCGAGTAGGAGTACTCGATGGTCAAGTAGGTATACCCGATGTTCGAGTAGGAATACTCAACGATCAATAGGGGTACTCCAACCATGTCCGAGTGCACGTGAACCTATAGGGTCGCACGCTTAAGGTGCTGTAACCAATTTGATTGGGATCCGAGTTGTAATAGGCTTAGAGTTCCTAATGGGCTTCAAGGGTTGAAACCCGTTATGGGACGTCTATATATAGGGATGAGGTGGTGGCTTTGCGTGGGTTGAGATATATACACGAAGACACACAAATAGGAATTTGGAATTCCTGAAACCCTAGCCGTCACCCCTCCTCCCTCCAGAACCGCGCAGTCGGTGCTAGCACTCTGGCGCGTGGTGTTCCAGCCCCGTACGTCTAGATACCTTGGAGGCTTTGCTGCGAAGCTTCAACGCTAGGACGATCCATAACCTGTGACAGTCACAAGGAGCTTGGGGAGGCATGAGGCTAGTACAACTATATTTGCACCACCACGCTACATTGACTTTACTTCCACTATGGTTCTGCGTGTCTAGTGGTAATTCTATGATCTACTTGCAGTGGTTCCTTGGTTACGCAGTATAAAATTTTGATTTTTCGCTAGAGTAGCCTACCCATTCCCTAACAGGGTCCTTAGGCTGGACTCTTAGACCTGTTCTACGAAGATAAGGTATAAGTTAAATTGAACAGCAAAGCACATCCTTCTTTATGTAGCTAGAAGCTTGGAGGAGCACCCTATACCTTACTATAGCCTGAAGATGTAGCCATATTATATATTTTCTTCAAAAAAACAATAGGACCATGGTTTCATAAATGGATCATATAAGGAATTTTCTTTATTCATAGCTCACTCAATGATAAAATGAATGGATTGTCAGGACCATAACATTTTCTATGCAAAACTATTTCTAGCAAAAGTGGAAAAACTTTAATACCATTCTTATGCTTCAAACCGTGATTTAGCATCATATTAGGATCTTATTGAACTGCTTCAAGCATTTGTGACCCTTGAGGCTTTGAAAATCTTATTGTTATAAAAAAATCATATTATCCTCTACAATTATACTGATTAGGAATAGATAAAATATTACAAAGTTAAACAATTATATTTCATACATGAAACTAGCACTCTAATAGACAATGAACCAGAGAAATGATAATAAGATGAATAAACAAATCAATCTTGTACCTATAGCGCTACTGCTGTAGCCAAGAGTTCTCTATACTCATTAAGCATGGTACTTTCTTTAGTAGCTGGTAATTAGCATGTGTCTATGTCTTGTGGCCTGATAAGGTCATGAGATGATCTACCAGTTTGCAAAATCCCAATTTTCAGCTGGTAATTAGACTTCTTTAGCAGCTAGTTATTAGACTTCCTTATCACTGATTTTTCAATTGAAATTTTGGGGCATGTTTTATTCATTTTATGTCAATATTGTCAAAAAAAATTTGGTGGCATGTTACATTCTTTTATATAAATAGTCAATTTATTTGGAAATTTTTGTGACCATTTGTATTGTGTACTGAAGTGGCATGCAAGGATGCACCAGACACACTCGTGGGGACAAGTAGCCTGTATTTTTTCTCTAATTAGAGAGGAACTGACTAATAACATACTCATCTTACTGGAAACAAATCTGTGACTAAATAAGTTTGGTATCCAACTTATTATCCATTTGGAAGCTCATATGAAGTTGTAGGAACATTTGCATATGCCACTTCTACATAAAAATAAAGCAAGGAAATTAAACAACAGAACAACGTGAAAAAGAACATAAAGCAAGACAATGCTTAAAACACGCAAAAAGCCAGGTCAAATCAGTCACTAAAAGAAACATGATTTATGTTGTGGAACTTGAGATACACATTAAAGTAGCCAACTATTTTGCGGTAGTATTCATATAGAGATTCATCAATGGTTTGGAGGAATAGGCATATTCATCCAATTGTCCACATAGGTAGTTGCATCAGGTGGAAACACAATTAACCAAGCTTATGCACCAATAGAGCAGAGCTAAACATGCACATAAAGTAATAGCTAGTACAGAAATATTATTTTTATTTATATTATACCATCAAAGGTAGTATTTGGAACTCTGCAAATGAACTCCTTGATGTCACTAGCAATAGCTCGCTGTGATACAGATGAAGCATCACCATTAAAGACATCCAGACAAAATTAAACAATACAAAACAAGAATCAAAGATTCATCAACAAACATACCATGCAGTACAACCTGTAACTCTCAGTTGTGTTTGGATTATCAAGCTCTACAACCTGTAAAAGACAAACATGGAGTCACAGAATGAATAATGCATTGTTACCTTACATTTGTCATAGAATACAAGGTCTATGAACAAGTTTACAAAACAGTATACTCTTATCGAAAATTTGTGAAATCAAATCTCTCCAACATTTTGTTTGTTTTGATCTGAACTCTTAAAATGATTGCATGAACTTCATGTTCATTTTCCTTTATCCAGTAGGTCAATGAGTAGTGGATTGTGTTATATCTGATAAACAACTTGAATTTTGACAATTTTATTGCCTTTTTGTCGATTGGGTTATATCTGATGAAGATGACGTCCCCTCAATCCTCTTGATCGAATGGATCTAATGAGCCGAATATAGGAAAACACAGGTGCAGTTCAAGAGGCATAAATAAAAGGCCCAGAGCCGATATACCATCACAGCTGTCAATCCACAGGACGGGGCCCCCACCCAACCTCCGAAGGCAATGAACGCATTCCGGAGCTTATGCGGGATAGTTGAATGGGAACAGGTCCCCATCACCCATCCATCCTGGAAGTCGCTGACTGACGAGGAGCGCAACAACATAGTGACAACAATTTTTGCATTGTTCGTGATCCCAGAAGACGTTGTGCACCTAGTACGATGATAGCATTGCAAGTTGTGAGAAAAGCGTGGAAGAACATCAAGAGCACGCTTGTCACAAATTACGTCAAGAAGGAAAGGACTCCATTCTCTAAGTATGTTTTCATTAACGAAGCCGTATGGCAACAATTTACTGAGATGAAGATAGCAAAAGAATTCGAAGCACCCAAGGCCCTCTAGGCCCATAACACCCTGCCCCAAAGACTCGGCACCACTGGGAACGCAGGTAAGAGCAAGCAATGGAGGATGGAGGATGAGGAGGCATCCCCTCCATTTGCCTCGATCATAGATCCGCACGCCTGAAATTGGCTAAGAGCAAGGTCAAATACCACACCTTCAGGCACCGTGTCCTTTAAACAACCCGCAGATGAGGAAGTGTTTGAACGCCTGGTAAGAAATCGAACTACATAGTTTGTAATTGCTTCATAGTTATAAGTGACATGACATGTCGGGCTCTTATAGGTCGCATTGAGTTCAGAATCATCGCAAGCATCTTTCTGGCCAGACAAGGAGAAAAATGTACTATTAATGGCCTTGGGAAGCAAGGAGCACCCTCATCACACGTGAGGCTTTGGTGTTTTCGTTCCCTGGAAAACAGGATTCCCATAGGACTTTAACATGTACCGGACTAGGAAAAGAGTCAAAGCCAAGCGCGAGGAACGGCTAGTAGCTTCCATTAAGGAAGAGCTTAAGGAACAGATTAAGGCAGGGATGAAAACGCAATTTGATGAAAAGCTAAGAATCCTTGAGGAAAGGTGGGAGTTAAGGGTGGCTACGGACAAACTCACATAGTCCGCGCAAGCCCCAGATGCACTGACTTAGATCAGCCCCACTAACTGGTAGAACAGCTGTGCATCCGCCCCAGAGACAAGTACATGATGACAAATTTGCTATTGATGTCATCCAGGTAATACATATGTTTGGAATGCTCCATAGATAGAATTTGTTGGATATGTTAGCTAATTATGTACCGTTATATAGGATGCCACATCGTGCAAGCTCCAAGTGAGGCTTTCCGATAGCTCTCTTCCCCTGCAGGTTGGTTGGGGGAGCATGTATCCAACTAATGAATGGAAGACTGTTCACGGTTGCCTGATAGAACCAGGTTACGCGAAGGTCACTATGGACTGTGTAGATGAATCTTTCAAGCCCGTCCTGTTGGAGATGCCCCCAAACGACAAGATCGTGACACTAGGGGATGATGTTGACACATTATTCCAGTGGTGCAAGAGTGACATCTTCATCAACGATCGTCCTTTAGCACCATAGCAACATGTAGAACATGATCCACCTTCTGCGATAGAGCTACCAGCGCTACTAGAGCCACCAGATGCACCGAAGAAGGCCACCAAATCGATTACCATGCCCAGAACATCAGTACATGCTGATACAACACTTCGTGCCCACTCCTCTCACGTAAAGATGACCAAGAGTGGAAAGGGAGACAAGGGGAAATCCAAGTAGATCATGAAGGACCTGGAATATGAATATGCCCCATTGACCTAGAAATTCAAACTAAGAATAGCCTTTAGTAACGTAAGAGGGCCTACAAAAACTTTCAACAGCTTCTATTAGACCGCATGATTGTTACATGGAACAACCAAAAAAGCTCACGGGAAAAAACATAATGAGTATCTCGATCAGCTTCAAGCATGAGCATCTTTTCAACCAGTTGTTGGGGGGCTTCTTCGCGGTCGACTTCAACAACTTGTTCAATCTCTTCAACCTCAATGCCATCGACGCCATGCTCATGAGATGCTGGACATTGTAAGTTTTTGCAATCATGGTCTATACATTCGTGTAATACCAATAAATGTCATATAACTCCTTGCTTTTGTGTATATAGATACATGACCCTTGAAGCGAGAAGGAACAAAGAATCGCTGGGTTTCCTCGACCCACAAATAGTCTCGAGACAAACAATGAATAAAAGTTCTCTTTACGTCGAGGATTACATGATAAAGGCATCGCTGGCTCAACGCGATGCAGAGTAGATACTTATACCCTACAACCTATCATAAGTGTTGCACTACCTGTTATACTTTGATTTGTACTTTCCACGCAACTCAAAGTTAGGTTGAGTAACCATGGTGACATTCCTATGTAGGTTTCACAGGGTTCTAATTGTATTTGAATCAAGAAATAACTGGGTTAGCTACGTTGATTTCATACGTAGGGGTGGCCACGATTTGAGGCTTATCGGAAAACTACTTGACAGGTTATCATGTTTCCTCCATAAATAACTCTTCTGCAGGTTGTGGAATGGCTGAAGCTAACTTTTTTGGAATCACATAGGGTGTTCATAGCGTATAGACTTCATGGAGGGCCATCCAAGGACGCGTCGAAGGTAAAACACGATTTTGACTTTCTAGTAGCCGCTAGCACACAACAATCCTATATCACAATCTGTAATAATGCCCCTAGAACTAACCAATTCTATTTTCGTAGTGCACCCATCAGGTATAGGGAAATAACCTATGTGGATTCTACATTAGCCATAACATGCGAACCCTCATCGGTACAAAGAAGATCAATGATGCAACTGCATTGGAAAAGGCCCATCTAGAGGCAATTCGAGAACACCTCTTTGACTTCTTGATGTGTGAGGTCATACATCCAAAAGGCATATTCCACACTGCCTAATTTGTGAAACTTCAGCATTCTATTTGTTAATTTGTGAAACTTGTGTGAATTTGTGAATTGTAATTACGCATACCATTGGTTAATATAACATTTGAGTTGATTTCTAAAATGGTTGTGTAATTTGTGATATAATCAGCTTCTGATCTATTGATTAATATAATATTTGAGTTGATTTTTGAAGTAGTTGTGTAATCTGTGATATAATCAGCTTGTGATGTATTTAATCTGCTTGCGATATATCTGTGTATTCTTCTTGTAACATAATCCGTGTAATTTGCTTTTTTCAAAGGGCATGGCTAGCATTTCCTGAGGCTAACCAATAAACAGAAAAATATTCAGTAGTAAAAAATAATCACACACAGTTCCATATAAGGAATCGTCTATAATATATCACATACCATAGACGGTTCTAGTAAAGAACTATCTGTGATGTGAGTTTCATAGAAGGTTCAAGAATTGTATGTGATACACCATTGTCATCACCGACACATGTTTACAGACGGTTCAGAAAACTGTCTGTGATGACATTTTAGAACCGTTTGTGATGGCTTTTTCTGTAGTAGTGATAACTTTCGCATACGAGCTAGGATTATAGTGTTATACTTTCTTGAAACCGTAGAATGAACTCTACAAAAAACTAGTCGGGCACGGACTCTAATTCCGCATATAGATCAGTTTAATCTAGACATCAAAGTTGGTGAACCAAGCTGTAGATCCAATCCAGATCGATGTGGTATTTTGATCATAATTCTCAACTTCTGAACTCTGATTGGGATGTTTTCATACTTTTCTAAATCCTTAGAGAGTCCTCTACAAAAACTGTTTTTGGGTGTCCTTTGTGATTCGGACTCTTTCAAACCGAATTCTATTCGGATTTGATCATATTGGCAGAATTTAGGTTAAATCTATGCACCTTGATGCTTTGGCTATAATTTCTACATACAAGCTCTAAGTTGTGTATTCGTATACTTATTTTAAAGCTTAGAATATCACCTTCAATTCATTACATTGTGAGCAAACCAGATTCGGTAATTTTTGTACTTTAATTGTGGCATCAATTTTGCTACACTGTTTTGGCCAAATTGGGGTTTCTTGCGTCAATTTGTATTCTAGCTTGTTCCTTTGAGTTGGTTGAGTGCAGTAGCATCCACAAACCATAAAACCCTAAAAATATCAGTACACATACCATTAGGAACCAATTCATCCTTTGCAAATACTTTGATCCCAATTGAGACTAGCTATTTGATATTGCTTAGGGTTGTTCATATTGGTACATTGCATAATATTGAATTATCATACTATCTTGCAATATCAATTTGGGGATTCCATAACTTTGTTCATACTAGTGTTGGATGAAATTCATGAAAAGAACAAAAAGAAAGAAAGAAAGAGCCAAAAGGCCAAAAAAGAATAAAAAAAGAGAAAAGTGGCCGACAGCACTACATTGAGCAAAACCCTAATTTGTGTATATTACATTCAGATTGTGCAATTGTATTAATTAGTGAGCCATCTTGTGCCCTTTTACATTTTCTAAAGCAATTAGCTAGTGTCTCTCCAAAAATTATGCAATACGAGCTTTGGTGGTGAAATTATTCTTCTTTAGCTCATTCTATTGGTTGCATTAAGTTCCATCATCTTTGCTCGTGTGTTGTCTTGAAATTCAATTATATCCTTGTGATCGGCAACAAGGGCTTGTGAATTCTACTTCAGATTATTACTTATCATTACAATAATTATAATTTTCAGATTGCATAGGATATACACTAACCCTCCAAGCTCCAAATATTAGCCATTATCATATGCAACATCTTGACAGTGAATTCGCTTGAGTAATCTCCTTTGTCCTGTCTACTGTCACCGAAGAGTGTATAACTCCTCAATCTAAAGAAGAGGTCATAAGAACTTTGGTTGGTAAGGAGAGGGTGAGGATAAGTGATTCCACATATATTTTACATATACATGTTGTTTTTGCTTGCTACTAATCGTGGCAGGTTACGAGTACGAGGAACTTCCATTATATGGAAGTAATGATCTAGAGAAATATCTCACATACGAAGAACAAATGGAAAAGGTGCTTAAATTTCATAAGCTTCCCAAAGCCAAAGATGTGATGGGTGCCACTATTGACGTTACGGATTATGCTCATAGTTGGTGGCAACAACTTTTTGGAGAGCATCCTTGTCAGATTTAAAGATGATCATGAGAAGAAAGTTTGTACCATGCTATTATGAGAAAGAGCTACTTCATCACTTGGAGAGCATTACATAAGGATGCAAAAAAGTCCAAGATTATTATGTTGAGTTAAAATGTGCAATGCGACATGCCGGTATCACTAGTGCATTAAAAGAGAAGGAATACTTCAAAAGATGTTTGAATTTTGTTATCGCTGCTGCACTTCAATGTAAGTATTTTAGTAGCATAATTGATCTTGTGGATTGTGCTATTGAGGAGGAAAGGAAACTTAAAAAGCATTGTATACCTAGGTTTAATCTTAGGGCACCAATTCATGATAGCCAAATTGCCAAGTTTAGTGAGATTGATAAAAAGAGTGAGTTGTGTGATTCCACCACACATAACGTTAAGAGCATCCAGTTTAAGAGTGTGAGAGATATACCAAAGTTATCCTTGATCCTAAATCGAGAAGATCGGGCACCCACATCACCGATGGAGCCCAAATCGGCAATAAAGAATTTCCAAGATGAAATGCAAAGCTATCGGCAAACAATAGATAGTTGTGAGGCCATTGAAGACTTTCAAGAAGTCGAGAAATTAGGCTAGGGATTCATGTCGACTGATTTGCTAGACAAAGTCGACATAGGTGATGGTGACAAAAAAGACCATCCTTCGTTCAAAATTAGCATCAGATTATAAAGAAAACTTGGTCAAAATGTTAAGAAATCATAAAGGTCATTTTGCTTGGGAGTGTCATGAGATGCTTGGTTTAAGCTGACAGCTAGTTGAACATCAGCTAGCTATAAAATCAGGTTATTGACTGTTCAAATAGTTCCCTAGATGATTTAAAATGGCCATGTATAATAAGATAAAAGAAGAGATTGAGTGATTGTTGGAGGCTAGGTTTATCAGGCTTTACTGATATGCTGAGTGGGTTTTCAATAATGTTCCAGTCAAGAAGAAAAATGGTAAAGCCAGAGTGTATGTCGATTTTAGGGATTTAAATAAGGCCACACCTTTGAGGGAATAAGATTATTAGTTTTCTTATGATATTTCTTGATATAATCAAAATATTCATGGTAGACGCCGATATCCCTAAGAAAAATTTCAGGTGGCCTGGTGACCTACGTTTGTTTGAATGCGTGGTGATGACATTCGGCTTGAAAAATGCTGGTGCAACATATCAACGTGCCATGAATGTAATATTTCAATATTTAATCGGCCAGATTGTGGAAATTTATATCGATGACTTGGTTGTAAAATCCAAGGAAGATTTTCAACATCTAGCCGATTTGGAAATAGTGTTTAAGAAAACTAGGGCATATGGCTTGAAGATGAATCCATAAAAGTTTACTTTTGGTGTATTGGTTGGATAGTTTTTAGGCTTTATGATCCATAAAAGAGGAATTGAAGTCAATTAAGAAAGGGTTAAAGCTATAGACAATACCAAGCCGCCGGTTGTAAAAAGTATTTACAGAAGTTTATTGGCAAGAATAATTATTTATGGCAATTTATTTCAAATTTTTCTAGCAATCTAGTTCATTTACCGCATTGCTGAAATTGAAGGAAAATCAAGAATTTATTTGGGGAGCCGATCAACAGAATGCATTTGAAAGCATAAAGGATATTTTTGTAAGCCTCCAGTCTTAGCCGTACCTCAAAAAGGAATACCATTTGACGCGCATATGCATACGTCAAGTACTTTCTGACGTAACATCCTAATTAATTCAAAAGAATTATTAAGCTGCACCAAATATCAACAGGTGGATTTGTTACTTAGTCAATTTTATTTGTTGTATAAGAATAGTATACTACCTAATAGTGGATCATTGATTGTTGTTAGGTACAACGGATGGCCAAATCTCAAATGGAGCTAAATTGCGTCATTGTACCATGGTGGAACCCAGCAGGAGGAGAGGGAGGCCAGGAGCCACATGGAAGGTCTACATGGCAAGATGGGCCACCTAATGGGCCAAGCCCACTCGAGCGAAAGGGGAGGAACACGGGCCCAAGTGTAAACAAGTCCACTTGAACAAAGTGCAACGAGGCAAGGTCCAAGCCCAATTCGGATAAAAGAAGAAAGGAAAGAAAGAGAGAAGGTCGTATTGGATTTGGAGAGCAAAAGAGCCCAATTCAGAATACCAGACCAATCGGGCTTAAAAAGGCCATAATTCTCAGTTACAAACTCCAATTGCAGTGTTTTTGTACTTGTTCGAAAGCTTGAACCGTCATCACAATTTCACTCCATTACGAGATGACCAGAATCGGCCTTCTTCTATCCGTAAATTGGTGAACATGTATCAGCTTCCAGATTTGCCGAATTAGACTAGAGATTTGAGTTAGAGATAGAGTCTAAAAAGGGTGGGACTCTCCGTGGCCTACCCTAGGCCAGGTTGCACGCCACCTTAGTGTGTTTTATATATTTTTGTTGTTCTCTATTGTAAACTAAGACCAAGTTATTCTCAAGATAGCTAATATTGGTTATTCTCGGGTTTATGATACGCACTGCCTTTTCGGAATTGGGTGATTTTCTTGGGAATACCTCTGTTGTTCATACGATTTCTTCATGTGATTGCAGGAACTGTGCATCTACTTCTTGCGTGGTAGAGTAGACGTGGATCACGAGTGTGTTCTTGGGCGAATTCAATTGTTGCAGGTTGCTGTATTGAGACAGTGGTTGGCGCCATCGTGTTCATCAAGGTTCACATATCCAAAGTTATCAATGATCCAACGTTTTGAAAATCGAGCATCCCGTATCATCTTGCTCATGATGTGGATATGCATACGTCAAGTACTTTCTGATGTGACATCCTAATTAATTTGAAAGAATTTTTAAGATGCACCAAATATCAACAGGTGGATTTGTTACTTACTCAATTTTATTTGTTGCATAAGAGCAGTATACCACCTAATAGTGGGTCATTGATTGTTGCTAGGTACAAAGAATGGCCTAATCTCAAATGGAGCCAAATTGCATCATTGTACTATAGTGCAATAGTGGGAGGAGAGGGAGGACAGTAGCCACATGGAAGGTCTACATGGCAGCATGGGCCACCTAATGGGCCAAGCCCACTCGGGCGAAAGGGGAGTTACACGGGCCCATGTGGTAAGCAAGTCCACTTGAACAAAGTGCAACGAGGCAAGGTCCAAGCCCAATTCGGAAAAAAGAAGAAAGGAAAGGAAGAGATAAGGTTGTAATGGATTTGGAGAGCAAAAGAGCCCAATTCAAAATACCAGACTAGTCGGGCTTAAAAAGCCATAATTCTCACATACGGTCTCCAATTGCGGTGTCTTTGTACTTGTTTGAAAGCTTGAACCGTCATCTCTATTTCACTCCATTACGAGATAACCAGAATCGGCCTTCTTCTATCCATAAATTGGTGAACAAGTATCAGCTTCTAGATTGGTCGAATTAGACTAGAGATTTGAGTTAGAGATAGAGTCTAAAAAGGGTGAGACTCTCCTCGGCTAACTCTAGGCCAGGTTGCACACTTCCTTAGTGTCTTTTATATATTTCTGTTGTTCTCTATTGTTGTAACACCCCGGCACAAATTGTGCCCTGAATGTTACTACAACAAGCTACCACAACAATATACTCCAATTAAACATAAATTTTCGCAAGCATACTAAGTGACCATTCACTACTAATAATAAATGAGAATCCACAAACATGAGCATAGGTAAATAAACCACCACGAGTTCAATATCCTCGTGCGTAAAAACAACTAGGTGGCATTCTAGCAATTAATTTCAGCGACAACTACATATCAAGATAGGTCAAGATTAATCTCAACACATAACATAGTTTAACCATGGACCAACATAACACTTAAACAATATAACCAAATAGTTCACTCTCACAGTGTCCCTCTAAATAATGATCCAAAATTGAACTACTATTTATTCAATGAGAGTTAATTGCTCCAAAGCTATTTAGCAAGTATGGCATGACAATTTGTGAAGTATGAAGCTAAGTCCCATCCCTGAATGTCATCAACAAAGTACCTAAAACAATAAATAAACAAACAAACAAACTTGAGTTCAAAATATCAGCTCCGAAAGCCCAAAATTCTTACAATTTTCTAGTTACTCACTATTTTCCGATAAGTCATCTAACCTCTCGAATTTTGACTCTGATTTCAGCACTAACCCCCCATTGGACAGTCAACTTCAAAACCTCATAACTATTTTTACACAACTCCAAATTCAGTAAACAAGGACATTTTTAGAATCTACAGGAAATTTCCCAGCCTTCCCTAGCTATTGAGAAACTTTGATTCGGCCTCTAATTGGCCCTAAAACGCACATTACCGTAGCATCTGCCAATGGAAAAAGATTCTGAACAGCAGACAATCAAATAGCCATAACTTTTAAACCACCCTACCAAAATTCGTGATCTTGGTCTCTAATTAAACTTAAGACTATGATCTATAACTTTTACAATAGCCAACCCCTCAGGAAAAGAGTCTAGGGTCCACGAATCTGGGCCCTAAGTTCCACTTCAGCATTGCTCTAACCCAGAATTCGCCCCAACTCTAGCAATTCCCCCAACAAAACTAATCTCAACAACAAATCAGTGAAATCTAACACAGAAATCACCTAATGACCAATCTCTTACCACCAAAAACAACCCACAAGATTACCTTAGGGTGCTGGAGGGAGATCACAGGACGAAGGGCTGCGGCTACAGGAGATCCAAGGAGAAGGGGGCTGCAGCTGGGTAAGAGAGGAGGTGAGGGGATGCAGCTGTGGGAGGGGAGGGAGTGCAGCTGTGGGAGGGGAGGGGATGGGCTAGGGTTAGGCAAGAGGCCCCCCTCCCTCATGGGCCAAAACCCAGCTCCGGAAGCTCATAAACTCCCTCGACGATTCAAAGATAGCCTTGAAGACCCACAACAGCCCAAAATGGTTCAAAATTTAATTGGGATGTTACAATTGTAAACTAAGATCACGTTATTTTAAAGATAACAAATATTTCTTATTCTCGGGTTTATGCTACGCTCTTCCTTTTGAGAATTCGGCGATTTTCTTGGGAATACCTCCATTGTTTTTGCGATTTCTTCATGTGATTGCAGGAACCGTGAGTCTACTTCCTGCATGGTCCAGTATACGTGGCTCACGAGCGTGTTCTTGGGCAAATTCATTTGTCATGTTGCTATATTGAGACAATGTTGGTGCCATCGTGTTCGTCAGGGTTCACAGATCCAATGTTATCTTTGATCCTACGTCGTGAAGATAAGGCACCCTCGTATCAATCGGCGTAAAACCTCTTATGTCCGATCAAGCGTACTTGGCCTTATGTTAATAGGAATGAGCCCGATTTTGTCGATACAAATAAAATCACGATCATCCAGGACTTTACCTGATATGCTCTTAGCCTCATCATGTTGTTAATTCGCGTCTGAACTGACCATGGCTTTTGAGCCGATGTGTTCGCTTGAACCACTTCAACTTCATCCTCGTTGCATTAAACAAGCATTTGATGCATGGTCGACTGGATGTAGTAGTTGGCATGAATCCAATCTCATCCCAACAAGATGCTGTAATTCCTTTTAGTGTCAACCACAAAAAAGGCGGTCGGCAAAGTTTTACTACCGACTGTAAACTCTGTCACAATGATTCCTTTTGCTTCAGTGGGAACGCCTGTGAAGTCATATAAAACAATGTTAGTTTCAATAAGATCTTCATCGGTCTTACCCAACTTTTTGCATGTAGTGTTGAGCATCTGGTTGACGGTCGCTCCTCCATCGACCAGCATCATTGATATCGACTTGCCATTAATATGACCTTTTAAGCACAATGGCTTCAGATGTGGATGATCGTCTTCAGGCTTCTCAAAAATTGTATGTTGTGCTCCCAAGCATAACTGAGCAAAAGTTTCTTTAGCCGAAGCAGTATTTATTTTGAACTTGGCCGGCAGAGTGAACACCATCTTCATGTCCATTAGAGGTGGAGAATCATCTCGAGTCATAGGCGAATCCAAATCATCGGCCAAATCGAATTCATCCTCAATAAGCTCATTTTTCCTATACTCCTTTTTAGCGATTTTTACTAGCCAGAGCTAGTTAAAGGTTTCATCTCTTTCCTTTTCCTGCTCAGCTGTAACAACCCAAAAGTTGCCTATAATCTTAATTTATTTTTATTTGAGCATTTTTTTTATTTTTTTGGATTTTATTTGGATTTATTTCAACTAAGTATATTGGCTTTTTAGAAAACTAATTAAATATATATATTTTATATAAAGTTTGGCTAAAATATTTTATTTAAGTTCAAAATGTCTCAAAATATTTATGAGAATTTTCTTGCATTTTTCCAGAAATCTTTATTTACTAAAACTAATTTCTGTAATTATTTCAAAAGAAAAATCCGAGAAAACCCATTCAAACAGTGTCGGGCCAGAGCCCAACGTTGTGCCCTTGCGGCCCAGCACTGTGCGGCCCATCCATCTCACGCCGTCGGCCCGTTAAGCCTGGTTGAGTTTCAGTTGTTGATCTTTGATCGTGCGGCTAAGATTTGATGATGAGGTTTCCTATTCGTTCTAGCGTTAGCAACCGTCGAATGTAGATCGAAGGATGGAGATCGAGGCATACCGGTTTAGGTTTTCGCCGAATCTACATCGCTGGGAAAGTTAGAGTGTTCGGTTAGGATCTCTGCACCGTTGGGAATGTTAGCGTGTTCGGTTAGGATCTCTGCGCGTTGGCTGTGTCTGGCCCTTGGTTTCGCCACACATCGTCATCTCGTTCATCGTCTCCGTCACATCCGATCAGGACTCGTTGCCATAGCCGCCGCTGACTCTCAGTCCGAGTCACCGCGAGAGAGGGGTAGCGACGCTATAAAAGGGAGTGCCTGGTTCGCCTTCATGCCGCAGATCAAAGCCCTAAGATAGACCCTCGGGAAGCACCGCCATTCGCCGTGAATTCGTAGAGTCCACCGAACACCGCCGCAACGAAGAAGCTACCAATTCGCCACCATCAAGCCGTCACGAAGCCCGACATTGGTCACATCTGCTTCACCGTCATGCAAAGCACCTCGTGCGTGCCTTCGTTCCGCTAGAATGCCGCCGGAGAGAGTTCATCGTGAAGGCCATCGTCACTTGAGAAGAAGGCCGCGTCGCCGTCGAATCAGTGCCCGAACTCAAGAACCGACCATGTCAAGAGGTACACAAGGTGATGAGATCACCGTAGGAGGTCTCACCGGTCGTAGTCGATAACCCTAGGGTTTCACGCACCGCCGTCCGACGTGGGTTGACTCTTTGTCGACACATGTGAGACACGCGAGCGAAATCTCTTAGGTAGTGCTCGCGTGGCACTTGCGTGGTGGGCTGTAGTGTCGCTGAGTCGCGTGCTGACTCGGCAGTCCACGGGACTCGCTTGTCGGTGGTCCGAGTCCTTGTAGATCGGGTGCACCGTGGACCAATGAGGTTCGTGGACTAGGTCCATGGACCGAGGGACATGTGTCGCATTCTAGTCAACTCGGGTTAGGGCTGACGTCAGCATGACGTCATGCCGACGCAATAATGCATAATTTTCTTTATGAAAATAATTCGGTTTATTATTTGATTTTTAATTTTTTGATTGTTGGAATTTTTGAATCTTCTAAGAGCCCGTTCTCCTTCATACGAGCTCCGATTGAGGTGATACAAATTTATTAAAATTTGTAAAATTGAGATCTATTTAATGGTGAATTTTATTTGATTTTTAGAGATTGTTTTCTCTCTGTTTTGGTGTTTATGTTTTTCTATATCGTTTCGCGTAGACGTTGAATTGTACGATGCATCCGAGGAAGATTCGTCGACTCAAGACCAAGGTCCAAAGCACGAATAAGGGATTTTATAAGGCAAGTTGTGCGTTGATCATATTGAACCCATGTTTATAAAATCGCTATATTGTTTTACACTATTGCATATTATTTCATGTATTCAATTGTTTCAAATTAAATTGGGACTTAGTTAATCTACCAATTTGATCTATACCCTACCTTGTCATTTGTATGGCATGATCTATTGTCACCCTAGATTGGTTCATTATAGTTGGTTAATATTAAAATTAACTTGGGATGGTTAGACCGTATCAGTTGCATAGCCATGCCACGTCATCACATGTACTTGAATCATCAATGTTTAATCTTGAGTAATGGAATATGGAACAATGATATGAACTTGTTTGTCATGGTGGTTGCACAATGAGATTGAGTTGTAGTGGGGAGGGATGTCATGCAATGATGTTGAATTGTTGATGGCACATGTTGCTTGGTAATGAATCGGGGTGGTAATCACTTAGATTGGGGCAAATAGCAAGGGGCAATGTGCCAAGCTAGGCTAGTAATGGCAAAGGGTATGTGGAAGTCTTGCTTCGATCAACCAAAAGACTTAACCTTGCAAGCCTTTGACCTAAGTCAATTATGCAACAACATGTCTGGTATGGCACAGCCTAGCTGATTAATTTGTAATGTCTTAGCTTGGTACTATCAATGGCGGTGTGAGTCATGAGTTATGGATCAACTCACATGGCACAAGAGGGGTGCTCTGGATGTGGTAACCAGCTCCACTAGTGTTGAAACCTTAGCGGGTAGTACTGGGTTAAGGCAATGCATTGTAAAGGCTTTGTCATGATTTCTCTGAGTCACACCAAAGGAAGTGTGATAGTAACATTTGCACAAAGAGATGTTCATCTCGTGTGGGTAAAGTACATAACCTCTGCAGAGTATAAATCTTTTCGGATAGCCGTGCTTGCGGTATTGAGCAATGCTCAGGAAATATAGTTAAGGGCTAGTTTAATTAAATGGAAACTTGGTTGGGATGGCGGGATTGCCATATGGAAGGTTGCAAACTTGACTTAGGATTGGAAACTTGGTTTATTTGGGAAATACTGAATATATATATTACTGTTATTTCATTTTACTGTCTTCACAATCTATTTATTGTATTTGTTCATAAATGTTGCTTTATTGGAAAATAGCCCTGTTAGCCTTTCCTTTGGAATAAGCCTTGCATATAGATATGTTAGAATTGCATTCTATGAACAACTTGTTGAGTGCTTTAAGTACTCACCCTTGCCAACAACATCACGAGTTGAGGAGTCTACATCAGTGCTAGGGGTGGAGTTCCAGGTGGGGATAAATGTTTAGGGTGCAAGCCTTGTCAATTGCCTGTGGTATATTGAGGGGTCACCTACGTTCTCATTCCGCTGCAGTTTAATTTGTTGTTAAGCCATATGAGGCATAGTCATGTAAGTTGACCTTTAGGTCATTCAACTAGTATTATTTAATATATGATGTCTTTGATAATGTTTCCGCTGTGTATGATTGTAATATTCATCTATGTTGATCCTGTGTGCACTAGCGTGATCCTGAACTAGTGTAGTATAAACAGAGGGTCTAGATTTTCATATTCGTGTCACGACAGAGGTGGTATTAGAGCCATACTGACTGTAAGTCTTGGCCCGAGGTAGTTTGGTCGTCTCTTTTGGACTTTCAAAATTATTTTCTAAAGGAAAAGACTTAACCTAAAAGAATAATATGTTATTGACTTATCTCATTCTTCTATCCTTTTCCCTTTGCTGAAATTTCTTTTTCTTACCCTTGCTGGATCAAGTTAAAATCTTACATGAGTTGTCTTGGTAGTTGATGACGTGCCATACCTTAGGATATAGCATCGGGTGCTTGCTGTCAACCCTGAAGACCATGAAGGAAGGAATAATCAAGCTTGAGGAGTGGATCGATGAAGTGTTCCAGAAGCTAGAAGACCTAGTGCTCCGAGTAGTCGGTTGAGACTCATGTGTGCGAGTCGCGTTTGCTAAGATAGGAGTGTCGCCCATGTAGACGGTAGTTTTGTGTGTATAGGTTGAATTGGTTCTTCCTTGATTGCTGAGTGTGCAGTATGTGTTGCATAGCCTTTAGGCTTGTGTAAGCAACCATACCAAGTTATTAATATTGATTACTTAAGTTGTTGGGTTAAA
The DNA here is from genome assembly GCA_036346275.1 of Otatea glauca. Classification (NCBI taxonomy): domain Eukaryota; kingdom Viridiplantae; phylum Streptophyta; class Magnoliopsida; order Poales; family Poaceae; genus Otatea; species Otatea glauca. The sequence goes on along the minus strand of CM070716.1, from coordinate 13,376,889 downwards.
CCTATCTCCCCTACAATAGGATTCCTGCTTCTTACCTATGCTATTTCCCTCTCCCCTAACCCTGTGATGCAACCAAGCAGATGGTGTAGTCTGGTGGAAGAAGTGGAGTCAATGGAAGTGCAAATAAATTCAGTGAGAACCCCAATGATGGATGAGTTTTTCAACCGTCAATACAGATGGATATGGAAAGTTTTGGAGTATTTCTGAATGCTCAGACTCAGAAGATGCATGCAATGATGAAGCAAATGCAGAATATGATCAATCAAGCCAATTTCAACGGAATGTCCCAAGTTGTTATCAATGATCCATGTTCCTACTCAAGGTTATCAGAATTCATAAGGACTCATCTGTCGATGTTTTCTGGAAATGTTTCACCTTTGGAAGCGGATGATTGGCTTAAGATCATTAAGAGGAAGTTATTTATTGCTCAATGTAAGGGTGATGAGAAGGTCCTGTATGCTTCTTATCTGCTGGAAGGAATTGCTGCGGAATGGTGGAAGAAGTAATGTGCTTTCCATGAAACCCCGCAGAAGATCTCCTGGAAGAAGTTTGTATTTTTTTTTGTTATCACTTTGCTTCACCAGAAGACCGTGTGATCATGGAAAATTAAGATAAGAATGCTATCCCTGCACCTTGTTCGATATCTAAACGATGTTCTTTGATGTGTTGTCAACCAAACAAGTCAGAAGATCGTGTGTGCATGCATTGTGGAGAAATAGGACATACCGCTGATGAGCATGCGATCAATTGCTCCAATTGTGAAGGAAGCTATTCTCTTGGAGAGTGTCCTTTGAGCAACATCACATGTTACCTTTGTGAAGGTCAAGATCATTGCCCAGCTCAATGTCCCTTTGATCCGGTAGTTACTGCTGTGACCTAGCATCAACAAAAGAATCTCCGTGCCACAGTTGCTCATGAACTGTCAGAAAGAGGTAGAATGTCAGCTGCACAGGTGATGCCGTTTGAAGAACTAAAGATGTAGCTCCCTGATCCTATCAGCCTTCAGGAGGAAAACAACAGTGGCAATCACCAACAACATGTTTCTTGTGTGGTGAAGAAGGTCATTGGTCCAGAGAATGCCCTCTGAAGCAACCAGCCCTAAATTTCAAGGAGGACAATATTGAGCATACAATTAAGCCCACCGAAACAAAACAAGAATAGGTATGTGCTACAGGTGTCGCGAGAAGGTCATTATTCTAATCAATGCTCACAGAGAAGGCAAGCATCTCCTATAGGTGTGATCATACCAGAAGTTACTTCAGTCAAGTACATAACGCCCGAGAGTGAGTGGTGAAGTTGCAAGAGAAGTTTGCCCAGAGAATCATTTGAAGAAAAGACGTCTGAGCGAAGACACTACCTCGGTCAGCAAATGCTCAAGCAGGAAGAGAGTTTGCCGTAAACTCTGTTATACCTGCAATAGGCACGGACATTTTGCCAACAATTGCCCTCAGAAAAAAGTGACCATGCCGGTTCAAGTCAATCTCAACCCCGTCCCTGTTGAAACCCTAGCGCCAACGCTAAATCAACGAAGTCTGTAGCAATGATTTTACTAGGTGCAATGTTATAACTTTACTTGTAAAGGAAAGTGATTAGTGAAGAACTCAATGTAAAGATTTCATTAATAGAGAAATAAAGTAGGGATGAGTGTTATGCTGATATGTGAAGTTTCGAAACAAAAGCATTAATGGTAAATGAGTGATAGATGTTTCCCTAAGTATTCACCTATGTTGATGTTTCACCTGAAGATGATGATGTGTAATGATGGTCAGTTGATGGTTAATAGTGTGGAAGTTGTCAGCGTAAAAGATGTGCCAGATGTTAGAGAGTGTCCAGATGTGTTTCCTGGGAATCTACCTGGTATGCTGTCCGATCGAGAGATCAAGTTCATGATCGAGTTAATGCCTGGTACAGCATTAATTGAGAAGAGACTGTACCGAATGCCAACTGATGAGTTAGTTGAGATGAAGAAGCAGATTGAGGAATTGCTCAAGAAAGTTTTCATAAGGTTAGTTCTTCGCCGTGAGGACCTTCGATTTTGTTCGTTAGAAAGAAAGATGGAAGTTTGAGAATGTGTATCGATTATCGTGCACTTAATGAAGTGATGATGAAGAATAAGTATCTGTTGCCTAGGATCAATTAATTGTCTGATCAATTAAGTGGAGCTAGATTTTTCTTAAGAAAGATCTTCGATCGGGTTACCATCAATTGAAGCTTTGCTCGGAAGATGTTCCTTAGACTGCATTTTCTATGCTATATGAACATTATGAGTTTTCGATCATGTCATTTGGATTGACCAATGCAACTGCATATTTCATGAGAATATAGTTTTCATGGAATATTTGGACAAGTTTGTGGTGGTGTTCATTGATGACATTCTCGTTTACTCCAAGACGATAAAGGAGCATACAGAATATTTGAGATTGGTTTTGGAAAGGCTGCAAGAGCAACAATTGTTTGCTAAGTTTAGCAAGTGTGACTTTTGAAGAAAAAAGTTAAATTTCTTGGCCATGTGATGACTGCTAAAGTAGTTGCTGTCGACCCAAGCAAAGTGGAAGCAGTGTTACATTGAGAGCAACCGAAGTCTGTTACTCAGATTCGTAGTTGTCTGGGAATGGTAGGATGTTACCGTTGATTCATAGAAGAATTTTCAAAGATTACTAAACCTCTTACGCAATTGTTGAAGAAGGAGAAGAAATTTGCATGGACGTTAGAGTGCGAAAAGAGTTTTTTTGGAGTTAAAGAAACCTCTGACCTCAACACCTGTGTTAGTGTTGCCAGATATGCAGAATAGCTTTGATATTTATTGTGATGCTTCAAGGCAAGGTTTTGGGTGTGTATTAATGCAGAATGGTAAGGTTGTTGCCTATGTGTCAAGACAATTGAGGCCGCATGAGGAGAATTATCCTACACATGATTTGGAATTAGCTATTGTAGTGCATGCTTTGAAGTTATGGTGTCATTATCTTCTTGGGAAAAAAATTTAAAACATATACGGACCATAAGAGTTTAAAGTACATATTTACTCAATCAGACCTTAATATGGAACGAACATGATGGTCAGAGTTGATAGTGTATTATAATACTAGGATCCATAATTATCCTGGTAAGGCTAATGTGGTAGCAGATGTCTTGAGTCGAGAGAGGCATAGTGCTAATATGCTGATATTGGATGATCAATCAGAGTTATGCAAGAAGTTTTAGAATTTGAAGTTGGAAGTTGTTCTGCAAGGATTTGTAGCTGCTTTAGAAGTGAATCCAACACTTGAGGATCAGATCAGAGAAGGTCAGAAGGTTGATGAGAAAATCAACAGAATCAAGTCCAAGAATGATGAAGGCTTAGCCGAGGAGTTTGCTGTGGATGAGAAAGGTATCATGTGGCTTTAAGGTCAAATCAGTGTACCGGATAAAAAGGAGCTTACGCAGTTGATTCTGGAAGAAGCTCATGATTACAAGTATTTGATTCATCCAGGAAGAGCTAAGATGTATCAATATTTTAAGGAGAGATTTTCATGGCCTAATATGAAGCTTGAAGTAGCTGAGCATGTTGTTCTATGTGGTGTGTATCAGAGAGTAAGGTAATGCATCAAAGACCTGTTGGTTTGCTATAGTTGTCGAAGATTTCTAAGTGGTAGTAAGAGGCAAACCGGTAATAAAATCCACAGTGCTCAAAACATGCCTAAGACTAAGAAAGGATATGATTCCATATGGGTCATTGTGAATCGTTTGACCAAAGTCATTCACTTTGTACCTGTTAAGACTACTTATTCAGGAGGTCGTTTGGCAGAGCTGTATATGTCAAGGATTGTGTGTTTGCATGGTGTGCCTCAGAAGATTATGTTGGATAGAGGTACCCAATTTACCTTGAGATTTTGGAATAAGTTGTATGACTCTATGGGACAGTATAGCGTACCATCCGCAAATAGATGGTCAAACTGAAAGGGTTAATGAGATTTTAGAGGATGTGCTAAGAGCTTGTGCATTAACTTATGCTACTCCATGGGATAATTGTTTGCCGTATGCATAATTCAGCTATAACAACAGTTATCGAGCTAGTTTGTACCATTTGAAGCTTTGTATGGTCGTGCCTGTCGTACCCTGTTGAATTGGAGTGAAACGGGAGAGCGTTTGTTATTTGGGCCTAGTATTCTCAAGAAAGCCAAAGAGCAAGTTGCTATGATCAGGGAGACGTTGAAGATAGCACAGTCAAGACAAAAGAGCTACGCTGATAATTATCGTCGTGATTTGAGCTTTGAGCCAGATGATTTTGTGTATCTTAGAGTTACCCCTCTCAAAGGGTTAAAAGGTTTCACGCTAAAGGGAAGCTTGAGCCAAGATATGTTGGTCCGTTCAAAATCTTGAGTCAACAAGGAGAGGTTGATTATCAATTGGAATTGCCGATGTCATTAGCAAGGGTGCATGATGTGTTCCATGTGTTATAGCTTAAGAAATGTCTCAGAATTCCAACAGAGCAGATGTCGTTAAAAGCAATTGAACTGCAGGAGGATTTGATTTATAAAGAGCAACCAATCAAGATTTTGAATGTGATGAAGCGCAAGACCAGAAACAAGACAATTCGCTTTTGATAAGTGAAGTGGAGCAATCATTCAAACAAAGAAGCTATCTGGGAGTGTGAAGAGGATCTGAAGTCAGAATTCCCAAACCTATTCTCTAGTTAGGCCAGAATCTCGGGGTCGAGATTTTGTTAAGGGGAAGGTTTGTAACATCCAAAAAGTTGCCTATAATCTTATTTTATTGTTATTTGTGCATTTTCTGATATTTCTGGATTTATGGATTTTTCTGGATTTTTTTTGGATTTATTTCAAATTAAGTATATTGGCCTTTTGAGAAAACTAATTATATATATATAAAGTTTATATAAAGTTTGGCTAAAAATATTTTATTTAAGTTCAAAATGTCTCAAAATATTTATGAGAATTTTCGTGGATTTTTCCTGACATTTTTATTGCCTAAAACTAATTTTTGTATTATTTTAAAAGAAAAATCCGACAAAAACCTATTCGAACAGTGTCGGGCCGGAGCCCAACGCTGTGCGCTTGTGGCCTAGAGCTGTGTGGCCAATCCATCTTGCGCCATCGGCCCGTTAAGCCTGGTTGAGTCTAAGCCATTGATCTTCGATCGTACGGCTAAGATTTGATGATGAGGTTTCTTATTTGTTCTAGCGTTAGCAACCGTCAGATGTAGATCAAAGGATGGAGATCGAGGCATACTGGTTCAGGTTTTTGTCGAATCAACGTCGTTGGGAAGTTAGAGTGTTCGGTTAGGATCTCTGCGCGTTGGCTGCATCTGGCCGTTGGTTTCGCCACGCGTCGTCAGCTCGTTCATCGTCTCAGTCACATCCGATCGGGACTCGTTGCCATAGCCACCGCAGACTCTCAATCCGAGTCACCGCAGGAGAGGGGTAGAGACACTATAAAATGGAGCGCCCAGTTCGCCTTCATGCTGTAGATCAAAGCCCTAAGATAAACCCTCTAGAAGCGCTGCCGTTCGCCGTGAATTCGTGGAGTCCGCCGAATGCCGCCGCAATGAAGAAGCCACTGATTCACCACCGTCAAACTGTCACTAAGCCCAAGATTGGTCGCATCTGCCTCACCGTCATCCAAAGCACCTCGTGCACGCCTTCGTTCCGCTAGAACACTGCCGGAGAGAGAGTTCATTGCGGAGGGCATCGCCGTTGGAGAAGAAGGTCGCGCCGACGTTGAATCAATGCCCAAAGTCAAGAACCGTCCACGTCAAGAGGTAGACGAGGTGATGAACTCACCATAGGAGGTCTCGCCGGTCGCTGTAGGTAACCCTAGGGTTGCGCGCACCACCTTCCAACGTGGGTTGACTCTTCGTTAACACGTGTCACACATGAGGGCGAAATCGCTAAGGTGGTAGTGCTCATGTGGCACTTGCGTGGTGGGCTGCGGTATCACTGAGTCGTGTGGTTACTCGGCAGTCCACGGGACCCACTTGTTGATGGTTTGGGTCCGTGTAGACCGGGTGCACCGTGGACCGATAAGGTTTGTGGACAAGGTCCATGGACTGAGGGACACATGTCGCATCCTGGTCAACTCGGGTCAGGGCTGACGTCAGCATGACGTCATGCCACGCAATAATGCGAATTTCTTCTTTATAAAAATAATTCAATTTATTATTTGATTTTAAATTTCTGATTGTTGGAATTTTTGAATCTTCTGAGAGCCCGTTCTCCTTCTACGAGCTCTGATTGAGGTGATTCAATTTTATAAAAAATTGTAAAATTGAGATCTATTTCATGGTGAATTTTATTTGATTTTTAGATATTATTTTCTCTCTGTTTTGGTATTAATTTGTTGTTATCTCTCATTTCGCGTAGACGTTGAATTGTGCGATGCATCCGAGGAAGAATCGTTGACTCAAGACCAAGGTCTAGAGCAAGAATAAAGGCTTTTATAAGGCAAGTTGTCCTTTGATCATGTTGAACCCATGTTTATAAAATCGCTATATTGTTTTACACTGTTGCATATTATTTCATGTATACAATTGTTTAAAATTAAATTGGGACTTAGTTAATCTACTAATTTGAGCTATATCCTACCTTGTCATTTGTATGCCATGATCTATTGTCACCCTAGATTGGTTCATTAAAGTTGGTTAATATTAAAATCAACTTGGGATGGTTAAACCGTATTAGTTGCTTAGCCATGCCACGTCATCACATGTACTTGAATCATCTATGTTTAATCTTGAGTAATGGAATATGGAACAATGATATGAACTTGTGTGTCATATGTGGTCGCACAATAAGATTGAGTTGTAGTGGCGAGGGATGTCACGCAACGATGTTGAATTATTTATGGCACGTGGTGCTTGGTAATGAACTGGGGTGGTAATCACTTAGATTGGGGCAAGTGCCAAGGGGCAATGTGCCAAGGTGGGCTAGTAATGGCAGAGGGTATGAGGAAGTCTTGCTTCGACCATCCTAAGGACTTAACTTTGCAAGCCTTTGAACTGAGTCAATTATGCAACCACATGTCTGGTATGGGACAGCCTAGTTGATTAATTTGTAAAGTCTTACCTTGGTAGTATCAATGGCGGTGTGAGTCCCGAGTTATGGATCAACTCACATGGCGCAAGAGGGGAGCCCAGGATGTGGTTACCAGCCCCACTAGTGTTGAAACCTTAGCGGGTAGTACTGGGTTAAGGCAGTGCATTGTAAAGGCTTTGTCATGATATCTCGGCATCACACCAAAGTAAGTGTGATAGTAACGTTTGCACATAGAGATGTTCATCTCGTGTGGGTAAAGTGCATAACCTCTACAGAGTATAAATCTATTCGGATAGCCGTGCTCGTGGTATTGAGTAATGCTCAGGAATTACAGTTAAGGGTTAGTTTAATTAAATGGAAACTTGGTTGGAATGGCGGGATTGCCATATGGAAGGTTGGAAACTTGACTTAGGATTCGAAACTTGATTTATTTGGGAAATGCTGAATCTATCTATTACTGTTATTTATTTTTACTGTCTTCACAATCTATTTATTGTATTTGTTCATAAATACTGCTTTATTGCAAAATAGCCTGTTAGCCTTTCCTTTGGAATAAGCCTTGCATATAGATATGTTAGAATTGCATTGTGTGCACAACTTGTTGAGTGCTTTAAGTACTCACCCTTGCCAACAACAACATCACCAGTTGAGGAGTCTACATCAGTGCTCCAGGAGGAGTTCCAGGAGGAGACGAATGTTTAGGGTGCAACCCTTGTCTGTTGCCTTTGGAATACTGAGGGTTTACTTACGTTCTCATTCCGCCGCAGTTTAATTTGTTGTTCAGCCCTGTGAGGCATACTTATGTAAGTTGACCTTAAGGTCATTCAACTAGTATTATTTAACATATGATGTCTTTCATAATGTTTTTGCTATGTATGATTGTGATATTCATCTATGTTGAGCCTGTGTGCCCTAGCGTGATCCTAGACTAGTGCAGTATACACAAAGGGTCCGTAAAACTTGGCCCCTCATTTCATCTTGTTTGCTCCTGGATCAGTCTAGTAATCCTTTCGTGGACCATTCCCCTATTGGTCTTTTCACTGCGATGGTCTTGTATCGGCTCTGATATCCTATCTTTAGCCGAATGTCGTTGCCAGTTATCTTGCCATGGGTAATGCTCCATCGGACAAGTATACGGTGACAGCATAGCTGACCCCCTCTCCCAACAGAACTGCCAAAATGGGCAACGTTGGTGTGCTTTTCCGAGGTTGTCTGGCCAATACATGTTATCTGGCCGACGTGTAGGATAACACGGCCTGTTGCTTCTTCTTTCATATTTCTCCAACAACTAGAAGAATGTTGGTTTTGATTTATGAATCAGCTTCCGTGGTGGCGATACTCTCTCAGCCTTATACCACCTACTGATTTGCATGTCTCTCTTTGGCTTGATGGTCCTTGAACTATTCCCATCATGGTCAGTTTCTATTTGAAGTGAGCCATTTGTAATTTTCAGGGTTTCCCCGCCGCTAGAGCTCGATTAAACATCAACACAACGTGCAACTTTTGACCTTGTATCTTGTATCTTGTATCGGCTCCTTTCCCTTTCAAGTACACTGGACCATGTTGATCGTGAAGGGATTAGCATCCAACTGCATCATTTCTCTTCAGCAAATTTGAGTTGACAATCTTCTATAGCCGATTGTATCTGCTATCGAAAAATGTTGCAATCGTTAGTATTATGAGAAAAAGAATGATGCCACGTGCAATACCTTCGCTTTTTAATTTCTTCAGCTGGCGGTATAGTGTGTCCTTTAGGCAACCATATTATCTTTTCATGCAGCAATAAGTCAAAAATACGGTCACACATGGAAACATCAAAAGCATATTTTATTAAGCCATGAATAGACTAAATATTTCTTGTAACTCTTAATCCATTCGGTTATATTTATTTATGTCTCATCATCTTCCGACGAATAACTTGAACCATATTCAACGAGGTTAACTTTGGCTTTGTCTTTATCCTTATTATTATTATTATTATTATTATTATCTAATTTATCCCCAAAGCCTCTGTTATCGGTAAAGCAGCTTTCTTGAGCCAATATCTGAAGTACCAAATGACTTAAATCGGAGAATTCTTTTCGGTTGAATTTTTCCTTCAACTGGGGTACCAACCCTTGGAAGGCCAAATCGGCAAATTGATTGTCTGGCAAAGTAACACTAAAACACCGATTCCTAATTTCCTTGAATATCTTAATCTAATCTGTAACTAATTCACCAAATTTCCACTAGACATAACTTAAATCGGAAATCCTAAGCTCCAGGCCTCCAGAGAAAAAGTATTCATAGAATCGGCTCTAAAAATTGGTCCAAATGTTAACCAAATTTGGGGAGAAAAGTCGTGAACCATGTAAAAGCTGCCCCTAACAATGATAATGAAAACAATTTTATCCCCAATCCATCGGAGTGGGTGGCTTCACCGCATTGTGCAATGAACCATCCAACATGCTATAAGGTGGTGGTCGAATCGTCGCCTGAAAATTTAGCAAAATCGGGGACCATGAAATTAGAGGGTATGGAATCCGATCAGTATAATCAGGATTAGGCTTCTAATAGTCGGTTATTCTTCCCTTTGGCTGTATGCCGAACTGATCTCGCAGCACAACAGCAGTCTGATCGGCCCAATTTACTATATTTATCGATAGACTGTTAGGGGCTTGCCAATTATGATCATAACTGACAATCTGCCCCTCGAGAGTAGGCTCAGGTGGATGTGTTGCTTGAGTCGATGGAAGCTGATGAGGCTTTTCATAGCTTATGTTTGGCCTCCTAGTAATTGGCTCTGGTACCGGAACAAAGGGTTCTTAGTAAATCACAACCTTGTGTGGGGCTAGATTCCTCTGTTGATGAGGACATCACTACTACGGTTATGAACACAACTTGTTGGACCAAGTCCAACACGTCATCCATGGGCCAAGAAGAGAGAGATAGAAAATCCATCACATTTTGGAATCCAATTCAGCCTCCTCGGATAGCACTGAATTCAAACATGAATAACTTTTGCATATGAACTCCGATTTGGGTGATCTTGGACTCGATGAAAAGGTTACTTCGAGATATTTCCAATGGATTTGACTATATCTAAAAATTCTATAGGAGCACTCTGCAATCACAAAATTAAGTCGGGTCAATATTCCAGTACGAGTCAAACTTGGGCCTTGGGCTTTGTATGAGTCATATTCCGCCACTCCTTTATGCTAGGCGAATCCCACTTCTCTTTTACCTATATATAGCTAGAGAGTCTACCAAAATTACTTGGGTTTTGTTGAGCATAGTTTTAGCCTAGGGCCAAACTACATTGTCCTCTAAACGTGTCAAACGATCGCCTGTTGAGACTACTTCGCGGAACCCCACCATTTGATCTATATATTTGTGAACCTCAATTCTTATTTGCAATTTTAGATTTTTGTTACTATCGTTCTTGCTTGTTCTTCGGTTGCTTGCAGGAATTGAACCTCGTGTTCAAGTTGATCATGCTTCCAACAAGGTCAATAACCCTTCGTAGTTGGTGTATTGATTGCTAAGGCACTTCGTCGTTGTATGAGGTAGTCGGATCATCAAGATCGTATCCACCAAATCGATAGTTATCATTCTCATCGAAAGATCGGGACACCCTAAGCCTAATCAAGTGGTATCAGATCTTTCGTTGATCGGTGAGAATTTCTGTTCCTTCGATTAGTTTTTGTCTTCTGTCCTTAATTGAAAATTACTCCACAAAAATTCAACCTTTAGATTCAATCTGGTATTTTAGTGTGTTTTGTTAGGTTTTGATCCATTCGAGTCCTTGTTTTAGTTGCTGATCTTTTTTTCCTTCCCGTAGCTTTTATTTTAATATGTCCAGTACCTTATTTTGTTCATAACTTTTGTATACGAGCTTGGATTCTAGTGTTCCTGAACTTTATTGAAACCTTGGAATGAGATCTACAAAAACCTAGTTGGGTACACACTCTAATTTTGTATCCAAGTCAGTTTAATCTGGACGTCAAAGTTGGTGAAGCAAGTTATACATCCAATCCAGATCGATTTAGTATTTTGATCATAATTCTCATGTCCAAACTCCGATTGAGAAGTTTTTGTACTTTCCTGAATCCTTGAAGAGTCCTCTACACAAATGTTTTTGGATGACCTTTGTGATTTGGAATCTTTCAAACCAATTTTAATTCAGATTCAGAATTAGTCTCGTTAGGCTAAAATTGGGACTATTCTGTGTTGTTCAGTTTTTGAGCCATAACTTTTACACCCGAGCTCCAAATTTCATGTTCTTGTAATCTATTGAAATCTGAGGATATAAGCATCAATTCATTCCATAGTGAACCATCCAAATTCGGTGGGTTTCAAACTTTAATCTATGCGACAACTCTGCTACCCTAGAAACAATGAATTAGGGTTTCTTGTATCATTTTGAGTTTAAGCTTGTTCCTCTGAGTACAGTAGTATCTATAAAGCATAAAATCCCAAAAATATTAGTACACCTACCATTGGGAACCAATTCATCCCTCGTGAATACATTGATCCTATTTGAGATTAGCTTGTTGATTTTGCTTGGGGCTGCTCTACATGATACATTGCATAATCTTGAATTATCATATCATACTATCTTGTGACATTGAGTTAGGGATTCCAAAACTTTGTTCATACTAGTGTTGGTCGAAAGTCACAAAAAGAAAGATAAGGGAAAGAAAGAAAGAGCCAAAAGGCCACAAAAAAAGAAAACATAATAATGGACGACAGCACTACATTGAGCAAAACCCTAATTTGTGTTTATTATTTTCATACTGCAATTCTATTAATTAGTGAGCAATCTTGTGCCATTTTACCTTTTCTAAAGCAATTAGCTAACGTCTCTCCATAAATTATGCAACACAAGCTTTGGTGCTGAAATTATTCTTATTTAGCTAGTTCCATTGGTTTCATTAAGTTCCATCATCTTTGCACGTGAGTTGTCTTGAAATTCGCTTATATCCTTGTAATCGTCAACTAGGGCTTGTGAATCCTAGTTTGGGTAATTATTATCACTATAATAACTAGAATTATAATATTGCATAGAAAATAAATATTGCCTGTCCAAGCTCCACCTTCTACTAACCAAATAGGTGTTTGTTCCGTTGCAATCGCTTTATCCAATCTTCGAGGTATTTGACGCTGCTAGTTGCCAATCACCACCTATTCGCATGGTAAGAACTTGATATTGGATTGAGTGTGAGCGACTTTTGAACCACCACATCTTAGTGATTGGTAGGTACATATACTTGTAATTTGTTTCTTGTCTTCACTAACAATGGCATGTTCTCAACGTCGTAGTGCTTGGTCCAACAGCACCCTAGGAGAAGAGGTAGTTCACACTCTGAGATACGAAGAGCATACTAGCATAACATCACCACCACGGGAGGTACGACGGCATAGCACACGTACCAAAAATAAGTACACCGTACCCATTTTTAGTGGTAAATATGATCCTGAAGGTTATCTTACTTGGGAATTAGCTGTAGTACAATCATTTGATAAACATGGAATTCCTGAGCATGATAAGGTTAGGGTTGTTACTAGTAGAATTACTAATTTTGTTACTTTTTGGTAGAATGATTATATGCGTAAAAATCAAGACATCTCTAGCACATGGATTAAATTGAATAAAATTATGAGAGCAAGATTTGTCCCATCATATGTTGCTCGCCAATTACAGAATGAATTGCAACATCTAGAACAAGGTAGTAAAACTGTGGATGAGTGCTAGCAAAAATTTTAGAGTAGATCTTTGCGTTGTGGGTTAGAAGAAACCGCAAAGACTCAGATGAACAACTTTTATTGTGGACTAGATTTTGATATTCAGATCATGATATCTTGTGAAGAATACAATTCTATATCATGTTTGCTTAATCTTTCATGTCAAGCTGAAAGAAAAATATAGAGAAGACAATTAACCACAACTCAAGTTCCTACAGAGTTAAATGCTACTCCTATTGCATGCACTACACCAAACCTTAATGAGAGCATACACCCCGAGCATGCGAAATAAATACTAGAAAATTCAAGTGAAGTAGAGGATAACACATTTGAGGATGATTCTACTAACATAATCCAATCTACTTCTGTTACTTCTGTTGTTGCTATTCCATCTAGTATGCAGTTTACATATGAAGAAGGAGAGCTACAAGCTGAAAAACCTGCATTATCAAGTGAAAGTTTTGAGGTACCTACTTCTTTTGAGAAGGATGCTAATGACCATGGTACAGATCTAATTTTACAGCAAGAAAGGGAGCAAATTTGTGAGTATATTCCTGTTGTACTTAAATCTAGAGAGTTACCACCATGTGCCACAATTGTAGAATCATGTGATGAATTGTATGCTTATAATTTTGATCATGTGGTGTTGATTATGCATAAGGAAGTGATAGCTAGAATATCCCCTACCACTATTTGGTCCTATATCATGTTGAATGAGCCTGTTACACTACAAGAAACAGAGAAAAATTCGTGGGCCAAAAAAAAACCCCACGAATTTATTTATTTAAATTCGTCGGTTTCTATAAAACCCACGTTTTTAATTAAATTTGTGGGCCACAATAACACCCACGAATTTATTTATTTAAATTCGTGGGCCACAATAACACCCACGAATTTATTTATTTAAATTCGTGGGCCACAATTTACCCATGAATTTACTTATTTAAATTGTGGGCCACAATACACCCATGAATTTAATAAATAATTTAAAAGCCCATCGGGCTTCCTCTCTCTGTCTTCTTGCTCTCACCCCGCCCGCTTGTGCCGCCTTGCGTGCCCGCCCGCCCGAGCCTACGCCTGCCCCGCCTGGCCCAACCGCGCCCGATTGAGAGCCCGCCCACCCGCTGCGCTGCCGCCGCCCGCACGCCGCCGCCGGCCACCCTCCGGCCGCGCCGCTGCCCAACTCGGCCGCCGCCGAGACGCGCCGCCGCCCGCCGCCGCCGCGCCGCCACCCGCCGGCCGGCCACCCGCACTGCCGCCCAGCCGCCGCGCGGCGCCGCCGCCGCCGCCGCCGCCCTCGCCGCGCCGCCGCCCGCGCTGCCGCCAGAGACGCCGCCCCGCGCCGCCACCCGCCGCCGCGCGCGCCGCCACCCACCCGGTCGGCCGCCCACGCCGCCGCCGGCCGCCCGCCTCGGCGCCCCACCACACGCCGCCGCCGCCGCGCCACCACGCGCCATCGTCGCGCCGCCTACGCCGTCGCTGGCGCCACCCCGCCCTCCCAGTCCCTCCGCGACGCCCCACCGGCGTTGGAGAAGGTATATTTCATCTCTTTTTATATTCGTTTGAAGTTATTTCATTTCATTTTATATTCGCTGCATATGGTATATATTTTTATTTTCTCGCTGCCGTTGTATATAACGTTAGAGTTTAGGGTTTGTGTCGAATAGTAGAGAGCCTAGGCGACACCCGTTCGGGAACGACGCATCTCACATTTGCTTGTGAGGTGCGCAATTCCAGAATTGTCCAGCGTATTTTGGACAGCCCGAGAATGTTGGTTGTTGCATAGGGCCTGTGACGTGCGAGCGATCCGAACGTGGTTTCGGCCGCATAACCCTGTTGTTCTCCGACGCACCAAAGATCAAAGCGTGCGTTTGGAGAACAATAAGTATATCGCCGAAATTTCATTCGGTTCGTAGCGCACGTCACAGGTCGCATGCAATGGCCTCCATTCTTGGGTGGGTTTAGAACACATCTTTCCTAATAGGGTTGTCTTTGTCACCTAAGCCACGGTCGTACGTTAACATCGTTTCATTTGTTTAGCTTTGATAATGGGTGACGATCGAAGGGCGATGTATGACGGATGGAGGAGTGATGGGGGACACTCAAGGGAATGGGGGCAGATCACGGATGCTTTCTTGAAGCAAGCATTCGCTGGAGGAGCTGAATATGTGTATTGCCCGTGTACCCTCTGCGAGAATAACAGCTACTACAGCAAGGATATAGTGCAGTATTACATTTGCAAAAACGGGTTCATGCCTAACTATTTGGTGTGGTACCGTCATGGAGAGGCCGCAGGGCAGGCCATTGAGATGGAAGAGATGTTGGACCATGGGGAGGATCACGACCGGATGGAAGAGATGCTGGATGATCTTGGCAGGGGGACTGAATTTAACTCCGGGGAGGGGTCACAGCCGGAGGAGGTTAAGGAATTCTATAGGCTACTTGACGCCTCGGACGAGAAGCTGCATGACTTGACCAATATGACCGTCCTGCAAGCGGTTAAACGGCTTATGTCGATGAAGTCGAAGTTCAACTTTTCGAACAAATGCTTCAACGCTTTGCTTGAACTTATGAATGATGTCCTTCCGCCTAACCACAAGATGCCAAAGGATTTGTACCAATCGAAAAAGTTGATGGCGGCCTCGGATGAATTACCGTAAGATTGATGTGTGCGAGAATAATTGCATCTTTGTTCTGGAAGGATCATGACATGGATACTCATTGTATGCATTGCGGTAAGTGTAGATTCGTTGAGGTGGTAGATGAGGAAGGGGTATCAGTGACTACAAAGGCCGCAACTAAACAGCTTCGGTACATGCCGATCACGGATAGGCTTAAACGGCTATACATGTCAAAAGAAACAGCGAAACATATGCGGTGGCAGAAAGAAGGTAAACGTGAGGACCAAGACCCGGATATGATGGTGCATCTGTCTGATGGCGAGGCATGGCAGGCATTGGACCGATTCAATCCTGCATTTGCAAGCGACCCTAGGAGTGTCCATCTTGGTTTGTCCACGGACGGTTTCACACCTTCAAAGACAAGCGCTAGCCCTACTCTTGTTGGCGGTCTTCATCATGCCATACAATCTTGCACCTGAGATTTGCTTGAAAGAGGGGGTTCATATTCCTTGCTCTTGTCATTCCAAGTCCTAAGCATCCTGGGAAGGATCTCAATGTGTTCATGCGGCCCTTAATTGATGAGCTGAAGAAGTTGTGGCGAGGGGAAAAGACATACGACAACGTTGGTGGTAGAGAATTTACCTTACGAGCCGCATACCTGTGGTCGGTCCATGATTTGTTGGCATATGGCATTTGGGCCGGCTGGTGTTTTCATGGTCGCCTGTGTTGTCCAATTTGTATGGCTGATTCTGATGCATTCAGGCTCACGCACGGTAAAAAGATCACATTCTTCGATTGCCATCGACGATGGCTTCCGGCGAGGCACCCTTTTAGGAACGATGCCAAAGCATTTCGAAAAGGATAGAAAGTTAAAAAAGGGCCGCCGAAGCGACTCACAGGAGAGGAGATAGCTGAATGGCATAGTCGGCTTCTACGATCTATGGAAGTGGGTTTCACTGGCTATGGAAAGGAGCACAACTAGACTCATATTTCTTTTCTTTGGGAGCTGCCTTATGCGAAAGCTTTGATTCTGCCGTATAACATAGATTTGATGAACCAAGAGCGCAATGTAGCAGAAAGCATCATAAGCATGGTGTTTGATGTAACCGACAAAACAAAGGATAACGTGAGTGCTAGGAAAGACATGGGTGATCATTGTGCTAGGCCGTGGCTCGAGGTTAAAGTTGGTTTAAATGGGAATGAGAGCCGGCCACGAGCTCCATACTGTGTGAAGCCAGAAGACCTTTCATGAGCTCCATACTGTGTGAAGCCAGAAGACCGTTCATGAGCTCCATACTGTGTGAAGCCAGAAGACTAAACAGATTTTGAGGTGGTTGAAAACTCTAAAGTTTCCTGATCGCTATGCATCTAACATAAAACGGGCTGTGAATGTCAGCACCGGTAAGCTAAACAGGCTAAAGAGTCATGATTACCATATTATAATGGAAAGACTTGTTCCGGTAATGTTTCGTGGCTATTTTGATAATGAGTTGTCGAGGATGTTAGCCGAGCTCAGTTACTTCTATAGGCAGATATGCGCTAAGGAAATCTCGAAGACGTTGATGCAGAAGTTAGAGAAGGGAATTCCATTGCTTATATGCAAGTTGGAAAAAACTTTCCCACCTGGTTTTATGAATGTGATGCAACATCTGCTGGTGCATCTACCTTGGGAAGAGAAGGTTGGAGGTCCTGCGCAGTTCAGATGGATGTATAGTCAGGAAAGGGAGTTGAAAAAGCTTAGAGCTACAGTGCGCAACAAGGCAAGGGTAGAGGGGTGTATCGCAGAGGCTTATGCAAGTAAAGAGATCACAAACTTCTCAACAAAGTATTTCGCACTCAAGCACAACGTGAATGCCCCTAGGAATCGGTACCGTGCCACGGAAGAAGAACCATTGAGTGAACTTAAGCTTTTTCAATGCAAGGGTCAACCTGTTGGGTCGTACACTGCACACCTTGTTGAGTATGAGGAGTGGAACCTGGCCATGCTTTACATGTTAACTAACATGGTAGAAGTTGAAAAATATTTTGAGTAAGTGACTTTCTGAATTATGTTTTCAACATTTCAATGTAGTGTCCTTTTTAACCCGAGAATAAATGACGCAGAGTATTTGATAAAGAAAATTGGAAGTCAACTCGACAACCCACAACTAAGCAATTGGATAACCTACGTCGTGATGGGTTGAAAGGCGGCCCAAGCTTCGTGCAATGGTTCCACAAGATGTAATTTGACTATTTATTCATTTTTCTAAAATGAATTGTTGTAGTAACTTAATATTAGACTAACAGTAATGCATGTTGCTATATAGTGTATGCGTGATGCCTCTGTTCCTGAGGATCTCCGACAGCTCTCACATGGTGATGTGACAGCAAGGGGCTATAGTCGCTGTGATGTGAACGGGTTCTGTTTTCGAACAGTGAAATTAGAAGCTAGCCGTCCACTTGCGGCCAATTCAAACAGCGGAGTAGTCACAACGTCATCCGATTCAAGCGGTGATATATTAGACTACTACGGTGTTGTACAAAACATAATTGAGTATACCTTTAGGGGTGCCAAAGAACTGAAGGTTGTGTTTTTTTATTGCCATTGGTTCGATCCACACAACGGCACACGTGTCGATGACTTTGGGATGGTGGAGGTGAAGCACAGTTCGCGGCTTCAGGGTCACATCAATAACATTGTGCTTGCACATCAGGTTGAGCAGGTGTACTACCTGAGCTATCCTCACTGTAGCTTGAAGGCTTGGTGTATTGTATTTAAAGTTAACCCTGAAGTATATCCTCCTGGGGATGTTTCGTATGTGGCAAGTAACGTAGAGGATGATGTGGGTGATGTATATCAAGAAGAAGCTATGGGGGATTCTTTCCTTGTCTCCGACGGGGCAGGACTCGATCAATTACCTACCGATGCCATAGACGTAATAACAGATGAACCAGGCCCGTCACGAAAATGCCCTCAAAAGTCAGTAAGGATTGCACGTCTTCAAGCACGTCTCAATGAAATCTGAGCCATGAGCGCATTTCGACGACGACGACTTTTGATATGTATATTTTGTAAGATTATTGTTGCCTCGTTCATTTCTACAAGTCATTGTTGTCTCCTTCATTTTTACATGTTATAGTTGTCTCATTCATTTTGCAAGTTATTGAAAATTATTTGTAAACTGTATACTAACTCTTGTCAAATTTGAGCAGATGAGTATGTTCAGCATCAGTTGACAAGCTTAAAGGCAAGTTCGTGGTCGTCCTCCGGAAGGTCGAGGAGCAGGGCTTCGATGGTCGACTCGACGGCGGCAGCGCATATATTTGTTGGGGCGCTTGATTAGGCAATGCGGCAGAGCAGCTCCAGAGGTGCTTCATGGAGCAGCACGAGAACAAAGCGCGGAGCGACCACAGGAGGACGAGGGGTAGGTAGGGGTTGAGGAGGGGCGGTTGGGATGTGAGCATGAGGACATGGGCGAGGCGACGACGAGGAGGTCGTTGGGGTGGTGGCGGTGGGACACAGATCTGATCTGACGCCGAGGCCGAGGCGTGGCAGATGCAGAGTTGGAGGCGACCTTAGAGCCAGTTGAAGAGGGCGGGTCTTCTTCGGGTACCATCAGGTATATGTGTAGTATTGGATTATCATTTAATCTACATATTTACATTGTAATGTTTATGAACTAATTATTTGCATTTTAGGTTTCGTAAAACCGTCTCAGTTCGTCCGAGATGCAACCCGGCCGATAGGAGGTTGATAGAGGTACACGGGAGCAGGTAACAGTTATATCTTTCATGTCTTTTCTTTTAGCATTAGCTAAGTGACAACTTATTGTTTTGATGCATCTTTATCTTGTATTTTGTTGTAGGCACTGGAAAGAGCTGGGTTGGATTGGGACGGGCCACATTACAAAGGTTAACGCCGTGCTAGGAGCCCTTGGCCGGTACTACTACCCTGGCATGGTTGAGTCAGGCGGGGATAGATTCGCGGCCCACAACTGGAAGCTCTGGGCGTTGAAGGAGAACGTGGAAGGAGGCGAAGACAACCAAACATGTCAGGGCACAGTGTGGGCTGGCTTCTGGGTGAGTTTGCGTTATGTATTTACTCTATTTGAGTATTGCTTTAAATGTAAATACAATTTGGCAGTGTGTGATTATATGCAGGACAGTTTCCAGCCTGAGAACGAAGATGATTACAACGCTTTGAAGAAGGCCAAAAGCGTCTTCAACAGGGCGGCACAAAAGGTTGTCGGAGATTCGTTCAGCAATGCACGGATTCAAGCTGTCATCAATTTTTACAAGAGGGTGAAGAAGGTGAACATGAGAAGAGGACAAGAGGCGAGGAGGATACACCTGACAGAACAAGAGTATCTCCAGAGCTCGGTCGATTGGATAATGAAGGACATGGAGGCTTGGAGGTGGATGTGCCGGTACTGGGGGTTGGAGGATTTTCAAGAAAAATCAAATAGAAATCGAGGAGCAGAAGAAGTAGATTGGGAAGCACAAGTACAGTATGCAGACGGACACATTGGCCTAGAGCAACGCATGGTAAGTATCGGTATTATAATTGTTAGTGAATTTGTCACTATGTTTATAACTTTGCATCGTAGGAGGCTGAAAGTCGGAGTACTCCCACTTTTGTGGAAGTTTACATCTGGGGCACCAAGGCGAGGATCCACAGAACCCGGATGTGTTGTGCGACGACGGGGCTAGTGAGAGGATGGAAAGTATAAATGACACAATATGTTTTGTGCAAATTTACATCCAGGAGCACCAAAATGCTGTTTTGCACGCGTCATATGCAGAACAAATGACACAACGTCATGGGCCGGAGGTTGATTGGAGGGCCGCGCCGGTCGATGTGGAAGCGTTGTACCACGCTGGAGGGGGCCTAAAGCATGGGAGGTTCGTTAATAAAACTGATTTTAATTGTTTTCGCTCTACTATGGAAAAAAATATTGCATGGTCACATTTCAGTATATATCGTTTGTAGGTGGGCCATGGGGGATGGAGTTGTGGACTGCGATCATCTTTCACGAGGCTCGGTTTCCTCACAGGGGAGTGCTCGCTCATCGAGGTCCGCACGGGAAGCACAAGCGCACGAGGAGGCTCGTCAAGCGCGAGAGGAGGCTCGTCAAGCACGAGAAGAGTCTCGTCAAGCATGAGAGGAAGCTCGTAGAAGCCAAGAAGACTCAGAATACATGAAAATGTATCTGCAGGTACAATCTCAACTTTGAACAAAACGCTCAATTGTACATTTGTGATTAAAATCTAACAAACAATCTATATGCAGCAACTGTCACAATCTCTTGGACCTAACGTGCCAGTGTTTCGCCCTCCTGTTATGTCGCAGGTAAAGATACTTGAGTTCATTACTCTCTAATTCACTTAGCTCGTAAAATCAAGAATTCACAAACTTGACTATTATGTCATAGGGCTCCCAGCCACCACCCTTCTACATGTTTTCTCCGCACATGCAGCCACCACCACAAGGAGAAGCATCACAGGGTGCTCAGCCTCCCCCGGCGTCCTTCATAAACCCTACTAGGATGCAGGCACCTGAAGAGGAACGCGATATGCTACACTAGCACAAAAAAAGATCTACCGCGTAACTAGAAAGCTACTCGCAAGAAGGGGATCACAGATAAGATTACCACTAGACGCGCAGTTGCGGAATCCTTCACGCGTCGATGTAGTGGATCGACCTCGCCGCAGTCATTGCATCGATGGAGCGGATCGTCCTCGCCTCGCCGTGGATCGTCCTCCCACGCCGCAGTCGCAGCAGCGTCACCGCAGTAGTCCACACGTCCAGGGATGGAACGTCGTGCGTCGGTGTGCAAGCACCTGGTCGCTCGGCAGGGGCAACGAGAAGAGGAGGCTAGGGTCTCGAGTGAATCACTTCTAAACCATGGGAAAGCACACCCTGCGCCCACCCTCCTCCCCTCCTTATATAGCCACGAGATGAAACCCTAAACCAAGGCCCATCAGCGTGCTAAACCCATGATGTCCATTAATTATGGATCCAATCCAAATTAATGCATCCCAGCTCATTAAGTGTGTGACCCTGCAGGTTTACGTACGTTTGGACATGGATTCGAAAAACTCCTTTTCAATCCAATAGTTGGTAGCGGCTCCTTGCAAAGTATGCCAACTCCCAAACATACTATGATCAAATCGGACAGAACCTATCAAAAGTACTCATGTAATAATCCCTTTGCCAAGTATATGAAGATTGAACTCAAGGCGAGAAGTATGTCATCCTTTGATGATTCAATCCATCTCTTGTATCCGTGATATATTAATAAGTTGTGATTGACTCCTCAATCACGGCATGGCCATGCACTTCCTTAATCATATCACACGAGTGGCCTTGTCATATATCTCTGTTTCATTGGAGTGGCAAATTCCATCTTGACTGCTCACTTCCCTCTACACGTTTCATAGTAAACATGAAAGCTACCTTTATAACTATCCGGTTAGGAAGTAGTGTTTGATAGCCCCAAGGAAAACTATTACACATGTAGGGAATATGACAATCTCAGGTCAAAAGATCATACATCTACTAAGTATGAGATGCACTGATGACACATAAGAATGAAACATTCTCGCAGTGTCCAATTGCAGGTCTATCTAACTCATGTTCTTCAACATGCGTCCACAATGTATAGATGATATCTCTATATCCCATGATCTATGAAGCATGATCATCGATCACTACATATGCTGATCTATTCATCGTTGTCCTATACGATGATATCCGATCAGAGATATTTATCGAATTATATCAATAAGTAAAGAGCTTCATAAGCATGTCACATACTTGTTGATCAATACAATGATATACATTCATTGGACCAATAATCATATTATTATTCATAAACATAGTCATGTTACAATCATCTAAATGATTGCCTCAAGGGCATAGCACTAACAGCACCACCCCTAGGAGATGCACCTCAGGTTATATGATATTCTCATGCATTCTTTATTTTTAAAAAACTCTATTATGTATACTTTATATCACAAACTATGATCCACAGAGCTCCCAGCCTCCTCCTCCTTTCTACATGTTCACTCAACAGATGCAGCCACCTTCTGCAGGAGAGGCACCACCGGTAAAGACGGATCGGTTCAATTCGTTATTCAAAATTTGAATGAATGATTTATATGTGGCATAATGTACCTGTATATGCCTTACAGGGCTCCCAGCCTCCAAACCCGTTCTACATGTACCCACCACCTATGCCAGGCTAAGGAATGCCTATTTACTTCAACCCGTGGGCCCTGCAGCCACCTCAGACGACACCACATGTATGGATGTCGAAAACATTCTAAGTTTGCGACACGAGCTAAGTTTGTCAATTCTTGAACTTACAGGTTTCTGGGTCACGCCCTCCAGCATGTACTAACGACGACATCATAGAAAACATCTTCAACAGCGCCGGCGGTGGTGGTGGTCATTGCTTACGTAGTTTACAAATTGCCGTTTTGGATGTGTGATTGATTATCTAAGAATCTGCTAAAATGTCTCCTTCTCCTTCTGGTTTGAGAGATTGATATATATATTATAACTACAAATGTTTTTTTGTCTGCTGAGTGGATGTACTATTCACTAGAGAGGTCATGCCGAAATTTTGTACATTTCGATGACTTAGTTTTAAGCCGGTTTTAAAGAGTTAGAAGGTTGGTTTCGGTCTTTTAGTAGAGGTAATAGGTTTGGTGTCTCGTTTGTTAATTCTTCGTTTGCTTGAACTTTGTTGTGGAGTTTGATGACTTTGGTGAGCTACCTGCCCCCTCCCTTCCTTCCTCTTGCTCAAATTTAGGAACATTAGTTGCAATTTAGGCGATGTGCAGCGGATGGACACATGCTTCTGTAGGAAATTTAGTTCATTCTTTTAGTATATATCAATCTGAGTAATCTGTTGCAATAGTGATAATTTCAGTTGAAATGCATAACTTAGTCGATTTTAGGACATTTAGGCAACTCTTTCTTAAACCTTACACAAATCATCTCAATGTTCATACTTGAAAAGGTTTACTTGTGTGCTTATGAAAGTTCATTGCTGTGCTCCTGTAGATATGTGATGGTTTACCAAATTATTAACCCATTACGTGCTATTTGATTTTTCTTTCATCAATAACTTTTGATTTGGAACCTTATATTGTGCTGACTTGTTGGAATTGAAAAGTTATCTAAAGACAACTTGTTCAATTGTAAACTTATGTTTTAAATGCTTTATATGGCATCCTTGTAGAATGTGTTGTTTGCCCATGTACAATCTGATTGTTTATCCTTGTAGAATGCTTTATATTTGTACTTTGTATATTGAACTCTTAAAATGACTACCAAAACTCTTAATTGCTTCTTTGAACTATTTTCACTGTTTGTTTTCTTTTGAATACTCAGTGATGCAATTAGGGTCTTTGGAAGTTGAATTAAATAATTTTAGTTGTAATCTTGGCCTTGAACTAGATGGTTAACTTCTGTTAATACTAGAGAGTATTACTTTGATGCTTCATTGAATATGAGATTGATGTTCATATGATTATTATAGCATATCTTGACTAGCTCGTAGGTGTAGTTCTTATATATAGTATCTATTCTTGTTTAGCTTGACCTGTCATATTGATATTCTCATATTGTGTCTTGGTTGAATAGTACTATTCTGACCTTGTTTCATGTGAATCAGCATAATGTTACTTGTAACACAACCTAAGTTAATCTTGAACTTGCAGGTTTCTAGGTCACGCCCTCCAGCACGTACTAACGACGACATCATAGAAGACATCGTCAACAGCGCCGACGGTGGTGGTAGCGCCCACAACTCCAACAACCCCGAGGCATGAATTCTATTGTGAGCTCGATTGGTGTATTACTGTTGTACTTTATGACTTGTTGTGATGGATACATTGTGATCGACTTATTGTGATGGACTTATTGTAATGGAATGTGGATTGTATCTATTGCGGTTGTAATGTGTTGTATGTCATTGCGTAGTTTACAAATTGCCGTTGGATGTGTGATTGGATTATCTAAGGATCTGCTAGAATGTCTCCTTCTGGTTTGAGAGATTGATATATATATTATTACTGCAAATATTTTTTTGTCTGCTGAGTGGATGTCCTATTTACTAGAGAGGTCATGTTGAAATTTTGTACATTTCGGTGACTTAGTTTTAAGCCGGTTTTGAAGAGTTAAAAGGTCGGTTTCAGTATTTTAGTAGAGGTAATAGGTTTGGTGTCTCGTTTGTTAATTCTTCGTTCGCTTGAACTTCATTGTGGAGTTTGTTCTTTTGTGTTAGTGTTTCTGATCAGATCTGAACAAAATAGATGATCCTTCTTATTCTTCGCTTAGCAATTTTTAGTTTGAATTTTCTTTTTGCCTTTTCTTTTCTTCTTTAGTTGATATGTATTGAGTGCGATGCATATGGATATATATATATATATATATATATACATTTGTGTATAAATGACTGATAAATTCGTGAGCCATTAAAAACCCACGAATTTATTTGGCTGCTCCAGATAAATTCGTCGTTTCCTTGAACCCACGAATTTAAAAATTAAATTCGTGGGTTTATTAAGCCCACGAATTTAACACATTAAATTCGTGGGTTTTTTACCCCCACGAATTTAACAGATTAACTTCGTGGGCTATATAGCCCACGTATTTAACTCAGATTCCCAGTTAAATTGAGGAATTGGCAGAAACCCACGAATTTAACTTAAATTCGTGGGTACCCATGAATTTAATTGATTAATTTTGTCGAGTTAAATTCGTGAACTAAATTCGACGGTTTGTTCACGAATTTAAATTAAATTCGTGGGTTTCTGGCCCATGAATTTTTCCCTGTTTCTTGTAGTGTTAGCTTGAATTGTGCTATGGATAAGATTTCCAAAATTTCATCTCTTAAGTCTTTATTTAGCTCCTATGCATACTGTTTTAAATTCAATTTATTTGAAGATTATGTCATAGATGGCAAGTTTCTTGTTTATAGAATATGCATAACTTGTGATAAACTTGCTGAATTGAAGCTTGCTATTTTGGGCAATCCTAGTTGTATGCAATAGCTTGTTTCATGTGAGGCACCATCAAATTTTTTTGATATGTGTGATACCCACAGCTTGCTACCTCATTGTAAGAATTTTAGTACATTGACTTATATTACAAATTAGCATGTCGTAGTTGATGAGTGGAAGCCCATTAAAATTGTGTCACTACTGTTGGTATGGTTTGGTATTGCTTATTTACAATCTGATCATATGAATGAGCTATATTTGTTGCCAAAACTTGTAGTTTTGCCCATCTATGTTATTGAGCGAGGCTTACAAAACATGAGTATTCTTTTTATCCAAGGATAGGGATAGATATGTGATTTACATATATTTGCAAATTAAGTTGCAAACTGAATCATTTTAATATTTATGTTATATGCTTTACTTATAACCACAAATTGAGTTGCAAAATTTTGAGAAAAGGTGTTTTGCTTAAATCTTATTTCCTCATTTGCTGTTCTATAAATAGCATTACGTGAAATCAAAAGAATAATGAAATATGGGATACATACATATATGTTGCGTACACGTTCTTTTTGTTGCTTGTTTCTTCTCCAGCTTGTCCAAAATCGAAGATGATTTTCCTTTAAGGAAGGGAGGAAGCATCCAAGAGTGCTAGCTTTTGTCATGCCTTTATATGATGGAAAGAAATGTCGAGCTAGGTGGATAATTATCAGGTGAATTCTTTGAATGTCTTTCTTGTGTTTAAAATATATAAAGAGACGGACTTACTATTTTATTTAATTATATACAGGACCTATATGAGGATGTTTTGTGTCGAGGACGAGCTAAAAGGTAAGGTTGAGTCGAGGACGACTCAAATTCAAGAAGGGGAGGATGATGAGGACATCACTACTACGGATACGACCATACCTGGTTGGACCAACTCCAACATGTCATCCATGGGCCAAGAAGAAAGAGACTCAAATCCATCATGTTTTGGAATCCAATTCGGCCTACTAGGACAGCACCGACTCCAAACATGAATAACTTTTGAATACGGACTCTGATTTGGGTGATCTTGGACTTGGTGAAAAGCTTACTGCGAGATCTTTTCAATGGATTTGACTCTACCTAAAAATTCCAATGAGCACTCTGTAATCACAAAAATAATTCGGATTAACTTTTCAGTCCGAGTCAAACCTAGGCCTTGGGCATTGTATGAGTCCTATTCGGGCACTCCTTTGTGTTGGCCAAATTCCCCTTCTCTTTTACCTATATATAGCTAGGGAGTTTCCCACAATTTCTTGGATTTTGTTGAGCATAGTTTTATCGTAGGGCCAAACTACATTGTCCTCTAGACATGTCGAACGACCGCCTGTTGAGACTACTTCATGGAACCTCACCTCTTGATCCACAAATTCGTGAACCTCAATTCTTATTTGCAATTTCAGATTGCTGTTACTATCGTTCTTGCTTGTTCTTCTCTTGCGTGCAGGAATTGAATCTCGTGTTCAGGTTGATCGTGCTTCCAGCAATGTCAATAACCCCCCGGAATTGGTGTAGCGATTGCTAAGGCACTTCGTCATCATACGGGGTAGTCGGATCGTTAACGTTGTCTCCACCAAATCGATTGTTATCATTCTCATCAAAAGATCGAGACACCCTAAGCCTCATCATCTGTGGGATCTGCTTAGTGTATTCTGGACGCACAGGGGTGTCAACCGACTGTGGGACCGATTGTGGGTAGGTGTAAAACCGAGCCGACGGTGGTAAGCTGGCTTGAAAATCACATTTAGTAGCATCGGTATACGGTTGATAATGCGCAAGCCCACTTGCGCGAGGACCTCATGGCAGTATTATGGTCGGCTGGGTTGGCATTGAAGTCAGAATCGAGCCGATGGTTTAGGATTAGCTACTAGTACTGGGCTCTACGTGTTTGGCTCTACCGATTAGACCGTGTAATTTGTCAGAGCTTTTATTGGATCTAGCAGACTTCTAGTTGATGCTAACTCTTGAGCTATAGTCTTAACATTGTTGGCTATGATCGGCTTAAGAGTTGTTACCAAGGCCGATGATTGATTGATTAAAACATGATACACAAATTAATTAATAATAGTAAATAATTCAACTTGTGCAGACATGTGTTGGCTTACCGATGCATCGACGGTCCCCTTATCGCTAGCGCAGCTTTTTGAGTGATACCACATCGGGTTTTCTAATATCAGTTTAGCACCATCTCCTCGAGCGCAGCCATCCGATCCTAGTTCTTATGATGTTCTGGTGTCAAACCGTCCATTGTTGGGACGATTATAGCATCGGTGTTAACGTCAGACAAAGGAATCGACTTGCCGGAAGAAGATGATGGGAACGGTGGCCCGATCTTCCGGCAGTTACTAGTAAGTCGATTGGTGGAGAACTCGACGTTGACGATCCGGCTTCCAATCAAAATGGATTCGAACCCTACAATCACTACACTACGGCTCCTTTGGTTATCAACCACGCACAAACACTGTTGATCTCGCCAAGAAGGCTAATCCCTGCACGCGAATCGAGAACACAAGCAAGAACGTAGAAGATGCAATCTGAAATTGAGAATAATATTAAGCACACGAGTTGGGGTTCCACAAACCGATGAACGGTGAAGAACTGACAAAGTGTCTAGTTGTAATCTAAGCAAAACCCATCTATTCTAGCGACGGCTACTGAATATATATGAGGAATATGGCAAGGGAGGCGGCCAAGGGGGTGGTCGTGAAACCCTAGGTCATACAAGGCCTTTGGGCCCAAGTGGAGGTGGCGCAGTACCTGTCAGATTCTGTTCGTCATATTGTTTTGATAATTCCCGGTGATCTAGAAGGAGTTTGGATGTGAAACCACTTCTGTTGGAATGCTCTAGTCGTGGGCTTCTCCGTAGAGTCCAAGAACACCTCAAACGGTCTTCATATGACCCAAAAATGGTCATTGTTAGTTGGCTTGCTCCTGGGGGGCGAACTGGACTCGTGAATGAATTGGGCTTGATCTTCGGTGGGCTTGGAGCATCAGAAGTTGTTGGGCCCTTGTTTTGCCTTGAGATAGAAGCATGGCTCGCTGGGCCGGCATGGTCTCATCATCCTCCCCTTCTTGATTTTGAGTCGTCCTCGACTCAAGCTCATTGGCCTGCAAAAGGTTAGTAACAAGAGGCGGCAAAGAAACTAACATAATCTTTGGTTGTTGATAGTGTGACACATTAAAGGAAGATTTCAAAATGGTACAAATATAAAGTTGATGCACCATGTACTTTCCTTTCTTATTATGTTTGACAATAGCATGAAAACTAACACTAGATGACCATGACAAATTAGCAGGCATAGAAAATCTCTCCTCTAAACAATTGAGATCACATATTGACATCAAATTCAATTTAACTCAAAGTATTCAAGGAAGACAACAGTTTCACCTCATCCTTTTCATTAGCAAGGTAAATAACAAGTTTATTTTCAGCACACGTGTTTAGATCAGAAATAAAAATGACATGTTCATTCACTAGTTGAGGCATGGATATAAATAAGATATTATCACACAACTCTTTTTTATCACTAGGGACGGCAAGACAATCATATTGTGACAGAGGTGATTCAGTTTGAGTGTCCACTAACTGCTGTTCTAGCATAGCACCAGTAGTGGCCAAATTTAGCACATCAACAGAATTCTCTCCTCGTGTGAAAATAGCACATATGTCGTTACCTTTGTTTTCTATCTTAGCCGATTTAGGCATATCATGATCTGTATGTACATTCTTGAGGCATGCATGGGATAGCAAGTATCTCCTGCTCCTCCTTCTCTTGCATGTTTTCCTTCTCGTTCTTGTTCTCAATATCGTGTGAAAAGTTAGTAGCAAGTGGAAACTCGACAAGATGTCGTTCTTGCAAAGAAAATTCTTCACTTTGGCAATTATAAACATTAATTTCAGCAAGATGTCTTTTATGTTCAATTTGATTTTCAATCTCACAAGCAAGATTAAATAAACTAGAGAGAGAACTATATTCCTTATCAACAAGAATACTCTGAATTTTCATATCAAGTCCATTTAAAAAATTTATTTCCTTAGCTTCTTCAGATTCATCTAAACCACAACGCAACAACAAAGTTTCTAATTCCTCATAATATGCCTTGACAGTTTATCATATTGTTGTAAACATTGCAATTCATAAAGTAACTTTTTAGAATGATAAGCAGGAACAAATTCATCTCTCAATAGTCGTTTCATATCTTTCCATATTTTCGGTACTGTCTTATAAGCACAAAAATCGTTCCACTAAATTGATGCACATAGAGTTAAAGCACTAGCGGCAACTTTAATTTTTCATTTATTACAGAGGTTACATTGTGAAAGAATTTTATCTACCTCTATTTCCCAATCAATATAAGCATCAACACCAAATTCGTTATAAGAAGGAAGAACTGGAAAATTCTTACCTTTACCAGCAGAAGGAGATGAATTAAAGTTGGGTTGGTGCTTATGCTCTTTTCTGTCATGTGCATTCTCCATGTTTTGAATTTGCTTGTTCATAGTCTCATTAATCTCTCGAAGCATCTCTCGGAGCTCGTTATGAAGAACACACTAGTTACCGTCCTGGTCCTCCGGTACCCCTGCAATTGCTAGTAGAAAACAGAAGATAGCACAAAGTATTATCCTTATCAACTACTACGCGCTAGACAGTGGGATCACAAACTCTCATGCATCTTACCACACCCTTACAAATGTTCTTACCAAAGCAGCAGGTGGTACAACCGGTGGCTGGTTTGTGATACCGTGACTAGAGCGTGAGTGAGGCGATTGCAAAGGAGAACCTGAACTGATAAGAAGTATGTGGAGCTCGGAAGGCAGTATTTAGTAGCAAGGAATAAGCAATATCGAAATCAGATTAGCAAGCTGAATAAATGTCCAATGTACTTGTCACAGTTGCTGGCCTAAACGTGTTCCTAGAACTAGTTCAACCTAGTAAGGGATATATCAAAGCACATAGGACTCAAAGGATGCAAGCAATTATGATTATTTGCTTCTTTTTCCCTCTTTTTGCTTCTTTTCTTCTCTCTAATTTTTTTCAGTGCGGCTTTTTTTGCACTTGCCTTTTGTTTTCCTTTCTTTTAACTGAAACGCAAAACAAAAATCTCACATTTTGGAACAAGAGAAGACGTTAAACAGATGACCGAAAAATGGGCAAAAACAGCACATGAAACTTGTGGGACTCAGAACTCGGTTTTAGAGGCCGATTTTGAGGGTCCAAAATTACACATGTCTTTTGAAATATGGATTTTTCAGATGCACGTCGTCGTTCTCTTCGAAACAAAAAAAAGTACGCCCCAATCGGAATTCGTATGCAAAAGTTATGGCTGTTTTACTGAACACTGCGAAATCTAGAATTGCCTGCGACTTCACTTCTTCCTTTCGGTTAGGGCTAACAGTGCAAAACAAGAACTAGGGCAATGAAAAAGGACCACTAGAAACTATGATCACGACCTCCAACCAGCAACACGACGACGACGATGGACATAAACTCAACAAGAGAAACTAAAAACGAAAATTGCAAAGGCACAAGGGGTTGTAGGACATCGGAATCGATGAACTTTTTGTGGGGCAACTTTTCTGGACTCTAGGTCGATGGCAAAACAAAAGTGGGGATAAAAGAATTACCTATCGGGCAACCGAAGCTCTGATACCACTTGATGGAATGGTGGCCCGATCTTCCGACAGGTACTGGTAAGTCGATTGGTGGAGAACTTAACGTTGACGATCCGGCTTCCAATCAAAACGGATTTGAACCATGCAATCGCTACACCACGGCTACTTTGGTTATCAACCACGCACAAACACGGTTGACCTCGTCAAAAGGCTAATCCCGGCATGCGAATCGAGAACATAAGTAAGAACGTAGAAGATGCAATCTGAAATTGCGAATAATATTAAGCACACGAGTTGGGGTACACAAACCAATGAACGGCGAAGAACTGACAAAGTGTCTAGTTGTAATCTAAACAAAACCCATCTATTCTAGCGACGGCTACTGAATATATATGAGGAATATGGCAAGGGAGATGGCCAAGGGGGTGGCCGTGAAAACCTAGGTCGTACAAGGCCTTTGGGTCCAAGTGGAGGTGGCGCAGCACCTGTCAGATTCTGTTCGTCATATTGTTTTGATAATTCCCGTCGATCTAGAAGGAGTTTGTATGTGAAACCACTTCCGTTGGAAAGCTTTCGTCATGGGATTCTCCGTAGAGTCCAAGAACGCCTCAAACAGACTTCGTATGACCCAGAGATGATCATTGTTAGTTGGACTGCTCCTGGGGGCCGAACTGGACTCATGAACGAATTGGGCTTGATCTTGGGTGGGCTTGGAGCATCAGAAGTTGTTGGGCCCTTGTTTTGCCTTGAGATAGAAGCATGGCTTGCTGGGCCGGCATGATCTCATCAAAAGACATCGTGTCCCATCGGGCGTGCTAAAAGTTTGTTGGCAACGAAAGATTGATCGGCTCAAATACACGCGAACGCCAGGGTCAAGAGGTTTGACGCGTGCCAGTTGATTTGATCCTGCAATCAACAAGATATATTAAAAATAAAGCTCAAAGCAAATTTGATGTTACAATCAGCAAGAAATCCAAACAACTATTCAAAGTTGATTAGATCGTAAGTAACAATAAATCTAAATTGCTTTTTATGGCTGATTAAATGATTTGATAAAAGTAGATTTTCCCGAAAAAGATGATGCGCAGTAAGATCAGAGAAAAGCAAACCTGGGTAACTGGCATAATTGAAGAAGATCAATAATCGGCGATACGCAACTTTATTGATTAACGAGGAATTACAAGAAGATTCTAAGTTACATCGCTACTCCTAATTGCCATGAAAAGTAGATAAAAAAGTATATACGAGTTGTTTGATTGTTTGTTGTAGATTTTTCGGCTTGCCTCAGATTGTCTTCTATTGTGCGTAGGTCGATTATATCTGTATCTGACACGTTGCCAACCATAATCCGTATCGGCCTCCACTTCATGCAGGTAAATCTCCTTGTTTGAACCGATATTGGTCAGATATTCTAAATTTGACTTATTCCTCCAAATCGGTCAAATATTCCCAAATCTTCACATCCAGACTCCACCTCTCAAATCGGCTATATTAACCAAATCTTGGTGCTAACAATGGTATAAAACTGTCTATAAGATCGTCAACATAATATTTCTCTCTCCTTCTTTTCTTTCACATTATCTAAAATTATATATAACATATGTTTATAGACAACTCATATGCACCGTTATATATGTCCTAATGTTCTGCCGAGAAAGTCGTACTCGATCCGGTAGCGACTAACCACCCACCTCGTTGCACAAAGCCACCAACAACCCATCACAGCACTAGGAGAAGTCGGGTGGGGGCGAACCTGGAAGACATCGCCGTGAGCGCTCGCCTTGACGAAACCATCGAAACGCGCGCGGACTCCCGAACCGCATGCTCGAAAGCGAGACGCCGTTGGGATTAGGCGTGCGTGCCGAACGTGCGGCGGGGTGCAACCGTCCCCGTCACGGATGGAGGGAGGGGTGGACCTCATCGACCGGTGCCCGGTGTAGTGAGCGAGTGAGTGATAGGTATGTCTCGCGCGCCTCGATGGTCGGTCCCGCCGCCGATGTCGCCGTGCACGCACACCCGACGTCGCCGGCTCATTACTTCGCCGATTCCCCCACTTGCATAATTCGTTAAGAATTTTTTCTTTGTTTCGCCTCTTATTCTTTGTATCTCTCTTCTCTCTTAACAAAAAGACAGATTAAGTGCGGGTTCTACAAACAAAAGTTCCCTACTTATCGTACGTACGTACCGCCAACCGCCTCCTAATTGCGAGTCACGCGTCACACATGACCAAAACAAAAATCCCCCATCTTGCCTGATGTGTATTTTAGCGATGTGTCAACTAGATCTAGTCAGGAGCAGGAAGCAGCCCCGGGAAAAATAAAAAACAGGAATAAAACATGCGAAAGGTAAAACGGCCAGCTGGGACGAAAAATGAAATAAAGAATCCATTGCTTGTGATTGCATGGCTACAATCGCTAATCACGTGATTACCATCGCAAAAGCGATCGCTACACTCTCCATTGCAGCTACTCACATCACCGTAGGACTTGCCAGGGGCATGTGTGGCGTGGCTGGCCCCCGCGGTCACACTCTCAGCGGAGCTGCCGACGAGCGAATCACTGTCGCTATCCGCGCCCACCTCCGGCTGCGGCAACATTGCGCGCTCGTTGTCGCGGCCGCTGCCGGAATGGACCGTGATCCAATTCGCGTCCCAGGTCCATTCCGGCACAACCGGCGCGCCGGCGGCCAGTGTGCGGACTCTATCGGTGGGGCCGGCGGTGGTATCGGTGTCCGCCGTCGTGTCGTCACACAAGGCTTGATCAAGAACGCTCTTGGGGGACACAAGCATCTCCTTTTCCGTGATTCTTGGCATGGAATTGAAGGAGTGGGCGGCGGCGGCCAAGAACCGGTGCTCGAGCAGCTGCTCCGCCGTCCACCTCTTCCTGGGATCCCGCTGCAAACACCTGGTCAAGAAGTCCTTGCCTTCCTCCGAGAGCCACCGGGGAAACTCCGGGACTTCGCCGGAGAACGCGACGTGGTGTAGCGTTGTCACGGGGTCGGCGAACCGTTGCCACGGCGCGACGCCGGTGGCCATCTCGATGACCGTGCAGCCGACCGCCCATATGTCCGCCGCCGGTCCCTGCTCCTCGCCCCGCGCGGCCTCCGGCGCCATGAACACCGGGGTGCCGCCCCTCAGCCGCCCGCCGGCAATGCCTCCACAATCCTCGGCCAACCGCCGCGCGCACCCGAAGTCGGCGATCATGGCGCACCCGTCAGAGCCGATGAGCACGTTTCTGCCCTTCACGTCGCAGTGCGCGACCCCGGCGGCGTGGACGTGCGCCAGCCCGCGCAGGATGTCGCGCGCGCGCGACCGGATCAGACGCTCCTCGCACTGGCCACCGCACCGCTTGATCTCGTCGGCCAGCGACCCGCCGGGCGCGTACTCCATAAACATGTCGTACCCCGCCCCGCCGCTCTTGTCATCCGCCGCGGACACGTCGGAGTCCAGGCACCGCACGACATACGGCGAGCTCAGACCGCAGACGATGCTCTGCTCCCGCCGAAGCTCCCCCGCCCGGGCGGCCTCAACGGACTTCACCGCGAAGACGTCCCCCGTTCGGCGGTCGACGGCGAGCGACACGGTGGCCGATGAGCCCCGCCCGATGGCTGGCCCCCGCGTCCACTCGCCGAGGCCCATTCAGGCAGCCGCCGCGGCAAGAATGTCTTGCGGTGTCGTGTGCTCTGCCTCTTGTACTGGAGTGGAGGCAATTAGGATATGGCTTCTGAGCTGCGGTAATACTACCGCACCTTGTGCTTTGTGTGATGGCTTGAGGCCTTGAGTTGTGTGCTTATATAGCTGGCCAGCTGGGTACTAACTACAAGGCTTGATGCTTGGAACGGCGAGGTGATTAAGTGTGGGCTGTCCAAAGCGGTGCACGGCGTCCGAGCAGGCACGAGGTGGTCGTCGCCGGCCTCGGCACGAGGAGATGCGCCGATGGTGTATTCGTTTCATCTTGCTGCCCACTAATTTAATTATGATAGAATAGTTCTGTCTTCTCCATCTTATCATAAAAGCTCATGAAGATTAAAATTCATATTTTATTTGGACAATGATTAAAAATCATACTTTATTTTTGGTTAGTAACTTATAAAGAAAAGCCATAAAAGTAGAAAATGCCCACGTTCAGCCAATTGGTTACGTCTCCGACCAATTTGCTTACGTCTCTTATGTATTGCTTCTCACTGGTCATCCTGACCTGTGAAATAGTCACCCTGACCAGTAATACTGACCAGAGCAAACGGTTATCTCTGCACATGCGTTTGTTCGGATAGTTATCTCAAAGGTACGAATAACTATTCGGACGTTATTCCGAAAAGATACCCTTTGGTGAGAAGACACCTCTTAACAAGAAGACACAATCATCTTTCAACTGCACAACTGCCGTATCTTCATTGTTTATAAATAGGGAGCTCATTTGTACCGTTAGGGCATCGAATATTAGATTTTCATTCACAACACTCTGTAATCATACATTTGTACTCTATTAAGCCATTTGTCTTATAAGAAGCAATCTCTTGTTCCTCTTCGTAATCTTGGCCCACAGAGGCTTGCAACCAATTTTAATTCATAAGCTCGGTCTAAAGACTAGGTCTTTAACATCGATAGTTGGCGCTAAAAGTAGGGCCTCTAGTGATCAAGGTGGTGAAAAATTTCTCGACAATAGATGAAGCAAACTCATTCGACCTTGTCAACTATGCCAATCTCGACGCTAACTACTATCTTTTAAAAGAAGAATGTAAGTGTGACTTTTTTTCGAATATATTACTGAAGCAGAGTTATCAGAAATTTAGGCTAGCATGGATGAAGTCGAGGTGGAACTGCCATTGCTTGAGAATTCAAAAGGTGAGCACGATCCCATTCCTGCCGCAATTTTTGAAGCAGATGTCCATGAAGCATATCCCATAGAAGTTGATCATGCTCTCCAAGACGATGACAGTATTCTGGAGAGCCCAACCTCGGAAGATTGTTTTTGAGGCCTCGACTACACCCCATCTTCAGATGAAGCATAACCCTCTGTCCACTCTGGGTTCTGCACCTGTGAGGTTACAAGTGAGACAGATGAACAACGAGCAGAACGCGAATAGCGTGAAGCCCGTGAAATGGTAGAAAAGGCCGCTCAAGAACAACATGAACAACTCATGGCAGCAAAACAAAACACTATGGATGAGACGAGACGACAATATTACAACAGCCAACTAGCGTCATCGCGAAGACCATATCCTTCGGAAAGTCATCCCTAACAGATGCTTTTGGCCACGCCGCAAGTGCAAAGGGCGACGGTAAGGGACCTGAAGTTGGTTCCAAGCAGTTCACAGGAGACTACCCTATAGCAAGAATTTGCATTTTAATTGGTGTGATTCTAAACCAACCAACGAAGGGAATAATAAGCTTGATGCAGCAATCATAAATCTCTAGCTACTGATTTACATGAAGCTGCCGCTGATGTACAAGTTAGATCTATATCTACAAGGTCTCAGATATATTCCCATGTGGAAGGGTCCTCGTCTGGTCCGCGCCAGCAAGGCATTAGCTAATAGCGAAGAGAATTCCACGATGGAGAACCGTTTTTGAACGCCATTCCAGGTGAAGTTCCTAATCGAGGTAGGCGACGACCCCGTTCTCCTGAAAATATGTACCAAACTCCTAATATACGATTACGTTCTAGTCTGTATACAGGATGTAAAGCTTCCTTACCTGGGCTCAGAAATGTAACCTAGCCTGAAAAGTTCAAGTCAGGATCTCTGGAGAGTTTTGATTGAACTCAAAATGAGTTAGAATTCTTGCAAGTCTATACCACCGCCATCCAGGCCGCTGGAGGTGATGAAAAGGTAATGGCCAACTACCTCCCTACTATCTTAAAAGGTTCAACACGAACTTAGTTTTTTAATCAGCCAGAAGGTTCTATTTTCGGTTGGGAAAATTTATGCCATGCAATTTTAAATAATTTCAAAAGTTGCTATGCCAAACCTGGTAATGAAGACGATTTACATCGTCTTTGCTAAACTTCTGGTGAAAATTTGCGATAATTCATTAAAAGGTTTGTAGAAGTGCGCAGTACCATTCCCAATATATCTGACAGTTCTGTAATTCATGCATTTAAACAAGTTGTCTGTTATAAACGATTTACTAAGGATCTTAATATTCATTCGCCATCTACCATACTATAACTATTCGATATGGCAGACCGATATTCAGATGCTCATGAGGCCATTGAGTGGAACCGCATGGTTGACAAGGGCCATGCTCCACCACAACCTGACCTCCCAGGGTCAGATGATCAAAAATTTAAAAAGTTTTCCAAATCTAAAGATCACAAGGGGATGAATAAGAAAAAGAACAAATACAATACTCAGAAAGAAGTCGTAGGCATCTCAGAACGACCTGTATACTCTAAGAGGAAGGCACCTTAGAAAAAAACAACTGGTCAATATGACAACCAGACAAGTTCTAAAAAGCCTAGTGCGACCAATGATGAGGACATCTTTCCTATTATCACAACAACTCCTAGTCACTCATCTCATACACAACAAGTTGAACCCATATTACAAGGACCAATTACTAATGCTCGAGCACGGCGACTCAATTACCAGGTGAATACGTTCCTAAACTTTGATACAAATGATTCACAGAATGGAATTCTATTTTATCCTTTTGATGATTTTATTGTCCTTAGGAACCAAGGAGAAGGACCTCAAAATGCCCAGCATGACGCACCACCTTAAAACGGCCATAACTTTTAGTCCTCAAGTGTGTTCGGGGCAAATGAGTACTTGATTGAAAGCTTTCTTTGCCCTCTTTCCAATGGATCAGGTTCCTCATCCAAATTCCATTTGAGCTGTCCAGAATCTATAACAATTCACATCACTTTTCCTGTCCAAGTCAAAGTGGGCCTTGTGCCTTGTAATCAAGTTGTATTCAATATCCTAGGGCTTTGGACGACCTCCCCTCTTCTTATCTCATAAATAACCAGCCGCATCCTCATCTAGAGTTTGGGTTTTGTTTGATTAGTTTAGCCAAGTGCAAACATCGTGTCTTCAAGTTGTGCTGGACAGCCACCTTGTCAAGATCTTCAATAGAACCCCACCTTATTTTTGCCTTCAATTCTTATTTGCAATTTCAGATTGCTTTTACTATTGTTCTTGCTTGTTCTTCGGTTGCTTATAGGAATTGAACCTCGTGTTCAGGTTGATCGTGCTCACGGCAAGATCAATAACCCTCCGGAGTTGGTTTAGCGATTGCTAAGGCGCATCGTCGTCCTACGTTGTAGTCGGATCATCAAAGTCAGTTCCACCAAATCGAGAGTAACCCTTCTCATCGAAAGATCGGGACCATAGTTGCTATCAACTAGTGGCAATGGTCGCTGGTGCCCATTGTAGAGGGCATCAGGACATGATCTGCAAAATGGCCGCACCTGGCAAAAGCGCATGGAAGATTTTTACTCTGGTAAGGGTCCTATGTCTACCTTACTAGAAGAGCAAAGCAATAAGGATGCAGATGGAGATGAAGACATGGGATAGCAGAAGGCCGATAACCATGTCAATGTCATATTCAGAGGATATTCTGCAAACACTAAAAAGGCAGTTAAAGATTGCATGGAGGGAGGTCAACAGCATCGACAACTGGACAGGAAAGCCCAAATATCCCAGGTGGTCAGATGTTGACGTCACCTTCGGTAAGCAGGATTGTCCAAAAGGTATGTCAATCCCTAGAAAACTTCCATTAGTAGTTTCTTCTACTATTAGTAATTGCAAATTTGGAAGAGTTCTGATTGATGGAGGAAGTTCTTTGAATTTTCTTTTTATTCAAACCTTAGATGAAATGCAAATTCCTCGTTCTAAGATAAGACTATTACAAACCCATTTTTTAGGATTGTGCCTAGTCCATCAATAACTGCAGTGGGATAGATAGTATTACCTGTCACCTTTGGAAACGCTGACAATTTCAAAACAAAACTAATTTTATTTGAAATTGTTGATTTTGAATCAGCATATAATGCTATTTTAGGTAGGCCTTCACTAACAAAATTTATGATAGGCACTCATCACGTCTACTAGAGCTTAAAGATACCTAGTCCAAAAGGTGTGATTAATGTGCAAGGTAACCAGGTTCATGCGCTTAACTGCGATCGCAAGTCACATGAGATTGTTGATCAATTACCATTAAGTAATACTAATGATGCAGAGAAGTTTTGTAAATCTAACAAGAGGGAGAAGCTGAAGATAACTCCTCAGCCCAATGAACAAACAAGGGAAGTTTCAATTGGTCGCACCAACCAGTCGAAGACCGTTCGGATAGGATCATCAATGAATGCCAAATAAGAAGACACGCTCATTACTTTCCTCTGGGCTAACGCAAATGTGTTTGCGTGGAAACCATCCGACATACCTGGGGTCCCAAGGGAAGTAATAGAGCACATGTTAGCCATACGATCTGACATACGACTAGTGAAGCAAAAGCTACGACGATTCGCTCCTGATCAGCAAGAAGCCATCCGACAAGAGTTGAATAAACTCCTGAAAGCTGGTTTCATTCACGAAGTTGATCATTCTGATTGGCTTGCGAATCCGGTTATGGTCAAGAAACAAAATGGTAAGTGGTGCATGTGCGTTGATTTTACTAGTTTAAATAAAGCATGTCCTAAAGATGATTTTCTTTTGCCCCGAATCGACCAACTGGTGGATTCAACAGCGGGCTGTGAATTGATGAGTTTCTAGGATGCATACTCAAGTTATCATCAAATAAGCATGGCAAGTGAAGATGAAGAGAAGACTTTCTTCATAACCCCGTTCGGCGTCTACTACTACAGAAAGATGCCATTCGGACTGAAAAATACTGGAGCCACGTACCAGCGCCTTATGCAGAAGACTTTCCATAGTCAAATAGGGCATAACGTTGAAGCTTATGTTGATTATCTCATTGTAAAGAGCAAGAATAGCTCTAATCATTTGTTAGACTTGGCTGAAACCTTCAATAATTTGAATAAACGTAAAATTAAGCTTAATCCAGAAAAGTGTGTCTTTGGTGTTTCTTCTGGAAAGTTGCTAGGTTTTCTTGTCTATTCACGAGGGTTTGAAATAAATCCTGAGAAGATTCAGGCCATTGAATCCTTGAGACCACCTTCTACTGTAAAGAAGGTTCAAGGTTTAACTAGTCGGATTGCTGCTCTCAGTCGTTTTATCTCAAGATCAGGAGTGTGGTTTGCATTTCTTTAAGGTAATATGAAAACACGACAAATTCCACTCGTCAGATGAAGCGAGCAAAGCCTTTAATGACATAAAAATCATTTTGCAAAGCCCACCCACTTTGGTCTTACCCAACCTTAGAGAACCTTTGTTGGTGTATTTAGCGGCTTCAAATAATGTAGTCAGTGTTGTACTAATTATTGAATGAGATCAGGTTCAGAAACCTATTTATTACGTTAGCAAAGTTTTACGCGCACCTAAGGAGCGTTACCCTCAGGTTCAAAAATTGCTTTACGCTTTATTAATGACTTCTAGGAAATTGAGACATTATTTCTAATCTCATAGGATTACAGTACCATCATCTTTTGCCTTGGAAAATATCTTACATAACTAAGATGCAACAGGTCAGATTGCTAAGTGGGCAGTTGAACTTGGATCATTTGATATCCATTTCATAGCCCGAACAACAATTAAGTCGCAAATTTTGGCAGATTTTATCGCTAAATTGACAAATAGTGAACCCTATGTAAAAGAGGATACAACTGATACTGACCACTAGTTCTCGAGAAACAAAAGTCTCAGGGGTTGGTATAGTATTGGTTACGCCTCAAGGAGACTAATTAAAATATGTAATCCAAATACAATTCCCTGCTACCAATAATGTAGCAGAGTACGAAAGTCTTCTAGCCGGGCTCTCAGCAACAAAATCCATTGGAGTCCGTTGGCTTCTTGCGGTGAGCAATTCGCAATTAGTCGTAAACCAGGTTAGCAAGGAATACAGAATGTCCGATGAGGTAATGGCTCACTACATGGATGAAGTTAGGAAATTAGAAAAATACTTTAGTCATTTAGAAGTCCAATATATACTGCGAAAAGATAATATCTTAGCAGACCAGTTATCAAAACTAGGTTCCTCACGATCACGTGTACCAACAGGTGTGTTTCTTGAATATATGTCTAAACCTTCTTTAGACACATCCATAGAAAAATCCCTGACCAGTACAGAGGTCTGAGTCCTTGAGCAGAATTCAGATTAGGCTAAACCATTTAAAGCCTATCTAGAAAATGGGACACTGCCTAAGGATATTCTTGAAAAGGACATATTAATTCGAAAGGCGCGAATGTACAAAATTCTCGACAATACTCTATATAGAAAGGGAACACATGGTATTCTCATGCGAAGTATAACCTAGGAACAGGGAAAAACAATGCTTAATGAGATACATGGGGGTTTGTGTGGAGCATATGCTTCATATAGAAAACTGGTTGGTAAAGTTTTTTGACAAGGTTTTTATTAGCCTACTACTTTGCAAGATGCCATACATCTTGTGAAAACTTGTGAGCACTGCTAGTTTCTTGCTCGATAAGCACATTTACCTGCTAATCAACTACAAGTCATAGCTTTGTCATGGCCATTTTTGACGTGGGGAATTGATATAGTAGGTCCTTTACCAAGAGCAACTAATGAATTCAAAT
This sequence comes from Otatea glauca, assembly GCA_036346275.1. Classification (NCBI taxonomy): domain Eukaryota; kingdom Viridiplantae; phylum Streptophyta; class Magnoliopsida; order Poales; family Poaceae; genus Otatea; species Otatea glauca. The sequence continues at coordinate 13,335,218 of CM070716.1, read as the reverse complement.
TCCTATTTGTTGCGATATATACATTCACAAAATGGATTGAAGCTGAGCCTATGGTCTCTATTATGGCTCAAGATGCAAAGAATTTTTTTATGAAAAATATAATCACTAGATTCGGTGTACCTAGTCGACTAATTACTGATAATGGATAACAATTCATTACTGGTCTATTTCAAGACTATTGTCATGAAATAGGCACAAAGATTTTTTACGCTTCAGTCACTCATCCTCAACGGAGCAGTTGAAACAGCTAATGACCAAATTATACAAGGTATAAAGAAAAGAGTGCTTGATCGTCTTACCAAATGCTCGGGGGCTTGGGTAGACGACCTCTACTCTATGCTCTGGGCCAGTACAAGAATGACCAGTAGTGCAACAGGAGAAACTCCTTTTTAACTGGTCTATGGAGCTGAAGCCGTGTTGCCAAATAAGATTTATTTGGTCTCTACATGGACCTCTCTGTATGAACAAGTCAATAAAGAAGACCAGTGCAAAGATGATATCAATCTCTTAGAAGAAAAGCGAGATCGAGCACTTATCAGGTTAGCAGCTTATTTACAAGGCTTAAGAAGATATTACAACAAAAGAGTTCAACCACGAACATTAAATGTGGGATACTTGGTTCTAAGGCGTATCTAGAATCAGTATAATTTAAATAAGTTATTCCCCAAATGGGAAGGTCCCTTTACTGTAATATATATTGCGCGATCGGGTTCTATTCGGCTTGCTATGGAAGATGGAAGAATTCTGTCAAACACTTGGAACATCCACCATCTTTGCAGGTTTTATGTGTGAATAAGTTTCTTTTTTATTTACATAGGATACCTCTTTAACTGTTATATATTAAAATTGTGTCTATTCTGATAATACTCTGGGAAATCACAAGAGTTATCATTTGTCCGACCTCTCTATAAACAGCGTACAAGGTTGCTGGTTAGATTATGAGATAACATCTAATAGAGAATTTTCTTGTAAGCCAGTTTTTACTGCATTGAAACTCGTTAGCACGATCTTATCTCCGATCTGCTGCCGGTTAATACAAAGTACTACGTGAAAGGAACAGGTCGTCACTCATATAACTGTTTTTATTATAAACACATTGATGTTCAGCACACAAACAGTTGGGGTCTAGTGATATACTCAGAAAAATATTCATAGAATAAACACAAGATAAAATATGACACCAAAAAGAGATCTTTTTCATTCATTTGAATACATCATACATTTTGCTTGTACGTAATCTTTACATTGCCCATGTATGTCTCAACGACAGAAGCTACTTCTGCACATTTTCTATTAATCTCTTCTTGAGTACTAAGCTTCAGGTCGGGTGCCAGTTTCTCCATCTCAACCACATCCTTGTAGAAGTGCCTCAACTCGACGAAGAGGGTACCTACTTGAGTGGCCTTTGAGGCTCAGAGTGCTACCTTGATAGTCTGCGCAATGATAGGGATCTAGTTTTGGATGATCTTCAACTAGTCATTCACCCCTTCGACCAACTCATCAATAGACGGATTAGGATTTGTAATTTTTAATTCTTTTCCCTATAATTCCTTGGAGATTTTCTGAAGCTATTCAAAAATGAAGTTTAGAGTAGATTTCCTACCTCTCTGAACTATAACCAAGTCTTTTGCAAAAAACTTTATCTGGTCGGTGAGTCTGTCTATTTCATTCTTCATCACTAACCTTTTCTCTTCAACTTCTAGTCTCTCTTCTTCCTATACGGAAAGTTGAGATTCTCTCACCTTTATTGTGTTTTTCAACTCTGCAAAGTTTAATTCATATTTGCTTTCAGTTTTCCCTAATAATATTGAATTAGAGGTAGGTTGGAATTATGTCCTTACTTGCAATCTCAGACTCCTTTGCCTAAAGAGTATTTCTGTACTCTTCGGAGAGCTTTTAGACCTTCTCTTCGTCTTTCTTGGAGGCCTCATGGAATCTAGTAGTTTTTTCTTCATTATATTTGACCTTGTCGTTAGCCATGACAAGATCAAATTCATAACCCCTGACGGTATTATGAGCCACCAGGAGTTCCTTCTCCAATTCTTTTATTTATTCTCTTTGTTTGTGTCAAAACAGTTGTGTCAAAACAAAAAGGATAGACAAAAGAGAAACTAGCAATAAAGTATTTTCTTACTTTTTTACTTCGGCTTTAGCCAGAATCTTTGCCTACTAGCTTAACAAGGCAAGCAATTCTTGCAAATGCTGTAAAAAGAAAAATAGAAAATGAATTAAGAGCTACCTTTTTACGCAAAAAAGAAGAGAAGAAGATTATAAAATGAATACCTTTGCTTGCAAGTTATTGAAAACTTGCTCGAAGTCCCTTTGACCAGGATGATTAGAGGAAGATACCAGTGGTAAAATCACTAGATTGATGATGTCAGTAGTTATTGCCTTTGCAGGCGCTACTTCCATCTCCTTATCCTCACTGGTCGAAACGACTAGTGTTTCCTTCTCTGTAGCCGGGAGGTCTTTAATCTCCCCAGCTGCAGAAGCCTCCTCAACGGCGGTGGTCATCCCGACCACCTCGGTTGTCGTTGCAGGAGAGGGACCAACCTACTCCGTGGTCGGCGGACCTTGACCAATAGTGGTTCACCACTAGCAGTCAAAGGATTTTCACCCTTAATGCTAGATGGGTTTACTTGCCCACTGGTCGGAGCCTCTTTGGTTGAAACCAATGCCTGTTCCAAAGTGGTCGTCGCCAAGGTGACCAATGGGTTAGCCTCAGCACCGAACTGGGCAATCACATCCTGATAAACAGAAGGATCAGGAGCACTTGCTTGGTGTCTAAGAATGAACAACAAAAAATCTTATATTCTAAAGATAAAGTACTCAAAAATAAAAAAAGGGGTATATGCAAGAAAATCACATACCTGCATTGAAGTCATGAGTCTATTTCCCAGTATAGTATAAGCGATGATGTCCCAACATCCAGGTCGAGAGTCCTCTTCTTCCTCCTTATAATCAGAGGAACATTGTTGTCTGAATCCTCACTCTCACACTAGACAAATGAGAATATCGGAAGATGTCTATATGGATGATCCCAATTGCTGTTGAACCATTTGTTGAGGCGCACCTGGTATGAGGTCCTTGTCTGTGTCCCTGTAGCAAATATAACCCTCCTGTCATGTTCTTGGGACCGATCATGCACACGCTTGGAACGAGCATCGTCCAACGGTACCAAGGCTTGACTAGTGCTGGTCAGATAAGCGCACTAGTCCAAGCGGTGGCAGGGACCACCACCTTTGAAAAATCTCTGGTCTCCAATTTCTTGGTCGAAGGAGCTGAGGCTGAGACCTCAGGATGTTCAGCAGCCCGCTTCCGAAGGAATAAATTCAATTGTTAAGCATACAAGACAATTAGTACAACAAAAAACCAAACGAACTTCTTGGTACTCACCATGATGCATTCATTGATGAACTCATCGGTTTGCCTGATCAGGCTGGATGGCTGCCTACCAAGACAGCCAGGTCGGACCCGTCAGAGGAGATGCATAGCATAGATGCAACCCTCGACCAGCCCTCTTCAGCGGTCAGAATTTACAGGAGAAATGCTCAAAAACATCAGTAAAATTCTTCAATCAAAAAAGAAAAGAGGTCAGTAATGAAGAATATCCTTACCTCCTGGTTCATCCTTGGTTGGATCCTGGTCGCCTTTCATCCTCTAGGCGAATCTGAACGGCCTCTTCAGAGGGCTTATCTTATGGAACAGAAAATTAAAGACGATCTTCTGCCCCATCAAGCCTCCTTTTACCAGTTTGCTAATGATCTTGACAATGTCCCTCGCCTCCTCGGTGAGGACCAGCGAGTCCTTCCCTCTTTTTGTCCAATTTGGGTCCACCTTCCCAGTATATCAGAGGAGACTACCCCCGGGATTTCTAAGTAAAACCACTCCTAATAATCATGTCATATATCCTTGGTCAGGAGAGGGGGATATTGCGAAGCTATTTTATCTTGGAGCTTAAAATAAGCACTCCCAAAGAGATCGTGGCTCGTACTATTCCTATTGTATTGATAGAAGAAGCGGAAAAGGCGAACTGGGGGAAGGCCAAGAAAAGCTTCGCAAAGATGTGAGAAAACACTCAAAATAAGAATGGAATTTGGGGGAAGGTGGTGTAGTTCGATCTCATAATGATCAAGCACATCGGCAGGAAACTCACTCTTAGTGAGGTGAAACCCTAACCTCACCAGAGCAGTGAACCAGACAAGATGCCCTTCCAGAGGCACTGGCTTTGTGTCATCCCCACTAGGGTCCCATCACAGCATTTCGTGAGGAGGGATCAGACCTTGTTCTTCAAGGTCCTTAATCTTCACCTCGATGAGAATTAGGTTGTCCATGGCCATTGACGTGGGGAAGAAGGGAGGGATTGAAGGCAAGAGTTCATAGGTCACAAAAGACTTAAAGATTCACTTCTGTGCGTGAAAAGCAGTAAGGGCATGAGAAATCAAAAAAATTTACCCCCTTTATAAAGCCTAAATTATGTCAGTTTTGGACACCATTTCAGTTTCCAAGAAAGAGAAAAAACTGCCTTTTTAATAAAGGATAATAGACACCGGGTTAATATTATCCTCAAACTCCCTTAGATGTTAAATTTTTTCACCATCCATCCTTGATTATACTCCCCATCATATCTGTTTGGAGAAGGGGAAAGAGTGGATGATGAAAAACTTAAGACAACTAAGAGAAGTCCAAAAGTAATTTCTTCAGAAATCTGAAAGTACAGAGGAATCAAATGTTATCCTTAGACTTCATTAGATATTTCAGCTTCTCACCATCTTCCCTTGATGATATCCCTCATCATAGTTGATGAAGAAAAGGAGATGATGAAAAGCTGAAACAACTAAACGAGTTTGAAAGGAATCTTTCCTTGATTCAGAAGGAGGCATGCGTCTCTTTTATATATACCTTACACATTAAAGATGATCAGCGTCAGTTCGGTTACTAAGAAATGTGCAAAGATTTTCTATTTATTGTTGTCACTTAAACTGGTCAAATAATGGGCGCATAACCCTGTATAGAGCCAACAGAAGACGAAAAGCCTTGAGTAATAAATTCTTATCTCTCAAGACTTGGGGGCTAGCTAAAGAGGATTAAAAACCTATCATTTGTTTGGGCCCTTAGTTTATTCGTGGCTATACTCTGTTAATGGGCCTACAATACGTAAAGCCCATAATGTGTTTAACAAAACCCATCCCTATCCAAACAGTTAGGTTTCAGACCAGTTCAATCAAAGATGGTCAAAACTTTGCTTCATTCTGGTCGTCGTCGACCAGTGAAATGGCCACCCCGACCAGTGAACTGGTCAGTGACAAGCGGTTATCCTCGCACATGTCTTCATGCGGACAGTTGTCTGACAAGTATACATAACCACCCGAAAGTTATCTCTGGAAAAGGCACTCTTTGGCGAGAAGATACTATTTGGCAGGAAGACATCTCTCGACTACACGACACCCTTTTAGAGAACAACTATCGCCTCTTCAACCAGGATAAATACGGGGCCAATCGACGCTGTTAAAGGCATCTAGCATTAGTGATTGAATTGAGACATTGAACATCTGGAACCAATCTAACATCATCTGTACTCTAGTATTAGCAATCAGTGATCATTACAGTCACTTTGTAACTTATATACTCTGTCAAAGCTGCTTGGCTAATAAAGAAGCAATTCCCATGCACTCCGTTTTGTTCTCTAGGAGCCCACAATTTATATTTTCATAAGTTCGATTAAGGGACCCAAGGTCTTGAACATCGATAATAATATACTTTATAACCAAGAAACAACTAGTCGGATTGCTAAGTGGGTAGTAGAACTTGGATCTTTTGACATCCATTTCATTGCCCAAACAACAATTAAGTCACAACGTTTGGCAGATTTAATCGCTGAATGGAGTAACAGTGAGCCCTATATATAGCAGGATTCCACTAATACTAATCACTGGAAATTATACTTTGATGGCTCTCGAGAAATCAAGGGCTCAGGGGCTGGTATATTACTTGTTATGCCTTAGGGTGACTAGTTACAATATGTAATCCAGATACAATTCCCTACTATAAATAACGTAGTACAGTATGAAAGTCTTCTAGCTGGGATCCGAGCAGCAAAATCCTTCGGAGTCCGTTGGCTTTTAGCGGCGATTCACAATTAGTTGTAAACTAGGATAGCAAGGAATACAGGACATCCAATGAGGTAATGGCTTAATACCTGGATGAAGTGAGGAAATTAGAAAAATACTTCAGTCATTTCAAAGTCCAATATATAACGCGAAAAGATAATCTCTTAGCGGACCAGTTATCAAAGCTAGGATCCTCACAATTACCTGTTCCAACAGGTGTTTTTCTTGAATATCTATCTAAACCTGCTATAGATACATCCGTAGGAAAGTCCTTGACTAATATAGAGGTCGACATCCTTGAGCAAGATATAGATTGGGCTAAACCATTTAAAGCCTATCTAAAAATGGGACAATGCCTGAGGATATTCACGAAAAAGACAAATTAATTCGAATGGAGCGAATGTACAAACTTCTCAACAATATTCTTTACAGAAAGAGGAGCATATGGTGTTCTATGTATATCCCAAGAATATGGGAAAACATTGCTTAATGAAACAAACGGGGGGCTTATGTGGAGCACCTACTTCATATAGAACTCTGGACGGGAAAGCATTCTGATACGGTTTTTATTGACCCATTGCTTTACAAGATGCAATGCAACATGTAAAAACATGTGAGCAATGTCAATTTCATGCGCAACAAGTACACACACCCTCTAATTAATTGCAGACCATACCATTGTCATGGCCATTTCTGACATGGGGCATTGATATAGTAGGTCATTTACTAAAGACAAACAATGCATTCAAATTTATATTTGTTGCAATTAATACATTCATAAAATAGATTGAGGCTGAGCCTGTAGTTTCCATCACGGCTCAAGCAGCAAATAAATTCTTTGTGAAAAATATAGTCACTAGATTTGGGGTTCCTAGTCAACAAATTACTCATAATGTATCACAATTTGTTAGTGGTCTGTTTTAAGACTATTGTGATGAAATAGGCACAAAAATTTGTTACACTTCATTTGTGAAACATCCCAAGTTTTACTTTTATTGGAGTTAATATGATTTTTCCTTGTTATTGAATTTTTGAGGTTTTATTTAATTCATTTTGAAATTTTGAATAAAGCCTTTTGCTATCGTTTGATTATTCAGAGAAAAGTATTAATGATCTTTTGTTGGAAATATTTTATTTTAGTTCCACATGTTCCAAAATATTTTCTGGAATTTTTCAGGATTTTTCCTGATATTTTTGCTATGTATTATGGCTTTATCTACTTATCTGAATTATTTTAATTTGAAATCTTTCTAAAAATATGATGATCCGTGTTGGGCCGAAACCCGCCTGGTTCAGCCCATTTCTTCACACAGCCCAGCCCACGCAGCCCGCCCCACCAAACCCTAGCCGCGCGATCGTTGGATTTTGATCCAACGGTCGTGATCGTGCCGTGTCGTTGCTTGCTGTCGCCGATCGAGTTCGTGTGGACGTCTGTGGTCGCACGACGTCGACTCATCCGAATATGTCATGCCGCCGTATCCCGTGAGACTCGGAATTCGTTTCTGCGCCCTACACGGAAGTCGAGGGTCCTACTTAATGTGCCGCCGCCACCCTTGTGTCGTGCACGTCTAGATGCGTCTGTAGCCCTAGAGCGCGCATCCCGAGCCACCGCCGTTAGCCCGCAAAAGCTCGTCGTAGTTGCGCTTGGTGCCACTGTGAGTTTTTGCCTCGTTCCACTGCTGCTAGTCCGCTTTCGACGTCGCCAATGTCACCGGAGTGTCGCCCTCATCGACCCGCTTTGAACGCGCAAGAAGACGTCACCGAAGACCCTTAGAAACGCTGTTGGCCGTGTCGTCGTCCTCGCCTCTGGCAAGCCTTCACCGCCGCACGCCATCGCCGAGCATCGAAGCTTGAGGACAGTTGGATCTGCAACCAGCGGTAAGGATCAAGCCACATCGCCTCATCTACAGTAAACATCTACGTCAACCTTAGCCGTTAGATTTTAATCGTGCGGTTCAGATCTCGCCGCGTCGTCATCTGTAGCTTCGCGTGTCTTCACCGTTGGATCTGCACCGATCTGTGCAGATCGTGCCGCGTGTCCCCGCGTGCTGTCGCTATGTCGTCAGATCTGAGCCGTCGGATTCAAACTGAACGGTTGTGATTGCACTGGCGTCGGGCCAGTCCCGTGCTGCCGTGTGTCGTGCAGAAACCGAGGCGTTGCCACCACCGGTTTCACTGACATCATCGCCTCTGACCTCCACCGTCCGATCTGAAGTGAACGGTCGAGATCATCGCCGTTGTGTGTTTAATCGCGTCCATTAAATCTGTACCACGTGTCATTCATCCAAGGGCGCCACTTGTGTGCTTGCGTTAGCCGGTGCATGGGCACAGTGCCGTCGGTCTACCGTGGACCAACGCCGGCCATGTACCGAGTCCATACGCCAGTGACACGTGTCGCACCGTGGTTGTGCCGCGTGTCAGCACCCGATTGGGCCACGTGTCCGCCGATGTCAGCGTGACGTCATAAATCATTTTTCTTTAGAAAAATAATTAGTCAAAAATCATATTCGGTGCTGACGTCAGCATGACATCATAAATGCTATTTTCCAGTGTAAAAGTAATTAGGTTAATTCGGTTTTTATATTTTTCAGAATTATCTTTTATTCCAAACTTTGAATAGCTATATCTTTTGCATTTGAACTTCGATTGAGGTGATTCTAGTTTCCAAAAATTTTTTAAATCATGATCTATTTAATGATGAATTTTATTTAATTTTTCGAGTTGATATTGCAATATATAATTGCTATTTATTACGTTCTCGCTTGTTACACGTAGACGTCAAGTTGCCCGGTGAGTTTGTGATTGAGGAGGCAGCACCCGAGCAAGGTCCAGATTAGGAGTCAGAGCTGTTTGAAGGCAAGTTGTGCTTTGATCATGTTGAACCTATGCATTAAATATTATTTTGATCCAAAGTATTTCATATTAATTCAAGTAGCGCAGTCCCAAATATGTTGGGATTAGTTATTGTCCACTTTGAGTTACATCCACCTTGCCATGTTGTATGTCGTATTTCATTTGTCACCCTAGAATGGTTTAATACTAATTGGTAGCTATAATTTCCAATGTGGTTGGTTAGAACGCAAGTAGAATGCTTAGCCGTGCAACGAGTCATCGTTTTATGTAAAAATGGTTAATCTTGCTTAATGATTATGGAACATGTTTATTAACTTGTGTGTCGGATGTTGTCACATAATGTTGTTGTTGTTGATGGCACGTGGTGCATGGTAATCAACCGGGGTGGTAAACTGATTTAGACTAAGGCAAGTGGCATGTATTGTGGTGGGCCAATGCGGCACTTGGGCGGTCGCATTGCTTTTTATGATAACAGTTGGTTCATGTTTCTGATGATTTTTAGTAGTCTTGCCTTGGTCAATTTAGGACATAACCTTGCAAAAATTTGAACTAAGTCATTCATACAACTACATGTCTGTTATGGGACAGGCCTAGCTGATTAAATGGTTATATCTAGGCTTTGGTACTATCTTGGCATTGTGGGTTCTGGGTGTACGGGTAGACTCACATGGCGCAAGAGGGGGGCCCTAGATGTGGTAACCAGTCCCACCAGTGTTGAAACCTTAGAGGATAGTACTGTGTTTAGATAGGCATTGGAAAGGCTTTGTTATAATCACTCACCTTTGTGGTGTATGATTGTATCTTGTGGGTAAAGTGTATAACCTCTGCAAGCGTAAAACCTATTCGAAGAGCTGTGCTCGCGGTATTGAGCATTGCTCGGTGATTACAGTCAAGGGTTAGATTTTATTAAAAATAGATAGGGTATGGATGTGAAATGTGGAATAAGGTAATGAGCTGGTTATTGGAAAACAAATGGAAAAATGTATTATTGATATTAATTGTTTTACTGTCTTTCATTCTATTAATGCTATTCTTTTACGAACGTTGTTTATGCAAATTAACCATGTCAGCTTCTCCTTTGTATTAAGCCATGCATATAGAATATTAGACTTGCATTCTGTGTGCAACTTGTTGAATGTTTTATGTTCTCTACCCCCTTGCAACAAAACATCACCAGTTCGAGAAGAAGCAACGCCTGCTTTTGAGGAAGAGGCGAATAACTAGGGTGTGAACCTTGTCAGTTGCCTGTGGCAGATTGAAGAGTTTCTACGCTTGTGTTTATTTCCGCTGTAATTTATTTACTTTCAGTCTTAGCCCTGCGAGGCGTATTCATGTAAGGTTGATCATAAGGTCGTTCAACAGTTATATTTAATATTGATGAAGTCTTTATTATGTTACCGTTAAGTATGATTGTGATATTCATCATTGTTGAGCCTGTGTGCACTAGCGTGATCCTGGACTAGTGCAGAATACACAGAGGGTCCGGATTTGCATATTCGCATCCCGACAATTTGCTCATCCACAAAGCAATGGAGCAGTTGAGCGTGCTAATGGACAAATCATACAAGGTATGAACAAACAAATGTTTGATCTTCTTACGAAACACTCAGGGACTTGTGTAGAAGACATGTGATGTAAGATTGTGTCGTGATCTTTCGATGAGAACGATAACTCAATTTGGTGGAACTGACTTTGACGATCAGTCTACAACGTACGACGATGATGCACATTAGCAATCACTAAACCAACTCCAAAGGGTTATTAATCTTGTTCTGAGCACGATCAACCTGAACACAAGGTTCAATTCCTGCAAGCAACCGAAGAACAAGCAAGAACGATAGTAAAAGCAATCTGAAATTGCAAGTAAGAATTGAGGTTCATGAATATATAGATCAAAAGGTGGGGTTCTGCGAAGTAGTCTCAATAGACGGTCGTTCGACACGTCTATAGGACAACGAAGGTGAGCCTGACGGCGACTCAACGACCAAACGACAGCGCAGTCACATGGATCTGAAGCGTCTTGAAGTGGGGTTCTTGAATTTGCCTTCAACCGCTACGATGGACCAGTGAATAGTGCTAAAACGCGGCGGGGCGTCGGCGATGCAATGAAGAAACACGTTGAGCTCTGGCGCGACAATGACAGCGGCTCAGGCGATGGCGCTTTAGGGAAAATATGCGGCGCGAGCTGCAAATCGTTGGGAACCCAGTCTCCCCATAAATACCCTCGGCAAATGCACTCAAACGGAAACCCTAGGCCCACACTACAGCAGAGTCCGGCTATGACACGGCGGCGGCGCGCTCCGAGTCCTGTGCGAAGAAGACAACTGCCAACCGTTCGATCGGCGATCAATGGTCACGATTTCCTGCGACGTGGCACCATCTGAGCCGAACGCGAAATCCAACGGATATAACCATTAGGGTTTCCTCCACGCCAAACGTTCTAGAACTTGGGACTTGCGTGCACAGTGCTGGGCTTCGGCCCAGTATTGTTCACTCGATTTTTCTGCGATTTCTTATTTAAAATAATTCTACAAATTCATTTAATTGTTTTAAGCAATAAAAATATCAGGAAAAATCCCAGAAAAATCCCAAAAATACTTTGAGACATTTTGGACTTAAATAAAATATTTTTGGTAAAGCTTTATATTAACTTTGTATATATTTAATTAGTTTCTCAAAAGACCAAAATACATATTTCAAAATAAATTCAAATAAATTCCAGAAAAAACCAATAAATTCCAGAAATTCACAAAATGCACAAAAATCCATAAAACAATAATTAGGGAAAATTTTGGGATGTTATAATACAACCATGCAACCATAAACTTCTCACCTAAGGAAACTAGACCAAAAGGAAGGACTTTTCCCACAACACATCCACATCCAATAGAGAAATATTTACATCAGCTAGAACTACATGGATGACAATGGTGAGTGCTAACTAGTGGAAGTAGTGCTAGAGCCCTTCCCAAATGTCGCTCTTGAGGTACCTAAAATAAGAATATTACAAGACAAGCGTGAATTCAATGAAACTCAGCAAACTGCACCATAATAAATCAAATAACTTAAAATGAGAGATTCTGGCAATTATAACATGATAAAACCCTTGCACAGGAGATCAATATCATAACTTAACATTCCTTACTCTTTAATCATGTAATGCACATGCATGCTCATAATACACATTCCATAGCAAATAACAGTATTGCTAGTGCACACCCGTCGGTGTGCACCCTCTCATTCCCATCCAGCCCGTGGAGGGGCCTACCGTAGTAGGTCTTTTATGCTCACTACATGTGAGACATAGAGGCTCGCTCAGGTCACCTCTTCCATTATAAATGCACAAATGCAAAAGATACGAATAAAATTGCAAGTTGCATTCTAGTCCAACATTTTTTCATTACCATAACATAAACATAAGCATGTGCATCATCATCATAATCGTAATCGTATTCCTAAGCATAATCAAAAGCATAATGATCAATATATTCATAATCACCAAGCAAGCAATATATATCATTCTAGCCTCATACTATATACGATACCCTTGCCTCTACCCGTGAGGAGCGGACTGGCGCGAGGATGAGGCCACTCCCAAAGTCACTCCACCTAAAAAAGCAATTGCACGTATATATTTCCAAACCAAACAATCACAACATTGGACATTGTTGGAAATATGCCCTAGAGGCAATCATAGAGATGATAATATTTCCATAAATGTTTTTTGAATAACATCATGGATATTGATTAACAAGTACATGACTTGTTTGTGAAACTCTGTGTTCTTCTTTATGATGTTTATTATAAAAAGTGGTCCCTAGTCGATAATCATATGAGGACACATATGAGTAGAAGAGCATATGTATTAGTCGATGACCATGTTTCATGGGTCATAGATTTGGAGATATCAAACCAATAATATGGACACATGTTAGAGAACATGGTGTTGGATATCGACCCACTATGAGACACTGCGAGAACGTTGTATTCTTTCATGTTATCAGTTGGTCTCATATACGATGTTGAAGGACCGAGATGGCGAACAGAGGGGGGTGAATGGTCGCAAAAAAAATTTCCCCCAAAATATTCCAACAAAAACCTCGACAAGATCGCTCAAAGGAAATCGTGAAAAACCTGAAAAATTAGACAACTATGTGTACCCCAAGCTTGCATGGATAAGTACCATAAAATATGTGGGGATTTTTGAGTCACAATACTGGTTGTCTAGTGTCCAAGATAAAGAGGAATCAATTCAAACTCTTGCTTTTAGAAAGGACATCAATTCAAATCACAAAAGTCACTTTCAGAAAAGCAAAAGCAGAATTTCCAGAACTTGTCCTCAATTTGCACAGGAGCTGGGTGGGTTTCTGCAGCTCACAAAATTTTGAGACTTTTTCTCCCTATGAGCATCAGAGTCGTGAAGAACTCCACCAAATTTCTCCTCAAAAAGCCTTACATAAAAAACAGGAAAAAACTAAGAACACAGTCTGGTCAAGAACTTCGAGCAGAAATTTTGGGCTCGGTTTTCACCTCATGGCGCCCAAACGGTGCAACAAATGAACTAATTTTTTTTTTCTGCAATTGGATATCAGAGTTCCGCACCTCCTCCAACAAGAATCACTCGAAAAAGAGTTTTATAGATTTTTATAGAAATCAAACACTGACTGCTGCGTGAAGAACAAGTTCTGAACAAAGTTGGAACTTGAAAGAAAAGATGTTCTCTACTCAATCCAAGAGTGCAAAAGAGATGTAAAACCATATGAACACACTCAAAACATCCAATATCAGCAGCATTTAGAAGGAGGGGAGGCAAATCCAAATTACATGAAAGTAAATTGCGAGAAAATAATTGCGGGAAAGTAAATGCTGAATTTAAATTGCGTAAAGTAAAGACATAATGTAAATGCGCAAAATAATTCAGAGGTGGATGGATAAAACTTTAATTTCTGGAAGGAGAGGTTACAAAGCCTCACTTTCATGTGGGCAAAGCTCAAAAGAGCATTCACAAACCTCAAAACCTTCAAGGGAAGGAGGCTACCCCTCCACCCCTATTTATACTACTCTTGGGCCACCTACCACCGTTGGATGAGTCCCTCAACCCTAGAGCACTCATCTAAGGGCTAGGATTAACCCACACACACAGCCATGCAAGGGCTAACCTAAAACCCACACACATACCGGGTTTTCTTGCACGGTTTTCAAAGCATACTACCTAAACTCGCTAACCTATCAACTAGACCTCAATCCGACAGCCCTCATTGATCCAAGCGGCATCTAGCTAGCATCAACTCCTTTCCTTGTCTTCTTGACTTGCCCGGACTTCGTCTCCGATCATCTTCCGGTGATCTCCCAACCGTCTGGACCTCCAACGCTCCTCGCCTAGTCCCGGTCATCCTCCGCCTCACCATGACCTAGCACCGTCGCCCTGCAACCATCAAAGACAAGGAAACTCCTCACATAGCAATGCCCACAATGATGTGCAATAAACCATCCAACTCATCACTACCGCGTCCATACGACCCAGTCTCGCCACTCTGGCAGAGACAACTCAAAATGCTTTATTTTGAAAATCAATCCAAATCAAACTCAAACTTGAGCACACCTTGCTCAAATAAAGTCAAATACTCATCACAAACATGGATGGACCTCCACATGGTCCTTCAGATGTGTATGCTATATCCTTCGACTTGAGATTATCGTATATTCTCAAGGTGCGTAATGGTTTACTTAGGGGTCGTCAAATGCTACACCATAACTGGGTAGTTATAAAGATGGCTTTCGGGCTAGTCATGAAACATGCTATGAGGAGTGGTCGATCAAAATAGGATTTTCCCCTCCATACAATGGGAGAGATATATCTAGGCCTCTCGAGTGGATGGATTCTAGAAATGAATTGCCATGCTACTCGAGTAGAGAGTTACTCAAGTTATCGAGTTAAAAAGTTAACTCGATGTATTCACGGAATCCGAGTCACGACATCGAGAAAGAGTGGTTGAGCCATCCAAACAAGCATGACTATTACTCGCCTTGGGTTTGACCAATATCGTAAGGCAAAAGAAAATGCATATAGGACATTGTTGAGGTTCGTCCGATCTTTACATGTATTCGGGAGACGGTAAGTCCTGCTAGGGGAGGAGGTGCTGGCTTTGCAATTGATGAGATATAGGAATTTGGAATTCCTAACACCCTAGCTACCACCCCTCCTTCGCCTAGAACAGCGTAGCCAGCGCTAGCACTCCGGCACGTGGTTCCTTGGTTACGCTGTAGAAAATTTTGTTTTTCACTAGAGTAGCCTACCCGTTCCCCAACAGTGGTATCAGAGCCATGCTGCGAAGTTTAGATTCAGAATAGCTGCATATGATGATATGCGGTAGTAATAGATGTGATATATTGCTGTTCTATTGGTTGTTCTATTTGATAGATCAATTTTTTGGCACTGGTTAATAAGATTAATTCATGTTCGGTGGACCTAGATGGGTTCAAGGTCATTACTCTGTGATCATGCTGTTGTGGTCGCGCCACTATTTACCCCTACCGGTCGGTTTCCGCCATCGGGGTAGACTGTGAAACGTAAATCCACAAGCAGCATGCGAAGATCAATGGGATTGATCGACACGAATCTGCCCTTGACCCGCGAGGAGCGTTGTGCCTTACAATCCTGCTTGCTAATCGGCTAGCGGGACCGGCGCATGTGTTCAACGCCTTATAGTTCGTTGCGAGTTCACATCGTTCGATAGAATGCGATTCTATGCATAACTAGTTTTTGCAGGATTGATGTGAATAGTATGGCCCCCTTTTTGTATATGATGCATGTGTGTAATTTTCATGGCCTACGTGTCATGCTTGATTGCAGCCCAAGGCTATCTATAATTGTATAAACAGCCTGCATGCCGACTTGTGATGTTTCTTCACTCTTTGTAATCTATTACTAGTGCTATTAGGGGTAATAGTTTAGTGGTAGTACTTGGAGGACTCAACCACTTGGAGGCATGACGAACAGGAAACGTGGCGATGGAGATCACCATATGAAGGGCCATACTATGTCACAGTTAATATGATTACCTATGACTGTTTATATGTTCCTGTTTAGTTATTTATATGCATGTTATATAGTTGTTTTGAATGCTTTTAACATGGTACGTGGCGATGGAGATCACCATATGAAGGGCTATACTATGTCACAGTTAATATGATTACCTGTGATTATTTATATGTTCCTGTTTAGTTATTTATATGCATGTTATATAGTTGTTTGGAATGCTTTTAACATGGTAGAAGTAAAGATCCCTCACGTAATATTAAGAAAAATTGATGCCCTCCCAATTGGTTGCACCATACAAAATCATGTAAATTAATGGTAGGTCTGCTAAAGTAGGGTGCCATTAATTTTCCTTGATTAAATGGGTTTGTGTCGGACACTCACACGCATAGCATTGGTTTCACTTGACAACGTCATCATAACGGTTATGGACCTTGGGGCATAGGGTTGGGTCTAGGGCATAGAGATGCCACCCAACAACAAGAGTCATATAGTGATATGATTAGCAAAGGGTTGCTTACCAAATTCATTAGCCTTCTAGCAGTGATGCTAAAGCTCACTAGTAGAATAATTAATTGTGGGTCTTGAATCATTAAGTTCCGTAAGAGGGATATGAAATTTAGTTGGAGTATCTTTATTAAACTATTTAATATAAGCTACTCTTTGTGAATATTTGTCTCAGTTTTTGCATATATTTTCTGTTTTAGATCATGGCACCACCTTCTGCTGCACCCACTTCTAATTATTCTTTGCATTCAATAATTGAAAAGGAAAATCTTAATGGAACAAACTTTGCGGATTGGTCCCACAACCAGAGAATTGTTCTTAGGCAAGATAAAAAGGAACACGTTCTAGAGCAACCAATTCCAGATGTACCAGACAAGAATGCTTCTAATGTTGTTAAAGCTGCTTACAAAAGGGTGGTTGAAGAGTCCCTCGATGTTAGCTGTCTCATACTTGCTGCTATGAATTCAGACCTTCAGAAGCAGTTTGAGAACATAGAGGCCTACGATATGATCGTGGCGGGTATGTTTGAGTCCCAGGCTAGGACAAAGAGATATGAGATCTCAAAGTCCTTGTTCAGATGTAAGCTAGCCGAGGGCAGTCTGGTGAGCCCTCATGTAATCAAGATGGTTGGTTACACTTAGAGCTTGGAAAAACTTGGTTTCCCACTTAGCCAAGAGTTGGCTACTGACTTGATTCTTGCGTCAGTCCCTCCGAGCTTCGGGCAATTCATTATGTCTTTTCATATGAATGGCATGGACAAGAATCTCACCGAACTGCATATGATGCTCAAGACAACAGAGGACAGCATTAAGAAAAGCACTAGTCATGTGATGATGGTGCAGAAAAGTACTAGCTTCAGGAAGAAAGCAAAGACTAAAGGAAAAGGCAAGGCTAAAATTTAGATAAGATCTCCAGCATCAAGCCTAAGCCTAATTCCAAGTCAAGCCTATCGGGGACTGGTTACCCCTGCACGAACAGCAATCCGCTTGCTCGACCTCGTCAGGCCAAGGAGCCGGCTCACCAGCAAAGTCAAGCTCGAAGGATCTGGTCTGGCATGCAGAGCAGGCGGTTACCGAGTTGAAGGGGGTCCCTAAAACGCGTAGTCAAGCCGAACGTGGGCTGCAACCTCGGCGCCATTATCACCCGACCTCACCGTGCATTACCTCCGAGTCTGGCACCACGCGCCCGAGAATCACTCCAAGCATGTTTCCTATAACGAACTACACGGTAGACATTTAAAAGCCTTCCCCCTATGCGGGGTAGAGGGGGAGAACACAAGGAAAAGAAAGACAACACGCACACTCGCTCTGGTGCTCAACAGAGTTCGAGCACCCCCTCTATTCAGCCACAGTGCATCATCTTCCACTTTTCGCCTCCGGGCAAGACTGGAGTAGAGCTATTACCCGTGTCGGGGGCTCGAACCAGTATAACTCCTCGTGTCAGCTCTTTGTCTCTCTCTCTCTCAGCAGCGATCGCACCCCTTCCTCCGAGCGGGCGCGGTCTTGGGCCCTGCTGCCTCATCACTCCCTCCTTCTTCTTGCGGTCAGGCGATCCCGATTGTCGACATAGCCCTACTTTAGAGAGTGAATGCTTCTACTGCAAAGAGTCAGGCCATTAGAAGAGAAATTGCAAAAGGTACCTGGCAGATCTGAAAGAGAATGGTGGAGTTAAGCCATCAAGATCAGGTATTAATGTTATAGATGTATATCTTGCCGATTCTCCTAATAACTCTTGGGTATTTGATATCGAATCGGTTGCTCATATTTGCAATTCGATGCAGGGGTTAATAAGGAGTAGGAGCGTTGCAAGAGGCGAGGTTGATCTCCGAGTTGGAATAAAGCAAGGGTTGCTGCATTGGCCTTCGGGACCTTGCCACTACATTTACCTTCAGGATTTTTTATGGAATTAAATCATTATTATTATGTTCCAGCATTAAGGAGAAACATTATTTCTGCCTAATGTTTGTTGGCAGAAGATTATAAATTCAATATTGAGGACAATGGTTGTTCTATAATTTTGAATAAGATGTTTTATGGCTTTGCTCTCGTTGTGAACGGGTTGTTTATTTTAAATCTCGATGATGCTCCTGTATATAATATTGATGCTAAGAGGCTTCGGCCAAATGATTTGAATCCCACTTACTTTTGGCATTATCGCTTGGGTCATATTTGTCAGAAACGCATGATGAAGCTCCATAGCGATGGTCTTCTAAAATCATTTGATTTTGAATCATTTGAAACATGTGAGTCTTATCTACTTGGTAAGATGACCAAGACACCTTTCATAAGGTATTGTGAGAGGGCATCTAACATATTGGAACTCATACATACTGATGTATGTGGACCAATGAGCACGACAGCTAGAGGTGGTTTTCAGTACTTCATTACTTTTACTGATGACTATAGTAGATTCGGCTATGTCTACTTAATGAGGCACAAGTAGGAAACTTTTGAAAAGTTCAAGGAATTCCAGAATGAAGTACAAAATCAAGTGGCAAGAAAATGAAGTTTCTACGATTTGATCGTGGAGGCGAATATTTGAGTCATGAGTTTAATAATCATCTAAAGAGTTGTGGAATTGCTCCATAACTTACGCCTCCCGGTATGTCTCAAAGGAATGGGGTGTCCGAGCGGCGTAATCGGACCTTGTTAGACATGGTTTGGTCAATGATGAGTCAGTCAGATCTACCACTATCTTTTTGGGGTTACGCTCTAGAAACTACAACTTTCACACTTAGCAGGGTACCATCTAAATCTATAGATAAGACACCATATGAGATGTGGACTGGAAAGAGCCCCAGTTTGTCTTTTCTAAAAATTTGGGGTTGTTATGTTTATGTTAAACGTCAGACATCTGACAAACTCACACCCAAATCGGATAAATGCTTTTTCATGGGATATCCTTGGGAGACATAAGGATATTACTTCTACAACCGAGAAGAGGGCAAAGTGTTTGTCACTCGGAATGGTGTCTTTCTAGAGAAAAAGTTTCTCTCGTGAAAGGCAAGTGGAAGAACAGCGCAAGTCAAAGAAGTTCGAGTTACTCCACTTGGGGAGGACTTAATCAGAGACGCCCCTATGGGGGAAAATCTGGTCGAGGAACCCGTGGTTGAGAAAACTCTACTTGGAGGGACCTCGATCGAGGAGGCACTAATGCCACGAAGGTCAGACAGGTTGCGTAAAGTACCTGCTCGGTATTCGCATGGTATATTGTTGTTGGACAGCGATGAGCCTACGACCTATAAGGAAGCGATGATGGGCCCAGATTCTGAGAAATGTCTTGGAGCCATGATGTCCGACATAGAATCCACGGAAGACAATCAAGTTTGGAACCTGGTCGATCCGCCTAATGTTGTAAAAACCATTGAAAGCAAATGGGTTTATAAGAAGAAGATTGATATAGATGGAAATGTTCACATCTATAAAGCTAGACTTGTTGCAAATGGTTTCCGACAAGTTCAAGGAGTTGACTATGATGAGACTTTCTCGCCGGTAGCGGTGCTTAAATCTGTATGGATCATTCTAGCTATTGCTGTATATTTCAATTATGAAATATGGCAAATGGATGTCAAAACGGCTTTCCTTAATGAAAACCTAAGTGAGGACGTGTACATGACACAACTTGAGAGTTTTGTTGATCCAAAGAACGCTAGTAAAATATGCAAACTTCAAAAATCCATTTATAGGGTTAGCAAGCATCTCGGAGTTGGAATATTCGCTTTGATGAGGTAGTCAAAGGGTTTGGCTTCATCAAAAACGAAGAAGAACCTTGTGTTTACAAAAAGGTTAGTGGGAGCGCACATGTAATTCTAATGTTGTATGTAGATGACATATTATTGATTGGAAATGACATTCCTATGCTGGAATCCGTTAAGACTTCACTGGAAAATAGTTTTTCTTTGAAGGACTTAGGAGAAGCATCATATATCTTGGGTTTAAATATCTATAGAGATAAAGAGAAAAGGATAATTGGATTAAGCCAAAGTACTTACATTGACAAGGTGTTGAATCGGTTCAACATGCAGGATACCAAGAAGGGGTTCTTGCTTATGTCGCATGGAATAAGTCTTAGCAAGAGTCAATGTCCTTCGACAATTGATAAGCGAGACCATATGAGTAAGATTCCATATGCTTCGGCTATTGGGTCTATCATGTACACTATGTTATATACTCAACCAGATGTATCATATGCTCTAAGTGTTACGAGAAGATACCAGTCTGATCCAGGTGAAGGTCACTGGATAGCAGTTAAAAACATTCTTAAGTACTTGAGAAGGACTAAGGATGTGTTCCTAGTTTATGGAGGTGACGAAGATCTCATTGTAAACGGTTACACTGATGCAAGCTTCCAAACCGACAAGGATGATTGTTGTTCGCAATCTGGATTTGTATACATTTTAAATGGAGGCGCAGTGAGTTGGAAAAGTTCCAAACAAGACACGATTGTAGATTCTACGACGGAGGCCGAGTACATTGCGGCTTCTGAAGCTGCAACGGAGTGTGTTTAGAAAAAGAAATTCATTTCTGAATTGGGTGTGGTCCCTAATGCGTCCAGCCCAATGAATCTCTATTGTGATAATAGTGGAGCCACTGCGCAGGGTAAGGAACCAAGGTCCCATCAAAAGTCCAAACACACACTCAGGCGATATCATCTTATTCGCGAGATTGTGGATAGAGGAGATGTAAAGATATGCAAAGTTCAAACGAATTCAAATGTTGCTGATCCATTGACAAAGCCTCTCACACAGCTAAAGCATGAGATTCACACAAGAGCTATGGGTATTAGATACCTGAATGATTGACTCTAGTGCAAGTAGGAGACTGTTGGAAATATGCCCTAGAGGCAATCATAGAGATGATTATATTTCCATAAATGTTCATGAACTATGAGATTGTTCTTTGAATAACATCATGGATATTGATTAAAAAGTACGCAACTTGTTTGTGAAACTCTGTGTTCTTCTTACTGATGTTCATTCTAAAAAGGGGTCCCTAGTCGATAATCATATGAGGACACATATGAGTAGACTAGCATATGTATTGATCGATGACCATGTTTCACGGGTCATAGATATGGAGATATCAAACTAATAATATGGACACATGTTAGAGAACATGGTGTTTGACATCGACCCACTATGAAATACTGCGAGAACATTGTATTCTTTCAGGACATTAGTTGGTCTCAAATACGATGTGTATGCTATATCCTTCGACTTGAGATTGTCGCATGTTCTCAAGGTGCGTAATGGCTTACTTAGGGGTCGTCAAACGCTGCACTGTAACTGGGTAGTTATAAAGATGACTTTCGGGTTTGTCATGAAACATGCTGTGAGGTGTGGTCGATCAAAATAGGATTTGCCCCTCCATACAATGGGAGAGATATATCTAGGCCTCTCGAGTGGACGAATTCCAGAAACACATGGCCATGCTACTCGAGTAGAGAGTTACTAGAGTCATCGAGTTAAAGAGTTAACTCGATGTATTCAGGGAATCTGAGTCATGACATCGAGAAAGAGTGGTCAAGCCATCTAAACAAGGATGACTATTAGTCGCTTTGGGTTTGGCCGATATTGTAAGGCAAAAGGAAATGCATATAGGACATTGTTGAGGTTCGTCCGATCTTTACATGTATTCGGGAGTCGGTAAGTCCTGCTAGGGGCCACTATCGACTATTGGTGGAATGCTCGATGATCGAGTAGGAGTACTTGACAGTCGAGTAGGAGTACTCAATGATCGATAGGGGTATTCCAGCCATGTCCGAGTGCATGTGAACCTATAAGGTCGCACACTTAAAGGGATGTAACCAATTCGGATAGGGACTTGAGTTGTAATGGTCTTAGAGTTCATAATGGGCTTGAAGGGTTGAAACCCGTTATGGGACGTCTATATAAAGGGAGGAGGTGCTGGCTTTGCAATTGATGAGATATAGGATTGGGAATTCCTGAAACCCTAGCCGCCACCCCTCCTTCGCCTAGAACCATGCAGCCGATGCTAGCACTTCGGTGCGTGGTGTTCCTGCCCCGTACGTGTGGATACCTTGGAGGCGTTGCTGTGAAGCTTCAACGCTAGGACAATCCGCAACCTGCGAAAGCCACAAGGAGCTGTTGAGGAGGCGCGAGGCTAGTACGACTACATCTGCGCCACCGCGCTACATCGACTCTACTTCTGCTACGGGTCTACGCGTCTAGTGGTAATTCTATGATCTATAGCTTGTAGTGGTTCTTTGGTTACGCGGTAGAAAACTTTGTTTTTCGCTATAGTAGCCTACCTGTTCCCTAGCAGACACAACAATGCAATATCGCCCTAAGTCCTAACCTAAGCTGTGCTTTCTCAAGCGATAAACGAACAACCTTCCTTGCTGTTCCGATACGATAAAGGCTATAATTTCTAACCCAAAAACCCAAATAAAGAAAGAAATGAACTAAGTGACAGAGCTATCAAAGACTCCATTTAGCAACACCAACCCTAACCCAAAAATTTCAGCATGCTGCCAACCGGACAGTCACCTTCAAACTAGCATAACATCTAGCAAACAACCTCAAAATCAGCAAACAAAGACATTTTTCGAATCTACAAGAAATTTCTTAGCTTTCTCTAGTTATAGAAATAATTTAATTCAGCCCTTAACTAGCCGTAAACAGCATAGATCCGAAGCTTCTGCCAGCAGCAGCAAACTCTGAACAGCAGACAATCAAACTCTAAACAGCAGACACAAAAATGACCATAACTCCTAAACGGCTGAACCAAAGTTCGTGTTCTTGGTCTCTAATTAAACGTGAGATGACAATCTACAATTTCTTCTACAGTAACCCTTCAATAAATGCTTGTGGGAACCTCAAATCGTAGCTCAAAAATAGGGGTTTGCCCAACTCAAACAATCACAGAACTGCTCCCACTTTAGATCCACTTTTCCCTCCCAAAATCCCCAACCCTAGAACTCCCAAATCTAGTTGGGCCCCTCCAAGAACAGCATCAAACCACCCAACTAAACCGTAAGAAATCAATACCTCTACTTACCTTCAAAGGAGAACCAAGGAGGAGGAGAATGCAGCCTGGGAGCAGCTCGACCAGGAGGTAGAGGCACCAGGGGTAGGGAGGAGCTTCGGTTGGGGAGCTCAGCCAGGGAGTGAGGTAGCAGCCAGGAGAAGGACTCGGCTGGGAGGGGAGCCAGGGAGAAAAAAGGAAAAAGAACTATGGGATTAAGTGGGGGGGGATTAGGTGGGAACTCCTCTCACAAGAGCTAAAACTCACCTACTGTAGCCCACAGACAGGCCCACAAGACCCGTCTCTAATTTCCTTAAACTAAAAAGATAAGCGATATTACAACCGTTTCCTTGTCGTCGTCCCTAGCACTGACATTCTTCGTATGGGTCCACCGGTCAGTCACATTATTTCCATGCACCTGGTCCACTGTGGACCTGAGCCGGCCTATGGACTTGGTCCTTGAACACAGGGCCCACATGTCATCATAATATGGATTTTTTGATTTATTTTTATTCAGGAAATAGATTGCTGACATCGTAAATCATTTTCCCTTTAGAATAATAAATCAGGAAATTCAAATTTTCTATTTTTCTAGTGTTATCTTTTATTTGCATCTTTCGAGAGATCGCTCTTCTTCATACGAGCTCTGATTGAGGCGATTCAAGTTTCAAAAAATTTATAAATTCAAGATCTATTTAATGGTGAATTTTTTTTATTTTTAAAGATTGTTTGCTCTTTAGTTTGTATTTATTTGTTGTTTCTCTCTCGATTCACGTAGACGGTGAAGTGCCTGGATCATTTGAGGGTGAAGCATTGACTCAAGCTCATGGTCCAGATCAAGAACAAGACCTATTCTAAGGCAGGTTGTGCTTTGATCATGTTGAACCCAGTTTTGTAAATGCTATATTGTTTTAAACTATTGCATATTATTTTATGCTTAGAATTGTTTTTAATTAATTTGGAAGAGTAGTTATTCAACCCAATTGGATTATACCTACCTTGACATGCGTATGTCAAGATTATTTGTCACCCTAAGATGGATCATTATTAGTTGGTTGCTAATAGATACCAATGTGGGTTGGTTAGATTGTGTGTAGTTTGCTTAGCCATGCCACATACATCTGATGTCTTTTGGAAGTGCAAATTCAACTTGACTAATGGAATATGGAACATATTTATCAAAGGGCGTGTCATGTGTTGTCACACAATGATGTTGAGATGTTGATGGTATGTGTTCCACGATAATCAACTCGGGCGGTAAATGATTTAGACTAGGGCAAGTGGCAAGTGGATGTGTCCCATGGTGGGTCTATGTGGTATTGGGTTGATATGTGAGCAAGAGTGACATGGCTTTTTATGAGTGATTGGAACTATTGCCTCGATCTATTAAGGACTTAACCTTGCAAGCCATTGAACTGGGCTAATCATGTAACCACATGTCTGTTATGGGCCAAACCTAACTTAGTAAGTTACTGAGTCTTGACATATGATACCTCAAGTGGAAAACCAAACTGTGTGTGCAGTCAGGGAAGGATGTGTGTAGTGGCCTCACATCTTGAACAATGATTGTTTCTAGTCCAACGATAAGTCCCTCCTATTTTTCTACTCTATGTGAGGGAAGAAATAGTGAGTCTAGACTTTTCAGGAGGTTCTATGTTCGGATAGAGTTTTAAAAAGGTTTTGATATGATCTTCTTAGTCGCATGTATGGGTACGTGTAATGGCTGACAGTATAAGATTGATCATATCTTATGGGTAAAGTGTATAACCTCTGCAGAGTGTAAATATATTTGGATAGCCGTGTCTATGGTTATGGACAATGCTCGAGAATTTCAGTCAAATGTTAGATTTTATAAAAACTAAAACTTACGAAGGAAGGTTGTGTGCCATTGGAAGTTCTAGAAATTGGATTAGGTTGTGTGCCAGTTTATTCTTGAGAAAATACCTGAAATTTACTTATTATTTTTATGTGTTTTACTATCACTTCAATCTATTTATTGTATTCATTTGTAAATGCTACATTAATACAAAATAACCATGATAGTCATTCATTTGGAATAAGCCTTGCATATAGTTTAATAGTCTTGCATTCTTCGCACAACTTATTGAGTGCATCATGTACTCACCTTTGCCACAACAAAATCATCGGTTGAAAATTAGTCTACACCTACTCTGGTGGAGTATCAGGAGGAGGCGAATTTCTAGGGTGGGAACGTTGTCAGTTGCCTATGGCATATTAATGGGTTATGTATGAAGTTTTTCATTCCGCTGCTACTTTATTTATTATAGTTTAAGCTCTGTATGGCGTAATTATGTAAAGTCGACCATAATGTCAATCAACTATGTAAAATTCAAGAAATAAAGTCTTTTATTGTTTTTTCGATGTGTGTGATTGTGATATTCATCTATGTTGCCACTGTGTGCACTAGCATGATCCTAGACTAGTGCAATATACACAGATGGTCTGGATTTGCATATTGGGGTCACGACACGAGCGTAGATATCCTTTGCCAAATATCTCCCTTGCCAACATATTTGGAAGCAATAACCTGAATCTAATATCCATCCATGAGAAGTACCTGTTTGAGTGACAACAAGTACATCCAAATCATCTTTTGCTACCACCATTGAGCATGTAACTTTCATTTTCTTCAAACTCGGACAATCCTTTGTCATATGACCTTCCTCGTCACATAGATAGCATATTCGTGTGCCCTTACTCTCGCCCTTCTTCTTCCTATAACTCTTTCTTTTGTGTACTAAACCAGCTGCAGCAAATGCTTGATCACCCAAGAATGAAGATTCATATGGCTTTTTCAAGGTCTCTTCCTCCAATAGATATGCAACTACCTTGTTGAAGTTGAGAGTATTTTTCGTGACGAGAATATTCATTACCAATTTCTCCCATGATGGTGGTAGTGATAATTTTAGTATGACGACCTTATCGTACTCCTCAATGTTCTCATCCATTGTAATCAAATGTGTGAAAAGGTTGTTGAAGACATTGAGATGGTTAACGAACCATGTACCTTCCTCCATGCGCAACCTATACTATTGTCGCTTCAGCATCCACCTATTTGTTAGCGATTTTTCCATATACAATTATTCTATGTCCTTCCATAATTTTTTTTGATGAATTCTCCTTGATGACCTACTATTTTACCTCATCGAAGAAACATAGATGGATTGTTCTCACAGCCTTCCACTCCACCACCTTCTAGTCTACAGTAGACGTCTTTTCTGGTTTGTCCCCTTCAAGAGCAGTGATTAACTCTTGCTGGACAAGGACATCCTTTACCACACATTGCCACATGCTAAAATTCCCTCTGTCGTTAAATATCTCTACTTGATTCCACACTGTCGATATCAATCTTGATTTTATGCGACCTAAAATTTTACCGATCTTCTCACAAATCTAATTAATCTAGCTTTGGCTCTAATACCATTTGCTATACTCTGATACCCCTTCTTATGCTCATTAGCCCCCGAGATCAGACCAGAGTTTTGTGAGATACGACATAAGTGTGCACGGTCTCAGGAACAAAGAAGATGAATCTTGTAAAGAGGACCAAAATAACAATGTTGAAGCAACCACAATAAGAGAGAAAAGATTTGGTGAAGCCGAGCGCAGATTCTTTAAGCATAACCTCAAAAGAGTATAAGGGATTATTGATCTCTGACAACCTCTCAAACTTTTTAAGACCCTTGGATCCTTACCCTATACAACAATCTAGTGCTAAAACATAACCTAAGTTCTAATCCTCTCGTGCATCTTTTGCTCTGGATGAGTTGGCTTGTGGCTTCTTCATGACCTCCCCTAAGGTTTATATAGCCTCCCTAGTTTTCCTCTAAAGCAAATAGCAATCATATTCCTATTAAGATTAGGAATCCCACTCCTATTAGATTAGGAAAAATCCTATTAAGATTAATCTAGAACACATTTTCAAATCCTAAAATAATATATATGAGTCATCATATTTAACAAACATTATCTTTTGTACTTCAGTGACATAAGCAACCATGGCTAATGATTTTCCTCCATTGAAAGCATGTATACACACCCCTTGCTGATTTTTATGTACAACCGGTTTGACTCTACTATTGTTTTACCACAAGATGCGGCTATCGGGTCGGGCTTTCTGGGGCCAGCCGCAGGCACAGCATAGCACGCCTGTGCATGGGTCAGGCTAGCATGGCATGATTGTCATGGCCGTGCCAGTTCTTGGTCTGGCATGGCACGCTATAGGGCTAGTAGGCGGGCACGATGAGCGACATAGCATGACACATCTCGAAGGGTCGTGCTTGGTCTGGCATGGCACGCTATAGGGCTAGCAGGCACGCATAGGCATGGTATGGCTTTGGCACCATTTTTTTATAGTTTTTGACAAATATTCTGATAATATTTGGTAGGAGAAGTAAAGAAAGAAGAACTACCTCAACAGTGCAACAAGTTCGAGGAGATTCAAGCAATTCAAGTGTGTGGAAGAAGCTAAAAGGCATGGTGTCAAGATCGTCTACCAAAGTGTTGAGCAAGTCACAATGGAAACTATAGGTAGAGATCAACTACCATCTCAACACGTTTTTTGTGGAGAATGAATAAAATTTAGTTTTTTCCCTTAATATTTTATGTCCACTGCCTTGGCCCAGTGCGTCTCCGAATCTTTTGCTCTACTCGCAATAGTGCAAATGGACTGAGCCTGGATCGGTACGGCACGAATATCGCACAATGTGCCAATAAAATGTGCCTAAGCTCGTCGGAGATAAGTCGAACTGACACGGCATGATGCGACGGGCTGGCTGGACCGTGACAGCAGGGTCTAGACCCACGAGCATCGTGCCAGTGCTGTGTCGCCCCCTTATGGCTTGCCCACAAGGCTTTCCTCTAGATTGGCTGCTCGCATCAACCTTTTCAATTTAATTTCAACAACCTATGACCGGTGGCAAAGCCATATTTAATTGAACATCTCTCTCTAGCTCTCCCTCTCGCTGCAGCATGCATTAAGAATTGCGTGGCAAGGCTCTCCTTTCTAGAAGTAACCTTTTTGCTTCTCACACAAGGATTGCTCATGATTAAAAATATAGGTACTTAATTCGTAGGCACACTATAGTTATCTACCCCTTTGCAACATTCTGATGCTGACATTTAAACTAAATTACCTTTCCCAAGCACAAAAATATCTAAATTAAAATTTTGATCCTGTACAAAATATTGTAGATCACACGTAGCATCCTTTTCAATCATCATATATTAGTTAGTACTCCTGCCAATTTGGAAAATTTCATGACAATGACTATTTATGATTTCTGGATCATAAATCACGGTTAAGATTTTTCATTTTATTTAGAGCCAACAAAATTCATGAGAAATAATTTTGCATTCGTTTTATTGTATCACCTGCTTTTGTCAAACATCTCACTTGAAGGTTAGATCAGACCAGACTAGAAACGGCATCAAAACAGTAGATTTTGTAAGTGAAGAAATGATTCGGTGGCACACTTAATTTGAAAACTCGAGCAATGTTGTTGCTTGTAGTTAATTGCATTTAGGCCTTCTTTTGGGTTTGATCCGTGATTGGACAAGATGCTTGTGGGGCAATTGCTAACAATCAAGCATCTGATTTACTGCAGGCGCTTGTTGCAACAGTATGCTCCATATTCATATTAGAAATGTTACGCAGCATGTTCAAACCAACACTACAGCATTTTAGGTGAAGTGTCGCAACACTACTGTCCCACGATCCGAGTCAGGTAGAAAAATCATCATGACATGTTCAATAAAAAGAAAATCAGACATAAGATTTTCCATGGACCAAAATTTTATCGTTTCTCTATTTCCAAATCCCAGCTCTGCTGAACAATAGCCATCACCGACACCACCACATAGAAAACAGAAAATCTGCATTCCATCGTCGCCGTTGCAATAGTGAGTTGCCGTTCAGATAATTGTGTTAATAAAGCCAACCCATAAGATGGATGGACGGATGGATGGATAGAGAATTACGTGTGCGGTTTTTGGTTTAGCGTCACGTCCAGCAACGTCAAGCAAGCACGCACCAAATGGAGGTTTGTCCTGTCCACAATCCATCACAAAAATATTGACGAAAAGAAAAACGTGTCCACTTTGGGAGGATTACATGCAGGCCACACTCGCTGATCGTAATCGCGGACCTGAGCTATGACCTGTTTTGGCTATAGCTTACATAAGAAGTGTTAGATTTCTCTTGTTGATGCTAGTAAGGAAGAAATTATTTTAATTTATGGTGTTTTAAATTGATGCACCGTTTTCTGATTTCTTGACTTTAAAACAGTATAAAGGTCTTGCTTATATAGGAGTCAAAACAACCGAATCAAAGTTCCATTCGGACAAACAAAAAACCGACTAGAAAAAGACTTACCATGCACACAGCGACTAGATAATCTTGCCATGCATGCGGAACGGACGACTAGAAAACTTGCCATGCATGCGGAACAACCGACTCGGACACAGACTTAGCAAAGACATGATTACATCTAACAAATCACCCCCTAATCATGTTGCTTTGCTGCTTGATCTCGATGATACTGATCCGAGCGAGTAGGTCTTGGAACTTGATACGCTCGAGAGGCTTAGTAAGAATATCCTCCAGCTGCTCCTCCGTGCTGACATAATCCACCATGACTTTTTTGGCATCGACACGCTCTCGGATGAAGTGGTACCGGGTGTCAATATGCTTGCTGCGGTAATGGAAAACCAGATTCTTGGTGAGTGATATTGTAGTCGTCGCAACAATTTACTTAGTTTCGCACGAAGAGAGAGCCACTGCCTTCTGCTTTTGCAATTGCCAACTGATGGGGCTCGGTCCAAGGAAGAAGAAAACACCAGACGTGCTCTTCTGGTCATTGATGTCCCCGGCCATGTTTACGTCACTGTTGCCGATCAAGCGCTGAGCATCGCCGGCCTTCTTGTAGTAGCACCTGTAGCGGCGTGTTCCAGTGATGTAGCATAGCAGATGCTTCACGACGCTCGTATGCTCGATGGTGGGAGCCTCCATGAATCTGCTCACGTAACCCACCGAGTAGGTGATATCAGGCTGAGTATGCACTAAGTAGCGCAAACTTCCCACGATGCTTCTATGGAGCTTGGAGTCGACAGGAGGATTAGTGCTTGATTTGCTCAACTTGAGCCTCGCCTCCATAGGCACGTGAACTGGATTACATCCTTCCATGCCGGCCTTATCCAAAATCTTTTGCCTGTAGGCTGTTTGGTTGAGGGTGAAGCCGTTTTCATCCTGGTGTACCTCGATGCCAAGGTAAGAACTGAGCAACCCGAGGTCACTCATTTTGAAGAGCTGGTTCATCTCGCCCTTGAACTTGTCGATCTCCGGCTAGTGCGTGCCGGTGATGATGAGATCATCGACATACAACCCAACAAGCAGGTGTGAAGCTCCGGTGCCGCGCATTTACACTGCGTGATCAAAGTCGCTCCGGTGAAACCCAAGTGATAGTTAGCTGCTGTCCAACTTGGTGTTCCACGTGTGCGGTGCTTGTCGAAGGCTATACAGTGCCGTTCGTAGCTTCACTACACTACTATAGAAAGGCCTATACATGATGCCTCATCACAGATGGTTTTTACAAATCATCTGTATTAAGGCTAATCACAGACGGTTTTGCACCACGATTGGCAAAAGCTACATGATGGACTAAGAACCATCTGTAATAAGCCAATATCACAGACGGTTCTATATAAGAACATATGTGAATTATCATAGACGGTTCTTAGATAGAACCGTATGTGATATTAGCTTATCACAGACGGTTCTTTAATATAACCATTTGTGATAACACTCCCTTAGTATATAACTAGGTTCTTCGCACAGATTGTTCAATTACTAACTCCAACGCTCAAAACCCTAGCCGAAGCTTCGCCCCCCGCCGCGGTGCCTCCCCCCGACCTCGCCAATGCCCCCAGCCTTGGTGCGTCCTCGACCGGCATCTCCCCCACGCCCTTGACCTCCCCTCACCGACGGCTACACGCATCGGTCGCCCTTGAGCCCGAGGCTGTGGAGGCGATGACGACCATCTCGGCCGCGAGCATCATCCTACCCATCGGCTACTCCTCTTCCTCCTCCCCATATGCTACTCCTCCTCGGTGAGTACCCTGTTGTCTACTGTTAATAGATCAATAGTTGTGATTGTGAAGCATCGATATGTACATAGGGCATGTGTCGACTTTTGTAGTTGGCAATGAATTTATGGGGTAGGCGCTTAATCTCAAACTCGAAGGTCACACAAGACAAGGGGTTTATACAGGTTCAGGCCCTTAGCGATGGAGGTAATACCCTAATCCTGTGTGCTGGGACTATGCGGATCTCTTGGATCAGATGTTGCTCAAAGCGCAATATGCTCTGGGCAATATGAAGTGTTCTATGCTCTATGGCTTGATCGGATCCCTATGCCGTTACCCGCCCTCTCCCTTATATAGCGGGGGTGGAGCGGCTTACAGAGTCCTAATCGGTTAAGAGATTCCGATTGGTTACAAGATAGAGTTTACATCTTTATCTACCCTATCAATGACTCGGATTTCAACCGTATCTATCATATCTAAAAATGAGTTCAACTTCCTTTAGGATATGTTCCCTTGCGTACGGCAGCGAGGCCTGACATGAGGAGTATCTTCTGGGCCTTCCTCTTGGGCCTGTCATGAGGGTACCCGAGTTCTTATATTCCACAGTAGCCCCCGAGTGCTTCATGATCCGACTGCTTTACTCTGGGCTCCCTGTCTGAAATCCCGACTGGTTTCCTTATCTAATCGAAGAAGGTTTTCCTTTTACAACAGGCGAATTATGAAGAACTCGATCATAAATTCCGTCCTTTGCTTTTCTCAAGTACGAATCTTTTACCGAGATGATTTATTGCGAGTAGTCTCACATACTCCTTATCACGTCTCAAACGTATATTTGATACTTTTCCGCTCAAGTCCTTTAATCTTCATATTGGATAATCTTGAGGCGATCTTGAGGTTGCCTTGTTTTTCTGCGCCAACTCGTTCAGCCGGAGAAACTCCTCGTCTTCTGAAGTCGCATTAACACCAAACCTCTTCAGCTTCTGACGCTTAATATCCCGGCGCTCGCTTCGATTCCGTCTGAACCGGCTATAAAAAGGGTTCCAATATTTGGTGATGTATCCATTCGCTTTCTATCTTACAATTTTTTGCTTTTAGCTTCAGCCTTCATCATGTCACCGTGGTATCTTCAAGCAAAGGCGGACCCCAGGCTGGTTAAATGTTGAGAACAATTCGATCGAGCGTTCGAGGCGCTTCTGGAGGAAGAGGCGAAGCGGCGTGACCGCGAAGCGGTCAGCACTCTCGTCGAGGCCGTGCCTGCCCTTAGCAGGGTTTGGGAACCTCTCGTCGCGATGCTGGGCCGGGTGTGCCGCGGGGAAGTGTAATCCTCCTATGGTACACAATTTGTATATATAGCACTTAGGGCATTTTGTATAACGTAATAAAATACCTTTTGTCGAAGAATCTCTTGTTTAATCTTTCGGCTGTGGATTGGACCCGTTATACGGCGTCCTGGATTTTGTCCGTGACTTGAAATTGACGACACGTTTGTCCGCTGCGAGACGTAGTTTAGGGTCATCGCGAAGTCCGTTTGACTCTGCGTAATCCCGAGTCGCGCAACATTCATCGCTGTCTCAAGGCTAGACGACGTTCAACTCGTTCTTTCGTAGCTTAGTGCCAATTCAAAGTGCGTCGTGGCCTTGACCAAGCAGTCCTGTGTCCAGCTGCTGCAAAGCATAGTACATAATTTAGTTTGTGTCATGCCGAGGTTCTTCTTGGCTCATGGCCGAATGATACCCACGTCCTACGAGCACGGCTCAGCTCTCTTGGAGCGTATCATGATCTCTCATGGCTCTTGGCCGAGTGATATCTTTTCCCGACTGATATCGGAAGCGGCTTTAGACTCTCTCGGAGTGTATCACGTTTTTTTTAAGCGACTCATGGCCGAGTGATATCCATCCCTGACTGATGTCAGGTTTAGCCTAAGCTCTCTTGGAGCATATTACTATTGACGGCTCGTGGCCGAGTGATACCCTTTCCCGACTGATGTCGGACCCGGCTTAAGCTCTCTTGGAGTGTATCACATTTAGATCCGAAGGGCGTCCATACTCGTTTAAAACGACGCACAGCATTCTCGGCCCTCGTGGAGCACGCCCATGGATCTGTGCCCGTTTGGGCTCAATCTTACGGTACATGATTCCGTCATGCGGTAACCACCCAAAGGCCCAATCGTGGGGCATACCGTAAGAAAACAAGTTTTTACTCAAATTGAAGACCATCCACATCCCGTTTAATGCGGTAAGTGGGAAACGAGCCCCATCATGGGGGCGACGTGGCCTCGACGCGATCCGGTCAAATTCGTCAAGCCCGTAAGTCGAGGCGACGGGCACGTAAATCATTTATGAGGAATCGAAAGGATGAGATGTTTCGCAGCCTTTTCCGTCGATTCGGCGAGACCTTATCGCTCTCTCTTTAAAAACTAGGTCGTGACGACGCCTTGACGATTCATCTTTCCGCTGAGCTTTTTCTCATTTCTCCTTCTCGCCTTCCTGAACTCTCCGCCACCAAGGTCAACCTTCGTTGTTCTTGCCTTCTCGAGTCGTTGTCTATCTTTTTGCAAGAATGTCTTCTTCTACTCCTTCTCCGCCTTCGCCACAAGATTGGACGACCTCGACAACGACCGAGGAGAAGCTGAAACCCATGGTAGACGACGGGATCTTGCCTGATCTGGCCCTGATCTCCGCACGCCCGGTCGCCGGTGAATCTATCCCAACTCCCCGCTCCGAGGAGGTGGTGGTTTTCGAATCCTTTTTCCACCGCGGCCTTGGTCTTTCGATCAGTTCTTTCCTTCGCGGCCTTCTTTTCTTTTATGAAATCGAATTGGTGAATCTAAACCCCAATTCTATCCTTCAAATTTCTCTCTTTGTTCACCTTTGTGAAGCTTTTATGGGCATTAGCCCCCATTTCGACCTCTTTCGTCACCTCTATCTCCAGAAGCCCTATCCCTCCAAAAACGACCCCAAGGTTATTGGGGGCGCTGGATTCCAGCTGCGGGAAGGGCTGAAGAAGGACTATTTTGCCATTCCTGTCAAGACCTCCAACAAGGGCTGGCATAAGGAAT
Source organism: Otatea glauca (assembly GCA_036346275.1). Taxonomy (NCBI): domain Eukaryota; kingdom Viridiplantae; phylum Streptophyta; class Magnoliopsida; order Poales; family Poaceae; genus Otatea; species Otatea glauca. The sequence continues at coordinate 13,300,562 of CM070716.1, read as the reverse complement.
GGTTTTACTGTACCAACCCCGATTTGTCTCTGCCTCAGTTCACTGGGCGCCGTCGCTCAATGTCTATTTCCTGGGGTTCCGCCCCTGCTTCTTCCGACATGGATCAAGTGTCTGAACTCTTGGCACTGATCAGAAAGCTGAAAGATAGCGGGCTCACAGGAGTGGGTTTGGCCCTCCACTTCATCGCCCGCCGGGTGCAGCCCCTGAAGGAGCGAGTTCATCTGGGATTCGCTTATAGGGGACAAAGTGACCCGACCCGGGAACGACCCGACGATTTGCCAAGGGAGAGATTATGCACCAGGGCTGGAAAACTCTTTATCTCGAGCAACGACATATTATCTGTAAAGTGCCCAAAATCTTTCAACATATCACGCCCCCCTCCTGCGGTAGGTGATTTTTATTGGGGATTTTGCGTTTTCTTCGTTCTTTGAAGTTTTGCTAACTCTTGATTTTCATCTTCAGGATCGCATCGCATTCTTCAATGTTCCTCCTCTTCTGGAAATGCCTCCTCGCCCAGGCTGTTCTCCGAAGCGCCGAGCGCGGTCTCCAGCAGGGAGCCCTGCTGCAAAGAAGGGAAAGAAGATACTGTCTGATGACCTCGGGACCCCCTGACGTCCGGTCGGTGGTCCCAAAATCCAAGATCCACCTGCTCGAGTCCCGGCGGGTTGTCCAGAGAAGTCCGGGGCACCAATCGGCGGTGGTCTGAGTGGCTCTTCCGGGGGTGGGCCAGCTATTCGCAAGAAACCCCCGATGAGAATGAGGAAATCTAATAGGTCCGTTACTCTGTTGACTCCATTTTTATTCTTCGGTCTTGCTGACGATTTTCCTCCACAGGGACCCTTCGCTTGATACGCCCGTCGGGTCTCCGCCTGAGGGCCCTGCTGAGGTTGGACCTCCCGGAGTTCATACTTCGACAGGGGAAACTGCTTCTGAGGGCGCCGAAGTGTTTCCTAGTCCCCTGGCGCCGTCTCCTGTTCGCGTTGCCCCTGCGATAGATCCCGATGCTCTTGAGCCAGCCTCCTGCTCGTCCCCTGAGGTTGAAGAGATTCACCGAGTCCCGCTAGCCCCTGCTCGCCCCCGGCTAATAACAGATACAGCCTTTGCCGATGATGAGGGTTTGAAGCTTTTGGACGACCCGGAGGAAGAGCAGAGAGAGAGGGATGACTTTTTCATCCATGCCAAGGCTTGTGCGCATGCCGCCCAGGTGAGCATTCCTCCAAAACCGCTTTGTCCCTGCTTCCGCCCTTCTTCCACGCGTTTACCTTTTGCTATGATGATTATAGAAAATAGGGGAGCGCTTCGAGCGAAAGTCCGAGTACATTCAAAGGATGCTCCCTGAAATCCAGACGCGCCAGGAGTATTTGGCCGACCTAGCACGCATCAAAGCCGAGTATACGGCCGAGCTGCAATCCCTTCGGTCTGAACTCCAGACATCGCGGGCAGAACAAAACGCTCTGCGCCAGGAGAACCTGGATGTCACCGGCTCTCTCCGAGGTAGCTATCTCTTGGGTTGTTTCATGTTTTTCGCTTAGTCGACTATCTTGCCGATTTCTTGTGTTTGCTCGGCTCGGATTCGCTCTCACGGTTCAAGGAAAACTTAAAGCCGTGGAAGATTCCCGAGTGAAGCTGGAGAAGGATTTTGAAGGTGTAGCTGTCAACTAGTCTTTGCTTGATCCTTTACTATCTTCTCTAACGCTTTGCTTTGCAGATTATAAGGTCAAAACTCAGGCGCAATACGCCGTCTTCGGTGAGAGAGTTAAGGTTATCGAAACTTCCTGCGCTGAGCTCCAGGACGCTTCTAGCCCCCTGCTTAGTTCGCTTCATCCATGTGGCGAGAGGCCACTCAGCAGGGGTGAGGTCGTCGTCCGGCTAAAGGAAGCCCCGGGGGCCCTCAAGAATCAAGGAAGGAAATGGCTAACGGTGCCACCAGACATCGGCGATCACCAAGTCCTCTATCCCGAGTGGATCTTGAGGCCCTTAGGGAAGGCTACGCTCGCGATGTTGACGAAGATCGGGCTGCCGAGCTCTGGGAGGAAGTCAGTGATACTTCTTTGTCGATTGTAGAGACTCTTGACCTTTAAAGGCATAAAAAGTGTTCCCTGTTTTTTCTTCATGAAAATATATATCTTTGAGTGGTTTGACTGGTGATCTTTGTTCATCTGACTCCAGCCCCCAGGCTCTGGGATATGATTCATGGATCTTGTCCCTGAGTCTTAACATAAGAGCGAAGCACTCGAATTCACGATTATAAAAGTGGTTATATGAAAACGACTTTTTCAATCAAACTTTTATTCACAAAGCATTAAACAGAAATACAAAAACTTAAGCGAAAAAGCGACGTAGCTGTTCTATATTCGAAGTATTGCTGATTGTCGATCCATCTTCTCGCTTAAGTTTATAAGCTCCGGGACGAATTACTTCATCGATGATGTAAGGGCCCTCCCAACTTGGAGAGAGTTTATGTTCGCTCTTTTGATTCCTCCGTAGGACTAGATCTCCTTTGGAGAACGCGCGGCTTTTTACATTGCGCCCATGATAACATCGTAAGTCTTGGAGGTATTTTGCTGAACGAATTGTTGCGACATCCCTGGCTTCTTCCAATCTGTCGAGGTCTTCTAGCCGGCTGTCTTCTGAAGCGATCTCTTCATAACTCTGAACCCGCGGGGATCCGAATTCTAACTCGGATGGTAAGACCGCTTCTGTGCCATATACCAGCAAGAAAGGTGACTGCCCGGTTGCTCTGCTGGGGGTAGTTCATAGCCCCCAGAGTACTGAAGGCAGTTCTTTGACCCACCGAGTAGCATATGGTTGGAGTCGATCGAAAATTCTTGCTTTTATGCCTTGGAGCACCATACCATTAGCTCGCTCAACCTGTCCGTTACTTTGGGCGTGCGCGACTGACACGAAGCAAATTTTTATGCCTAGCTCCTCACACCAATCTTGAAATACTTCGCCTCTGAACTGAGTGCCATTATCCGTGATGATTCGGTTGGATACGCCAAATCTAACCACGATCTCGTGAAAGAATTCTCTGGCCTTTGCCGCCGTAATGGTGGCGACTGGTATGGTCTCAATCCATTTGGTGAATTTATCAACGGCGACGAAGAGATGCGTATAGCCTCCTTGAGCCTTTTTCAGAGGTCCCACCATGTCGAGCCCCCAGACCGCAAATGGCCATGTAATCGGGATAGTCTGTAGTTCCTGCGCTGGCTTGTTCATTTGGCGTGCAAAAAACTGACATCCTTCGCATGTCCGAATGATGTCCTCCGCATCTGTGATGGCAGTCGGCCAAAAGAACCCTTGGCGATAGGCTTTTCCGACCAGGGTCGATGATGCCGCATGGTTCCCACAAATTCCCGAGTGGATTTCTTTGAGCAGGTCTTTGCCTTTTTGTTCTGATATGCATCGTCGCAGTATGCCAGAGGAGCTCTTACGATAAAGCTCCTTTCCAACGTTATATAACTCTTGCTTCGGCGCATGATCCGCTCGACTTGGACGCGGTCCTCGGGTAGCTTGTCATTTATCAGGTAGTCCAGGTATGGAGATGTCCAATCTGGGGTAATAATCAAGACCTCTGCCTCTTCCCCTTTTTCTATCGGATATGCGCTTTTGGCCGAGCGCTGATCGTGGGTTTCTGAATTTCTTCCACGAATATTCCCACGGGTACCCTGGACCAGCAGGATCCCATCTTCGCCAATTCGTCGGCTGCTTCGTTGTCCCGTCGAAGCACGTGAACGAGCTCGAGTCCATCGAAGTTGCCTTCTAGCTTGCGCACTTCTTGGCAATATGCTGCCATGTTGTCCTCGATGCAAGACCATTCCTTCTTCACTTGATTGACCACGAGCATTGAATCTCCGCGAACCGCCAGTCGCCGAATGCCGAGAGATATGGCGATACGGAGTCCGTGAATGAGTGCCTCATACTCGGCGGCGTTGTTGGAAGCAGGAAAAAATATCTGGAGGACATACCTCAACCTTTCTCCGCTCGGTGATATGAGTACTATACCAGCCCCCGCGCCGTTGAGCATGAGGGAGCCATCAAAGTACATCGTCCAATACTCGAGTTTTTTAGTGATTGCAGGGTGCTGTAACTCTGTCCACTCGGCCGTAAAGTCAGTGAGTGCTTGGGATTTGATGGCCCTGCGGGGCTTGAATTGAATGTCAAAGGCCCCGAGTTCAACTGCCCATTTGGCAATTCTTCCAGTGGCCTCCTGGTTGTGAAGTATGTCTCCGATCGGGAAGGAAGTGACTACCGTAATGGCATGCTCTTGGAAGTAGTGTTTAAGCTTGTGAGATGTAAGGAGTACGGCATATAGTAGCTTCTGCACTTGTGGATACAGTCCCTTGGATTCACTTAGGACTTCACTAACGAAGTAAACCGGGTGCTGGATTCTGTGCGCCTGAGCCGTTTCCTCCCTTTCAACGATGATCGCAGCGCTGACTACATGTGTCGTTGCCGCGATATAAAGTAGCAGGGGTTCTTCTGGCATTGGCGAGACTAATACGGGAGGTGTCGTCAGGAAGGTCTTCAGATCTTCGAATGCTTGTTGCGCTTCCGACATCCACTGGAACTTATCTTGTTTCTTGAGTAGTTTGAAGAAAGGCATACCTCGCATACCCAGTCGGGAGATGAACCTGCTTAGAGCGGCCATGCACCCCGTAAGCTTCTGGACGTCTTTTTGGCTAGTTGGTGGTTGCATATTTGATATGGCCTTGACTTTCTCCGGGTTGGCTTCGATGCCTCGTTGTGACACGATAAATCCGAGCAGTTTTCCCGAAGATACTCCGAAAACACACTTCTCAGGATTCAGCTTCATGTTGAAGGCCCTTAAACTTTCGAAAGTCTCGGCTAGGTCGATGATAAGATCTTTCATTTCCCGAGTTTTTACGACAACGTCATCTACATACGCCTCCACGTTGCGCCCGAGCTGGGCGTGAAAACACCGCTGTATCGCACGCTGATAGGTCGCACCAGCGTTTTTTAGCCCGAATGCCATCGTGGTGTAACAGTAAGCTCCGAAAGGCGTGATGAACGAGGTCTTGATATGATCTTCCTCCTTTAGGCGAATCTGGTGATAACTCGAGTAGCGTCAAGAAAACTCAAAATTTCACAACCAGCGGTCGAGTCTACCACCTGATCGATTCGGGGCAGCCCAAAAGGATCCTTCGGGCACGCCTTGTTGAGATTAGTATAATCAACGCACATGCACCAAGTTTTATTCTTCTTTTGAACTAATACAGGATTCGCTAACCAATCAGGATGATACACTTCTTTGATGAAACCTGCGGCTAGGAGTTTCGTGATTTCCTGTTTTATGGCGCCCGACGATCCGAGCGAACCGCCAAGCCTTTGTTTGACGGGTTTTGATTTCTCATCGACATGGAGAGAGTGCTCGATCACCTCCTTGGTACACCCGCATATCGATGGTTTCGGCGAAGATGTCCTGTTAGCTTGGAGGAAGGTGGCGAGCACGCTTCCTATTTGTCCTCGAGCCCTGTCCCGATCATGGTTGTTTTAGACGTGTCAGACGGGTCAAGAATGATCCTTTTAGTGCCTTCGCCAGGCTTAATTCCTGAGGTGGCCTGCTTTTTTGATGGTACTTCTCCTTCGTTTTGAAGCGTGGCAGCCTCCGCCCGGATGTTTTTTGCCTGGGTACCTGCTTCCTGTAATTCGGCAAGTTCATGATCTCCCGGTCGCATTGTGAGGATTGCCTGATATCGCCACGGAGTGCGATGACTCCTTTGGGTCCCGGCATCTTCAACACCGAGTAAGTGTAATGAGGTATGGCCATGAATTTGGCTAGGCCAGGCCTTCCCAAGATGGCATGATACGCCGTCTCGAAATTGGCTACCTCAAAATTGATGAATTCGGTCCGAAAATTATCCTTGGTCCCGAACGTAACTAGCAATGAGATCTGTCTGAGGGGGAATTAGGACGCCCCGGGGATTACTCCGTGGAAAGGCTGGGTGCTTGGCCTCAGCTCCGAACGGGGGATGCTCATGTTGTCGAAAGTTCTGGCGAACAGGACGTTGAGCACACTTCCACCGTCGATCAGAACCCTCTTGAGCTTCACACTACGCACAACTGGGTCATGTACGAGAGGAAACTTACCCGGATATGGGACCCGGCTGGGGTGATCTCTACGGTCAAAGGTGATCGGGACCTCTGACCATTTTAGAAATTGAGGAGTCGCTGGTTCCACTGCGTTGATCTCCCGAGCGGTAAGTTTTTGCTTCCGCTTGGACTCGTATCCAGTTGAGCCCCCGTAGATGTAGTTTAGTTCTTGCTCGGGCTCCTAGAAATCTTCTTCATCTGGGAGTTCCTTCTTCTTTGCTGGAGCAACTTCGTCCTTGGCTGGGGCCGGTTGCCGTTGACTTTCGCTCGCAAAACGCTTCAGAGTGAAGCAGTCCTTGGCTACGTGTTTTCCCTTGGGGTGGAAAGGACAGATCGCCTCCATGACGGTGCTGTAGTCGGGTGCTTCTCTCCGAGTGGCTCGGGGCCGGTTATGCTCTGCTACCGCGACCAGCTCCTCGCCCTTGCGCTTCCTATCCTTGTGTTTAGAGGACTCGGGCTTATCGCCCTTGCTCTTTTGTGGAGGATGATCTTCTAGCCGCTCGGCCAGAGCATCTGAAGCCGTGGCGTAACGGTCGGCTAACGCAAACATTTCTTTTACGGAGGTCGGGGGCTTCCTGGACATTTTTTTAATAAGATCAGGATCGCTTACCCCTTTCTGGAAGGCCGCCACCACCACCGCTTCTGACACGTCTCTGACGATGTTCTTCTTCTTCATGAAGCGCCGGATGAAATCTCTCAGCGTTTCACCCTTCTTCAGTGCGATTGATACGAGATCCCACTGAGTACGGTCCTCTCATAGGTCCCTAAAAGTTGGCGGCAATTGCTCGCACTGAGTCCTCAGAGTCCACCGAATTGGCGGGGAGGCCCGTGAGCCATGCTTGTGTTGAGGGCTGAGATTGACCGCAAATAGTTCGCCATGACGGTCGATTTCCCTGCTTTGCCTTGACCGCTGAGCGTGACCTGCAACCAAGCTTCTGGATCTCGTTCCCCGTCGAACTTCACAATGCCTTTGGGGTTGAACCCCTCGGGCCAAACCACTCGGCGAAGCCGGGGAGTGAACGATCGGATCCCATCGATGGATCTTTCATCTTGCTGGGGTGGACTCCGGCGTGGCACTCTTTTAGCTTGGTGATGACCGTCAAAACGTCGGGGTGAGGTTCGGCACGGCGAGTCATTGGCTCAGCGTTCGTCGTCACTTCCACTCCGGCGATGATGAATTCTATGATCGTCATGGTCATCCTGCATTCGGTCGTTCCGCCGATCGTAGCTTATGCCGAAACGCTCGTAGTCGTCGCGGCGTCCGAGTCTTTCTTCCTCGTTCCGCTCTCGTCGCCTGGCCGTGATATCCTGGCGGAGGTCGCGGTCAAGGATCTGTCGAGCGTCTCCAGTAGGCGATGCGTGGTGCCGACTGCCAACGCTCCTGCTGGTTGCAGTCCGACTGCTGGCGACGCGAGTGGCCGCGTTGGAGCGCGAGTGCGCTTCTCCTGATTTTGCTGGATAGCTGCCGCCGTCACCATGGCCCTGATGTGAGCCACGATCGGGGCTGCTAGACTATCCGATGCAATCATCGGGTCCAGCGTGTCGAGGCGTCTTGAGCGGCGGCGTTTTGCATCGCGCGCACGGAAGGCGGTGATCTCCCAACTTAGATTGCGGATGTCCTCCGGACATTGCGACCCAAAGAGCGGAGAGACCGCGTCTGGATCTCCTTACCCTTACGTCGGCGATCTTCCTCCGCGACGTCACGATCTTCTTGATGGAGATTGATCTTCTGTCCTTCAATTGAGAAGATGCCTCAAAAATCGCAGTCATTCCTAATGGAGCCGACTGGTTTTCCAGGTAAGTCAGAGTAATGTACCTGAGATGGTTTGTCCTGGATTCTGCCAGATTGGATCTGATCTTTATCCAGGCTGACAAGCTCTCCATGCATATTAGCCACGAAATCCAGGCTTTCGAAACGGAAAGCCTGGCCGAAGATGAAAGTGGCGGTGAATCTGCTGGTTGATGCCATCGAGTGCAGAGGAGCAGTTGAAGCGCTTCCCTACGGGCGTGCCAACTGTCGACTTTGTAGTCGGCAATGAATTTATGGGGTAGGCGCTTGATCTCAAACTCGAAGGTCACACAAGACAAGGTGTTTATAAAGGTCAGGCCCTCAGCGATGGAGGTAATACCCTAATCCTGTGTGCTGGGATTATGCGGATCTCTTGGATCAGATGTTGCTCAAAGCGCAGTATGCTCTGGGCAATATGAAGTGTTCTATGCTCTATGGCTTGATCGGATCCCTATGCCGTTACCCGCCCTCTCCCTTATATAGCGGGGGTGGGGCGGCTTACAGAGTCCTGATCGGTTAAGAGATTTCGATCGGTTACAAGATAGAGTTTACATCTTTATCTACCCTATCAACGACTCGGATTTCAACCGTATCTATCATATCTAAAAATGAGTTCAACTTCCTTTAGGATATGTTCCCTTGCGTACGGCAGCGAGGCCTGACATGGGGAGTATCTTCTGGGCCTTCTTCTTGGGCCTGTCATGAGGGTACCCGAGTTCTTATATTCCACAGCATGCTTGTGATTGTGAACCAGTGTCAATTGCTACACTTGCTCTTGAATACATGGATTCTAATCATGTTGCAGATTATAAATAACATGTTGCAGACACAATTGTCGAATATCTAAATATGGTATATATGCACATACATGACACAGCAGGGTATGTCCTAGTAACATACGGAAGTTCCGGATATCTCGGCCCAGAATCATGGGATAAGATGTACGCAGGAATCGGATAACCCCATATCGGGAAAGACTCGATTGGCTTTCCTCGCAAGGAAACAAACTCGAGTATGCCCAAACACCAATGGCAGTTTGGTTACGCTACGCAGATCGCATGACGAAGGACTCTTCATCGGCTACGACTCAACTAGAGGCAAGACCAGGACGACTATATAAGGCCCGGCCGGGACAAGGAGCTTTGAGGGTGAGGGAAAAAAGGAGCCTTCTAGCGAAGATTAACCATCGAGAGTTCTGAAACCTCAACCTTGGTGTGTAGAGAGCGGAGTAGCCGGCGAGTTGCATCTCGTCAACCTCTAGCGACAGTCATCCGTAGTATAGACACCATCTCCATTGTAATCAGGGGGATCCCCCCTTGTTTTGTAGATCATCAGACATATACAACAATCCCCCTACACAGAACATAGGGTATTACTCCTCCAGGAGGCCCGAACCTATCTACATCGTGTGCCTCTCTTTGTGTGCTTGACTCTGCTATCTCGAAGGTACCCGAAGTATAAGTTTATTATCGATTCCTAACCTTCGACAGTTGGCGTGCCAGGTATGCTCCTTCAGTTGTTTTCTTGCAGATCAAGCATGTCTTCAGAGCGTGCTCGCAGTGGATTCGCTGATGACCTCTCGATCAACATCCTGGATCAAACGCCTCCAAGCGGAGCGGAGATCGCTTTTGGAGCAATGCTCTTGTTAGTGTTATGCCCTTGGGGCAATCATTTAGATGATTGTAACATGACTGTTTATGAATAATAATATGATTATTGGTCCAATGAATGTATATCATTGTATTGATCAACAAGTATGTGACTTGCTTATGAAGCTCTTTACTTATTGATATAATTCGATAAATATCTCTGATCGGATATCATTGTATAGGACAACAATGAATAGATCAGCACATGTAGTGATCGATGATCATGCTTCATAGATCATGGGATATGGAGATATAATCTATACATTGTGGACGCATGTTGAAGAATATGGGTTAGATAGACCCGCCATGGGACACTGCGAGAATGTTTCATTCTTATGTGTCATCAGTGTATCTCATACATACATAGATGTATGATCCTTAGACCTGAGATTGTCATATTCCCTAAATGTGTAATAGTTTTCCTTGGGGCTATCAAACACTACTTCCTAACCGGATAGTTATAAAGGTAGCTTTCATGTTTACTATGAAACGTGTAGAGGGAAGTGAGCAGTCAAGATGGAATTTGCCACTCCAATGAAACAGAGATATATGACAAGGCCACTCGTGTCATATGATTAAGGAAGTGCATGACCATGCCGTGATTGAGGAGTCAATCACAACTTATTAATATATCACGTATACGAGAGATGGATTGAATCATCAAAGGATGACATGCTTCTCGCCTTGAGTTCAATATTCATATACTTGGCAAAGGGATTATTACATGAGTACTTTTGATAGGTTCTATCCGATTTGATCATAGTATGTTTGGGAGTTGGCATACTTTGCAAGGAGCCGCTACCAACTATTGGATTGAAATGGATTTTTTCGAATCCATGTCCAAACGTACGTGAACCTGCAGGGTCACACACTTAATGGGCTGGGACGCATTAATTTGGATTGGATCCATAATTAATGGACCTCGTGGGCTTAGCATGCTGATGGGCCCTGTTTAGGGTTTCATCTCGTGGCTATATAAGGAGGGGAGGAGGGTGGGCATAGGGTGTGCTTTCCACGGTTTAGAAGTGATTCACCTGAAACCCTAGCCTCCTCCTCTCGCTGCCCCTGTCGAGCGACCAGGTGCTTGCACACCGACGCATGGCGTTCCATCCCTGGACGTGTGGACTACTGCGGTGACGCTGCTGCGACTGTGGCGTGGGAGGACGATCCACTCCATCGACTCAACGACTGCGGCGAGTACGATCCACTACATCGACGAGCGAAGGATTCCGCAACTGCGCGTCTAGTGGTAATATAATCTGTGATCCCCTTCTTGCGAGTAGCTTTCTGGTTATGCGGTAGATTTTTTTGTACTAGTGTAGCATACCTCGTTCCTATTCAGTGGTATCAGAGCCATCTTGTATAGATTTGTGATCTGGATGTTGCACATATGATGTGTGAGATTAGTAGATTGGATCTATTATATGTTCAGCTGGTTCATATGATGAATTGGTGACAGCAGCCAATGATGAGATCGATCGGTTTATGGTTTGAGGAAAGTGCAAACCGACTCAATCTTGATTTGGGTGAGTCCGTTCATGATACGATGTTACCCTTACCGGTCGGGTTACCGCCATCAAGGTTTCTGAAATGTATCCATATGGGACCAAGCCAATCAGATTGAGTTGGATTGGGTCAATCTGGTTGATCCATGGTAAGCGCAAACCGATTCAATATTGATTTGGGTGAGTCCGTTCATGGTACGACGTTGCCCTTACTGGTCGGATTACCGCCATCAGGGTTTCTGAAACGTAACCATATGGAACCAAGCCAATCATATTAGATCGGATTGGGTCAATCTGGTTGATCCATGGAAATTTTAAGGGTGTTTTCCCATGACAGAAGACCGCCGCCAGGGGCTCTGCCCCTTGGACACCGCCAGGTCTTGCCCTCGGACCCTTCATTGGCCGGCGTGGGACCGCCGCCAGGGGCGCTACCCCTCGGACCCCGGAGTCGTAGGGTTGCTTTTGTTTAACTCGTTTTTGCAGGGAATTATGTGAAATAGTATGGCCTATGTGTATGTGATGCATGTAATTTCCACATGGCCTGCGTGCCGTGTCAAGCCATAAGGCTATTTAAATTGTATAACAACCTGCGTGTCGACTTGTGATGCTTCAAACCCTCATGTAAAATTCATTATCAAAAGTTGTAAGGCGTTGCATCCATAATGATGAAGACGATGGTATCAAGCAAGGTGGCTAGGTGAACAAATCAAGCAAGGTGGCAAGGTGAACAAACAAGCATGATGATGGAGATCTTAATGCTAAGGGCCATGCTATTTCACAGCTTATTTTGATTTTTTGTGGATGTGTGTTTAATCCTTCCTATTTGCTTTATGCTCATTGCATGTGATGCCATGTTCTTAGTAGATATTGTTCATCCCTATAGTTAAAATTTTAAATCAAAATGTCCATCCAATTGTTGCACCTATCAAGAATTTTGATCGTTATTGATATGACTGCCAAAGTAGTATATCAATGGCTATCTTAATAGATGATAGGGATGTGTTGGACACATCACGCATAACAATGGTAGATTTAATCAAGCTATCAAAACGGTTTTGGGCTTGAGAACATAAGTGGTTGGGACTTGATTTCAGTAATGAAGGAATCTATAAAAGACAATTGGTGTCTAGGAAAACACACATGAGGCAGGTTTCTTAATTGGCACCCGAAAACGGGAAGTTCTGCCTCCCTCATGTGACCCCTTGGGGCACGTTGACCTGGCCATGAGTCAAGTTGACGGAGACATTCATTACTTGTTTTCATACTCAACAAACAAGAGTTACATAAGATGTAATTAGCAAAGGTGTTGCTTACCTATGTCATTAAATTTCTAGCAGTGATGCCAAAGCTCACTAGTGTTTGATGAATATGGATCTTGAATACTCACTATGTGTCTATAAAAGGGACATAAAATAGGAGTGTCTTTTATTAAAATGTTTAATAAATTTTTTACATAAACATAGTGCTTAGAATCTTTGCATGTCTTTGTTGTAGTTCAATGGCACCTTCTCCTACTCCTGCTACACCTGGTTTTGCTTTGAGATCAGTTTTGGAAAGGGAAAAACTTAATGGAACTAATTTTGTTGATTGGTATCGCAACCTGAGAATTGTTCTCAAGCATGAAAAGAAGGACTATGTTCTAGAGAATCCAATTCTGATGAACTACCGAAAATGCTCTCGCAATTTGAAGGTTGAATACAAAAACATGTTAATGCTTACAGAGGTCATTTGTCTCATGCTTGTCACCATGGACTCTGAGCTGCAAAAGCAATATGAGGACCAGGATGCATACAATATGATTGTGCGCTTGAAGGGCATGTTTGGGAATCAAGCAAGAGCTGAAAGGTATGGTATCTCAACGCTTTTATTTGCTTATAAGCTGGCTGAAGGCATTCCAGTCAGCCCTCATGTGATCAAGATGATTGGTTACATCGGGAGATTGGAAAAACTTGAGTTTCCCCTTAGCCTCGGTTTGGCCACAGATGTTATTCTCCAGTCTCTACCACAGAGCTTTGAGCCATTCATTATGAATTTTCATATGAATAGCATGGAGAAGAGCCTAACCGAGCTACATGGGATGCTCAAGGGCCGAGAAAGCATTAAGAAAAACCCAATCATGTGATGATGGTTTAGAAAACAAGCGCATTCAAAAGAGGAAGGCTAAGGTGGGGAATGGGAAAGAGCAAGGGCAAGGGCAAGGGCAAGGCTCAAGATGAGATCGCAAGCCTCAAAACTAAGCTTCGAAGCTAAAGTTGGCCCTCAACACGATACCCAATGCTTCTATTGCAAGAAATCGGGACATTGGAAACGGGCTGCGAAAAGTACTGGCGGATAAGAAGAATGGAAATGTGGTTTCCACTTGAGTATTAATGTTATAGAAATTAATCTTGCTACTTCTTCACTCAGCTCATGGGTATATGATCTGGTTCGATTGCTCACATTTGCAATTCGATGCGGTGATAAAAGTAGAGACTTGGCAAAAGGAGAAGTGGATCTTGGCGTGGGGAATAAAGCAAGAGTTCTTTGGTCTTGCCGTTGGCACATACCCATTGCATTTGCCTTCAGGATTAGTTTTAGAACTCAATAATTGTTATTTTGTTCCATCTTTGAGTAGAAACATTATTTCATCTTCTTGTTTGGAACCTGAAGGTTATGATTTCAGAATAAAGAACTTTGTTTGTTCAATATTTTTGAATGATATGTATTATGGTCGTTGCCCCATGGTGGATGGGTTGTATGTCCTTGAACTCGAAGATAAACCTGTCTATAACATTAATGTAAAAAGGCACAGGCCTAATGATTTGAACCCTACCTTTTTATAGCACTGTCGCTTAGGTCATATAAATGAGAAGCGCATGAAGAAGCTCCATGGTGATGGACTTCTAACCTCATTTGATTTTGAATCATTTGAAACATTTGAATCTTGTTTACTTGGTAAGATGACAAAAGCCCCTTTCACAGGTTTTAGTGAGAGAGCGAGTGAATTATTGGCCCTAGTACATATAGATGTATATTGACCAATGAACTCGACTGCTAGGGGTGGGTTTCAGTACTTTGTAACTTTTACCGATGACTTTAGTAGATATGGATATATATATTTAATGAGGCACAAATCTGAAACTTTTGAAAGGTTCAAAGAGTTTCAAAACGAAGTACAAAATCAACTTGGCAAATCAATAAAACACTTACGATCAGATCGTGGTGGCGAATACTTGAGCCAAGAGTTTGGTGATTATCTAAAGCAATGTGGAATCGTTCCGCAACTTACTCCGCCAGGAACGCCTCAATGGAATGGCGTGTCGAGAACGATTTAAACCGAACTTTATTAGATATGGTTCGGTCAATGATGAGCCAAACAGATCTGCCATTATCCTTCTGGGGTTTCGCTCTAGAGACAGCTGTGTTCACTTTGAATAGGGTCCCATCAAAATCCGTTGAGAAGACGCCATATGAGATATGGACTGGGAGAAGACCCATATTGTCATTTCTCATGATATGGGGATGTGAGGCTTATGTAAAACGTTTACAATCAGATAAACTCGCACCTAAATCAGAAAAATGCTTTTTTGTGGGGTATCCTAAAGAAACAAAAAGATATTACTTTTACAAAAGAAACAAGAACAAAGTTTTTGTTGCTCCAAATGGTGTCTTTTTGGAGAAAGAGTTTCTTTCAAAAGAAATTAGTAGGAGTGATGTGTATCTTGATGAAGTTAGAGAATCACATGAATTTGTTCAAGCTACCACTGAACCTTCACAAGATGTACAAAGTGTAGTACAACGTATGGAAGAGATTCCAGCCCCACGTAGGTCGGGAGGCCACGTCATGTACCTATTAGATATGGGAATGACATATTATTGTTGGACAATGATGAGCCCACGACTTATGAAGAAGCAATGATGGACCCAAACTCCAAAAAATGGCTTGAAGCCATGAGATCCGAAATTCAATCCATGCATGACAATCAAGTTTGGAACTTGGTCGATTCTCCTGATGGTGTAAAAACCATTGAATGCAAATGGATTTTCAAGAAAAAGATAGATGTAGATGGAAATGTTCAGATCTATAAGGCACAGTTGGTGGCAAAGGGTTTCAAACAAGTTCAAGGAGTTGACTATGATGAAACCTTTTCACCGGTAGCCAGGCTCAAGTCTGTACAGATCATTTTAGCTATTGCTGCATATTTCGATTATGAAATATGGCAGATGGATGTCAAAATTGCCTTCCTTAATGGGAATCTATCTGAGGATTATACATGATACAACCTGAAGGTTTTATTGATCCTAAATATGCTAAAAGGGTATGCAAGCTTCAAAGATCCATTTATGGGTTAAAGCAAGCTTCTCGAAGTTGGAATATTCGTTTTGATGAAGTGGTCAAGGGTTTTGACTTTATCAAAAACGAAGAAGAGCCTTGTGTTTACAAGAAGGCTAGTGGGAGCGCAATTGTGTTTCTGATTTTGTATGTGGATGACATATTATTGATCGGGAATGATATTCCTATGCTTGAAGATGTTAAAACTTCATTGAAAAGGAGTTTCTCAATGAAGGACTTGGGAGAAACATGCTATATCTTGGGCATAAAAATCTATAGAGATAGATCAAAAAGGTTAATTGGATTTAGTCAGGAAACATACATTGACAAGATATTGAAAAGGTTCAATATGCATGAATCCAAGAGAGGTTTCATGCCAATGTCACATGGCATCAGTCTCTGCAAGAATCAGTGTCCTTCGACATCGATGGCGAGACAGATGAGCAAGATTCCATATGCTTGACTATTGGGTCTATTATGTATGCCATGATATGTACACGCCGGATGTCTCATATGCTCTAAGTGTCACGAGCAGATACCAAGCGGATCCTGGTGATGGTCATTGGATAGCCATAAAAAATATCCTGAAGTACTTGAGAAGAACTAAGGGTATGTTCCTTGTTTTTGGAGGTGAGGAAGATCTGGTTGCAAAGGGTTACACCGATGCAAGCTTCCAAACTGACAAAGATGATTTTTGATCGCAATCCGGGTTTGTGTTTTCACTAAATGGAGGAAGCGATGGTGGAAGAGTTCCAAGCAAAACACGGTGGCGACTCTACGAAGCGGAGTGCATTGCGGCTTCGGAGGCCGCAAAAGAAGCTGTGTGGATTAAGAAGTTTATCACAGAGCTTGGTGTGGTCGCTAGTGCCTCTAGTCCAATGGACATCTATTGTGATAATAGTGGTGCCATTGCACAAGCTAAAGCGCCTAGATCTCATCAGAAGTCTAAACACATACTCCGACGCTTTCACCTTATTCGCGAGATTGTGGATAGAGGTGACGTAAGAATATGCAAAGTATAAACGGAAGCCAATGTGGCCGATCCGTTGACAAAGCCACTGCCACAGCCTAAGCATGAGGCGCACACGACGTCCATTGGTATTAGATACTTAATTGATTGACTCAAGTGCAAGTGGGAGATTGTTAGTGTTATGCCCTAGACGCAATCATTTAGATGATTGTAACATGACTATGTTCATGAATAATAATATGATTATTGGTCCAAAGAATGTATATCATTGTATTGATCAACAAGTATGTGACTTGCTTATGAAGCTCTTTACTTATTGATATAATTCTATAAATATCTCTGATCGGATATCATCGTATAGGACAACGATGAATGGATCAGCACATGTAGTGATCGATGATCATGCTTCATAGATCATGGGATATGGAGATATCATCTATACATTGTGGACGCAAGTTGAAGAACATGGGTTAGATAGACCCGCCATGGGACACTCCGAGAATGTTTCATTCTTATGTGTCATCAGTGTATCTCATACATAGTATATGTATGATCGTTAGACCTGAGATTGTCATATTCCCTACATGTGTAATAGTTTTCCTTGGGACTATCAAACACTACTTCCTAACCGGATAGTTATAAAGGTAGTTTTCATGTTTACTATGAAACGTGTAGAGGGAAGTGAGCAGTCAAGATTGAATTTGCCACTCCAATGAAACGGAGATATATGACAAGGCCACTCGTGTGATATGATTAAGGAAGTGCATGGCCTTGCCGTGATTGAGGAGTCAATCACAACTTATTAATATATCACGGATACGAGAGATGGATTGAATCATCAAAGGATGACATGCTTCTCGCCTTGAGTTCAATCTTCATATACTTGGCCAAGGGATTATTACATGAGTACTTTTGATAGGTTCTGTCCGATTTGATCATAGTATGTTTGGGAGTTGGCATACTTTGCAAGGAGCCGCTACCAACTATTGCATTGAAAAGGAGTTTTCCGAATCCATGTCCAAACGTACGTGAACTTTCAGGGTCTCACACTTAATGGGCTGGGTCGCATTAATTTGGATTGGATGCATAATTAATGGACCTCGTGGGCTTAGCACGCTGATGTTCCCTGGTTTAGGGTTTCGTCTCATGGCTATATAAGGAGGGGAGGAGGGTGGGCATAGGGTGTGCTTTCCACGGTTTAGAAGTGATTCACTCGAAACCCTCACCTCCTCCTCTCGCTGCCCCTGCCGAGCGACCAGGTGCTTGCACACCAACGCACGGCGTTCCATCCCTGGACGTGTGGACTACTGCGGTGACGCTGCTACGACTGCGGCGTGGGAGGACGATCCACGGTGTTGCGAGGACGATCCACTCCATCGACGCAACGACTGCGGCGAGGACAATCCACTACATCGACACGTGAAGGATTCCGCAACTACGCGTCTAGTGGTAATCTAATCTGTGATCCCGTTCTTGCGAGTAGCTTTCTGGTTATGCGGTAGATTTTTTTGTGCTAGTGTAGCATACCGCGTTCCTCTTCAGCTCTATCGATGGGGAACAAACGAAGACCTCCTGCACATCGGCTTTATCGAGTCCCCCTCATGGGATCCACATTGAGAAGTAGGCGTCATTGACTTCGACCGAATAAAGCCCAATGTCTTAAAGTGATTTGATACAGAAAGCGAAGATGAAAGTGACACCCACATCAGTCAAGGCAGCTACCGAATATATCGGTACGTGTTTGCAACCGGGGGTGACAATGGTGCTCCCACCGAGGGTTCCCAGAGCAAAGGCCCAGGGGCATACACCTTAGGGGGCCAGGAACCCCATATCCCTCTGCACATGCCTCAAAACTGTGCGGCAATGATAGAAGCAGCCGCAGCCATTGTAGCACCTGATACTGCAGTTCATCGGCGCGATTTGGCAGCTGCCATAGCAACAAGGATCGTGGCTAATCTATCAAGGCAACTTGCCCTCGGTGACCACACGACGCCTCGTCCGCAGGCACCAGAGCTTCAAAGGCAACAAGCCCTTAGACCGCACAGCCATAATGGAAAGCGCAATTGCGTCCACCCGGCAGCGTCCCATCAGAGCCACACCAGCGGCATTTTCAGTACTCCTAAAGCAAACATCCAGTGCGCTCATGTGCTGCTGAAATCCCTTTCACCACTTGATCCGGGCAACCCGATGACTCCAGTGTTCGACCAGATGAAAACGCTGCTTGATGCAGCACAGGCATAGATAGCTTGAGTCGCCAACTCGAGGCTAACACGCTCCAGCCAGCAGGGGCCGAGGAGCCTGTGGTCAGGGCTACCCAATAGCCCTTGAGTAACAGGGTCAATAGCGGCTAGCTCTCACCAAAGAACCTCCAAGACGACACACTCTAACCTCCATCGAGGATGTCTCGAAGATCTTCGAAATCTAATTTCGCACGATCGACGAGACCTGCGTAACATCATCCGAGATCGAAGGGAGGAGCACAAACGGGAGGACCACGAGTGGCGAGGACACGCGTCCCCATCCTCAAAGGGCCAATCACCTGCACACCATGCACGGCGAGGTGAGTCTCCGCCCTCAAGGGGCCGTTCTCCCACACGGCGAAGGTTCCTCCCCCGACAAGGTCCACGACCGGTGACCCCTGGGGACGATGGTGAAGGCTGTAAATCTTTCAGCCCCAAGCTACATAACGTCAGATGGCTGGATAAATTCTGGCCATGCCCCATCGAGAAGTACATGGGCAAGATAAACCCTGGTCGAGTGGCTACAGATCTACACTACGATCATGAGGGCAGCTAGTGGCAGTGAAAAGGTGATGGCCAACTATCTACTCACAACCCTCGATGGGGCGGCTAGGTCTTGGTTACTCAACCTTCCGCCTCACTCAATATCCTCTTGGGCGGAGTTGCGGGTTCAGTTCGTTGCCAATTTCTAGGGCACCTACAAACGCTCCCGGAACTCGCAGCGACTTGCATCGAGTGGTGTAGAAGCCGGGTGAGTCGTTGCGTAGTTTTATCCGATGCTTCAGCGACAATAGAAACTCGATTCCTGACATCTCAGATGAGGTTGTTATCGTGGCCTTTGAGAACGGCGTCAGGGATAAGGAGTTGAAGGGGAAGCTCACCACTCGGATGATCCATACTTCTATGGAACTCTTCAAGTTGGCGGACAAGTACGCCAGACGTGCCAAAGCCCAGGACCATGTGGACAGCCCTGGAGCAGGAAACGATAAGCCCGAATCATCCAAGCAAGGAGCAAAACAAAATAAGAACCGCGGGGAGAAGCGCAAAGGTGACACAACCGTGGCCACGGTCGAAAGGGGCAAGACGCACAACACAAGCAACGACAAAGGTCGAAGCCATGGTGGAGGTACGTACTGCTTGATCCACCGAACTGACAAGCATGACTTTGATGAGTCCCAGGTGATCAGTAGGACGCTTCAGGAAAAGCTTAAAGTGGCGCTTGCTGAGTGTGGAATCGAACCGACCAAGGAGAAATCCCTAGATGATGAGCCTGAATACCGTGGGGCTGATCACAAGCTGGCGCACATCTTTGGAGGATCTGCCACGTATGAGTCCAAGAGACATTACAAGGCAATCGAAAGGGAGGTCAACTTGGCTACTTCGGCCCTCCCCAGATTCCTCAAATGGTCTGAAGTGCCGATCACCTTTGACCAGATGGATCACCCAACTGTGGTCCCACATCCGGGTCGATACCCTGTAGTGGTAGAGACAACCATCATCAATGGGGGTAGCTCACTGAACCTCATCTTCGCCAAGACGCTAGATAACATGGGAATCCCCCGGACAAAGATCAGAGCCAGAGCAGAGCCATTTCACGGCATAACTCCACAATCGTCTTCCACGCCAATCGGCCAGATCGAGCTGCCGGTCACGTTCGACACGCTAGAAAATTTTCGCACCAAAAAGCTTCTTTTCGATGTGGCAAATTTTGAAACTGCGTACAACGTGATCCTAGGCCACCCCATGCTAGCCAAGTTCATGGTCGTGGTGCATTACGCATACTAGGCTATCAAGATCCCAGCACTAAAAGGAGTCCTCACAATAAAAGGGGATCAACGCGTCGTGGTCAGATGCGACAAAAGGAGTCTGGAGATGGCGGAACACCTATGTAGAATAGCAATCAATGCTGACGAAGAGGGAGCCAAGCGCCAGAAGGCCAAAGCTCTTGTGCCCAGCAGCGCTATCGGGAGCACGAACAACGGCAGCAACAAGGACCAGAAGACCAAAGGAGGTGTCAATACGGTGCCCCTGGACCCGTTAGAACCTTCCAAGACGATCAAGGTGGGTGCTAACCTCAACCCCAAATAGGAACTCGAGCTCATCGCTTTCCACCGGGCAAACCACGACGTGTTTGCATGGCAACCGTCTAACATGCCTGGGGTCCCCAGGGAGGTAATTGAGCATCGATTGGCTGTGGAACCAAGAGCCAAGCCAGTGGTGCAGAAACAGCGTAGATTTGCGGAAGACCAGAAACAAGCCATCCAAGAGGAGGTTAGCAAACTCCTAAAAGCTGGCTTCATCCGAGAGGTTCGCCATCCAACATGGCTGGCAAACCCAGTCGTTGTAAAAAAGCCCAACGGCAAGTGGAGGATGTGTGTCGACTACACCGACCTCAACAAAGCATGCCCCAAGGATCCTTTTCCTCTCCCCCGCATTGACCAGATTATAGATTCGACTGCAAGCTACAAACTGCTAAGTTTTCTAGATGCCTATTTGGGATATCACCAAATTAGCATGTCCGCCGAGGATGAAGAAAAAACCACTTTTACTACTCCAATTGTTGTTTTCTGTTATATTAAGATGCCTTTTGGTTTAAAATGTGCTAGTGCTACATATCAGCGTTGCATTCAGAATTGCCTGAAATCTCAAATTGGGCAGAATGTGGAAGCATACGTCGATGATATCGTAGTAAAATCAAGAACCAGCAGCACTCTAATGGGCGACCTCGAAGAAATGTTCGACAACCTTAGGAAGTATCGAATGATGCTTAATCCCGAGAAGTGCACGTTCGGTGTCCCGTCCAGCAAGCTTCTCAACTTCCTGTTGTCTAGCTGAGGCATCGAGGACAACCCGCTCAAAATTGAAGCCATCGACCAGATGCGTTCCCCACAGACGTTAAGGGAGGTGTAGAAACTCACAGGCTGTATCGCTACCCTTAGTCGATTCATCTCTCAGATGGGTGAGCGAGGGCTGCCTTTCTTCAAGCTGCTCAAGAAGCATGATTCCTTCTAGTGGACCAAAGAAGCGAAAGGAGCTT
This sequence comes from Otatea glauca, assembly GCA_036346275.1. Lineage (NCBI taxonomy): Eukaryota > Viridiplantae > Streptophyta > Magnoliopsida > Poales > Poaceae > Otatea > Otatea glauca. The sequence goes on along the minus strand of CM070716.1, from coordinate 13,278,946 downwards.
TTCAAGATCTAAAAAGGAAACTGTCATCTCCGTCAGTTTTAATTTTGCCTCACAAAAAAGAGGAGCTTTTTCTGTATGTTGCAGCCTCACCTCAGGTAGTAAGCACCATCCTAGCGGTCGAACGGGATTGCATCAACACCAAGACTAAGGTTCAGAAGCCTGCATGCTATGTAAGCGAAGTTCTCCACGATGCCAAGGTGCGATACACTTAGGTACAGAAGATTCTATACGCAGTCTTGATGACATCCCGAAAGCTGCGGCACTACTTCCAGGCCCACAAGGTCACGGTCATGACCACATATCCGCTTAAGGAGGTGATACGCAATGTGAGGCAACGGGTCAAATAGCCCAATGGGTGGTCAAACTCAACGAGTTCAAGGTTGATTTCGCACTGCGAACCAGCGTAAAATCAGGCGTCCTAGCAGACTTCATCGTGGAATGGACACATGTCAAAGAAAAGGAGCACGAGGTGGTCGATGACCACTGGACCATGTTCTTCGATGGATCATTCACCCTTCAAGGCTCGGGGGCTGGCTTTGTCCTTAGATCCTCAACAGGTGAAGAACTGAGGTATGCTATCCGACTTGATTTTCAAGCTTCTAACAATGTTGCAGAATACAAGGGACTGGTCAACGGGCTCTGCATAACCACGTCGCTTCGCGTCAGATGACTACTCGTGAAAGGGGACTCACGGTTAGTCATAAATCAGGTGCAGAAGGAGCACCAGTGCTCGGACGACAACATGGCGGCATATCTGAACAAGGTCTGCAAGCTGGAGCACAAGTTCGAGGGGCTCGAGGTACGACATATCCGGCTATGTGACAATGCCATCACCGATGAACTTGCCAGGCTCGCTTCATCTCGTTCTTCAGCTCCCGTAGGAGTCTTCGTCGAGAAACTCCTCAAACCATCGACCCCTCCAGTACAGGAGGCCGATGCTGCCCAACTCGGCCAGCGGTCTGGTCGAGTTAGCGAGGTAGAAACCGCAGACATGGAAGCTACACTACTCAACTGCGAGCTGACTTGGATGACTCCATTCCAAGCCTACCTTGAAGGTCGAGAGCTCCCTGACGATGATGCAACGGCCGAGAACGTTGCACATAAATCCAAGCTATACGCGTTGGTAGACGACAAGCTCTACCAAAAGGGAGTAACAGAATCTTGATGAAGTGCATCACTCAGGAAGAGGGCAATAAGATATTGCTCGATGTCCATGGAGGCATCTGCGGCAATAATTCGTCTTATCGCACCTTAGTTGGAAAAGTCTTTCGACAAGGGTTCTATTGGCCGACTGCCCTCCAGGATGCTTGCGAGCTGGTGAAAAAGTGCGAGAGCTGCCAATTCTACGGCAGGCAAACCACCCAACCAGCCTAGGCACTGCAAACTATTCCTCTGTCTTAGCCTTTCTCTGTCTAGGGCTTGGATATCTTGGGACCGTTCCCAAGAGCCCAAGGAGGTTACAAGTTTCTGTTTGTGACCATCGACACGTTCACTAAGTGGATCGAGGCCGAACCCGTCAGGAACATCACCTTAGAAGTGGCTAAGAAGTTCATGAGGAGCATTGTTACTCGATTTGGCATCCCTAATCGAGTGATCACAAACAATGGTAGCCAGTTCAAATGCAATGCTTTCGTAGCCTTTTGCGAAGAATTGGGTATCAAACTTTGCTTCGCTTCTATAGCTCATCCTCAAAGCAAAGGTCAGGTCGAACGTGCTAATGGTATAATCCTGCAGGGAATCAAGACCTGTGTGTTCGATAGGTTCAGGGCCTACTCAACCCGATGGGAAACAGAGCTCCCCTCTGTGCTATGGGCTGTTCGCACTTTACCTAGTCGAGCCACCAGTGAAACACCATTTTTCTTAGTCTACGGTGCAGAGGCGGTGCTCCCGACTGAGTTAGCGTTTAAGTCACCTCGAGTGGACAACTACTTGGAGGAGGAACAAGGGCAGGCACGAGCAGATGACATAAATTTACTTGAAGAGTATAGAGATCGAGTGTCGATTCGAGTAGCTAAGTATAAGCAAGCCTTAAGCAGATACCATGGGCAAAGGATCCAGGAAAGAGCATTAGCCACTGGGGACTTAGTACTACGAAAGGTGCAGAAGCAAGAAAATTGCAATAAGCTATCACCCAAGTGGGAAGGTCCTTACGTGGTGGTCGAAATGACTCGACCAGGGTCTGTGTGGCTAGGAACATCGGAAGGCGCGGTACTTGAAAACTCGTGGAACATCAATCAATTAAAGAAATTTCATGCATAATCAATTCAGGCATCGAGCGCCGCCGAGATTCAGGTAAGAAAAAAATCATTATATTTGAAACTAACGTATTACATTTTTATGGTACATTACTGTAGCTACTTGTCCTTGGGTGAATCGTGTCGCTTCCCCTCCATCCATGGGGACCCAAAATGGATGGTGCCTGGGATGGGCCTGCGACCGTCGTAAGGGCCGAAAGAGGTGGCGAAGACTCGACCGCCCGCCGTCGAAGAAGGCATGGAGGCGGGGCGTCTGCTGGACGGGCCCACGGAGCGAGAAGGAGGCTTCTCCCCTGATGAAGCCCCCTGAATGTCACGATGGTTTGGAGGGCGAGTAAGCGCTGGGCTGGTGAAGCTGTTTTGAGCTTCACCTCCACCGCTGGCACCAGCGGCCTTGCCAGCGCCATCTGCTCTCGTGAGACAGGCAGAGGTTGTGCTGGGTTCTTTGGCCACGACCCTTAGCCTGCTGGTAACCTCTTCTTCCTTCTCCGGCCAAACTTCCCTCTCGATGGTGTCCCAGTCGATCTCATTCTCCTCATCAGAGGAGAAGATGATCCTCCCCTGGGAAACCACCGCCAACGAAGCAGGGGAGGGAGAATCCCCGATGATCTCCAGGGAGATGGTCATGGGTGCAGTGGTGGAGCAAAGTCTCTACAAGCAAAAAGTTCCGAAGGAAGATGGAGTGTGGCAGACGACTACAACTCCCGACTATTTATAGCCCAGGGCACGAGTCGCCACTGCATTGGTCGCTCCATCAAGATTCGAGTCGATCCCAATCCCCAAGGCATCCTTTGCACTTCCTCGCAGGCACAGAAACCGAAGAGTTAGCGAGCGACGATGAATAATGCCACCAGGTGGAAGCTGAAGAGGCGCGAAATAAGTAAATTTACTGCAACACGGAAATTGGATTTAATTGCCCACCTACCTGTTATTTAATCTGATCCCAAGGTTGAGGGGCCGAGCCTTTTCACCCACTCGATTCAGTCGTTGATCAAGAGGTCGAATGCTACCCCGCGCGTGTCATTGACTATCTTGCCTTGTTTTTACCCTATTCGATGAGCTTATCGAACAAAGGCTCGGGGACTGGGTCATTTTTGACCACGGTGTCCTATCCTATACGCAAAGCGTTACTCGAGTAGGAAGCCGGGGGCTACGTCACGGAATATCACCGTTGGGGACGATCTCTGGCTGTACAGGAGCCCAGTATGTTTCTCTTGTCTGCTCTACTCCCTACATGATGAGTTCATCGAGTAAGGAGTTGGGGGCTACATGTAACCCTATACTCTGTTTTGATTTTCTAGTCGATGTTGTTATCGAGTAGAAAATCTGTTTATCCCTCCTAAATTTTGTAAAACATGCGATTTCTTTGCATGCATTTGCTCGATGAAATACTTAGCATGTCAGCAAGCGAAACCAAAGTGCGACCATGCTTGAATCCGACGATGAGTAATTCTATCCTACGTGCAAATGAGCACTACATTGTCAGACATCTAAAGGCTCAGCGGCCGGTGCGAGACAAAACCTCTAGTAAATTCTATATGCGTTACTCGATAAGTTCTTGACTACGACAGGGTCTAAGTCATATAGTCGATAAAGGCTTGCAAAAGGTCGTGTAATAATCATTACAATAACTTGTATAGCATTTATGTTAAGTAGCTTCCCCGAGCGTGCACTCAGGGGCCAGGTCTTTTAACCAGAAGTTTTTTCTAGACCTATGTGCAGATATAATTGGGCATGCGTCTATTCCGAACGTTGTTTTCTTGAAAATCTATGAGTGTTAACTCGAGTTTGCGACTATTTGTGCTACTTCGTTTCATCGGAAAGGAAACAGAAAGCAAGACACAATAAGCAGGCAAAACAGGTTAAGTGCTTTTGTTACAGATCATCTCCAAAAAAGGGTTAGTCTTTACAAATTGCATGGTGAGGAGAAGAGCCTGGGATGGTGCCGCTCTCATCGAGGGACAGCTCCAGTCCATCCATGAACATCTTGGCCAGGCCGGCGAAGGACTCAATATAATTGGCAGCTGCGATCGGATCCCCCGCGAATCCTTACATCAGGACCGAGAAATCCAGGTTCGGGTGGTGACTCTTCACCATTCCCAGCATGTGCGAAGTCGCGAGACGAGCGGAAGTGTTCATATGCTCGAGAGTCCTCGACTGCAGAGCGGCGAGCGCCGCGTCCGCTGCAGCCTTTTCGACCTCAATTGCTTTCTGACTCGCCTCCGCCTTGCATCGACTAGCCTGGGCCTCGACCAATGCATCATTTGTCACAGCTTTATTAGTCGTTAGCTGTCTTTCTCGTTCAACAGCCTTCGCCCCAGTCGCCTTTAGCTTGGTTTTGGGTGCCTCTAGCTCAACGTTGTTCCTCTCGAGTATTTGCTCCTAGGACATCATGAGCTGCTCGACCTGTTGGTGCTTCTACGTAAGAAATGTTGAAGTGTCGAGCAAGGAGCTGGTTGCACGCTGCAATCCAAAATCAAAGAAAGCATCATGGTGCTAGGCAAGAGGGAGTGTGGAAGTCAGAGTGAGGTGGTTCGTGTGTACATACCTGAAGCTGAGGTTTCATCACGAACCAAGTATCCAGAAGCGCTGGAGAAGCTGGAGGACTCGAAGCGGTTACCACCACGGATCCACCAGTGTGCCCAGTAGGGTCCTCAAAGCAGGGGGCTGTGGCTGTAGTGGCCGCGCCCTTAGAAGTCGATGATGTACCGGCAGCCGAGTCAGTGACACTGCAAGATGCACCTTTCCTACTACAAGGCTAACAGCCTAAGTACTCCAAAGAGAAGAAGAACTTCACGAGAGAAGTAGACCTACCTCGCCATGCGAATTTTTACCCGCACGGTCGATTTCGGTGCCTCCCCGCTTGCCGTAGTTGCTTCATCTGCTAGCGTAGCCAGAAGGGGGCGCAACTCCGGCAGGTCAGGAGCCAAAGATAGAGCCTGTGGACAAGTGATCACTGTGAAGTTGCGGTTTGCAGGTAATAAAGACGCAACTCGACAGAACTCGTTCCTTGTCGACCGGTCCAATTGTAGGGGATCCTTCTCGTGAAGGCACCTCTCGGGGAGTTGTCGGCCCCTGCGCGTCGGTCCTCCAGGTGGTTCGCTGTTCGTCCAGCATTTGTTGGATTATACCCAGTGAAATCTCATAGCAACCAAGAGAGCGGTTGAAGGTCACCTGTTTGGGTAGCCCTGATGTTAGAGTCCATGCCTGCTTGGCTGGTCGAAGAAGTGTTGGAGACGCAGACCTCCTCTCAGAGGCCTCTTCGCCCTCGCCTAGCGAACCAGCTTGAGGAGAGCTTGCTTCGGTAATGACAGCACCGAGCGCTGGATCGGCATCCCGAACCAGCTCCTCGTCCTCCAAATCGATCGATCCCTCAACCAGTCCATCTTCACTCTCGAACTGGGCCTCCTAAAAAGCTGATAACTCAGAAAGTGGATGGCAGATGCTCGAATCGAAGTTCTGTAGGTTGCAGTAAAACCGCTAACCTCCGGTCGTGGGTTATCAAGTGAGTACGCTTTGATACTGCATGGTTCTGGTTCCGAGCCTTAGAAGATTCATCTCAGGCGAGAAGAGATATTCGCGCCTGGCAGATCTGGTACATAAGCAAATTTATATATCATTCATCGAATAAGGAAGTACAACAGGCGGTACAAATCCTTACCTTCAAGGTTGTCCCTTGTGGCATCATCGACATCTGATTAGTCCCATTCAAGATGATCTCTGCACTTCAAAGGACTTGATCGGCGCGTGATAAAGTCCCTGGCGATGTGCCACCTGGTCAGCCCAGCCTTCCTTAGCTCCTCGATCTTTTGAGCGTAGTAGGCGGTTCGAGTTGTCTCCGGAGGAGGCTTTGTCCAGAGGTCAATTGGAAAAGGAAGAGTGGTCGATAGCCAATGGGAAAGTTCACAGTGTCTGGAGAAGTGATATAAAACCATCTCTTCTTCCAATCCGATTGCCAAGAGGAGGTAATGGGAACAGGAATATATGAGCTAGACACGCTGCTACGAAGGTGGAACCCGGCGCCCCCAACAGCGTTGTTTTTAATCGCCTACTTCAGGCTATAGAAGTGGCGAAACAAATTGAGGCTTGGGATAATCCCTATATACACCTCACAAAGGTGGACGAACACGCTGAGCATGGTGATCGAATTGGGGCTCAGGTGGAAAAGCTAGATTTGATAAAGTTCAAGAACTTGTCACAGAAAACGAGAAGGAGGAAAATTCAACCCACAGCGAAAGAAATCTTCGAAGACGACTGAGTCGTCCTCATTCTCAGGAGTGGGGAATAGTTCACCTTGAGATGATCTTCAATGGAAGAGCGCCTGTGGAGGAATGAAGCCATCTTTCTCCAAGTCATTAAGATGCTTTTCTGACATGATTGATTTCTGGGACACTTTGTTGAAGGCACCAGCGTCGATGCCCGCCTCGCCTATGGCCTGAGAGCTGGAAGCCATTGAAGAACGAAACCAGATCTCTGGTGGTGCTAGGAGCGCTACGGAGATTTCGATAGCAAGAAAGGTAGGAAATGTGGTGGTAACAGTTCCGAATTGGGGGATTTATATGCCGAAAATCTCCTCTCAAACAACGGTTCATTCCCTCTTTACCCGGCGCCTCGATCGGTGTGAAAAGATGAATGATGGCATTGCACGACCGTATCATCGTGTGCCTCTGTTTGTGTGCTTGACTCTGCTATCTCAAAGGTACCTGAAGTATAAGTTTATTGTCGATTCCTAACCTTCGACAGTTGGCGCACCAGGTAGGGGGAGTGGGGAATAGTTCATCTTAGGATGATCTCCAACGGAAGAGCGCCTCTGGAGGAATGAAGCCATCTTTCTCCAGGTCAGTAAGACGCTTTTCTGACATGATTGATTTCTGCCACACTTTGTTGAAGGCTCCGGCGTCGATGCCCACCCCGCCAACGGCCTGAGAGCTCGACGCCATTGAAGAAAGAAACCAGATCTCTGGTCGTGCTAGGAGCGCTACAGAGATTTCGAGAGCAAGAAAGGTAGGAAATTTTGGTTGTAATAGTTCCGAATTGGGGGATTTATACGCCAAAAATCTGCTCTCAGACAACAGTTCATTCCCTCTTTACCCAGCGCCTCGATCGGTGTGAAAAGCAGAATTATGGCATTGCACGACCGTAACATCGTGGCTGTGAGCATTAAATACGCCAACTGCCCAACGTTCAGAATTTTATAAGTTCTTTCCAACTTTGCGTAGAATCGGGTCTATGAAGCGACAATGAGTAACCTGTGGCTATCCTAGGAACTTGATACGGGTTAATGGCAGGGCACTCAACCCTGCACATCCCAACACGATACTCAGAGATTCCCGCTCTACTCGAATCGTTCGACCACAAGCAGGCAAGGCATTACTCGACCAAGCCAGGACATGGCGGTAATCAACCAAGCACTCATACGAACCCTCTACTAAGCAGAGTTCGGGGGCTACTGTCGAATATCTAAATGTGGTATATATGCACATACATGACAGAGCAGGGTATGTCCTTGTAACATACGAAAGTTTCGGATATCTTGGGCCCAAAATCATGGGATAAGATGTACGCAGGGATCGGATAACCCCATATCGGGAAAGACTCGATTGGCTTTCCTCACAAGAAAACCAACTCGAGTACACCCAAACACCAACGGCAGTTTGGATGCGCTACGTAGATCGCGTGGTGACGGACTCTTCATCGACTACGACATAACTAGAGGCAAGACCAGGACGACTATATAAGGCTCGGCCGGGACAAGGAGCTTTGAGGGGGAGGGAAAAAAGGAGCCTTCTAGTGATGATTAACCATCAAGAGTTCTGAAACCTAAACCTTGGTGCGTAGAGAGCGGAGAAGCCAATGAGTTGCATCTCGTCGACGTCTAGTGACATCCATCCGTAGTATAGACACCATCTCCATTGTAATCAGGGGGATCCCCCCTTGTTTTGTAGATCATCAGACATATACAACAACCCCCTACACAGGACGTAGGGTATTACTCCTCCAGGAGGCCTGAACCTATCTAAATCGTGTGCCTCTGTTTGTATGCTTGACTCTGCTATCTCGAATGTACCCGAAGTATAAGTTTATTGTCGATTCCTAACCTTCGACAACAATAGCAATTGAAAATATAGTGAGTTGCTATAGTTATAACAAACTCAAAGAGAGACTAGAAAGCAAAGTCAGAAGGTAGAGGTTGACTAGATCATATTAGTTTCCACTGGAACAAAATGTAGGACTTACAAACCTCATGCTAGTATTTATCATGCAATATATATGTCCCAACAACTTATATGCAATAGAAGAGGCCATAAATAGTCAGCCAGCATGAATGTTTTATTAGAATCATTGATAAAGCATGATCATCTGTTCATAATGAAGCAATATAATAGAATTGCTCCAACACAGAGGGTTAGGTTCCTAGTAACTACATACACACATTCATGATATGTTCACCATCTTCTACATATCTTCTGAACAGTTGTGAGATTTTGTTATCAACTTGTGATTGTAAAGCATCAAGCACGTCATGTGAGTAGGGATGAAAACGGGTCGGATATCTCCCGCCCGATCCGGGACCGGATCCGGTCGGGATCGGATCCGGGACCGGATTTTACTATCCGGTCGGATCCGGGACGGATCCGGATACTTGAATCGGATTGGGATCGGATCGGAGCATCAATATCCGTAAATCGGGGCGGGATCGGATATTGGATTTTCCTATTCGGATATCCGGATTTTTCCTATTCGGATATCGGATCGGATATTCGGATCGGATATTCGGATTTTCCTATTCGGATATCGGCAAGGCCCAGCCCATTTCATCATTTTTTCCATTTCAGCCCATTCGTTAATAATTAGTTGGTTCTATTGATCCTTAAGTAGCATATTCTTTCTCGATGTTTGTTGAATTTAATTGATATATAATTTGTTACTATAGTCATGTACTCGTATGGTTTTAATTCAATATATATTACTCTATATATCGTGCATTATCCGTATATCTTTATCCGTTTCGACCGAATCCGTCACATATCCGTTCCGTATCCGTATCCCGAATAACCCGAATCCGTATCCGTATCCGGTTAGCCCGTATCCGGTTTCGAATCCGGGAAAAAAATATGGGTTAGGATACGGGAAGAGCAATATCCGCCCGTATCCGACCCGTTTTCACCCCTACATGTGAGGCTATGGTGTTGCATATTCTAATTCATGTATGGATGTTATACATTATGCACTTTTATAATTTTCTTGTTTGGTAAAATGTATGCGTGTCCATGCCTGAACCCGACGATGAGCAATTCTATCCTACGCGCATACGAGCACTAGATTGTCAGACATCTAACGCTCAGTGGATGGCGGGAGACGAGACCTCTAGTCGATTGTACATGCGCTGCTCAGCAAGTTCATGTTTGCTACAGAGTCTAAGTTATATGGTCGATGAAGACTTGCAAAAACCATGTAGTTTTACTGTAACTAATATAGCGTTTTATGTTATATGTCGCCTCTCCGAGTACTCGCTCGGGGGCTAAGGCATTTAATGAACGTTTTTTCTAGCCCATCAGGTACAATTAGGTATGCGCTTTACTAAGGGTCTATAAATACTAAGTCAGATTTGCTTCTACTCATGCTACTCTATTTCATCGATAAGGAAATAGTAGGCAAAGCACAATGGACAAGCAAATTAATTGGTATTATCATAAAAGACTACAGTAACAGCAAGCATTCGGTTTTTACATCAGCATTAATTGGCCTAAGGGTCTTGGTTGGCATCATCGTCATCACCATCAAGAGATAGCTCCAGCTGGACCACAAACCTCTCTGCAAGGTCTCCAAAGGACTCGATGTGATCGGCAGCTTCGCTCGCCTCATAGGCAAACCCTTCGTCCAATATCAAGAGGTCCAGGTCAGGATGATGGCTCTTCACAAGGCCAAGCACGTAGGAATTCGCAAGACATGCAGATGAGGTCATGTGCTTGAGGGTCTCCGACTGCAGAGTGGCAAGTGTTGTATCTACTGCAGCCTTCTCGACCTCGATCGCCTTCCTGCTCGCCTCCGCCTCGTCTCGACTGTCCTTGGCCTTGAGCAACATAGTTTCAGTAGTAGCTTTCTCAATCTTTATCTTCTCCGCCTCTCCCTTCTGCTTCTCGGCCTCAGCCTTGGCAATTTTGAGGTCGGTCCTGAGTGCCTTCAGCTCGGCATTTTTCATCTCGATCACTTGATGATTGGAAGTAATGAGCCACTCATTTTTCTGATGAGCTTGCTCTCAAAAGGCTTCAGCTTCACGCAAGGTATTTGTTGCATGCTATGAAAAGGAACCGAATGGCGTCAAAATAGCGAAGCAAGGAATAGAGCGAAGCATAGGGCACATTTATTCAGGGACATGTACCTGAAATTGGGGCTTCAAGACAAACCAAAATATCAAAGCAACTTGAGAAGTTGGAGGAGGCAGGGCTAGAGCCACCGGTGAAGGAGTGGCGATGACGGCGATCGGACTGAGGGTCGATAAGGTCGCAACGGAGATGTCATCAACGCTGCTGCTAGGCACAGCTTTCCTAAAGGGGATTCTCTGTTTGACATCTCCGAAAGAAGAAGAAAGAATTGTGAAGAAGGAAAGGTAACTTACTTCGCAAGCCGAAGCTTCGCTTTCACGTTCTTCTTTTGTGCAGCTATTTTCGCCAGGACCGGTGTGGTCCCAGCAGCTGGCTTCTCGATCGGCACAACCGGTGGAGGAGATGGCACTGGTGAATCAGTGGCCAACGGTGGAACCTGTGAATAAGAAGTTACTACAAGCTGAAGTTTGTCAAAGAATAACTACAACAAGTGCTGCTCGATGGAGGTATTATCTGCTCGACCACTTGGGTCGATGGAGATCCCGTTCGAGGAGATATTTTTGCAGGGGTTGCATTTGTTGGATTACATCAGAAGAGATTTCATAACATCCAAGGGAGCAATTAAAGATCACCTGGTCGGATGGCCTTGACAATGAGGTCTGAGGCCGTTTGGCTGGTCGATGGTGTGCTGGAGACACCGAACTCCTCGCTTGGGGAGACTCGACCACTGCTTGTTACAAGGCCGCTTCACCCTCATTCAGAGTGGTAGTGGGTGCCGAATCATTCAGAGGAGAGCCAGCATTGGCAGAGATATAGCCCGATGCTTGATCATCGTCTCAAATCGGCTCGTCGTCATCCAGGCGATGACTCCCTCGATCGGCCCACTGTCATCATCGAACTTGGCCTCTTGAGGAGATGCTGGATCAAAGCAGGTAACAGATGCACAAACAATGCATTGAGAGCTATGACAAAGCACTCACCTCTGGCTGACTATTGGCGAGCGAATACACCTCGATGCCGTAAGCGTTAGGTTCCGAGTCATGGAACATCTTGCTTAGCCTAGAGGAGATGTCCGAGTTCGACAGATCTGGCAAAAGCAAGTCAGCTCACTATTCATCGACTATAGCAAAGAAATCAAGATATTATAAGTACTTACTTCTAGGATTGTCCCTGGTGGCATCATTGACTCCGGAGTAGTCCCAGGCCAAGTGGTCCCAGCACTTCAGCGGACTCAACCGGCACGTGAGGAAGTCCATAGCGACGTGCCACCCAATCAGCCTGATTTTCCTAATCTCCTTGATCTTCTGGACATAATAAGTGCTGCGGGCGGTCGAAGTTGGAACTTTCATCCAGAGGTCAATCGGATGAATGAAGATGAAGGACCGAGATGGCGAACAGAGGGGGGGTGAATGGTCGCAAATAAAAATTCCCCCAAAATACTCCAACAAAAACCTCGACAAGATCGTTTAAAAGGAATTGTGAAAAACCCGAAAAACTAGACAACTATGTGTACCCCAAGCTTGCATGGATAAGTACCATAAAATATGTGGGGATTTTTGAGTCACAATCCTGGTTGTCTAGTGTCCAAAAGAAAGAGGAATCAATTCAAACTCTTGCTTTTAGAAAGGACATCAATTCAAATCACAAAAGTCACTTTCAGAAAAGCAAAAGCAGGATTTCCAGAACTTGTCCTCAATTTGCACAGGAGGTTGGTGGGTTTCTGTAGCTCACAAAATTTTGAGACTTTTTCTCCCTGTGAGCATTAGAGTTGTGAAGAACTCCACCAAATTTCTCCTCAAAAATACTTACAGAAAAAACAGGAAAAATCGAAGAACACAGTCTGGTCAAGAACTTCGAGCAGAAAGTTTGGGGCTCGGTTTTCACCTCATGGCGCCCAAACGGTGCAACAAGTGAACTCAAAATTTTTTCTGAAAGTGGATATCAGAGACCCGCACCTCCTCCAACAAGAATCACTCAAAAAGGATTTTTCTATATTTTTACAAAAATCAAACACTGACTGCTGCGCGAAGAACAAGTTCAGAACAAAGTTGGAACTTGAAAGAAAAGATGTTCTCTACTCAATCCAAGAGTGCAAAAGAGATGTAAAACCATATGAACACACTCAAAACATCCAAGAACAGCAGCATTTAGAAGTAGGGAGGCAAATCCAAATTACTTGAAAGTAAATTATGGAATGTAATTGCGGAAAGTAAATACTGAATTTAAATTGCGTAAAGTAATGACATAATGTAAATGCATAAAATAAATTCAGAGGTGGATGAATAAAACTTTCATTTCTGGAAGGGGAGGTTACAAAGCCTCACATTCATGTGGGCAAAGCTCAAATGAGCATCAAAACCTCAACACCTTCAAGGGAAGGAGGCTACCCTCCACCCCTATTTATACTACTCTTGGGCCACCTACCACCCTTGGATGAGTCCCTCAACCTAGAGCACTCATCTAAGGGCTAGGATTAACCCACACACACAGCCATGTAAGGGCTAACCCAAACCCACACACATACGGGTTTTCTTGCAGTTTTCAAAGCATACTACCTAGACCGCTAACCTATCAACTAGACCTCAATCCGACGGTCCTCATTGATCCACGCGGCATCTAGCTAGCATCATCTCCTTTCCTTGTCTTCTTGACTTGCCCGGACTCCGTCTCCGATCATCTTCGGCGATCTCCCAACCGTCTGGACCTCCGCGCGCCTCGCCTAGTCCGGTCATCCTTCGCCTCACCATGACCTAGCACCGTCGTCCTGCAACCATCAAAGACAAGGAAACTCCTCACATAGCAATGCCCACAAAGATGTGCAATAAACCATGCAACTCATCACTACCGCGTCCATACGACCGGTACTGCCACTCCTGGCAAAGACAACTCAAATTGCTTCATTTTGAAAATCAAACCAAATCAAACTCAAACTTGAGCACACCTTGCTCAAATAAAGTCAAATACTCATCACAAATATGGATGGACCTCCACATGGTCCTTCAAGAGTGGTCGATAAGCTTTGGAGAAGTTCACGGTGTCTGGAGAGGTGATGTAAAACCACTGTTTTTCCCAGTTCGACTGCCAGGAGGAAGTAACGGGGATAGAAATATAAGAATTTGACACGCTGCTGCGGAGGTGAAAACCGGCACCCTCAAGATCTGCATTCTTCGTCGCCCTCTTTATATTGTAGAAGTGGCGGAACAGGTTGAGACTTGGATTGATCCCCAGGAAAGCCTCACAAAGGTGAACAAACACACTAAGCATCATAATAGAATTGGGGCTTAGGTGGAAAAGTTGGATCTGGTAGAGCTCAAGAATCGAAAGCAAAAACAGAGAAGGGGGAAAACTGAGTCCGCAGCTTAAAAAGGCCTCGAACACAACGGTCTCATCCTCATTCTCAGGGGTGGGATAGAGTCCACCTTTTGACGGTCTGCAATGGAAGAACTCCCGAGGAGGAACGAAGCCATCCTTCTCCAAATCGGCTAGACTCTTCTCCGTCATGATCGACTTCTGCCACACCCTTTCGAAGGCCTCGTCCTCGAAGGCCGCCTCGATTTTCTTGGGTTTCTTCTCCGGCGGTGGAGAAACTCCGGCGTTGGTTGAAGGGGTTGATGCCCTTGAGGAAAAGGTGAGGCAAGTTCTTTGAAGGTGACGGCGTTAAGGCTTGAGGAGTGCGAAAGAGGTTTCGAGAGTAAGGCTAAAGGCAAAAAGGGAGGAGAATGGCTACAATTCCAAATCTGGGGATTTATAGACCAAAATCTTCTCTCCAGGCGAACGGTACATTCCCCGTGGCATGGCGCTTTGATCGGCGCAAAAGGCAGGATGAAGACGCTGCACCCATCTTGGCGTTATAGACGAGAGCAATAAATGCTCAACTGCCCAACGTTTAGATTTTTTGAATCTTTTCCAACTATGCTAAGAATCGAGTCGATGAGTCGACATCGAGTAACTTGCGGTTACCCTGAGAACTCGATACGCGCTAATGGCAGGGCGCTCGACCCAACGCATCTCTACTCGATAATCAATGATTCCTAATCTACTCGTATCGTTAGACCACAAGCAGGTGAGGCATTACTCGACTAGGCGAGGCCTTGGCGGTAATCGATCAAGTGCTTAAGCGACCCCTCTGCTAAACAGAGTTCGGGGGCTACTATCGAATATCTAAATATGGTGTATGAGCACCTGCAGGATATGCTAAGGATATTTCCTAATGATGTATAGAGACTCCGGATATCTCGGGCCCTATTCTGTCGGATAAGATATACGTGGAAAGGATAATTCCATATTAGGAAGGACTCGATCGTGTTCCCATTACGAGGAAACCAAATCGAGTATGCCTGATATTCAGGGAAGTTTGGATATGCTACGAAGATCACGTGACGATGGATTACTCATCGGCTAAGATCTGGTACTCCAAACCGACTACAACTCAACTTGAGGCTAGGCTACCCCGACTATATAAGGCCGGGGGTAGGGGTCCTCAACAAAGAGAAAAAAGGAGAAGACTTTTAGAGTTTTTACACAGAGCAACCAGGAGTCGATGACCCGACGCTTCATTAACCTCCATCCTTAGCTTAGCCTTAGCCTGAGTTCGATCTTCCTTGTAAGTAGGGTTAGACACATTGCTATGTATTCCATCCACCACATACATTTATCATCCACATAGGAAGTAGGGTGTTACTCCACCGAGGGTCTCGAACCTGTCTACATCGTGTGCCTCCAATTTTTTGCTTGACTCTATTAACCCGAAACTATAAGTTTATTGTAGATTTCTAACCTTCGACAATACTTTTTCTACAGCTAGCACTTTTTTTCCTCTACCTTGTTTATTAATTTTACCTTTTGTGTTCTTTGTGATCAAACAACTGGTACTTAGCTGTGATGAGCTTATTTTCCAATCAATATTGCATGTCATAATTGAGCCCTTTTCCATTTCATGCATATATATGTCATGCGGCATCATTGTACATGTTTGGAGATCAAGGCGCACGGCCTAACTACACACACAGTAGAGCTATATATCCTAATGGTGGAGCCTACCTCATAGGGCTTGCTATAGCTTCCTTAGTTTTTGTTGTTCAAAAAGAAAGGACACATCTTCATTTTTCTACTGTCATTTGTCTACATAAGTGCCTAATTCAACTTCAAATATGATTTGAATTCCTTAGTTTTGGCAGTTCAAAAAGAAAGGACACAGATTCATTTTTCTACAATCATTTTTCTACATAAGTGCCTACTTTAACTTCAAATATGATTTGAATCCTAGTAATGAATAAAGCATCAAGATTGATATTACAACAATTAGTTGGGGATTCCTATAGGAGGGCTGTGAGTGGTGGGCGGCCATCACAGTGCCTATCTCAAAGATTTGTACGCACATGGCATACATTAGAAATTGTCTGTAAAGGCATATGAAGTTGCTTTTTTAATGATTCAATCATTAGAAGTTAGAGCCTTTTGTCTTCAATTTGCTTCTTACATCTATCAACTTCACACCATTACTATGAGATTTAATTCATGATATGTACATTAGCGACCTTTACATAGATCCATGATTGTCAACGCTTACTTATTGATTGTTGATTTCCTTGTTCTAAACAATACTCTTAAATTTACTTTCTTACCTCTTCTACGGCTGTCTATGAATTGTTGATTTACAAACATACTTGATCTTTGAAGATGTAACACAATCTAGTTACACAAAAGATGATGTCTCCTTATTCCTCGTCGCCGAATGGATCTGATGAGCAGAATATAGGAAAACCAAAGCGCGGTCCAAGAGGACTAAGTAAAAGGCCCCAAAGCCGATATACCATCACGACGATCGATCCGCAGGATGGGGCCCCTACCGCACCTCATAAGGCAGCGACAGTATTTCGAACATTGTGCGGGATGGTTGGACGGGAAAGAGTCCCCATCATGTATCCATCATATAAGTCGCTGACAAATGAAGAGCGTGACAGCTTGGTGACAGAAAATTTCACATCGTTCAAGCTACCAAAAGATGCCATGCATGCACTACGACGGTATGCATTGCCAGTGGCAGGGAAGCAGTGGAAGAACTTTAAGAGCACCCTTGTCGGTAATTACATGAATAAGGAAATGGCTCTGTTCCAAAAGTACAGGTTCATCACTGAAGACATGTGGGAATGATTTGTTGAGATGAAGACGACGGAACAATTAGTGCATCAAAGTGTAGCGCAACAAGACCTCCAGGCAAAAAATACCCACCCGCACAGACTCAGCACCATTGGGTACACAGGTTAGATCATGCAATGGAGGAGGGAAGACGACGAGGCAATCCAAAAGGAGGCCTCGCCGCCATTTGCCTCGATCTTAGACCCACGAATCCGAAACTGGGTAAGAGCGAGGTCACGTCCCACGTCTTCAAGCGGTGTGTCCTTTGCCAACAATGTAGACGAGGAAGAGTCCCAATGCCTGGCAAGATATTGAACTACATAGCTTGTAATTTGTCCATATATAACTTCATAAGTGAAATAACATGATGGGATCTTGGAGCAGATAGCATTGAGTAAAGAATCTTCCCAGGGCTCTTTCCAGGTAGAAAGAGAGAAAGATATACTCTCCAAGGCCTTGGAAACAAGGAGCACCCGGTCGTACACGAGGCAAATGTGTTTTCGTTCCCTGGAAAATGGGACTTCCACAAGACATCGACACGTACCGGAGTAGGAAGAGAAGCAAAGCCGAGCGCGAGGAACGGCTAGTACCACTTGTGGAATATATGAAACCAGGTATCTCCATGACCGGCCCAACGTCACCTGAGAAAAAGATAGGCCCAAGGGCTCTGCCCCGCGCCAAGACTTGCTGTCGTATGGAAGAGGGGGCACATCCTATAGACAGTTATGTATATTAAGATATAAAAGATACAGTTGTAATCCGAGTCATTGATAGGGTAGACAAATATGTAAACTCTATGCTGTAACCGACTAGAATCTAAAACCGATCAGAATGTCCTAACCGATCAGGACTCTGTAAGCCGCCCCCCAGTATATAAGGGAGAGGGCGGGTAACACCATAGGCATCCGATCATCGATTCATTGAGTAATCAAGCCTCAGAGCACAGCACACAGGATTAGGGTATTACCTCCATCGCCGAGGGCCTGAACCTGTCTAACCCCCACTCATTAAGGAAAGGCTGAGAGCACAATTCGATGATCAGCTAAGAAGCCTTGAGGAAAGGATAGAGCAAAGGGTGGCTGCGGAGAGGCACGTAGGGAATGTGCATGTCCCAGACGCAATTCAGCGCAACAACCATCGGAGCAGTTGCAAGTCTGCTCCTGAGGCAGACGTGAACAATGCCAAATTTCTTGTCGATGACATCTGGGTAATATACATATCTGCAATGCTCCTTAGATAAACCTGTTGGACGTGTTAGCTAATTGTGTACCCTTATATAGATGGACACACTGTGTAATCTCCAATTGAGGCTTGCCAACAGCTCCATTCCCCTGCAGGTTGGTTGGGGGCGCACATATCCATCCGGTCTAGGGGCAATTGTGCACAGTCACATGGTAGTTGTGGGCTACGCGAAGGTTCATGTCGACGTTGTACAAGAATTTTGCAAGGGCGTCACGCTAGAGATGCCCCCAAACGACAAGATCATGACACTAGGGGATGCCATTGGCACATTCATCCAGTGGCCCAAGGGGGACATCTCCTTCAACAACCGTCTTGCAGCACCGAAGCTACACGCACAATATGAGCCACCTACTGCGCTGGAGCTACCAGCACTACCGGAGCCACGTGATGCATCGAAGCAGGCCACCAAATTGTCTACCGTGTCCCGTATGACACGGGCTGGTACTTCACTTCTATCGGGACCCGGATTTGCACATCCGAAACCCTCTTTGTATACTGCACTAGTCCAGGATCACGCTAGTGCACACAGTGGAAACATAGATAAAATATCATTACATACAACGAATTAACTAAGAAAAAGCAAATTATTATTAAATAAAGCATTAGACCTTATGGTCAAAATTTACATCACTATGCCTTAAGGGCTTAAGAACCAAATAAAGTATTGCAGCGATAACTTGGGCCATTCGACATGCCACAGGCAATCATCTGGGGAACACCTTCCTAATCCATATAGTCTTCATAATATTCCTCCTCATGACATTCAGCATTTCCTGATCCTTCCTCAGCAATTGATCAACAAAGGCGTATAGCCGTGAGTACAAAAAGTACTCAGCAAGCCGTAGGGAAATGATGCAATATATTCATGCAAGGCTTGACAAAGGATAGACATACGGTTCTTTTGTAGAAAGCAATAACTTTGATTGAAGTACAGTAAATAGATTGAGAGCACATTTATGAAAAGGTAATACATAACTGGTAAATCATTGATAGATAACATGACCAGAATGGTGAGGCATCACCCTACACCATCCAAAAAAATTATCAAACCACTAAGTTCAACAGTATAACATTAGACAACAAAACAACAGTGAACTCCCTATTCACATACCAAGAATTCTACCATCCAACATTTCATGAAACACTCTATACCTCGTGTGAAATCCTCAAGTATGTCCATGACCGCGGACGCGGGTATTCGAATAGTTTTACACTCTGCAGAGGTTGTACTTCTTTACCCACAAGACATGATCATCTCTTTGTGCAATCGCTATTAGTACACTTCCTTTGGTATGCCGTAGAGAGATCATGACAAGGCCTTTACAATAGCTTGTCTAAACTTGGTACTGCCCACTAAGGTTTCACCCCTCGGGGACCCCTCTTGCGCCATGTGAGTCTACCCGTTCACTCCGGAACCCACACCACCAATTGGCAGTACTTAAGGCTAGACATTGCAAATTAATCAGCTAGGTCTGTCCCATACCAGATTTATGGTAGTACGGTTAGGCCCAGTCAATGGCGCACAAGATTAAGTCCTTAAGTTGTCTCAGGCAAGACATCCACATCCCAATGTGCTAAAAAGCACCCCCTTTTCTGCACGATCACTTGCCTAAGGGAAAACAATTCGTTCAACCAAGACCAATGGCAACCCTACCATGGTGAAGGACCGAGATGGCGAACAAAGGGGGGGGGTGAATGGTCGCAAATAAAAATTCCCCCAAAATACTCCAACAAAAACCTCGACAAGATCGCTCAAAGGAAATTGTGAAAAACCCGAAAAACTAGACAACTATGTGTACCCCAAGCTTGCATGGATAAGTACCATAAAATATGTGGGGATTTTTGAGTCACAATCCTGGTTGTCTAGTGTCCAAGATAAAGAGGAATCACTACTACGAAACGACATCATCGCTGCCGGTTCCAAAACCCCATCATTGCCGGTCATTGGCGCGGCAGTGATTGGTCGGCGATGATACTCGAGATTATCACTGCGGTTCTACCTACAACCGGCGGTGATCTTTGAACTATCGCGCGGATCAAACCAAAATCCGGCGGTGATTGGTCGGCGATGATACTCGAGGATTATCGCTGCGCCGTTCTACCTACAACCGGCGGTGATCTTTCGACTATCACTGCGGATCAAACCAAAATCCGGCGGTGATAAGGATTATCACTGCGGTTCTATCTACAACCGGCGGTGATGATAATTATCACTTGCGGTTATATATAAAACCGGCGGTGATATTGTACTAGCACCGCTAAGGTTGTACCATAATCCGACAATTATAGACACATATCACTTTGCGGTTTTCTCCAAGAACCGCGGTGACAAGCTTGCATATTTTTGTACAATATATATATATTTTTATATAATTGTTTACTGTGTCCATATGTAGTATATAAAGCATCGTTCAAATCATAATTCAAATATATGCATGTATCGACTAAGCATCGTTAAAATCATAATTCAAATATATTAAATTACGCATCACATAATTTGTTTTACAATGATTTATTTACAAATGTAGCTCGACTACATGTCATCCCGTTCGCTTTGATTTTACAAAGAGTCGAAGTAGACATGTCACGCGTCTAGGCCGTAGGAATGAGGCGATGAGGCTACTCGTGGAACTCGCCGTTTGGATTGATGATCTCATCATGAATGAATCCGACGATCTGTTCTTGAATTGCTATAATTTACATCAACAATAACTTATTGGTTCTCGTTTGGGCGCTGTTTTGAACAAAAAGGAAGTTACTTAATGATGATATTTGTTAAATAAAAAGGGCATCAAAGTGTAATTACGTACCATGGCCGTTATAGCCGACACTCTCGTGACAATTGAATGCATATTTGTACATACATAGAATGCACATAAATTGTTTCGGGTTCTGCTTCATGCATGGAAAGTCATTTATTATTTCAAAATTTTTCTGTATGGGCGATACCGAACACTTTTCTTGCGATGCAGTGCGAAAGCCACGTGAATGATTTTGAATAGTAATTAAACTTAAATGCAATAGAATGGAATTTTGCTAGAGTAATAACATAGCGATCGAGTTTACATTGGCATGTCCCAAGGTCTTGAGTACAGTTAGTTTGTTTTCTCCTGGAGTCCAAGACAAAAATCACGCTAGCATCTAGCTGGATGACGAGGAGGACCAGTGAAACCGCACATATATGTCAACGTAGTCAATTACTCCCACATCGTGCGTGTTACGCAAAAATAGTAAAGCGATATTAGAAGTCGGGAGATCGTGCTTGAAGTTATAGGGTAAAAGTCACGAAGGTTTTGTATTGCGGCTTCAAAAAGTATTAAATAAATAGTCTTCAACGAAGCTGTGGATTATCGTTCACAAGTTTCTCGTTGTGAGCCGGATCTAGGAATGCTAGATTGTCATTGTTATTTCTTCTACATGTTTGTACCTCCATTCTACATAAGAAAGAAGTTAGAGATGCAATTAAGCGATGCGAAATGCTCAGCGATATCTGGACGGACTTACAAAGTCCATAGTCTAAGTATGTTCACGTCCGAGGGCATCTTCTTTGGTACAACATATCTGACTCAGTGAAAAGAACCCAGCGGATGTTATCCCCATTGTGAAAATCTTGCTCGTATATCGATCGGGAGCGCCTCCATACCATCGTTGGCTGCTGCATGTACCACTCATGGGCGCGCGCTTGATTGAGTTGTAAGGTTATCGAAATGATTTGGTTCAACCGGCGGTTTTCCCATAATGAACTTCCACGAGACCTTGCGCGAGCATCTAGTTGAACATCATGCGCTTGAGCATCCCGCTTTAGCGATGTCGGCACTAGCCTTTGCAAGTATTGCTTTACGGATATGCGCTCGTGATCCGATATTTTGCAAGGTTGAAGCTTTGCCCGTCTTTTGCACTTTTGCCATACTCAAGAAAAACTTTTGTCGTCGGCATCAACTTTAGTCTTCTTACTTGATGGCACCTTTTTAAAGTGAGATGCTACGCAGCGCTTACATGCTTTTCCACTCTTCCTCGTCATGTCGGTGATAGTTTCTTTTGTGGTTGTCACAGGTTCCACAGATGGTTGAGATTTCTTGAGGCGGTGCGCCGATGCCGAGATGTTCCGTTGTTCGATTCTTCTGATTTTTGGCGGAGAGTCGGGCTTTTTAGGTTGGTGCCGATGGAGGAGTTGGACTTTTCTGGTTGGCGGCGAGAAGGGCGGGAGGTCTCGTGTGGAAGTGCGGTGATCATTATCGTCGTCGCCCTCATCGTCGAGCCAAACTTAATCAAGCTCTTGCGCCACGCGAGAAGCCATTCACGTTTTCTCCTAGCTTTTGTTCCCATCCTCGCCAGGATCTCTACCTCCATTTTTGGTATTGGCGGATGACCTTGTCCGCCGACCTGGCGAATCCTGCGGTATCGGCGGCGATTGCAAAGTCCGTGACTCCTGGCATGGCCAAGCCCTGCCCTCAGCCACCTTTATGGTAATGCCATGTGCGGCCAAATGTAGCTTGCATGGTGTCGGTTCTTTGATGTCATCCATAGGAAAACGCACTCCATGCTCTTCGGGAATCCTGTGGGCCGGCTCTCTTACGAGCA
This sequence comes from Otatea glauca, assembly GCA_036346275.1. Classification (NCBI taxonomy): domain Eukaryota; kingdom Viridiplantae; phylum Streptophyta; class Magnoliopsida; order Poales; family Poaceae; genus Otatea; species Otatea glauca. The sequence goes on along the minus strand of CM070716.1, from coordinate 13,256,403 downwards.
AGGGGACCGATGAGCTCGGGGCTTTCACGGGTGGCGATCGTGGTGAGAGCTTTACATGCGGCTTGCTCCACAGCCTTATCTAGTTTCGATCTTTGTTCCTCTAGCGCTCTCGCGACAGCATCTTTTATCTGACGTTCCAGTCGATCTTCTCTTAATTTCTTTGAACGTTTGTACATCCATGCGTCTGCGGGGAAGGCTTCTTTCCACGTGACCAAACCAACCCCTCTGGTGCGACCTGGATGCTCCTTGTTACCCGGGGCTATGGTTAGCTCGTCATTCTCCCTTCGTGGCGCGAAAGATCCTTGGGAAGGCTGCGTGTGAGCATCGTGATTCTGCGGCACTTCACGCTCTCTATCGCCACGAAGCTTAAGCCGCCATCATCGGAGATAGAAGCACCCCTCCCAAGCAACGATTGCTTGATCGTTAAGCTTAAAGCGGCGTTGCGGGAATTATACCCTTGCGGGTTATTTCTTCTTGGACCGATCCCATGCTTGTATTTTCTTCACGTACCCTCGGTTCCTAGTTTGTGAGGTGAATATTCTTATCCGCGTTTGCTTTGTTCCTTTGACTTACTATGTGAGCTTCTTGGACCTCTTATGCATACAAATTCATCCTAGAACTCCCTTAACTTTGGAGTGCGTGTCAAAATTCAGCGTTTCATTCTTTTCACATAATTCTTGTTTAGTGTTGTCTTCCAATTCTTCCACGCGATTGCACATGATCTGAGTGCTCGTTTCTTTGCAACCAGCTCGGTCCCTTGGGGAAGCTGGAAAACTTGTTTCAGCTTGTCCCATAATGAGTTCTTCAGTCATTGGGTACCACCCATGGGTCACCTCGCGGCCAATCCATGATCTATAGGCGATGGGCACATCATCCCTAGCAATAACCCCACAGCTGTCTGTCGGCCCCAATGATGACTCTGCATAGCGAGTTCCCCCGCTGAGAGCTCCACTATGTTAAAAATTCCCTTAGGCATCTTGTTAGGACCACGACTTGCACGCCGCCTTCGTTGATCGGGCGTCCGAGCCTACAAATTGAACTTCTACATTATTAGTAAATGCGGGCCTACCATGTTTTGGGAACCACGGTGTACTAAAACTTTACCTCACTTACGTGAGTATCGTCGAAGTTGGTCCATGGTTTGGATCCTGCAGGTTCAAATAGGGCGTTGGGCTATTATTAGGCCTACCCTTCCTCCTTCGTCCATATTTGAGGCCCAACTCCTCCGGCACTTGTCCTTCGTCGGAGGCCATTCCTAGCAAGTTTGTTGAAAATTTCCAATTAACAAGGTCATTTTGAAAGACACATACAAGCGAGGATTGACATTAAAGTTAATCCGTGAAAGGATGTTTACATATCCCAGGATACATACACATATACATCTTTCGTTGAACGCGAGTTTGGGGTTGAGGCTTGAGGGAACTTTGATCACGCTGTGAACTACACCCCATACTAGATTAATGGTGATGCTATTTTTTTTCTATAAACCATATTAATGCTAATGCTAGAATAAAAAGGATGACTTGAAGCCTAACTGAGCTGCGGCATAGGCAAAGTTACTTTTTAGAAGTGGACAAAGACAGTTAGTTGACAAGCCTAAAGCGTGATGAGCGGAATTCTCGGTGTAATTGGAAGTCCTACATATGAATCTGGTAGGATTGGATTAAACAATTTGTTACCCCATGTTGATTGATCTACCTAAATCACATGCACATACACACATCGACCTACCCAGAGCAACCACCCTCACCAAATTTTCCTATTTATATCAAAAGTTGCTTAAAAACTGAATTGTTTAGAAGAGTTTACTGGTTTTTCATAAGTTAAAACTGACTTTAAGCCTCAAGACCTTAGGCTACTTACATGAGCTCTAGTCGCTCAAACTCTAGTCTGAAGGCTAATGAAAAACTAATCGCATGTGATTCGGACACCAAACTCAATCTTAACCTAATTAAAGCCACGCATGCGTCGATTCGAGTCAAACACCATGCCACTCGCATTGGATGCGGCAAAAGCGATTCGCCGGCGTCTCACCGCGATGAAGCCGTTGCCGCCCATTCCTTGCCATCGACGCACTTTTAACGGCCGGCGGAGGGCGCCAGGCGCCGACGGCCATGGCATTCGGATCTAGTCACCTCCGATTTGAAGCGAAAAAAATGAAAAGAAAGTCACCTCCGATTTGAAGCGGCGGGGGCGGTGAGGTGCAGGCGCGGGCGGGCGGTGGTCCGGCGGTGAGTCGAGGCGGCGGCGAAGCGTGCGGGCGGCGGCGGGCGTGCGAGGAGGCGAAGTGGCGTCGAGGTTGAAGTGGAAATGAGAAATTTGAGTGGCGCGGCGTTCGAATTTATAGGGTTAGAGTATCGCCGGGTCACCAAAAACCGGCAGTGATACACTATCACTGCCGGATAATAAAGAGAACCAGCAGTGATAGTTGAATTATCACTGCCGGTTCAAGCTCAACCCGGCAGTGAAAGTTTTTATCACTGCCGGTTCAAGCTCAACCCGACAGTAATAATACATTATCACTGCTGGTTCAAAACAAAAACCGGCAGTAATACTTGATTATCACTGTCGGGTTAATACTACAAGCCAGCAGTGATAAAGCACTTCACTGCCGGCTTAACGAGACAACCGGCAGTGATAAGCTCCAGTCAATTATGTCAAAGTTTTCAAAGAATGATTGCTTTGGGAGTTTTTAAATCCAATCAATTTTTATCCAAATTTTCTGCAAATTTTTGGAGGAATACTTCAGGACATGTAATATTTGATTTAAATATGTCCCCTAAGTTTTCACAAAGTTGTAAAATTATAAAAATCTAGATTGCTCACTGTTTTCATAGTTTTAATATTTCAAAATAAAAAAATTCAAATTGCTCACTGTTTTGAAATCCTATCAATTTTTATCCAAATTTTCTGGAAATTTTTGGAAGAATACTTCAGGACATGTAATATTTGATTTAAATTCAAACAAATGCAGTAGACCAACCATCGCTTCAAAAATTCACACAAATACAAAAAAAACACACAGATGAAGTTGAATTCACACAAATTGATACATATGACAAAAGAATACATTAATTGTTACATATGAGAAAATAAAATGTATTTAATTAGGACAACTAAGCTACGATTCGACCTTCGTCATGATCGCGGCGTATGTATGTAACCGTCCTCACTCTCTTCCATGAGACCGAGGTCAACGTCCTCTCCGAAAGGAGGAAGCTCATCGAATTGGTTGTACTCTTCCTCGTCGACAACATTCTCAACCCCGACAATCCTTCTTTTTCATTGAATAACCACGTGGCGCTCCTTGTTAGTTGGATCGGTTACAAAAAAGATTTGTGTAACACAATTAGCAAGTACGAATGGTTCTTCTCTGTATCCGACCAGTTTTAGGTCCACGGTAGTGATACCATACTTGTCGATGTTCATGCCCCTTGGAAGTCTTACCCATTGGCACCGAAAGAGAGGGACCTTCAAAGGTCCGTAATCAAGCTCCCAAGTCTCTTCTATGAATCCGTAGTAGGTTTTCCTATCTCCGTTGCTGTCGTAGGCATCTGTATGGATACCGCTGTTTTGGTTGGTGCTCTTTTTATCTTGTGCTCTTGTATAAAAAGTAAAACCATTTATATCGTATCCTTGGAATGTCCGAATTGTAGTGGACGGTCCCTGAGCCAACACTTTCAACTGAAGTTATGTCTATGCTCTCTCGCGATCCAACCCTCTGACTTCGTTGGGTTTGTTCTAGATAGCATGCTCTTGTGCATGTTAACATACGGGGCCACCACAACTGATTGTCCAGAGGCTGCGAAATGTGCTTGTGTGAATGAAGCTAGATTGTTTGTATGAGTGATTTCTCGCCAGTGTCCCTTTTCCTGTAGCCTACCCTCATGTCGTGATGTAGGCACACCAATCGATTTGAGATCCATGTAATCAACGCAGAACTCAATGACCTCCTCGGTTCCCCAACCATCGCAATGCAACCTTTAGGCGATGTCGATTCACGAACATATTTCTTTATGACCCCATGAACCTCTCAAAGGATACATCGATGTAGAAACACGGGACCGAGAATCAGTATCTCTTTCACGATGTGAACAATGAGATGGACCATAATATCAAAAAGATGGAGGAAACACATCTCGAGCACAGAGAGTGTGGACCACGTCTTCTGTAGCTTATCTAGTTTCAATGGATCGATGGCCTTACGTGAAATCGCGTTGAAGAATGAACACAACTTCACAATTGGGTCTCGGACTGCAATTGGAAGCATCTGCGTCATCATCACGTGGTAATCGTGAGACTTCATAACAATTAATTTTAAGTCTTTCATTGAGACTAGTCTCTTTATGTTGGCGAGTATCGGACGGAACTTTCCTCCGTGCAAGCATTCGCACAGAGCTAATTTTTTTTTTTGCTCAGTGTAGCGGTGCGGGAAGGTACTTTTCCCTGTATCCATGTCTACGTGATGCAGCTCCTTCTGAGTTTCATATCTTCAAGGTCCATCCGTGCTTTGAGAGTATCTTTTGTTTTGCGGTATATCGATGAAGATACCAAGCAAACTGTCACACACGTTCTTCTCTATGTGCATAACGTCGATTGCGTGTCGCACTTCTAAGTCTTTGCCGATGAGGTAGGACCCAAAATCCGATCTCTTTTTCCACAAAGGAGCCTTATCACGGAACTCGGGATAGATGTCTTTGCTGCTCCTTTCCGTGGATAATTTTAAGATCCCTTACAGCTGCAAATATCTCTCTCGATGTGATTCTTGAGCTAAAGCGGTCTCCTTTGTCCCATCAAAAGCTTTCTTATTATTGCGGTATGGGTGATCCTTGTGGAGGAACCTACGATGCGCATGTAAGACATTTTTCGACAGTTCTTGACCATCGACTAGCTGTACCATCTAAGCATTGGGCGCATCCATTGAAGCCTTTTGTAAATGCGGCCCGACCAGTTACCAAGGGCGGGGTAATCATTGATGATTCACGAACAACAATGCGCGTAGGATAAAGTTCTCTCTTTTATACTTATCCCATACCCGTACTCCATCGTTCCACAAGATTAGAAGATCTTCAACCAATGGTTTGAGGTACACATCGATATCGTTGCCGGGTTGCACAGGCCCTTGGATCAGTAGTGGCATCATAATGTACTTCCGCTTCATACAAAGCCAAGGAGGAAGGTTGTAGATACATAGAGTTACCGGCCAAGTGCTATGACGACTGCTCATGTTACCGAAAGGATTCATCCCATCCGTACTCAACCCGAACCTTATATTCCTTACATCATATGCAAAGTGCTTCTTATATTTTCTGTCGATGTTCCTCCATTGCACAGTCGTGCGAGGTGTCTGAGCATTCCATCGTTCTTACGCTCTTCGGCGTGCCATCGTAGCAATTGGGCATGCCTTTTGTTCGCAAACAATCGATTCAGACGGGGAATTATAGGAAAATACCACACCACCTTACGGGGAGATCTCATCTTCTTACGCTTCACCCCGACATCTTCATTATCGATGTTATCATCGTTGCCCTTATACCGCTTTGCTTTGCAAACAACACGACCATCAAGTCCGCAAACTCATTGCGATACAACATGCAATCGTTTGGACATGCGTGTATCCTTTGTACTTCCAATCCCAGCAGGCGGACAACTGCTTGGCCGATGCGTACTTGTAGGCAACACGTTACCCTCTGGAAGCAAATCCCCCAAGAGACATAAGAGCTCCGTGAAGCTCTTATCGGACCAACCATTGCTTGCCTTCAACTACGATGAGTGTAAGCACGATGCGCAATTTTTGTGCTCCTCCTTGCGGCACTGGGTACAATGGTGTCGTGGAGTCTGTACCATATGTTGGAACTTTTGAAACTCTCTTTCACTCGTGAAGTCTCCCTCCCCATCACGCAACATTTGATCGGATCGTCGTCGTGGTCGCCGACAAGCGTATCTTCAAGCTGCCGTCATACCGTTGTCTCCGTCATCTTCAATAATGTGTTGCCCTTCATGTACAATGTCATCTTCGCGTGTTTGGTCCAACGGTATAGCCACCTTGAAACCTCTTGAAGCAAGTGTGCGCGTATCGACTCTATGGTAGAAAACAGCTTACGATTTTTGCGATCACGCATGGACAGCACATGTAGTCCGCGATTCTTGACTTGTGCGCGCATACGTTTAGAAAATAACTCACACCATTAAAAACGCCCCACAGCGGTCCGTGTCATACATCCACCTTGGTCCATCTACAATTAATTAAATCAAACATTACATACGCATATAATTGCAAATAACAAATAATTGTAAGCGATTAGATTTAAAAACATATGTAGCAATTTTGACTATATTAAAATACATCAACCTTTTTCCGTTATGTAAATATCCATATAGCAATTTTTAGTATTGTAAAAATGAAAATAATTGTAAATAGTTAGGATATATTTAGACTATATCAAAATATATCAATCTTTTTCATTGCGTCAATATCCATCTTGCAATTCCTTATTATTTACAAATTTGGAAAAAATTGTAAGTACTTAGGATATACTTTGAGTACATTAAAATATATCAACATTTTTTATTAGGTAAATATCCATCTAACAAGTTTTATTATTTCAACATTTGAAAATACACCTTTTTCATTATGTAAAAATCCACGTGGCAATTTTTATTATTTACAAAAATAGAGATCAAATTACTAACCTCGAAAAGAAGTACAATACAAATTTTAACAAATTTTTGGCAAGAGATCGTTGCAATCTACAAATCGAGCAAAGACAGGCGCCTCTGTCTTTGTTCGATCGATCGAGGCGAGGGTCTCGATTATATAAAGACTTATCACTGCGGTTCTGCGCGAGCCGCGGTGATAAGCTTTGAATGCGAAAAACATATTGCGCGGGAAGATAATATCACTGCGGTTCTCGCTTTAACCCGGCGGTGAAAATGCAAGTATCACTGCGGTCTAAGAACGACCGGCGAGAGATATATCTATGCGGTTGTTGTCTCAAACCGGCGGTGATATCTTGCTTTTCTTGCCGGTTGGTTGCATGAACGGCGGTGATAAGTTCTCCCAACAACTTTCGAACCGGCGGAATCGTTATCACTGCGGCTCGGTCTAACGGCGATGATATGCGGCAAGGATTGGCTGTTCTGTAGTAGTGAATCAATTCAAACTCTTGCTTTTAGAAAGGACATCAATTCAAATCACAAAAGTCACTTTCAGAAAAGCAAAAGCAGAATTTCCAGAACTTGTCCTCAATTTGCACAGGAGGTTGGTGGGTTTCTGCAGCTCAAAAAATTCAGAGAATTTTTCTCCCTATGAGCATCAGAGTCATGAAGAACTCCACCAAATTTCTCTTCAAAAAGCCTTACATAAAAAACAGGAAAAATCTAAGAACACAGTATGCTCAAGAACTTCGAGCAGAAAGTTTGGGGATCGGTTTTCACCTCATGGCGCCCAAACGGTGCAACAAGTGAACTCCAAAATTTTTCTACAGGTGTATATCCGAATCCCGCACCTCCTCCAATAAGAATCACTCAAAAAAGATGTTTCTATAGTTTTACAAAAATCAAACACTGACTGCTGCGCGAAGAACAAGTTCTGAACAAAGTTGGAACTTGAAAGAAAAGATGTTCTCTACTCAATCCAAGAGTGTAAAAGAGATGTAAAACCATATGAACACACTCAAAACATCCAAGATCAGCAGCATTTAGAAGGAGGGGAGGCAAATCCAAATTACTTGAAAGTAAATTGCGGGAATGTAATTGCGGGAAAGTAAATGCTGAATTTAAATTGCGTAAAGTAAAGACATAATGTAAATCATAAAATAAATTCAGAGGTGGATGGATAAAACTTTCATTTCTGGAAGGAGGTTACAAAGCCTCACATTCATGTGGGCAAAGCTCAAATGAGCATCAAAACCTCAACACCTTCAAGGAAAGGAGGCTACCCTCCACCCCTATTTATACTACTCTTGGGCCACCTACCACCCTTGGATGAGTCCCTCAACCTAGAGCACTCATCTAAGGGCTAGGATTAACCACACACACAGCCATGCAAGGCTAACCCAAAACCCACACACATACCGGGTTTTCTTGCAGTTTTCAAAGCATACTACCTAGACCGCTAACCTATCAACTCGACCTCAATCAACGGCCCTCATTGATCCACACGGCATCTAGCTAGCATCAACTCCTTTCCTTGTCTTCTTGACTTGCCCGAACTCCGTCTCCGATCATCTTCCGGCGATCTCCCAACCGTTTGGACCTCCGACGCTCCTCGCCTAGACCCGGTCATCCTTCGCCTCACCATGACCTAGCACCGTCGCCCTGCAACCATCAAAGACAAGGAAACTCCTCACATAGCAATGCCCACAAAGATGTGCAATAAACCATCCAACTCATCACTACCGCGTCCATACGACCGGTACTGCCACTCCTAGCAGAGAACTCAAATTGCTTCATTTTGAAAATCAATCCAAATCAAACTCAAACTTGAGCACACCTTGCTCAAATAAAGTCAAATACTCATCACAAACATGGATGGACCTCCACATGGTCCTTCACATGGTACAACAAATTTTATAACAGTGGCTGCGAGCCAAAATTCAATATCTCATTAAGTCAAGATTAACATTATTCAACATGTGATATGAATCCTATCGTATAACTAAGCATGTCTAAGCATAGCTACGGTAACCCAATGTTGGTAATATGATTATGTCCAAGTAGTACTGACCAAACCTTGGGTTAACATTGGATACATTTCATCCCAATAATCAAGGTGCTATAATTTCAACTAGTGTAACATCCCAAAATTCATCTAAATATTATTTTATTGCCATTTGTGCATTTTATGATTTTTCTGGAATTTATTTGGATTTTTCTGGATTTATTTGAATTAATTGCAAATTAAGTGTTTTGGCCTTTTATCAAAAATTATTTAAATTTGTGCAAAGTTGAAATAAAGTTTGCCAAAAATATTTTATCTGGGTTCAAAATATCTCAAAGTAATTTTGAGAATTTTGTTGGAATTTTCCTGATTATTTTATTGCCTAAAACAAATAAAATGAATTTCAGTAATTATTTTAAATGAAAAATCCTTTTAAAAATGGATGAACAGTATTGGGCTTGGCCCGTGTACTGTGCGTGAGTGGCCCAGGGTGGCGCGGCCCGTTAGTCCATGATTCTAGTAGAAATCACGGTGGGCCGTCGGACCGCGATCGTAGGGCTTGCGTCGGGCCACGTCGCCAAGTGTGTCTAAGCCGTAGGATCGGGATCGTGTGGTCAGCGTGGGTCGTGCCTCCTTATAACCCTAGCCAATCGTAGCCGTTGATCCAACGACGGTCTGGATTAGATCTCAACGGGGGAATCCGGTGCGTCCGTTGCGCCACGTGGACTGTCGCCGTGCGTCGTCTCCGTGCGGGACTTGGACGCCGCCGCCGTGTCCGAGAAGGACACCGCCGCCGCGTCGGTTAGGATTCTAGGCGCCGTACGCAGTCGTCGAGGGCTATAAATAGGAGGGGGTAGCGCCCCGAGGTTCGCAGTCGTGCGCCGCAGCTTTTGGTCGGGGTAGTTTCACAAGAGCAGCCGTAGAACGCAGCCGCGAGCTCGTCGGAGTAAGCCGAGGACTTCGCCGTGGTTTTTCGCTTGGAGCTCGCCGTTCGTGGAGTACCCGCCATCGCCAAGGCTACCAACGTGATCCCTGTGCTGTGCCGCATCGGACCCGTGAAGAATCGTCGCCGTTTCATCGCCAGAACGCCATCGCCAAAGTCGTCGTCTTCAAGTCCGGTGGAACTGCGCCGCCGCTCTGCCATCGCCGGGTTGAAGTTTCGTGAGCCGTCGGATTTCCAACGAAGGGCAGAGATCGTGCCGCGTAAGTTGGAGATCTGTGTCCGTTAGATGTGATCTGAGCGGTGGATGCTGCGCCGCAGAGATGGACCAATCAAGCGCCGTCGCGTGTCGGCACGTTCTGCGAGGCGTCGTGGACCACGTTTGCGGTGGACCAGAGGCGGTCCCGTAGACCGAGTCCTTGGACCAGGACGCGTGGTAGTGTTTGATTGGCCGACATCAGGGCTGACGTCAGCATGACGTCACGCTTGCGCAATAAATCTGTTTTCAATTTAAAAATAATTCTGTTAATTCTGATTTTCTAATTTCTGAAATTTCAGTATTTATTCCAAACTTCAAAAGGCTATATCTTTTGCATCTTAACTCGGATTTGAGTGATTCAAATTACTAAAAATTTGTAAAATTGAGATCTATTTAATGGTGAATTTGAATTGATTTTTGGAGTTCATTTGCTCTTTGTTTTGGTATTTATTTGCTTTTCTCCTTCGGTACGCGTAGACGTTGAATTGTGCGACGCTTCGGAGGAAGATCCAGCAACTCAAGAGCAAGCTCCAGATCAAGATCAGGACCTATTCCATGGCAAGTTGTGCTTTGATCATGTTGAACCCATGTTTATAAAATTGCTATATATGTTTTACCGTATTGCATATTATTTCAAGTATACAATTGTTTCAAATTAAATTGGGACTTAGCTATTATACCCATTTGATCTACACCCTACCTTGTCATTATATGCCATGATCTATTGTCACCCTAGATTGGTTCATTATAGTTGGTTAGTAATAATAATCAACATGAGATGGTTAGACCGTATTAGTTGCTTAGCCGTGCCACGTCATCACATGTGATTGAATCATTGATAATTAATCTTGACTAATGGAATATGGAACGATGTTATGAACTTGTGTGTCATGTGGGATCACACAATGAGATTGAGTTGTTGTGGCGAGTCATGTCACGCAACGATGTTGAATTGTTGATGGCACGTGGTGCTTGGTAATCATCTTGGGTGATATTCACTTAGATTGAGGCAAGTGACAAGGGGCGAGTATGCCAAGGTGGGCCCGATGGGCAGAGGGTATGTGGATGTCTTGCCTTGATCACTCTAAGGACTTAACCTTGCAAGCCTTTGACCTGAGTCAATCACGCAACCACATGTGCGGTATGGGCCACCTAGGTGATTAATTTGCAATGTCTTAATTTTGGTACTATCTTGTTGGTGTGAGTTCGAGTTATGGAGTAATTCACATGGCGCAAGAGGGGGCCACGGATGTGGTAACCAGTCCCACGGTGTTGAAACCTTAGCGGGTGGTACCGGGTTAAGCCGTAGCATTGTAGAGGCTTTGTTATAATCACTCGCCTTGGTGGTGTTTGGTTGTACAGCGTGGGTAAAGTGCATAACCTCTGCAGTGTGAAACTATTCGGATAGCCGTGCTCATGTATTGAGCAATACTCGGAATTCTGATTAAGGGTTAGCTTAATTAAATGGACAACTTGGTTGGGATGGCGGAATGCCATGTGGAAGATGGAATTTGACTTAGAATTGGAAACTTGGTTTACTTGAAATCTTTGAATCTATTTATTGTTATTTGTTTCTGATCTTTACAATCTATTTATTGTATTTGTTCATAAATCTTGCTTATTGCAAAATAGCCATGATAACCTATCCATTGGAATAAGCCTTACATATAGTTACATAGAATTGCATTACATGCACAACTTGTTGAGTGCTTTAAGTACTCACCCTTGCCAACAACAATAATCAACGATCGAAGAATCTACACTGTGTTGGAGGAGGAGTTCCAAGAGGACGCGAGTCATTAGGGTCAGAGCCTTGTCGGTTGCTGTGGTGAAGCGATGAGCTATCTCGTTTTCTACTTTCCATTGCTTAATTCTTAGCTTATATTTCGGTTTTGCCTGCGTGGCTTAATAATGTAAGTCGGTCATAAGATCATACACTTAGCTATATCAATAAATGGAGTAATATTCTATGATCGTTGAGTATGATATGATATGTACCGATGTTGAGCTGTGTGCGCTAGCGTTGATCCTGGGACTAGTGCGATAAATACAGTGGGTTCGAATCAGTGTATTCGGGTCCTTACAGAGGTGGTATCAGAGCATACTGACTGTAGGTCTTTGCCCTAGATAGCATGGAGGTGTCCAGGTTGTGTCCGAAACTATTTTCTAAAGGAAAATTTAAATTTGACTAACAAAACACTCTCGACTCATCTCATTCTCTACTTCTCATTTTTGCTGAGTTTACCGTTTACTTGCCGTTTTGGGTGGAGAACTTATTCAAAGTTCTTGTGAAGCAGATGCCGATCGTTCCGACCTTTGAGGAGTCAGCAGGTGGCTACGCCATGGAGCTGTGGAGAGTTGTTCAGACGCTTGGAGGCTTTTATCGTCCGCTTACCGAGGAGGCAGCTGGACCATTAATGGTGTTCACCGAGGATTTGTTTGCAAGCTGATCATCTACGCTCGGGAGAACGAGGAAGCTAGCAGGCCAATCAACATCTCCGCCAGAAGATTCTCGTACGAGGTTGCGATCCAGGAGGTTGCCCGACTTGCTCTTCGCCGTGTCTGCCGCAACTACACCGACGAGCTTCACGACTCAGTGTTTCGACTTCACCCTGATGTGCAAGCATGCCGACGTCGACGGATCGTGGAGGACGAGTGTGCTACTGTGGTACACCTTGCGGAGTTCGCCCTTGCCCAGGAGGAGCATATGAGAGAGACCACTTAGGAGCTGGAGACAGTGTACGAGGCACTCAGATTGACGGAGTAGGAGCTTGAGGAGACCCGTGCTGCAGCTATCGGTACGATCACCGAGCTAGGAGGGGCTCTAGAGGGGGTTGAGGACGAGTTGGAGCGCGTGACCCGAGGAGCTCAGGAGCCAGCTGAGGAGTCCGAGGAGGATCCAGAGGAGCGAGAGTGGGAGCCAGAGGAGAGTGCGGACCCTGTTGTTGCTGAGGAGCCAGCAGTGGGTCATCAGGATAGGTTCGCTCCTATGCTAGCCCACTCGCGGGTGTATGCACCGGATCAGTCTCAGCCAGGGTGGCTGGATGAGTGAGAGTCAGTCTTGGAGTTGTGTTGAGACTCGAGTGTTGAGTCGCGTCTTTAAGATTTGTCTTTACCTTTTAGTAGACGTTAAGGTTTCATGTTTAGTTTGCTTCTTTGTAATGCTGAGTGTGCAGTATGTGTTGCAAAGCTTGTAGGCTTTTATAAGCAGACATACCAAGAATAAAAAAAGAATTATTTTAGTTGGGTTAAACTTATCTTCCCCGCCCTAGGGATTCTTGCATCTTATCTATGCTACTTCTACCTTTCCTAACCCAAGAGGTAATCAGCAGATGGTGAACACTCGTGGAACGAACGGTGCTTCAGGAAGTGGACTGCGTCGGAATGACAACCCCAATGATGGAGGCCATCCTCAACCACCATCGCCAGTCGACATGCAGAATCTGGGAGCGTTTCTCGCTACGCAGACTCAACTGATGCAGACTATGATGCAACAAATGCAGCAGATGACCAACGTAGCAACAGCTAGCAACAACCAAGTAAATCATAACAACAATGGTGGGCCTCGGTCTTTCTCCAAGCTGTCAAATTTCATGAGGACTCGGCCGCCAACCTTTGCTGGGAATGTTAATCCTTTGGAAGCCGATGACTGGCTAAGGACTATTGAGAAGAAGTTGCATATCACTCAATGCGAGGGCAATGAGAAGGTGCTCTACGCCTCTCACCAATTGGAAGGAACCGCCGCAGAATGGTGGGAGAATTACTGTGCTGCACATGGAGCCCCGCAAGAGATCACCTGGGATGAGTTTACTACCGCTTTCCGCCAATACCATGTTCCAGAGGGAATGATGGATCTCAAGAAAGAGGAGTTCAGGGCTCTGAAGCAAGGAGGCCAGCCAGTGGCCGAGTATCTGAATAAGTTTACTCAATTAGCTCGCTATGCCCCTGAAGATGTAGCGACAGATAAAGCTTGGCAGTCTCGTTTCATGAAGGGACTGAATTCAGGACTGCAGGTGGGACTAATCACCCACAATTTTCTAGATTTTTAGGAGCTAGTTAATAAGGCTTTGATTTTGGAGGATAAGCGCAAGGAGTTAGGTGAAAACCGTAAGCGCTTGATGACTAATCAGGGTGGATGTCCAAACCACCTCGCTGAGGATGTCACCACGCGGTTGCGATTCAACCGCCACCGTGAATAAGGCAAAGAAACCTGCACCTCGCCACCGCTAATCGAACTTTGAGGCCTTGACAGGTAGTAATGCACTGGAGGAAGTCGTGATGCGCAAATGAGAGATGCTATACATGCAATGAGCCAGGGCACTTCTCTAATAGGTGTCCACAGAGAGGAGGCATCACACCAGTTCGCTTTAATTTGGGAACAACACACGCCAAGGCACCGCCAGGAGGAAATCGTGCGCCGGTCAAGTGGAGCAACCCCTCAATCAACGGTAGCGTGGTAGGATCAACCACATCACGCAGATGGAGCTCAAGAGGCTACGGGCGTCGTCTTGGGTAAGTTTCTAGTTAACTCGATACACTTCTGATTTTATTTGATTATGGAGCTTCGCATTCGTTTTTTTCTCAAAGTTTTGCAACCAAGAATGGGTTTAAAGTGGTGAATCTTAAATGTGTGCTATTAGTCCAAGCCCCAGGATCTGACCTTAGATCTAGCCTCGGGTGCTTGGGAGTTAAGTTGCTCATGGATGGGATAGAATTTCTAGCGAATCTTATCTTGTTAGATGCACAATCCCTAGATGTTATCCTTGGAATGGATTGGCTGTCTAAGCATAAGGCTGTTTTGGATTGTGGCCGAAGGATCGTGACTCTGGAAGGCCCTAGTGGCAAGAAGGTAGAATTTCAAGCGACTGCAGTTCGTGATGGGCAGTTAGTGGTCAACAGCGTACAAGCCATCAGCATAGAGGATGTGCCAGTAGTCAGAGAATACCCGGATGTGTTTCCGGAAGATTTACCAGGGTTGCCACCAAACCGTGATATCGAGTTTGTTATCGAGTTGGCACCAGGGACAACACCGATATCAAAGAGACCTTATTGGATGCCTACAGATGAGTTAGTGGAGATGAAAAAGCAGATTGAGGAACTGCAAGAGAAAGGTTTCATTAGACCAAGTTCATCACCGTGGGGAGCACCGGTATTGTTTGTTCGTAAGAAGGATGGAAGTCTTAGGATGTGCATTGATTATCGTGCACTTAATGAGGTAACGATCAAGAATAAGTATCCATTGCCCAGGATCGATGATTTATTTGATCAGTTAAGAGGAGCCGGAGTTTTCTCCAAAATAGATCTTCGTTCAGGATACCATCAGTTGAAGATCCGAGCGGAGGATGTGCCTAAGACTGTGTTTTCTACGCGATATGGACACTATGAGTTCACGATAATGTCATTTGGATTGTGAATGCCCTGCATATTTCATGAACATGATGAATAAGGTTTTCATGGAGTATTTGGATAAGTTTGTTGTGGTCTTTATAGACGATATCTTAGTTTTCTCGAAGATAGAGGAAGAGCATGTGGAACATTTGAGGATGGTTTTAGAGAGGCTGCGAGAACATCAGCTGTATGCTAAGTTCAGCAAGTGTGATTTGTGGAAGGAGAAGGTTGAATTTCTTGGTCATGTGATGACTACTAAAGGAGTTGCAGTTGACCCAAGCAAAGTGGGCCTTGATTTTACATTGAGAGCAACGAAGTCATTACCCGGATCCGTAGTTTTACGGAATGGCGGGATACTACCGTCGGTTCATAGAGGATTCTCGGCGATTGCTAAACCCACGCAGATTGTTGAAGAAAGAGAAGAAGTTTGCATGGGCGCTTGAGTGCGAGAAAAGTTTTATGGGGCGAAGAAGCGTTTGACGATGACCCCGTTTAATCTTGCGGATGTGCGAGAATGGATTTGATATTTATTGCGATGCCTCAAAGCAAGGCACAGGGTGCTGTTAATGCGAGAATGGTAAGGTTGTTGCTTATGCGTTGAGGCGATTGAGACCGCATGAAGCAAACTATCCGGCGCATGATTTGGAATTAGTTGCGTAGTGCATGCTTTGAAGATATGGCGTCATTATCTCATAGGAAATAGATGTGAGATATATACTGATCATAAGAGCCTGAAATACATTTTCACTCAAGCAGATCTTAATATGAGACAACGAAGGTGGCTGGAGTTAATTAAGGATTATAATGTGGGAATTCATTACCACCCTGGAAAGGCTAATATGGTAGCCGACGCTCTAAGTCGAAAGAGTCATAGTGCAAATACGCTGTCAATGGAGGATCAGCCAGAGCTATGCAAGGAATTTCAGAAGTTAAAGCTGGAAGTCACTCCGCAAGGAATTGTAGCTGCACTAGAAGTAAAACCAACACTGGAGGATCAGATCAGAGAAGGCCAGAAAGATGATGAGAAAGTCACTAAGATCAAGTCCAAGAAAGACGAAGGCCTAGCAGTGGATTTCACTCTAGATGAGCAGGGAACCATGTTCTTCAAAGGCCGAATTTGTGTACCGGATAAAAAGGAGCTGAAGCAACTAATTCTTGAGGAAGCTCACGATTCTAAATACTCAATTCATCCGGGAAGTGCCAAAATGTATCAAGATTTGAAGGAGAGATTTTGGTGGTCTAATATGAAGCGTGAGGTGGCTGAACATGTTGCTCTATGAGATGTATGTCAGAGGGTAAAAGCCATGCACCAAAGACCAGCTGGTTTGTTACAGCCATTTAAAATTCTAGAATGGAAGTGGGAGGAAATTGGTATGGACTTTATCACCGGTTTACCTAAGACTCAGAGAGGCTACGATTCTATTTGGGTTATTGTGGATCGGTTGACCAAGGTCGCTCATTTTATCCCGGTGAAGACCACCTACCCAGGAGATCGTTTAGCAGAGCTGTATATGTCAAGGATTGTATGTTTGCATGGGGTGCCCAGGAAAATTGTGTCAGACAGAGGTACCCAATTTACCTCAAGATTTTGGAACAAGTTGCATGAAGAAATGGGAACTCGCCTGAATTTCAGTACAACATATCACCCGCAGACAGATGGTCAGACAAAAAGGGTAAATCAGATTTTGGAAGATATGTTAGAGCATGTGCTTTAGCTTATGCTACATCTTGGGACAAATGTTTGCCGTATGCAGAGTTTAGTTACAATAATAGCTATCAAGCGAGTTTGTAGATGTCACCGTTTGAGGCGTTGTACGGACGTCCTTGTCGTACTCCGTTAAATTGGAATGAAACGGGAGAGCATTTGGTGTTTGGACCAGATATTCTCAAGGAAGCAGAAAATCAAGTTGCTATGATTAGGGAGAGGTTAAAGATAGCGCAGTCAAGGCAGAAGAGCTACGCGGATAACCGACGCCGAGATTTGAGTTTCGAGCTAGAGGATTATGTGTATCTCAGGGTTACCCCTCTTAAGGGTGTTAAAAGGTTTCACGTTAATGGGAAGCTTGCACCAAGATATGTTGGTCCGTTTAAAATTTTAAGCCGTCGAGGAGAGGTGGCCTATCAGTTGGAATTGCCTCAGTCTTTGACAGGAGTGCATAACTTGTTTCATGTGTCACAACATAAGAAATGTCTCAGAATGCCAGCAGAACAAACCCCGTTGGACGCAATAGAGCTGCAGGAAGACCTTACTTACAAGGAGCAGCCAGTCAGAATTTTGGATGTTATGGAGCGCAGAACTAGAAGCAAGTCTATTCGCTTTGCGAGTTCGATGGAGCAATCATTCTGAAAATGAAGCAACCTGGGAGCGTGAAGAAGATTTGAAGTCAGAGTTTCCAAACCTATTCTCTAGTTAGCCCTGAATCTCGGGGTCGAGATTCTGTTAAGGAGGGGACATTTGTAACATCCCAAAATTCGTCTAAATTTTATTTTATTGTCATTTGTGCATTTTATGATTTTTCTGGAATTTATTTGGATTTTTTTGGATTTATTTTAATTAATTGCAAATTAAGTGTTTTGGCCTTTTATAAAAAACTATTTAAATTTGTGCAAAGTTGAAATAAAGTTTTGCCAAAAATATTTTATCTGAGTTCAAAATATCTCAAAGTAATTTTGATAATTTTCTTGGATTTTTCCTGATTATTTTATTGCTTAAAACAAATAAAATGAATTTCAGTAATTATTTTAAATGAAAAATCCTTTTAAAAAGTGGATGAACAGTATTGGGCTTGGCCCGTGTACTGTGCGTGAGTGGCCCAGGGTGGCGCGGCCCGTTAGCCCATGATTCCAGTAGAAATCACGGTGGGCCGTTGGATCGCGATCGTAGGGCTTGCGTCGGGCCACGTCGCCAAGTGAGTCTAAGCCGTAGGATCGGGATCGTGTGGTCAGCGTGGGTCGGGCCTCCTTATAACCCTAGCCAATCGTAGTCGTTGATCCAACGACGGTCCGAATTAGATCTCGTCGGGGGAATCCGGTGCGTCCGTTGCGCCACGTGGACGGTCGCCGTGCGTCGTCTCCGTGCGGGACTCTGACGCCGCCGCCGTGTCTGAGAAGGACACCGCCGCCGCGTCGATTAGAATTCCAGGCACCGTACGCGGTCATCGAGGGCTATAAATAGGAGGGGGTAGCACCCCGAGGTTCGCAGTCATGCGCCGCAGCTTTTGGTCGGAGTAGTTTCACGAGAGCAGCCGTAGAACGCAGCCGCGAGCTCGTCGGAGTAAGCCGAGGACTTCGCCGTGGTTTTTCGCTTGGAGCTCGCCGTTCGTGGAGTACCCGCCGTCGCCAAGGCTACCAACGTGATCCCTGTGCTGTGCCGCGTCGGACACGTGAAGAATCATCGCCGTTTCATCGCCAGAACGCCATCGCCAAAGTCGTCATCTTCAAGTCCGGTGGAACTGCGCCGCCGCTCTGCCATCGTCGGGTTGAAGTTTCGTGAGCCGTCGGATTTCCAGTGAAGCGAGAGATCGTGCGCGTAAGTTGGAGATCGTGTCCGTTAGATGTGATCGGCGGTGGATCTTTGCGCGCGAGATGGACCAATCAAGCGCCGCGGCGTGTCGACACGCGTTCGCGGCGCCGTGGACCACGTTCACGGTGGACTAGGCGATCCGTGGGCCGAGTCCTTGGACCAGGACGCGTGGCAGTGTTTGATTGGCCGACATCAGGGCTGACGTCAGCATGACGTCACGCTTGCGCAATAAATCTGTTTTCAATTTAAAAATAATTCTGTTAATTCTGATTTTCTAATTTCTGAAATTTCAGTATTTATTCCAAACTTCAAAAGGCTATATCTTTGGCATCTTAACTCGGATTTGAGTGATTCAAATTACTAAAAATTTGTAAAATTGAGATCTATTTAATGGTGAATTTGAATTGATTTTTGGAGTTCATTTGCTCTCTGTTTTGGTATTTATTTGCTTTTCTCCTTGATGCAGCATGAGGCGTTGAATTGTGCGACGCTTCGGAGGAAGATCCAGCAACTCAAGAGCAAGTTCCAGATCAAGATCAGGACCTATTCCATGGCAAGTTGTGCTTTGATCTTGGTGAACCTATGTTTATAAAATTGCTATATTTGTTTTACCCTATTGCATATTATTTCAAGTATACAATTGTTTCAAATTAAATTGGGACTTAGCTATTATACCCATTTGATCTACACCCTACCTTGTCATTATACGCCATGATCTATTGTCACCCTAGATTGGTTCATTATAGTTGGTTAGTAATAATAATCAACATGAGATGGTTAGACCGTATTAGTTGCTTAGCCGTGCCACGTCATCACATGTGATTGAATCATTGATAATTAATCTTGACTAATGGAATATGGAACGATGTTATGAACTTGTGTGTCATGTGGGATCACACGATGAGATTGAGTTGTTGTGGCGAGTCATGTCACGCAACGATGTTGAATTGTTGATGGCACGTGGTGCTTGGTAATCAACTTGGGTGATATTCACTTAGATTGGGGCAAGTGACAAGGGGCGAGTATACCAAGGTAGGCCCGATGGGCAGAGGGTATGTGGATGTCTTGCCTTGATCACTCTAAGGACTTAACCTTGCAAGCCTTTGACCTGAGTCAATCACACAACCACTTGTCTGGCATGGGCCAGCCTAGCTAATTAATTTGCAATGTCTTAATTTTAGTAATATCTTGGTCTTTATTATAATCACTCGCCTTGGTGGTGTTTGGTTGTACCGCGTGGGTAAAGTGCATAACCTCTGCAGAGTGTGAAACTATTCGGATAGCCGTGCTCACGGTATTGAGCAATACTCGGGAATTACAGTTAAGGGTTAGCTTAATTAAATGGACAACTTGGTTGGGATGGCGGAATGCCATGTGGAAGTTGGAATTTGACTTAGAATTGAAAACTTGGTTTACTTGAAATCTTTGAATCTATTTATTGTTATTTGTTTCTGATCTTTACAATCTATTTATTGTATTTGTTCATAAATCTTGCTTATTGCAAAATAGCCATGATAACCTATCCATTGGAATAAGCCTTACATATAGTTACATAGAATTGCATTCTGTGCACAACTTGTTGAGTGCTTTAAGTACACACCCTTGCCAACAACAATAATCAACAGTCGAAGAATCTACACCTGTGTTGGAGGAGGAGTTCCAAGAGGACTCGAGTCATTAGGGTCCGAGCCTTGTCGGTTGCCTGTGGTGAACTGATGAGCTATCTACATTTTCTACTTTCCGCTCCTTAATTCTTAGCTTATATTTCCAGTTTTGCCCTACGTGGCTTAATAATGTAAGTCGGTCATAAGATCATACACTTAGCTATATCAATAAATGGAGTAATATTCTATTATCGTTGAGTATGATATGATATGTATCGATGTTGAGCTGTGTGCACTAGCGTTGATCCTGGGACTAGTGCGATAAACACAGTGGGTTCGAATCAGTGGATTCGGGTCCTTACAACTAGGTACATAGCTACTTCCGGCAAATAATTATTGTACGAAAATAGTATGCAATTGTATAAAGCAAAGTACTTTCGCAAACATAGGTTCAATATGATCAAAGGTTACGACTTGCCTTGCTGATCTAGTGTTGAGTCTTAGTCTTCGAAGTCTCCGTTCGCTCCTTCAGAATTAGCGTCTACCGGAAAAGAAAGCAATATAATCAAATAAATAACAAACAGAGACACAAACAAGCTCAAAATTGAAAATAAATGGCTCTAGAAGATAGATCTTGATTTTAGAAAAAATTAGAAATTTGAATCACCTCAATCGGAGTTCGTATGAGAGAGAACACACTCCTGAAAAATTAAATCAGAGAAAATAGAAAAAGAATATTTCTGGAATTATTTTTCTAAAGGAAATTTGGTTTATTGCGCAATGCTAACATCAGCAAGGATTTCTAGAAAATAAAATAAATCAGGAAAATGTTTTAGAGGCTGACAGGTGGGACCCTTGATCTATAGACCATGCCCATGAATTTGGCTCGGTCCACGGTGGACTGGGTTCACGGCTACAGAAGAAGGGTTGATGTCATCGCTGATGGGGCGGTTGACCGAGCAAAGAGGCTGACCGAGTGCACATGTGGATGATGACGCGGGTGGCCACGTTAGCGATGGTTCGGCTTCCAGCGGTCATTCGACTTCGCACGACGGCATGGAGGCTTGGGCTCACCATCGTCGGAGAAGACGACATGACTTCGGTGAAACGAGTCAAATCTGGTGCAAAACCACGCGGATCTAGAGGAAAGCCAAGCGGTGAACTCGTAGAAGCAATCGGCACTAGCGGGATGCGACGTAGGAAGAGATCGGCACGGGAGAAGAACAATGGCGGCGGCGGCGCTTCGAGTTGCTCCAGCGAGCTCGTGGAGGAAGACGACGGCTCCTCGGGCAATGCAAGTCAGTGCAACGGGTGAGGCGGAAGACGAAGCACGCAACACGAGGACCCCCCGGGGTATTTATAGCCTCAGGAGGTGTGCGTGGCATGGACGCCAAAAATGGCGCAGATGCGGCTAGGGTTTCGGCGGTGGCGATGCGACGCGATCTGGACCGCACACATGGTGTGGATCGGACATCCACGTGGCTGGGCATGTCTTATTTGGCGAAGCGAGCCAAAGCGAGGCCACGCACGGAGCTAAGTGGCCCGGGTTGTGGGGCGCGGCGGTGGGCGAGCGAGGTTGAAGTGAAATTTGCAGCAGCGAGGAAGGTGGGCCGTGGAGGATTCGGCCCGGGAGAAGATTTTAGAAATAAAATCAATTTCCGAATTAATATAATTCCAGAACTTCAAATAAATAGCTAATAAATTCAGAAAAATTCCTTGAAGCACAATGAACCCAACTACGATTCAAAATTGTTTGTTTGATGCATAGATTAATCAAATTAAATCTTTTCATTAATAGAAAATTTAAATTAGGCTTGATAAAATTGGGAAAAATGCAAATGGTTCATTTTCAAATTCAAACATTCCAAAACTCAAAATTTTGGGATGTTACAACTTCTGGCCCAATTGTCTCCTGTGAAGATGACCTATGATAGACGGTGAGGCGGCGAAAATGTGAAATAAAAGCGGATCACGATGGCCCATAACTTCCCGTTGGCGCAGCAATTCAAGCTAGGATAGCCGTTCGTACCGGTAGATTGCCAAGAGATGCTTATAATAGCCCACGTTAGATTGCAAAATTGGTGCAACGGGTATCGAGTATCTCGGTCAGTTTCAAGGAGGAGCATCTCTTCCACCAGTTTTTGGGGGCCTTCTTCGTGGTTGGTTTCAATGACTTGTTTAATCTCTATAACCAGGAAGCCCTCAATGCCTCACTTATCAGATGTTGGGCATTATAAGTGTGTGCAATAACGGACTACATTCGTGTCGTACCGATGAATGTCATATATATATGATCCTTGCTTTTGTATATATAGATACATTATCTTTGAAGCAAAAAAAGAGAGAACCGATGGGTTTCCTCGACCCACAAAAGTGTCCAAGCAAACCATGGACGAAAATTTACATGTTGTCCAGGAGTACGTGAAAAACGCATTGCTGGCTCAACGAGAAAAAAATTTCATACTTTTACCCCACAACTCGGGGTAAGTGCTTCATCTAGATGCTATACTTGTTGATTTGTACTTTATAAGTGTTGGGACCTGGATTTACGAATTCGAAACCCTCTGTGTATACTGCACTAGTCCAGGATCACGCTAGTGCACACAGTGGCAACATAGATGAAATACCATATCATACAACAAATTAGCTAAGAAAGAAGCAAACTATTATTAAATAAAGCATCAAACCTTATGGTCAAAGTTTACTCCACTATGCCTTAAGGGCTTAAGAATCAAATAAACTATTGCAGCGGAAATAAAATAACTTGGGCCATTCCACATGCCACAAGGAATCATCTGGGGGAATGCATTCCTAATCCATGTAGTCTTCATAATATTTCTCCTTATAGAACTCAGTATTTCATAGTCCTTCCTCAGCAACTGATCAACAAAGGCATATAGCTGTGAGTACAAAAAGTACTCAGCAAGCCGTAGGGAAATGATGCAATATATTCATGTAAGGCTTGACAAAGGATAGTCATATGGTTTTTTTTGTAAAAAGCAATAACTTGAATTGGAATACAATAAATAGATTGAAATCATAATTATGAAAAGATAATAAATAACTGGTAAATCAATGACAAATAACATGAACAGAATGGTGAAGCATCACCCTACACCATCTAAAACAATTATCAAACAACTAAATTCAACAGTATAACTTTAGACAACGAAACAACAGCAAACTCCTTGTTCACATCCGAAAAAATCTACCATCCAACATTTCATGAAATACTCTATACCTCATATGAAATCCCCGGGCATGTCTATGACCACGGACACGCCTATTCGAATAGTTTAACACTCTGTAGAGGTTGTACTATTTTACTCCAAGACATGATCATCTCTTGTTTCCAAGCTATTAACACACTACTTTTTGTGTGTCGGCAGAGAGATCACGACAAAGCCTTTATAATGCCCTGTCTAAACTCGGTACTGCCCACTGAGGTTTCACCCCTCAGGGCCCCCTCTTGAGCCATGTGAGTCTACCCGTTCACTTCGGAACCCACACCATCAATTGACAGTACTCAAGGTTAGACATTACAAATTAATTAGCTTGGTTTGTTCCATACCAGACATGTGGTTGTACGGTTAGGCCTAGTTCAATGGCGCACAAGATTAAGTCCTTAAGTTGTCTCAGCCAAGACATCCACATACTGATGAGGACATCCCAACCAAGGATACAACCGCTGCCCCTTCTTCCTCTACGTCCGCTACTTCGTCTACGACGTCTGGAGGGATTAATCCGGAAGCAAGTCCTTTCCATCCACCTTTGCTGGACCAGCACGTCAAGAACATCCACCGAGGATAGCCCACGCGCCAAGGAAGGCCCAAGATAAAGCCCAATTCGTCGCCGAGTCCGGTTCGGCCATCCAGGAGCAGCAGTACTTCAAACGGACGCCACGGCCACATCCGAACTCCGTTTTCAACGTTCGACAACTCGTTTGAAAGGTATCGAGATAACCTTTCCAATGGATCTGATTCCGAGGCCAAATTCCTCCTGGATTGAAGGGAAATCACAGAATAATATCACGGGACAGAAATTCCAGGTGCTGCACCACCTTTCTTTTGGGCCCAAGGCCCATGTACTCTTAGGGTTCCACCACTCCTTTGGCACCCCTCTTGGGCGCCCCCCTGGTGTGAGTACTCCTTTATATTTGGTTCTCACCCCTGTTCTTCATTTTTTAGGTTTTGTTGTGTTTTGGTAGACCTCGTGTGTGTCCCTCCTCGTGTTTGTGCGTGTCGACTAGACCGACCGAGCCGAGAAACAGAACCTCAACTTGTTTTCTTTGTTTGATTTCAGTACTACCTTTTCAGTTTGCTTCATACTTTGTTCTTGCGGGTTCTCGATTTCTTGCAGGAACTACTGATCATTAGATCTTGTATCTGTGTGGATTTGGCATTGTGATTGTGAAACTCCCAACCTGTTTGGTAGGAAGCCCTAAATTTGGTGCCACCAACACCTCCAAATCGACATATCATCATCCCACCGAAAGATCGGGATCGCTGCCCCCATCACATACCCAATGTGCCAATGGCACCCCCTTTACTGCACGATCACTTGCCCGAGGAAAAACAATTTCGTTTAACCAAGACCAATGGCAACCCTGCCATGGTACAACAAATTTTACAATAGTGGCTATCGGCCACAATTCAATATCTCATTCAGTCAAGATTAACATTATTCAACATGTGATATGAATTCCATCGTACGACTAAGCATGTCTAAGCATAGCTACGATAACCCAATGTTAGTAATATAATCATGTCCAACTAATAATGTCCCAACCTAGGGTTAACAATGGATACATGGTGTTCCAATAATCAAGGTGGCATAATGTCAATTAGGTATATAGCTATTCCCATGAAATAATCATTGATACACAAATAGCATGCAATTGTATAAAAACAAATTACTTTGCAAACATAGGTTCAACATGATCAGAGGTTATGACTTGCCTTGCTGATCAACTACAGAGTCTTGTCTTCAAATTCTCTGTTCGCTCACTCGGGATTAGCGTCTACCAAAAAAGAAAGCAACGAATCCAAAGAAATACCAAATAGAGACTCAAACATACTCAAAATTGCAAATAAATGGCTCTAGAAGGTAGAGCTTGATTTTAGAAAAATTTAGAAATTTGAATCATCTCAATCGAAGTTCGTATGAAAAAGAACGGTCCTCCGAAAGATTAAACTCACAGAAAAAGGCTAAAAGAGAGAAAAACAAAATTTTCTGAATTATTTTTCTACTTGAAAATAGATTTATTGCGTCATGCTGATGTCAGCCGAAATTTGGTGGATTGGGTCTACGGTGGTGCTTTTGGCTCACGGTGCACCCGGTTTATGGATGACGTGGCTACGGCTGACATTAGTGTTGATGCCATTACTGACGGGGCGTTGACGAGGCAACACGGGATGATGAGCCAATGTGCTGGCGGATTCACGGTGACACGGAGGAAGCCACATCACCTCAGGCTCGGCTTGGGGCTTCTAGCGAGGAGACAGTGACGCGAACCCATCGGACGAGAGGAAGAAGGCGTCGGCTACGGCGCTACTGAGACAGATCGGGTGTATCAACACGGGGATCTGGAAGAGGACATCGATGCGAACCCGAAGAACTGCTCGATTGTGGCAAAGAGGATTCGACAGTGGAGATCGACGTGGCGAAATTATTCAGTTGCAGTGGCGGACTCCAGCGTGGTCGGGTAAGGCAACAGTGGTAGTTCAGGCAAAAGCAAATGGGATGGCTGGTGCGGCGAAAGACGGCACACGCAATGCATGGTCTCCATAGGGCTTTTATAGCTCAGGAGGCATGTCCGACCTAGACACCAAGGGCGACGCAGGCGTGGTGGCTACAAGGTTAGTGTTAGGGTTTGTGTCACGCGCGGTTGCGGCACGTGCGACTGGGCCAGCTGCGCCGGGTGACGCGTGAGGAAGCAGGTCGGGTGAGGCAGGATGGGCCGAGAGCAAGCGTGCTACGAAAACGGGCCAAGCAAGACGAGGTGAGACGGGCCGACGAAGATTCAGCCCGAGGAAAGATTTGAAATAAAAATCATTTTTCAAATTATGAAAATTCTGGCTTCAAGAGGAATTCATCTCAATATGGAGATCATTGAGTTTGAGTGCGATACAAATCTATTTACTACTATATCTCAAATCTACTCATACATGGAGTTTGTTATGTACCAATCTAAATATATATGTCATTGTAAACATCTCATCATACAATAATATAGCCATTGTGTGTTTGTGGTTTCTGTAAAAGTGTTTTTCATGTAAAATTCATGCCTCTCATTCATATTTTTTTGCGCATTAGCCCACTACTGCACAATACCACATTACAGATGGTTCACAAACCACATCATAGACGGTTTTGTGAACCATCTGTATCGAAGTGTCATTGACGACAAAGTGTCATCACAGACGGTTTTCCAACTGTTAGTGAAAAATTAGAACCGTTTGGGATGAGCCCCTCATCACAGATGGTTCCACTTTGGAACTGTCGGTGTTGAGTGGCTCTTCACAGACAGTTCGTCTTTAGAATCATCTGTGATGTTGATTTTTTACTAAATTTTAATTTATTGGCTAGCCTCAAGAAATGCTAGCCATGCCCTCTGAAAAAGGCAGTACAGAGCATTACCAACATTATTATGATATACAATTCAGAAATGAGCTTGGATCTCATATGAACATACAGCGCATCCATTTTAGAAATCAACTTTGATCGCACAGTACAATGTACAGCGCATCCATTTCAGAAATCAACCCATATATACAAAAACCAATTGAATTGAGAGCTACAAATGACAAATTAATCCAAACGGTATCTAACAAATTAACAACTCATTAGGCGAGATTGGGTGGCATTCCCCTTTTGGATTTATGACCTCATGCATCAAAAAGGCGCAGAGTTGTCCTTGGATACCTAGGAGATCAGCCTGTTCCAAAGCAGATTCAACGCATTGCCAAGCCTGTCGATGGGAAGAGTAAAGTCTTTAGTGTATATAAATTTGTAGGTGGAAACGATTGTTGCAAGATTGACAAACCTCTATGACATTGGTCTTCTTTGAACCAATGAGGAGTTGCATGTTGTGGCAAACGTAGAATCCACATAGGTTAGTCTCCTTTGGCTGCTGGTGGCACTGCCAAAATATAATAGGTTAATTAGTTTGAAAGGTATTATTATGGTGTGTGAAAGATTATTGCGTACTAGCGGATACCAGAAACTTATAAATATGCTTCAGCATGACTGGGTTCTTCCTATGTGAAAATCTGCAAGCTTTCTAGACATCGAACGACGTATCGAGTAAATCTCTAATAGGCATCAAGTCGTGCGTGCCACTCTTTTTGGAATCAAGGTAAATTACATGGTTCGGTCTTGGTACAATTACGAGTAGAACCCAGTGATACCTGCATAGGTATGTCGCCATGGTCATTCAACCTAACTTTAAGCTACATTATATAGTACAAATCAACAAGTATAGCAACTGGATAAAGCACTTACCCTGGGTTGAGGGGTAAAAGTATAAACTTTTTGCCCCATTGATCCAGCAATACTTTTTCCATGTACTCATGGACGACCTGTAAATTTTCGTCCATTGTTTGCTTGGACACCATGTGTGAATGGACGAAACCCACATATACAAAATTGTAAGTGTTGTTCCCTTGCTTGGACACCATGTGTGGATCGACGAAACCAACATTGTAAGTGTTGTTCCCTTGCTTTTGCTTCCATGATCATGTATCTACATATACAAAATCAAGGATCATGTATATCCGACATTTATCGGTACGACACAAATGTACGTCGTGATTGCACACACTTACAATGTCCAGCATCACATGAGTGATGCGTCGAGGGCGTTGAGATTGTACAGATCGAACAGGTCATTGAAGTCGACCACGAACAAGCCATCCAAAAACCCATGTAAGAAATGCTCCTCCTTAAAGATGACTGAGATACTCGATGCACGTTGTGCCATTGGCTTGTTGGCTTGTTCCATGCACTAATCTTGCAATCCAATGCATGCTAAAGTAAGGGTCTCCTCATGCTCTTTTGGTATGAACGGCTGTCACATTTCGAATTACCGCACCAACGGGAAAATGGATAGTCATGGGTTGACGTGGTCCTCCCTTTCGATTTGCCCTTGTCGCCGCCTTGTCGTCTACCAAATTTCGTCTTTCACGGGAGATAACTTGGCCTGAACTGCAGCTTCGGCCTATGCCTGATGGGACACGGTATCCGACTTGGCTGGCTCCTTCGGTGCAGCACATGGCTCTAGTAGAGCTGGTAGCTTCGGCGCAACACGTGGCTGCAGTACAGCTTGTAGCTTCAGTTCTTCTAGGCAGACGTCGAAGGAGATGTCCTTCTTGGGCCACTGGATAAATGTGCTGATGGCATCCTCTAGTGTAATGATCTCGTCATTTGGGGGCATCTCCAGCGTGATGGCCTTACAAATATCATGTACACCGTTGACCTGGACCTTCGCGTAGCCCGGATCTAAAGTACGATCATGCACTAACGCCCCTGCACCAGATGGATACGTGCGCCCCCAAGTAGCTTGAAGGGGAACAGAGCCGTTGGCAAGCCTCACTTGGAGATTGCACAGCGTGGCCACCTACGTAATAGTACACAATTAATTAGGTAACATGTCAAACAGGTTTATCTAAGGAGCGTTGCAGACATGTATATTACCCCGGTTTCATTCAGAGGAAATCTGGCTTCGTCCACATTCGTCTCAAGGGCGGACGCGCAGCTGCTCCGATGGTTGGTAGGGCTGAACTATGCCTGTGCTTCTTGGGCATGCACAGCCTCTGCGCAGCCTCTCTTTGCCAGATCCTATCCTCTAAGCTTCGTAGCTGACTATCGAACTGCGCTCTGAGCCTTTCCTCCACCCTTTCCTCAATCAGGGCTACTAGTCATTCCTCGCACTCGGCTTTGCTTCTCTTTCTACTCCAATACGTGTCGGAGTCATGTGCGAATCCCATTTTCCAGGGAACAAAAACACCTAGGCCTCAGGTGCGACTCGGGTGCTCCTTGTTTCTCAAGGCCGTGGAGGTATATCTTTCTCTTGTTCGAAATGAAAGAGTCCTGTGAAGATTTCGTGCTGAATGATATTAGGCATTGGGACACTTCCTCATCAGCGGTGTTGGCAAAGGACAAGCCGCTCGAAGACATGGGACGTGACATCGCTCTTACCTAGTTTCGGGTGTGTGGGTCCACGATCGAGACAAACGTTGGCGCGACCTCCTTCTGGACTGCCTCGTCGTCCTCTCTCGTCCATTGTGCGATCTTGCCCGTGTACCCAGTTGGGCCGAGTCTGTGTGGGTGGGTGTTTTTTGACTGGATGGTCTTATGCGCTCCACTTTGACACACGAACTCTTCCGTCGTCTTGAACTCAACAAATCGTCCCCACACATCTTCAGTGATGAACCTGTACCTCTGGAACAGAGTCATTTCCTTATTCACGTAATTAGTGACGAGGACGCTCTTGAAGTTCTTCCACGCCTTTCCCACCACTAGCAACGTGTACCGTCGCAGTGTGGGCATGGCGTCTTGTGGGAGCTTGAACGACATGAATATTTATGTACATACAAGGTTAAGAGAATCGATGTTGCTTTCAAGACCAATCAATATTGTTGAACAAAGTGCGATAATAAGAGGAAGGTGTAAATTTTTTTGTGGTGCTCTCAGAAATCGGGCAAGTTTGAAGATTTCGAATCTTCAATCTCAATCACAAATGAGCTAAACAATCAATTAAGCAAATATGACCTTGAACCCTTACCACCTTATCATGCACATTAAAGAATTGAAATCTTAGCCAAACTATACAACACGCAATAACAGATGGAATTCGAGCTTCGCTACTTTAGGCATTGGCTAACATAAGAGTGTCTACACAAATAAAATTTTAAAAAATTAAAAAGTTGAGTCGTAGATTGGAAATATGGCAAAAATTTCAAATCATCTCACTTTTAGTATTTTTTATGTTTGTACATTGTGAATGTTACTCTGTTTGAAGG
This sequence comes from Otatea glauca, assembly GCA_036346275.1. NCBI lineage: Eukaryota > Viridiplantae > Streptophyta > Magnoliopsida > Poales > Poaceae > Otatea > Otatea glauca. Next base: position 13,226,005 of record CM070716.1, on the reverse strand, counting down.
GGTCATCCAACAAAATAAAAAGTTTAAACATTTTATAGTGTTATACTGGATCATGGAAACCCAAAGTGCTAAGACCACAAAAATAAAGTTTAATATATTTAGAACAAGTACAAGGTTATGCATGGGTTGATGAATTGAATTAATACTTATTAGTATGCAAGTCTACCAATTCAAGGCAAAAATCGCAAAATTAACTATTATGATCATTACTTCACCCATTATCATCATCGAGCAATGAGAAAGCAGCAAGGTGGAGTTTCCATGACACAAACAGAAAAGGTACAAAATGAAAAATAACTGGACTAAAAGATTCCCAAAAAAGAGAAGCTATATGATAGCTGAAAACAATAACAGATCATAGAATAGCATGTTATAAATCATAAAACATATGTGCATCTTTAATGCAACTTGCAGTTTTTATTGATGTGTAGTCTACTTTAAGCTATTTTCAATAGTGTATATATTAGTTGCTAATACTAGACATTGGTATTTAAGGATGGCATTATTCGACATTGAAGAAAGCAAGAATTTATTGCTAATCCAAAATAATAATATGATAGTCAGTACATAATTCAAAGACAGCATGAAAGGAAGTCACATCACTTCTTACTCTGTGATCACTGAACATTTCAAGAGAGAAAAAGGGTGGTCTAAATCACAATATATGTAGAATCTATGTTCCAAAGCTCAACATCTTTAAAAACTACAAGTTAAACCATCCAAAACTTCAGAATTGGCAAATTCAACTTCCACAACGAAGTATATTCCTATATTAAAAAACAACACTGAGACTCCTAAATTTCCAAATCTTGCTATGAGCAAAAACAACATTATCCTGATAAAACCAAACACATATCCACACACTAACCTTCAAGTCATCAACCTCAAAGCTTAACCTTAGCTCAAGAAAATATTAATTTGCTTATAGCAAGGGATATTCACATCTGAAAATTAACAAAAATCTTAATGCGAAATTAAATTGAAATTTATGCGCACTCTGCTGGAATGCTCAATTTGACAGTACAATATGTGTTCATGGCCCAAAAAAAGGAAGAGGTAAAAAAATACTGAATAAACAACTGAAACCCCACTTTAAGCCCGATGCCAACCCATATCACACTATCCCGAAGACCACCATGACCAAACCTAACTAATACCAACTGACATCTCTACATTACAATTCACAAACCAAGTCTCACTTGCTAACAAATACTTCCACGGGTGAGGGAAAACATTCCATACTTCTTATGAAAGATCGAGATGGCGATCAGAGGGGGGGTGAATGATCCCAAATTAATTTTTATCCCTCAAAGAAGATCACAAATGAAATTCTTCACCCAATGAAACCAAGCGAACACCCATAGCAATCAAATGCAAACGGAAGAATCAATTTTCTTAGTTTTCAGCATTCGGACGGTGTGAAAGGATCAAGTTGGCCTAGAGGGGGGTGAATACGCAAGTTCAAAATCTTTTAATCTTTAAGAAAAACTTTTCTTCATAAAAATAGCAACAGATAAGAGTTCGAATAGAAGTTCAGCACAAATCTGTTTCAGTAAGATCAGAAATGAAAATGAACTTGAATGATTATAAGAATTTTAAGGTGTATGAGTCATATGTTGAAATATACTCATGTGCCAGACTAAAAATGTTTGTCCGGGGTACATAAGATTGGAGAAGTATTATTGTACTCAGTGTGACCCATTTGCGCAGGACCGAAAAAATGGTCCGTCGTATATATGTACTGGTAAAGGAAGTTTGTGCCGGACTGAAAAAGTTGGTCCGGTGAACACATGCTTTGTTCTATTTGGATACCGACAAAGCAGTGTTTTGTGGGATGAAAAAGTTGGTGCAGTGAACACATGCTTTGTTCTATTTGGATACCGACAAAATAGTGTTTTTGCTTGGATTGAAAAAGTTGGTCCGACGTAAAAAAGAAAGCCGCTGGTTTTTACCAGAGAGAAACAAATTTGCGCCAGACCGAAAAATTTGGTCCGGCGTTCACTCATAATTTTGGTCCGCAGCAAATGGCATGTTCTTGGTTAAGATTTGAGTAAACTAATTCTTAACACAGACTAGAATTTTGTTCAGAGTGAAAAGAAACAGCATATGCCGGACTGTATATAAGGATGAATTAAGATCGGTCTGTCGTGAACGGTGTACGCTCGGTTGAAATAAATCAAAAGAGAGTTCTTGGTGCCAGACTGAAAAAGTCGGTCCGGCGTACATGGAGTGCGCTCGGTTAGAACTTGGAACTTGATTTTCTTCATCACCGGACTAACTGGAGTTAGTCCGAAAAAGAACTCTTTTTGGCTAAGGAAAGGGATATCTGGATTTATTGAGAGATGTGAAATGTCCTTATGCTCCAATTTATCTTAGTGATTTTAGCATCTGAACCAAGATTATTACTTGTGTATAATCCCTCTTAATAGTACGGTTATTCTAGCTATATGGCTTGAATAAACTCCCAAGCCAAAACTAAAAATAAATACCTTAGCTTTGTTCTTCAAATATAGCTTTTTTAGCTTATACTAAGTAAGCTTCTTGATCATCAATACCAAAACCTGCATAATAATCATAACTAAAAAATAGGGTGCCTAGATGCTCTCAATCTCCCTTTTTTTGGTGATTGATGATAATATCTTTTATTTTATACTTAGAGAGCTGAAGAAGAATTTCTTATTTCTTTTCCTGTAGATAAAAGTTAGTCTGGTAGGACAAATAATGTTTTTACATGATATAGAGTATTTCATACTCCCCTTTAATGAATGCCTGGGATGAATTTTGTTTTAGAACATAGGGCAAAACAAAAGTCATTCAGAAAGGGTTTTTCAGAAAGTCTAGATTAACTTGAGGTAACATTAAACAGTCAATAAGTCTTAAGGATTTAGATATTTAATTTGTTCATAATTCAGAAGTAAAGCAAGATCAAACAAATATGAACAAGTTTAAGCAAAATCCATATATCATACAGATTCAGATATTAATAAGTAGTCCAAAAATCCATAAATCATTAAGATAGACATAGAGACTGCTAAGAGTCTTATTTTATTATAGACTACTAGGATACTAAGAGACTTATGTCACTATTCTTAACTATTTTTCCTTAACTATTCTTCTCCCCCTTTGGCATCAATTGCCAAAAAGGTTACTTCTTGCGTTTGGAAAAAGTTCTCTTCAGCATACTTGTCATTCGGGAGCTTGTACTTCTTCTTGGAGGAGAGAAAGGAGCTTGCCCTTGGTCAGTTTCAGAATGTGGAGCAGCCATTGCTTGATCATGCCAACTGGGATAATCAGGATCACCAGGCTGAGGATTGAAGGTCAGCTCATTGAAGTCATGCTGGACATCTTTGATCAGTTCTTGAGTGTCATTAGATTGGTCAAGCAGAAGCTGTGACATTTGCTCTTGATTGGAGACTGAGTTATTTCTTGCATCTTCATAGAAACCCCTAAGGTATTCTAGTTCGTCCCCTTGCCAATCCAAGCAACTACCAGTTTTCTCAAAGTTCTTGTACACAGTCTGAGCAAAGTTGTCGATTTTGGCATCTTGGGCATTCTGCTTTTTGTTGATGTCGTATAATCTGTCCTGGACCACTAACTGTGCAGTTTTAAGTTCTCCTATCCATTTTCTCAGATCCCATTGGTTGCCTATGATCATATCAAACCTTTTGTAAGTTTCATCCCTGAAAATTGCTTGGTCTTGATAGATCTTTTGCAGCATTTCTTGCTGTTGTTGAATGGCTGCCATTTGCTAATTGTGTCTCTGGGCTGCCAATCTTCTTTCTTCTTCAAAACCTTCTTTAGCATGTCTGAGATCAGAGCTATATTGCTACTCAAAAGAGGTGAACCATCCTGGCTGAGAGTCCCACCAAGATGGTTGCTGACCATAATCATGTGCAGATTCAGGTTCAGCAAATTAAAAGTGGTGAGAATGATAAGAATCCTAAGAGGATTGCTGAGCTTGGGCTGGCATAGTGACCCGAGGATGCGTAGAACCACCTGCTTCATGTTCATGGGCTGCTGATGGAAATCTTTGTGCCTCCATGAAACTAGCTGCAGCTGCCAGTTCTTGTAATTTATGAATTTCTTCATCTTCAGGATGAGACTCTGAGCTGACAAGAATTTCAGTACCTTCAGGTTGTCTAGATCTCTGTTGACTCAGATGCTCAGAATTGTAGCCAAAAACTTCTGTAGATATATCATGATGTGAATAGGCAGGAAAAAGATAAGCTAGAGAATAATGTTCCTGATCATGATAGCTGTGACTTGGAGCAGGTAGACTTGGAGTTTGTCTCTGACCTCCACTGTCACTGTCTGAACTGTCATTTACCTCAGTATCTTCTTGAGCACTTGGCTCATGCACTATGGTGGTGGAGGAGTGAGAAGTCTAACTTGCTTGGGCATCTTATATTTTTTAGGTCTACAATTAAAATCCCTGTTCATCTCATTCTGGGAGATGATCCCTTGAGCCAACAGCATCTGAGTAATCTACATAGAAAAAGGGAGAGGACTGCCCATTTTCCTATAAATTGTTTCTTCTATCTCTCCAAAGATGTAATCAATCAGATCAATGGGTTGCCTTGACAGGATCAGATGTAGCAACCAAGCAAGACATGGTGATACTCCATCTTTATATCCAGATTTTGGGTAAATAGTGTGCCTAAGTATTAGTAATAGAGCTTTGGCCTCAGAAGATAAACAATTTACCCTATTGCATTGAAACCACGCTCATGTATATTCCTGTAAATGTGGGCTGACACTTGCAAATCTGGCATATCTCCAATTTGCCTCCATCTATTACCAAGAAACATTGTGTCATGAATCCTAGTTCTGTTCAGCAAAGGACTTGAGGCACTGATGACAGCTTCAACCTCAGGAGATCTAACTTTCCTTTTCTTTCCATTAATTGTGAACAGAATATAGTGCCTATTCTTATTCACCAGAAGAGATGTATAAAATTCCAAAATTTTATTTTCATTCCAAGCTGGCCCAGCAGATGACATTAGAGCGGCAAGACTAGGTGTAGATCATACACAATCAAGTATTCTATTTGAGACAAGAATTGAGTTGATTTGGTTCCAATCTACATACTGATGCCTGCACAGGGCTGACTAAGGTTTTCCACTTCTATTTTTCCTGTTTTTGTAACCCAAAAAAATGTTTTTCTGGAGTGTAGTGATGAATTGCTCATTCAGAGGAAGTCTATCAAGAGGAAACCATATCTTTTCTGGCAGCAGTCTAGTAGCTCTCAGTTTCTTTCCACCCAAGGTTGCTAGATCTTGCCCAACTATCATATCAACTTCATCACTAAGCTCTATTTCTTCCTCAGAAGAGATATTGGCACTAGGCTCATAATCACTGTCTTCTGAAGACGATGAGGAATCATAATGCACTGGCTGTTTTCCTATTTTTGGAGGTTTAGAGTTAGTAACCTTTTTCAGCACCCTACTAGGTTGATGAGTATCTTCTAGTTGTACTGGTTGCTGAGGTTGACTCGAGCTATCAGTTCTAGATTTTTTTTCCCTTTAACTTTATCAGCAATTTTCTCAAGAAGACCTCTCTTATCTGGATTCTTTGACCTCATCTTTGACTAAGATTTCTTCAAGCAAAAAGAACTGACCTTGTTGACAGCAGCTGAAGAACAGCAAGATCCTAGAAGCAATGTCTTGAGCAATCAGGAGCACCGTTGCAAATCACCCGATCAGGATGTGCTTCGATGAAGAGATGAACTTGTGCTCAAGAGAAAATTTGCGAGAGGATTGTTGAGGCGTAAGCAAGCTTGAGAAATTTCTGAAGGATATGGAGATATAAATAGCACAAGTCCCCAAGAGTAAAAACAGGAAGTTACTTGTAGTAATTGGAATCCGGACAAACGTGGGAAAGTCACGTCTGCAACTGCCTTACTTCGAGGAGGTTTCTTTATGAAGGGGTAGTTGGAAACCAGAGAATCCAAGAAATAAGGTTACCGATTTATGCAGGTTTTGTAGGAGAAGTCCTAAGACAAGATGAGTATTTTGACGAGATTTGCAGGGATAAGAGTCTCGAGAAGAACACGGTTTGAAAAAGATATGTTTTGAGATAAAAAGCTATTGTCGTGTGTGCCCCAGACTGTTTTTTGGTTACAACAGATAACCTTCCATCTACGCCAGACCGAGTCCGTATGAGGAATTCTTGGTCCGCCGTAGTTGGAAACCTCTCTGTTTACGATTGATATACAAGTCCGTGATACATGGACAGCTTTTCTGAATCGAAAAAAATACAGATATAGCTAAATTTAAAGATTTTCAAAGATCACCTTTTAAGAATAACACACATAAATAGGTAGAGAGATCTTAGAAAAATCTTACGATCAAGAACAGTCAACCAATAAACTCAGGAACATTGGAGTCAAAAAGGAAATATTTGAGCCCTAGTTTTCATAAGAACATGAGTATGATTGACTTAAGCTCAAACAAAATACTCATGTGCTGAGTAATTTAGGTTTTCAAAATTTTGTATAAGTAATTTTCTTCTGAAGCTTACTTAACCTAATCATTGTGTTTTAGGAAAGTATAATATAGTAATAGAGATAGAGAAGGCTTTCAGTAGCAATTTTATGACTTTCAGTTTTCAAGTAAACTTTTCATTTAAAATATAGTATTATAATTACTTCAGCACTAGTAATTTACTTTGTTCACATAAAGATAGAAAGATGTGCATGGCAAGCAGTCTTGACTCCCCCTTACTGTGTTTTTCACAAAGAATCAGGCAACATTTGAAAAAGCAAGAATGTTTAGTTCATTCCACAATTTTGAAAATCTAACCTCATCAAGTGGTTTTGTGAAAATATCATCCAATTGATCCTCAGTCCTGACGTGACTAAGCATAATGTCACCTTTAGCAACATGATCACGTATGAAGTGATGCTTAATTTCAATATGCTTAGTTCTAGAATGCTGGACTGGGTTGTTGGCTATTTTCACTACACTTTCATTATCACACAACAGAGGCACCTTTTCACACATAACACCATAATCTAAAAAGGTTTGTTTAATAAAAAGAATTTGAGCACAATAACTGCCTGTAGCAACATATTTAGCCTCAGCAGTTGAAAGTGCTACTGAATTTTGTTTCTTTGAACACCAGGATACTAAAGATCTTCCAAGTAAGTGACAACCCCCAGAGGTGCTTTTTCGATCAATCTTACAACCAGCATAATCAGAATCTGAATAGCCAAGAAGTTCAAAAGAAGCACATTTTGGGTACCACAAGCCAAAACATGGAGTATGCTTTAAGTATCTGAAAATCCTTTTTACTGCACTAAGATGCACTTCTTTAGGTGCAGCTTGAAATCTAGCACACATGCATACACAAAACATGATGTCTGGCCTAGATACTGTCAGATAGAGTAATGAGCCTATCATAGATCTAAATAATTTTTGGTCAACAGACTTACCTCCCACATCTTGATCAAGATGTGTATTTGTTGCCATTGGAGTTTTAAGAGGCTTGCATTCTTCTAGATTAAATCGCTTGAGAAGGTCTTTAGTATACTTTTCTTGTGAGATGAAAGTCCCTTCCTTCAATTGCTTAACTTGAAATCCCAAAAAGAATGTAAGCTCTCTGAAGGACCATGTGGAGGTCCATCCATGTTTGTGATGAGTATTTGACTTTATTTGAGCAAGGTGTGCTCAAGTTTGAGTTTGATTTGGATTAATTTTCATAATGAAGCAATTAGAGTTGTCTCTGCCAGGAGTGGCAGTATCGGCCGTATGGGCGCGTTAGTGATGAGTTGGATGGGTTTATTGCATATCATTGTGGGCATTGCTATGTGATGTGTTTCCTTGTCTTTGATGGTTGCAGGGCGACGGTGCTAGGTCATGGTGAGGCGGAGGATGACCGGGACTAGGCGAGGAGCGTCGGAGGTCTAGACGGTTGGGAGATCGCCGGAAGATGATCGGAGACGGAGTCCGGGCAAGTCAAGAAGACAAGGAAAGGAGATGACGCTAGCTAGATGCCGCGTGGATCAATGAGGGCCGTCGGATTGAGGTCTAGTTGATAGGTTAGTGGGTCTAGGTAGTATGCTTTGAAAACCGTGCAAGAAAACCCGGTATGTGTGTGGGTTTTGGGTTAGCCCTTGCATGGGTGTGTGTGTGGGTTAATCCTAGCCCTTAGATGAGTTCTCTAGAGTTGAGGGACTCATCCAAGGGTGGTAGGTGGCCCAAGAGTAGTATAAATAGGTTTGGAGGGGTAGCCTCCTCCCCCTGAAGGTTTTGAGGTTTGTGAATGATCCTTTGAGCTTTGCCCACATGAAAGTGAGGCTTTGTAACCTCTCCTTCCAAAAATAAAAGTTTTATCCATCCATCTCTGAATTTATTTTGCGCATTTACATTATGTCTTTAGTTTACGCAATTTGAATTCAGCATTTACTTTCCCGCAATTACATTCTCACAATTTATTTTCACGCAATTTGGATTTGCCTCCCCTCCTTCTAAATGCTGTTGATCTTGGATGTTTTGAGTGTGTTCATATGGTTTTACATCTCTTTTGCACTCTTGGATTGAGTAGAGAACATCTTTTCTTTCAAGTTCCAACTTTGTTCAGTACTTGTTCTTTGCGCAGCATTTAGTATTTGATTTTTATATAAACATAGAAAACTCCTTTTTAAGTGATTCTTATTGGAGGCAGTGCGGGACTCCTATATTCACTTGTATAAAAATTTTGGAGTTCACTTGGTGCACCGTTTGGGCGCCATGAGGTGAAAACCGAGCCCCAAACTTTCTGCTCGAAGTTCTTGACTGACTGTGTTCTTAGATTTTTCCTATTTTTTCCCTAATGATTTTTGAGGAGAAATTTTGTGTAGTTCTTAAAGACTCTGATTCTCATAGGGAGAAAATTTTTCAAAATTTTTTGATCTGCAGAAACCCACCAACCTCCTGTTCAAATTGAGGACAAGTTCTAGAAATTCTGCTTTTGCTTTTCTGAAAGTGACTTTTGTGATTTGAATTGATGTTCTTTCTAAAAGCAAGAGTTGGATTGATTCCTATTTCCTTGGAAACTTGACAACCAGGATTGTGACTCAAAAATCCCCACATATTTTATGGTACTTATCCATGCATGCTTGGGGTACACATAGTTGTCTAGTTTTTCAGGTTTTTCACGATTTCCTTTGAGCGATCTTGTCGAGGTTTTTGTTGTAGTATTTTGGGTGAAAATTTATTTGCGACCATTCACCCCCCCTCTGTTCGCCATCTCGGTCCTTCAATTGGTATCAGAGCTGGTTTTGCTCTTCCATAGATCTTGACCGGTCTCAAGAGCCATGGCGATGGACAAGTATTCCACCAAGCCTCCCATTTTTTCTGGAGTCGATTTTCCATTCTGGAAGTTGCGCATAGAGTCATACATCACTGCCCAGGGCTTCCTGATATGGCAGAAGGTGAAACCCTCATATGAGGTTCCTGCCGATGAAAACGTCACGGTCGGCAATATGGCTAACGTTGAGGCGAATGCTAAGGCAAGGAACATCCTCATACAGGGTCTTAGCGCGATGAGTATGACAGATTTCTCACCTTCGTTACGCTCATGAGATTTGGGTGACCCTCGATGCTTACCATGAGGGCACTACCCAAATCAAGGCGGTTCGACAGGACCAATTCAAGCGTGAGTTCAACAAGTTTGAACAGACGCGGTGAGAGTCTTGATGAGTGCTTCGGTCGTTTTACCAAGATCTTGAGTTATCTTCGAGCAGTTGGTTGCATATACCCTGACTCGGATAATGCTCGACATTTCTTGACCGCACTCGATTTGCGTGTTTGGGAGATGAAGGTGACCACCATCAAGGACACCTCTGACTTGTCGACTCTGACTCTTGACGGGCTTTATTCCCGCCTCAAGACTCATGAGATCGATGTCGTCTCACGGAAGACGAAATCTCAGTCGATGGCCTTGGTCACCGATCCCATTGGATCCTCTTCTTCTGATCCTTCTATTGGTTTCTCTCTTTCCATCCTTTGTGAGCTAAGCGATGACCAACTGGAAAAATTTCATGAAAATGAGCTTACTCTTCTCGCTCGCAAGTTTTCTCATGCATACAAGAGGGTGAGAGAGAGGAAGAGAGGTGGCATGATCACCTGCTTCGAGTGTGGTGGCCCCAACCACATTCGGGCGAACTGTCCCAAGCTGGAGAAGGGCAAGAATGATGTTGGCAGTTCGGGCAAGAACGACTACACCGACAAGAACCGCAACAAGAAGCCTCCAGTTCGTGAGCCGACGCGTGTGAAGAAGTATCGCAACTTCTCCAAGAACAAGAAGCTCTTCCACCACGTCCTCGCCGCGCTTGACGACGTCAACCTCTCCGACACCGACACATGGAGCGACGAGGGCGAGGATGAACCGCAAGAAAAGAAGGGCGACGACAACTTCTCTGGCATGTGTTTCATGGCCGACATCAGCGACTCCGAGCTCTACAGCGACTCAGACGAGGTACCCTCCTATGACCAGCTCAACGAAGCTTTCTGCAAATTAGGAAAATTTCATTCTAGAGCTAGAGCTAGGTGTACGGAGCTTGAGAAGGAAGTAGGTACCTTGACTCGGGAGTTAGCTTCTCTTAGATCTTCTCCCTCCCGAGTCAATGATGATTACTCTTTATGTGATGCTATTCTTGTGGATTTGGAGAACTTAAGGACTATGCATGATAGTGTGTTGACTGAATTAGAAAGTCTTAAGTTGAAGAATGCTAGCGATAATTCTGTTGATGCTATTCCACTAGATGCTAGTTTTCTTCATGCTCACTCTACTCCTTCTTGTGCTAATTGCCCTAAATTGCTTACCGAAATTGATGCCATGAGCGATCACCTTAGGAAGCTTTCTTCTAGAAACGATGAACTTGAAATGCATGCTTCTAAGGATCCAGTCAGCTCATGTGAGGGCTGTAGGCAACTAAAACTTCACAATGAATCCTTAAATGTCAAGTGTGCTAAACTTGCTAAGGACTTAATAGATAAGTCACAAGAAAGTTGCTTGCGATGTTTTGTGATTGACGGGGGCTTGGATAAAATCCTTGTCGAGCTTAGGAAAAAATTAGAAGACCAAGCTCATAGAATTAGAAATGCGTCTTGCATTTCTTGTGAGGCCCTCAAGATTGAGGCAGCCGTGCTGAGGGAGAAAAATACAAGTGCTGAGAAAGCTCATCTTTCTGGTTCTTCTTCTTCTTCTTCCCCCTGCTCTTCTTGTGCCTCTTTCTTTCGAGATTGCTAATATCTTATGAGCACTCTCGAGAAGTTTGTTGGAGGCAAGAAGAAGCTCAATTTTATTCTAGACCAATCCAAGATTAGTAGATTCAATCAAGATATAGGATTTGATCCCTTGGAGCACGCTCGGGCGCATCATCCTACCATTGTGCGCGGCTCCAAGAGTGGTGAGATTGTGGTAGCTCCCAGAGTGAGTACCACCGTGTTTAGATCTGCTGGGGTTGTCCATAGGACTTCTGACCAGAAAGGTGCTACTCCTATTGCTTCTGCCTCTAGCAAGGCGAAGTACACATGCACCTTCTGTAAGAAGGATGGTCACCTAGTAGATTTCTGCTTCAGGCGCACCAAGATCAATCGGCGTGAGCGTGCCGCTGCCCTTAAGGGTATTCAAGGTCATCCCCAGACTTTGAGTGCTCCTAAGGCACACACTGCTTCTAGACAGGTTAGAGAGTCGCCTGTTTTTGGGCAGCATCGAGGACTCGGGTTTCATGCTGGTTCTTTGAGTTTTAGTCCTGGAGCTGTTCGTAGTCAGTCTTTCCACCGCCCTCTTGATATTCCTCATTTTTTTCATCGAGGTAGATATCAGCGGCGTGATGTGTTTTCTGGTAGGAGTTTTAGGCAGCTTCACTGGGGTGGTTCGGCTTTTGCACCACAAACATGCCAACCCGATTTCAACTCTAGATCATCTACTAGAGTTGCTCTTGATCTTGTTAGGGTTAAACATCAGAGAGACACTCGAGTCCAGTCTTCTTCTGTGACTGGTACTCTGAGGTGTCGTATGGTTCAGTATTGGGTTCCTAAGTCTTCACTCTATCCCAGTACTGAGTCATCTTTCTCTCTTCTGTCTTGATTAGGTTCGTCGGATTGGGAAGGGAGATGTTTGGATTGTCAACTCCGGTTGTTATCATCATATGACCGGAGATTCTCGATGGTTCTCTTCCCTAGTCCGAGCCCCCGGTGATGAGTTGATCACTTTCGGCGATGCTTCTTCAGGTAGAGTCATCGCTAAAGGTATCATTTGCATTAATGATAATTTCATTCTTAAAAATGTTGCCTTAATAATTATGCTGCAATACAATTTGCTTTCTGTTTCTCAGCTTATTGATGACTCTTTCGAGGTAAGCTTCAATAGTAGTGCCTGTAGAATCCTTGATTCACTCAGGAGGATTAGTTTGCGGGATTTCTAGATTTGGAAGTCTTTCGTGCTGATTTTTCTGCTTCTTATGGAGACTCTCTTCGGTGTTTGACTACTTCTGAGTCCCGTGATCTCTCCTTCTGGCATAGGAGACTTGATCACATTGGATTTGATCATTTGACCCGAGTTAGCAGCCACGATCTCATTCGTGGTTTGCCCAAACTCAAAATGGTCAAAGACTTAGTTTGCTCTCCCTGCCGACATGGCAAGATGGTTGTTGCTGTTTCTCGTCCCCCAGTCACTGTTGTGATGACTGATGCACCAGGACAGCTTTTACATATGGACACTTTTGGTCCAGCTAGAGTGCAGTCAGTGGGTGGGAAGTGGTATGTTCTTGTCATCGTTGATGACTTTTCGAGGTATTCTTGGGTGTTTTTCATGTCCTCGAAGGATGAGACTTTTACCATTTTAGGGGTTTGGTTCATAGGTTGTCTTTTGAGCTCCCTGGTGCCCTACGAGCGATACGAAGTGACTATGGCACGGAGTTCAAGAACTCCTATTTTGAGAGTTTCTGTGTGGAGTATGGTTTGGAGCATCAATTCTCCTCTCCCTACGTCCCTCAACAAAATGGCGAAGTGGAAAGGAAGAACAGGACCATGGTAGAGATCGCCAGGACGATGCTAGACGAGTACAGTACTCCTAGGAAGTTTTGGGCTGAGGCTATAGCTACTGCTTGCCATTTTCTAATCGTGTATTCTTGAGAGCACATTTGCACCGCACTTCTTACGAGTTGAGGTATGGGCGAAAGCCCAGTGTTTCTCATTTCCGTGTGTTTAGTTGCAAGTGTTTTATTTTGAAGTCTGGTAACCTGGATAAGTTTGAGTCTCGTTCTTTTGATGGTATCTTTCTGGGATATTTGACTTCTTCTCGTAGCTATAGGGTCTGGAGTTGCGATGCGCATAGGATCATAGAGACCTATGAAGTGACCTTTGATGAGGCTAGCCCAAGAGCTAGACCCGATATTTCAGGCTCTTCTTCTTCCTCCGAGACCATCTTTGTAGAGGATGAAGATGATGGAGATGATGGTGTTCCACCTGATCCAGTCTCCTCTACACCTGAGGTGCCTCCTGTTTCCATTTCTGCACCTCAGGAAGGCCAGCCCTTGCCTTCTGACTCTCATTCAGCTAGTGGCTCTGCTCCTGCCTTTTCTGTGCATGAGGTAGAGGCCACTTCTGCTTCTGGACCTCCCCGTCATATTCAGCATTCTCATCCACTTGATCAGATCATCGGCGATCTATTTGAGCGAGTCACTCGCTCAAAATCAGGTTTGTCCAGTTTCTGCCTTCACTCTGCCTTTGTTGCCTCGTTTGAGCCGAAGGATGTGACTCATGCATTATCTGACGAGTCTTGGACTAATGCTATGCATCAGGAACTTGAAAACTTTGAGAGGAACAAAGTCTGGCAGCTTGTAGAACGTCCATCTGGTCATAATGTCATTGGGACCAAGTGGGTGTTCAAAAACAAGTAGAGTGAGGATGGGGTTGTCATTCGCAACAAGGCTAGGCTAGTTGCACAGGGTTTTTCTCAGGTTGAGGGTCTTGACTTTGAGGAGACCTTTGCCCCTGTAGCTAGACTAGAGGCTATTAGGATCCTACTTGCATTCTCTGCATCCCGGGGCTTCAAGCTCTATCAAATGGATGTCAAGAGTTCATTCCTCAATGGCTATATTGAGGAAGAGGTTTATGTCAAACAACCTCCAGGATTTGAGAACCACAAGTTTCCGAGTCATGTATACAAGCTTTCCAAAGCTCTGTATGGACTCAAGCAGGCCCCCAGAGCATGGTATGAGAGGCTGAAGTCTTATCTTCTCAGCCATGTCTTCAAAATGGGCGTAGTATACAAGACTCTGTTCATCAGACACCATGAGTGGCATTTTCTTCTCGTCCAGATTTATGTGGACGATATCATTTTGGTGGCTCGTCTCATTCGCTTGTGTCTCAGTTTTCTGAGGTGATGAGCACAGAGTTTGAGATGAGTATGATGGGCGAGTTCAGCTACTTTCTTAGCTTCCAAATCAAGCAGACTCGGGAGGGTACTTTCTTGCATCAAGGCAAGTATACCCGTGACCTTCGGAGGCGCTTTGATATGTCTGATTGGAAGCCGGTGATGACTTCTATGGCCACCACTGTTGTCCTCGAGCCCGATGAGGATGGTGAGCCTACTGATCAAAGGAGTTTCGGAGCATGATCGGCTCCCTCTTGTACCTCACTACTTCGAGGCCGGACATACATTTCGCTGTGTGTCTGTGCGCTCGATTTCAAGCTTCTCCTCGTGCCTCTCACCGCTAGTCGGTCAAGGGAATCTTCAGGTACCTTCGTGCTACCACTGATTATGGTATTTGGTACTCTTCTTCTTCTTGTCTATCTCTTAGAGCCTTTTCCGATGCCGACTTTGCTGGCTATAGGATAGATAGGAAGAGCACTTCTGGCACTTGCCAATTCATTGGCACTTCTCTTGTTTCTTGGTTATCTAGAAAGCGATGCAGGGTTGCCTGATCCACCCACCGAGGTCGAGTATGTTCTGCTGCCGATTCTTTGTAGCAGTGCTCTGGATGAGATTGACCTTACGGGACTATGGGTTAGAGATAGAGAGTGTGCCACTCTTACGTGATAACACTTCACTATTTGCATTGCTAAAACCCATTGCAACATTCCGGACCAAGCACATTGATATTAGATATCACTTAGTAGAGACCATATGGAGAAGGGAGATATCGCGCTTGATTCGAGAGAGTGACCTTGATTAGCGATATCTTCACCAAGCCTTTGAATAACTCCAGATTTGTTGCCTTGAGGAGTGAGCTTGGAGTCAAGAGCCCTTACGGCCTTTCGTGAGGGGGAGTTGGTTTGTATATTATGTATTATATGTTTTCTTCCTGCTTTTCTTTTCTTTGTGCTTCTTCTGGGTGACTTTGGGCTTGTTTTCTTTAGTTGAGTTCACTCACTTAGACTTCTGGCATGCCTTGCATGGACCTCTTATTTTGTGCTTTAGGTTGCTATCATGCGTGATTAGCTGTTCTCTCTTCTCTCTAGGTTGAGTTCCCTCACAGTCTAATAAGTCTAGCAGGTGTTGGTCCCCCTGGGTACACAGGGTCTGTGTGCACTCCTTAGTTTAGGATCTAGAGTCAGCTTCCCTATGTCAGTCACTGGTGAAGATAAGAGCGAGTCTGAGCCGTAGTGAGTCTCTTCTATCTTATCTATGCTCAATAGCCATCCAGTTTTGCAGTTTCTCGACTTCTTCTCCTCATTCTGTTTTTCTGGTTATTATTGAGTTCATTCGTGTTTTCTTTATGCCTAATCTTGATGATAACTCAACTTTAACTAGATTTGAGCTTAAAATTGATTCATTTGTTGAGGGGGAGTTTGGGAATCTGTTCGTGCATTGCATATAGACTGCATTTCCTGTTTAATGAGCTTTGTCTATTATGCAATTGATTTCTTCTTCATGCTATACACCATGCTACATCATATGGAGGAAATCACTAGCTTAGATATGTCCAAGTTCATTTAACTTGCTAAGCTAAAAAAAATTGAAATAAGCCTTAAATGAAAAACTTGATGAAACTTGTTGCTTTTACTTGCTAGGTTTCTTCTCTAGAGGTTTGTGCCATAATTTGAGAAATTTTGGAGTTCTCTAGAGTCCCTATAGCAACTTGGGTGAAACTAGTTTGATCCATGCTAGAGGCCTTCAATTGCTCATAAATCATTGTGGTAAAAATGAAAATTAAAAAAATTGACTCTTCTTGCGCACATACGACTCAACACCTTGCATTCACAAGAGCGCTTCCCATTGCACTTGGGATGAACTTGGAATACATCTTGTTTGACCTAGACCATTCTCTTAAGAGTTCATCTTGAGATGGTCGCATACGGCTTGAGTCAATTGGTTTTCAAAAGAAAATGCAAATAAATTAAAAACAAAGACATATGTGGGTAAAGAATGCAAATAATGTCAAACATTTGCACCCCGCTATGTCTTGTATGATGATGAATCAAAATTTGCATTAAGTGATAAATGAGCCCGAAGGACCTTGTATGCTCTTCTAGATTCCCCAAAGTGTTGAGTAGGTTGAACTCTAGATTTTCCTTTTGATCCTTAGAGTGGCTATTCTTCTATTTTTGAAACTAAAGCTAAGTATTGCACTTGTCAAATCTTGCTAAAAATGATATATTCAAAACTAAGCTCGTATTTGCACTTGGACATGTCTTAGTTTAGTCATCTTCTGAAATTGACAAGCTTGGTGTAATATCCTTCCATTTTGATCAATTGGATAATCTTCAAAGCTCTTTTGATTGCATTTCTAGCATACATAAAAAGAGGGAGAAAATTCCATTTTGATGCTTATATTGCCAAAAGGGGGAGGAAATGTAGAAAAGGCATCATTAAAAAGAGAGAGAGAGAGATAAAAATGTGAAAGCTTGTTGGTTCTTATGATCTTTGTAAATCTTTGCTATTTTTTTATGGATCATAATCACATTTGGCACTTACGATTGGTTTTTAGAGCTTTTGTGGAAAAATTGCTCTTTTCATGGTCTTGTTCTAAATTCTTTGTGCCAACTTGGTCATGATTTTATATCTTTCTCTCTAGACCAAGTTTGGCTTTGCAATCAAATTGCTTTCTTCTTCTCTCATTCAAACTCAAATTTATGCCTTTTGAGTTGTTTGTCAATATACTCATCAAGGGGGAGATTGAAGGACCATTTGGAGGTCCATCCATGTTTGTGATGAGTATTTGACTTTATTTGAGCAAGGTGTGTTCAAGTTTGAGTTTGATTTGGATTAATTTTAAAAATAAAGCAATTTGAGTTGTCTCTGCCAGGAGTGGCAGTACCGGCCGTGTGGGCGCGGTAGTGATGAGTTGGATGGGTTTATTGCATATCATTGTGGGCATTCCTATGTGATGTGTTTCCTTGTCTTTGATGGTTGCAGGGCGACGGTGCTAGGTCATGGTGAGGCGGAGGATGACCGGGACTAGGCGAGGAGCGTCGGAGGTCCAGACGGTTGGTAGATCGCCGGAAGATGATCGGAGATGGAGTCCGGGCAAGTCAAGAAGACAAGGAAAGGAGATGACGCAAGCTAGATGCCGCGTGGATCAATGAGGGCCGTCGGATTGAGGTCTAGTTGATAGGTTAGCGGGTCTAGGTAGTATGCTTTGAAAACCGTGCAAGAAAACCCGGTATGTGTGTGGGTTTTGGGTTAGCCCTTGCATGGCAGTGTGTGTGGGTTAATCCTAGCACTTAGATGAGTGTTCTAGGGTTGAGGGACTCATCCAAGGGTGGTAGGTTGCCCAAAAGTAGTATAAATAGGGGTGGAGGGGTAGCCTCCTTTCCTTGAAGGTTTTGAGGTTTGTGAATGCTCCTTTGAGCTTTGCCCACATGAAAGTGAGGCTTTGTAACCTCTCCTTCCAGAAATAAAAGTTTTATCCATCCATCTCTGAATTTATTTTGCGCATTTACATTATGTCTTTACTTTACGCAATTTAAATTCAGTATTTATTTTCCCGCAATTACATTCTCGCAATTTAGTTTCACGCAATTTGGATTTGCCTCCCCTCCTTCTAAATGCTGTTGATCTTGGATATTTTGAGTGTGTTCATATGGTTTTACATCTCTTTTGCACTCTTGGATTGAGTAGAGAACATCTTTTCTTTCAAGTTCCAACCTTGTTCAGAACTTGTTCTTTGCGCAGCATTTAGTATTTGATTTTTATATAAATATAGATAAGTCCTTGTTAAGTGATTCTTGTTGGATGAGGTGCGGGACTCCTATATCCACTTGCAGAAAAATTTTGGAGTTCACTTGTTGCACCGTTTGGGCGCCATGAGGTGAAAACCGAGCCCCAAACTTTCTGCTCGAAGTTCTTGACTGACTGTGTTCTTTGATATTTCCTGTTTTTTCTGTAAGGCTTTTTGAGGAGAAATTTGGTGGAGTTCTTCAAGACTCTGATTCTCATAGGGAGAAAATTTTTCAAAATTTTGTGAGCTGTATAAACCCACCAACCTCCTATTCAAATTGAGGACAAGTTCTAGAAATTCTGCTTTTGCTTTTCTGAAAGTGACTTTTGTGATTTGAATTGATGTTCTTTCTAAAAGCAAGAGTAGGATTGATTCCTCTTTATCTTGGACACTAGACAACCAGGATTGTGACTCAAAAATCCCCACATATTTTATGGTACTTATCCATTCAAGCTTGGGGTACACATAGTTGTCTAGTTTTTCAGGTTTTTCACGATTTCCTTTGAGCGATCTTGTCGTGGTTTTTGTTGGAGTATTTTGGTGGAAAATTTATTTGCGACCATTCACCCCCCTCTGTTCGCCATCTCGGTCTTCACTCTCTCATCATTGAGATTTCAAATTCATTAGTGATTTGATTACTAAATTCCTTGCACAGAGAAAGATTAGTACTTCCAAAGATGATATCATCAACATAAATTTGGCAAATCATCAATGTACCATTGAAGTCTTTTAGAAATAGTGTTGGATCAAACTTACCAATTTTGAAATTATTTTCTAGTAGAGAGTGTCTAAGGCGCTCATACCATGCCCTGTGGGCTTGTTTTAAACCATATAGTGCCTTGGATAACTTGTACACATGATTGGTAAATTTTATATCTTCAAAACCAGGAGGTTGTTCAACATATACAGTTTCTTCAATGATTCCATTAAGAAAAGCACTTTTAATTTCCATGTGAAACAAAGTAATATTGAAATGACATGCAAAAGCTAGAAGGAACAGTATGGCCTCAAGTCGAGCTACAGGTGCATAAGTTTCTCCATAGTCCAAGCCTTCAACTTGAGTGTATCCTTGAGCTACCAGCCTTACTTTATTACGAGTAACCAGACTATTTTCATCTTGTTTATTTCTGAAGACCCACTTTGTTCCAATGACATTATGATCTGTAGGTCTTTCCACCAAGTTCCAAACTTTGTTTCTTTCAAAGTTGTTGAGCTCTTCTTCCATTGCCATAATCCAGTCAGTATCCTTCAAAGCTTCGTCCTTCATGCTCGGGCTCAACACATGAAACAAAGGAGTAATGTTCACAAAAAGAAGCTTGTTTAGAACGAGTTTGAACACCCTTACTAAATTCACCAATGATTTGATCTACAGGGCGATCCTATGTAAAGGTGTGATGACTTTTTATAAAATTTGGTCCTCCATTCTTCTTTTCATCCTCTTCAAGTTGTGATCCATCTTGAGGGGCTATGGACATTGTTGGTAGATCATCTTGGTCTTCTTTAGGCTTGATATCACCAATTTCCATTTTCTTCATAGATTCTCTTAAAGCTTCTCCTCCTACATCAGCTAGATTCTCATGCTCACCTTGTGAGCTATTAGATTCATCAAACTTAACATCATATGTTTCCTCTACTAAACCAGTTGAATTATTGAAAACTCTATAAGCTTTGGATTTAGAAGAGTAACCTAGCATGGTACCTGTATCACACCTCTTTTGAAATCTACCCAAGTGTGTTCTCTTTTTATAGATATATACCTTGCATCCGAACACACGAAAATATGTGATATTAGGTTTTCGTCCTACTAGAAGCTCATATGAGGTTTTCCTGAGAAGTCAATGAAGATAGAGCATGTTGATCGCATGACAAGCAATGTTGATGGTTTCAGCCCAGAAAACATCAGAAGCGTTATATTCATCCAACATTGTTCTTGCCATTTCTATGAGAGTTCTATTTTTCCTTTCAACCACACCATTTTGTTGAGGAGTGTATGTGGCTGAAAGTTCATGCTTTATACCTAACTCATCACAGTATTCAACAATGTTAGTATTGACAAATTCAGATCCATTGTCACTTCTAATCTTCTTAATAGGGTAGTCAAATTCATTTTGAGCCCTTTTTGCAAAAGTTTTAAATATTTTTCTGACTTCACTTTTATTTGGCAAAAAGAATACCCAAGTAAATCTAGAGAAATCATCCACAATTACATGGTAGTATGAGTTGCCACTTATACTTGCATAAGATGTAGGACCAAAAACATCCATATGCAAAAGTTCTAGAGGCCTAGTAGTAGACATGATATTTTTAGCAGGATGAGAGTTAGCTACTTGCTTGCTAGCTTGGTAAGCACTGCAAAGTTTATCCTTTCAAATTTAACATCCTTTAGGCCCACTACTAGCTCATTTTTGAAAAGCTTTTTGAGATTAGACATACCTACATGCCCAAGTCGTCTGTGCTAAAGCCAACCAAGTGAAACTTTAGCAAGCAGACAAGTTGAAATGCATGAGGAGTTATAGTTAAAATCAACAAGGTAGACATTTTGAAATTTGAAACCTTTAAAAATAATCTTTTCATCTTTGTCAAAAACTATTACCCCATTAATAGAAAAGGTACAATGGAATCCTAAATCACAAAGTTGAGCAAAAGATAAAAGATTGAAATTTAAAGAATCGACTAGTAATACATTTTCAATAGAGTGATCATTTGTGTTAGCTATCTTACCATTTCCTTTACCTTTCTTTTACTATTATCTCCAAAGGTGATTTTATGACTTGGATCATTCTCTTTTTCAACTGAGATGAACATCCTTGAAGTCATGTGCTGTGTGCAGCCAATGTTAATAACCCAGTGCCGGCCACCACTCTTGTAGTTCACCTAAAATAGTGTTCATTTCTTGATTTTAGGTACCCAAATACTTTTGGGTCCATTAGTGTTAGTACGAACAACTTTGGGGCCAAATGGATTAGTAAGTAAGGACTTAGGCACCCAAATAGCTTTAAGATTTTTGTCCAGATTAGAGGGGCCAACATATTTAACATTCATTTTACCCCTAAAATCCTTAAACATGTAATGAGCATCAACCATGCATCCTCTATTTACCTTAGCACATGAAGCACTAGCAAAAGTGAAATTTTTAGAGGTATGATTGTTATATGACAGTAACAGCAATTAGTCCTACTCTTGATAAAATCTATCTTAGGTTTTGGCTGTTCATTCTTTCTGGGCACAGATTTGATTTTTTAACCTAATCCCTTTTTACCCAAAACAATCTTTTGTTCCTCAAGAATTTTATCAAGAGTGAGACTACCAAGGAAGCATTTTTCTAGGCCTTTGTCAAATTTAGCCACCTTGGATTTCAGCTCATTGTTTTTTGTCATGAGTTCTTTAGCATACAAAGCATTTTTGCAATTTTTACTACAAATGCTAGATGAGCTAGGAATAAGTAGTTCATCAGAAAGCAAATCACAGTTAATAGAAACATTACAAGATGATACAATTTTAGATTTGCTAATCTGCATCTCATTGTCAATTTCTAGCTCATAGTATTTATTAAGCAATTCATCATGATCTTTAACAAGTTGTATATGTGTGGTTTTCAAAGAATAATGAGAATCAGTAAGAAGACTATGATCAGATTTTAGTATAGAATGAGCATGTGAAAGTTTTTCATGTTTATCTATGAGCTCATTTTGACTAATTTCTAGCACATCATATTTTTCATGCATGGTCTTGATGTCAAATTCAAGAGTTTCAACTTTAGCAATGAGCATATCATTCTTATTCATCAAGCTAGTAGCATTTTTCTTAAGAGTTTTATCTTTAGCAGTTTTAACATATAGGGCATCATTAAGTTCTTTAATGATCTCTACTAGCTCTTCATAAGAAGGAGAATTACTCACCTTGTCTTCATCATTTCTGGCCATGAGGCATAGTGTAGTGAAGATGAAGGTGAAGATGGTGTGGATTCATCCAGAGCGAGCCCAGCTAGTCCTTTGGACCTTGGCTCTTCTTCATCTGAGGAAGAGGAGGATTCTTCACTTGAGCTTTCTTCAATAGTGATCCATTCACCAATGTGTGCCTCCTTTTTCCCTTTTTTCCATTGTTTTTTGGAGTAGCTCTTCTTGCGATAACTCTTCTTGTAGCATCCTTGAGCTTTCTCTTCATCATTGTCATCCTTGTTCTTGCTTTTGCCCTTCTTGTTACTTTTATTTGGGCAACTAGCAGCTATGTGTCCTTTCTCATTGCACTCAAAGCAGATAATGTTAGAGAAAGAGTTTCTTTTTGAGAAATAGTTAGATGAATACCTTTGGCATTTACCCTTCTCATGATTTTATTTGCTGATCTCATAAGCAATGCCAGTTTTCTTACATCTTCATCCTCTTCATAGCTTGAATCTTCTTCCTTTTCTTCATCAGAGGAATCTTGAACTTTTTCTTTGACCTTGAGAGCAATAGACTTCTTCTTGGTCTCAATTTCATCAACCAAGGTAAGTTCATGAGCTGAGATCTTGCCCAATAGTTTAGTAGGTGTGAGCTCCTTCAGATCACCACTACTGGATATGTAAGTGATCAGGCTGTGATAGGCTCGAGGTAGAACCCTGATCATCTTCCTGCATACTTCAATATCATCAACTTTAGTTCCTAGACCTTTAAGCTTATTTATGATGGGATTTAGTCTAGAAAACATGTCATTAGCATTTTCTTGAGGAAGCATTTTGAATTGATCAAATTTTTCTTTGACAACAAAGTATCTTTCCTCTTTTAAATCAGAAGTACCCTCATGAATCTCATGAAGAGTAGTCCATATCTCATAAGCAGTAGAAAGATTGCTAACTCTATCAAAAACTTCAATGCTGAGACAAGAAAAGATAGCATTTCTAGCCTGAGCATCATATTGCAAATTTCTTATTTCCCCAGGTGTAGGTTTTGAGGAAGAGTGTTGCCCTTCAGGTATGACATGTGGAGTTAAAGGTCTTTCTGTGACTCTCCACACATCATAACTTACGTCTTCAAGATAGCACCTCATTCTAATTTTTCAATAAGCATAGTTTGTGCCATCAAAAATAGGAACCCTTCCTACACTTACTGTAGGTGATCCTATTCCCTCGGCCATTTTACCCAAGCAGTTAAGCTTTTAAAATGGGTAACCTTGCTCTGATACCACTTGAAAGGATCAAGTTGGCCTAGAGGGGGGTGAATAGGCAACTTCAAAATCTTTTAATCTTTAAGGAAAACTTATCTTCATAAAAATAGCAACAGATAAGAGTTCAAATAGAAGTTCAGCACAAATCTGTTTCAGTAAGATTAGAAATGAAAAAGAACTTGAATGATTACAGACAACAAGATGCACACACAGAAATAAAGCAATATCAGAACGACTCAAGGGTTTTTCACCGAGGTTCAGAGACCAATCTCCTATGTCCCCGTTAGAGCACTTCTCCAGAAGTATTGCTCCACCAAATAGCCAATCTCAATGGCTTTTGGTCTTTCACTAACTTGACTCTTCCACCACTCCGGTGAGGTGAGTCTTAACCTTCCACAGCAATGGTGGCCTTCCACAATCCCTTTTGGATAGGTCGCACCAACAACTTCTCCAACCATCTAGGAACAGCTAGTTCCAAGAGTAATAGACTATCCACAAGCCCTGTCTCTTGGTTCAGTAGCTAGATGCAAATTAGACTCAGTTTGGAGCAAGAACTCTAAATGTTCAGAATGAATGTTTGTAGTTTATGAGTTGAAGCTCAAACTCTTTGATGAAATGAAGGCTCAGGAATGCAACAGATCAAAGAGTTGTAATTGATTTGAAAGATGTCAACGGTATTCAATATGTCAAGAATGTGTATGTGCAAAGCTCTATCTTTTTAGTGAACCCAAGCACTTTATATATAGAGCCCGAACAGAAATAACCGTTCTACCTGCCATTTGCCCATTAGGGGTTGGTAGGATGGATGAGATAGGTCAACTATTGCCTTTTTATAAGAATTTTAAGGTGTATGAGTCATATGTTGAAATATACTGATGCGCCGGACTGAAAATGTTAGTCTGGGGTACATAAGATTGGAGAAGTATTATTGTACTCAGTGTGACCCATTTGCGCCGGATCGAAAAAAATGGTCCGTCGTATATATGTACTGGTAAAGGAAGTTTGTGCCGACTGAAAAAGTTGGTCCGGTGAACTCATGCTTTGTTCTATTTGGATACCAGCAAAATAGTGTTTGCGTCGGACTGAAAATGTTGGTCCGGTGAACACATGCTTTGTTCTATTTGGATACCAGCAAAATAGTGTTTGCGCCGGACTGAAAAAGTTGGTCTGGTGAACACATGCTTTGTTCTATATGGATACTAGCAAAATAGTGTTTGCGCCGGACTGGAAAAGGTGGTCCGACGTAAAAGAGAAAGCCGCTGGTTTTTACCAGAGAGAAACACATTTACGCCAGACCGAAAAAGTTGGTCCGGCGTTCACTCAGAATTTTGGTCCGCCGCAAACGGCATGTTCATGGTTAAGATTTGAGTAAACTAATTCTTAACAAAGACTAGAATTTTGTTCAGAGTGAAAAGAAACAGCTGAAGAGGAACGCGGTATGTTACGTTAGCACAAAAAAAACTACCGCATAACCAGAAAGCTACTCGCAAGAAGGGGATCATAGATTAGATTACCACTAGACATGCAGTTGCGAAATCCTTCGCGCGTCGATGTAGTGGATCGTCCTTACCGCAGTCGTTGCGTCGATGGAGTGGATCGTCCTCACCTCACTGTGGATCGTCCTCCCACATCGCAGTCGCAGCAGCGTCACCGTAGTAGTCCACACGTCAGTGGATAGAACGTCGTGCATTGGTGTGCAAGCACCTGGTCGCTCGGTAGGGGCAGCGAGAGAATGAGGCTTGGGTTTCGGGTGAAACACTTCTAGAACGTAGGAAAAGCACACACTGCACCCACCCTCCACTCCTTATATAGCCACGAGATGAAACCCAAAACCAGGGCCCATCAGTGTGCTAAGCCCACGAGGTCCATTAATTACAGATGCAATCCAAATTAATGCGTCCCAGCCCATTAAGTGTGTGACCCTGCATGTTCACATACGTTTGGACATGGATTCGGAAAACTCCTTTTCAATCCAATAGTTGGTAGCGGCTCCTTGCAAAGCATGCCAACTCCCAAACATACTATGATCAAATCAGACAGAACCTATCAAAAGTACTCATGTAATAATCCCTTTGCTAAGTATATGAAGATTGAACTCAAGGCGAGAAGCATGTCATCCTTTGATCATTCAATCCATCTCTCGTATCCGTGATATGTTAATAAGTTGTGATTGACTCCTCAATCACGGCATGGCCATGCACTTCCTTAATCATATCACACGAGTGGCCTTGTCATATATCTCCATTTTATTGGAGTGGCAAATTCCATCTTGACTGCTCACTTCCCTCTGCACGTTTTATAGTAAATATGAAAGCTACCTTTATAATTATCCTATTAGGAAGTAGTGTTTGATAGCTCCAAGGAAAACTTTTACACATGTAGAGAATATGACAATCTCATGTCTAAGGATCATACATCTACTATGTATGAGATACACTGATGACACATAAGAATGTAACATTCTCGCAGTGTCCCATTGCGGGTCTATCTAACCCATGTTCTTCAAAATGCGTCCACAATATATAGATGGTATCTCCATATCCCATGATCTATGAAGCATAATCATCGATCACTACATGTGTTTGAAGGACCATGTGGAGGTCCATCCATGTTTGTGATGAGTATTTGACTAATTTTGAGCTTGGGTTGCTCTTGTTTGAGTTTGATTTGAATTGGATTTTCAATTGGAAGCAATTTGAGGTCTTCTCTGTTTTCCCGGTGCTACCGGCTAGAACAAGAAAAAATGAATTTTAATGAGTGTGCTTTGATGGATTTATTTCACATCTTTGTGGGCATTGCTATGTGAGGAGTTTCCTTGTCTTTGATGGTGGCAGGGTGACGGTGCTAGGTCATGGGGAGGTAGAGGATGACCGGGACTAGGCGAGGAGCGTCGGAGGTCCAGACGGTTGGGAGATCGCCGGATGATGATCGGAGATGGAGTCTGGGCAAGTCAAGAAGACAAGGAAAGGAGATGATGCTAGCTAGATTCTGCGTGGATCAATGAGGGCCGTCGGATTGAGGTCTAGTTGATAGGTCAGCGGGTCTAGGTAGTATTCTTTGAAAACCGTGCAAGAAAACCGGGTATGTGTGTGGGTTTTGGGTTAGCCCTTGCATGGTTGTGTTTGTGGGTTAATCCTAGCCCTTAGATGAGTGCTCTAGGGTTGAGGGACTCATCCAAGGGTGGTAGGTGGCCCAAGAGTAGTATAAATAGGGTGGAGGGGTAGTCTCCTTCCCTTGAAGGTTTTGAGGTTTTTGATGCTCCTTTGAGCTTTGCCCACATGAATGTGACACTTTGAAACCTCTCCTTCCAGAAATGAAATGTTTCCTCAAATCATTTCTTTTCTTTGTGCATTTACATTACGCATTTAAATTACGCAATTTACATTATGCACTTAAATTCAGCAATTAAATTCAGCACTTACATTCTTGCAATTTACATTTATGCAATTTGGATTTGCCTCCCCTCCTTCTAAATGCTGTTCTTCTAGGTTGTCTAGAGGGTGTTCTTTTGGTTCTACATCTTTCTTACACCCTTGGATAGACTAGAGATCAAGTTTTTTATCAAATTGCAAATCTGTCCAGAACTTGTTCTTCGCGCAGTAGTCAGTGTTTGATTTTTCTAAATATATAGAAAACTCATTTTGAGTGATTCTTGTTAGCGAAGGTGCAGGACTCATATATCCATTTGTTGAAAATTTCTTGAGTCTACTGGTTGCACCGTTTGAGAGCTATGAAGTGAAAACCGATCCTCCAACTTTCTGGTCGAAGTTCTTGACTGTCTGTATTGCTTGATTTTTCATTCTTATTCTACAAAGCTTTCTGAGGTGATTTTGGGTGGAGTGTTTTGAGACTCAACTTCTCACATGGAAAAAATTTCTCAGAAATTTTAGAGTAACATAAACTCACCAACCACCTGTTCCAACTGAGGACAATTTTTGAAAATCTCCTTTAACTTTTCTGAAAAGTGACTTTGGTGTTTCAGCTTTATCTCTTTTAGAAAAGAAGTCTTTTGAATTGATTCCTCTTTTGTTTGGACACTTGACAACCAGGATTGTGATTAAAAAACCCCTCACATGATTCATGGTTTTTATCCATGCAAGCTAGGGGTACACATAGTTGTATAATTATTCTGGATTTTGGAGGGTGAGTGAATCTGAGAAGCACCAGTTTGAACGAAAATCTTCGGGTGCTTTAGATTTTTATTGCAAGAGTGTTTGGAGTACTTTGAGTGGGGAAATTTTATTTGGGATCATTCACCCCCCTCTGATCGCCATTTCGAACTTTCAATTGGTGTCAGAGCCGGTTTTGCTTTTCCATACATCTTGACCGGTCTCAAGAGCCATGGCGATGGACAAGTATTCCACCAAGCCTCCTATTTTCTCTGGAGTTGATTTTCCTTTTTGAAAATCTCGAATGGAGTCATACATCATTGCCCAGGGCTTCCTGATATGGCAGAAGGTGAAACTCCCGTATGAGGTTCCTGCTGATGAAAACGTCATGGCCAGCAATATGGCTGACGTTGAGGCAAATGCTAAGGCAAGGAACATTCTCATACAGGGTCTTAGCCGCAGTGAGTATGATAGGATTTCTCACCTCCGTTCCGCTCACGAGATTTGTGTGACCCTCGATGCTTACCATGAGGGCACTACCCAAATCAAGACGATTCGACAGGACCAATTCAAGCGTGAGTTCAACAAGTTTGAACAACACGCTGGTGAGAGTCTTGATGAGTGCTTCAGTCGTTTTACCAAGATCTTGAGCGATCTTCGAGCAGTTGGTTGCATATACCCTGACTCGGATAATGCTCGACATTTCTTGACCGCACTCGATTTGCGTGTTTGGGAGATGAAGGTGACTACCATCAAGGACACCACCGACTTGTCGACTCTGACTCTTGACAGGCTTTATTCCCGCCTTAAGACTCATGAGATCGATGTCGTCTCACGGAAGACGAAATCTCAGTCGATGGCCTTGGTCACCGATCCCATTGGATCTTCTTCTTCTGATCCTTCTGTTGGTTTCTCTCTTTCCGCCCTTTGTGAGCTAAGCGATGACCAACTGGAAAAATTTCCAGAAAATGAGCTTGCTCTTCTCGCTCGCAAGTTTTCTCATGCATACAAGAGGGTGAGAGATAGAAAGAGAGGTGGCATGATCACATGCTTCGAGTGTGGTGGCCCCAACCACATTCGGGCTAATTGCTAAGAACGATGTCGGCGGTTCGGCAAAGAACGACTACATCGACAAGAACAGCAACAAGAAGCCTCCAGTTCGTCAGCCGTCGCGTGAGAAGAAGTACCGCAACTTCTCCAAGAACAAGAAGCTCTTCCACCGCGTCCTCGCCGCGCTTGACGACACCAACATCTCCGACACGGAGACATGGAGCGACGAGGGCGAGGATGAACCGCAAGAGAAGAAGGGCGGTGACAACTTCTCCGGCATGTGCTTCATGGCCGACACCAACGGCACCAGCGACTCCGAGCTCTACAGCGACTCGGACGAGGTACCCTCCTATGACCAGCTCAATGAAGCTTTCTGTAAACTCGGAAAATTTCATGCTAGACCTAGAGCTAGGTGTACGGAGGTTGAGAAAGAAGTAGGTACCTTGACTCGGGAGTTAGCTTCTCTTAGATCTTCTTCCTGCCGAGTCACTGATGATTGCTCTTTGTGTGATGCTATTCTTGTGGAGTTGGAGAACTTAAGGACTATGCATGATAGTGTGTTGACTGAATTAGAAAGTCTTAAGTTGAAGAATGCTAGCGATAATTCTGTTGATGCTATTCCACTAGATGCTAATTTTCTTCATGCTCACTCTATTCCTTCTTGTGCTAATTGCCCTAAATTGCTTGCCGAGATTGATGCCATGAGTGAACACCTTAGAAATCTTTTTGCTAGAAATGATGAACATGAATTGCATGTTTCTAAGGACCTAGTCAGCTCATGTGAGGACTGTAGGCAACTAAAATTTGACAATGATGCTTTGAATGTCAAGTGTGATCAACTTGCTAAGGACTTACTAGTTAAGTCAAAATCTGGTTGCCTGCTGTGTGTTAGGGTTAAGGATGATGTGGATCAAATCCATGTCGAGCTTAGGAAGAAGTTAAAAGACCAAACCCTTAGGATTAGAGATGCTCCTTGCGTTTCTTGTGAGGCCCTCAAGATTGAGGCAGCCGTGCTAAGGAAACAAAAAGCACGTGCTGAGAGATCTTCTCTTTCTCTTTCTGGTTCTTCTTCTTCCTCTCCTTCCCCCTGTTCTTCTTGTGCTTCTTTCTTTCGAGATTGACAGTATCTTATGAGCACTCTCGAGAAGTTTGTTGGAGGCAAGAAGAAGCTCAATCTTATTCTAGACAAATTCAAGATTAGTAGATTCAATCAAGGTCTAGGATTTGATCCCTTGAAGCACGCTCGGGCGCATCCTCCCACCATTGTGCGCGGCTCCAAGAGTGGTGAGATTGTGGTAGCTCCCAGAGTGAGTACCACCATGTTTAGATCTGCTGGGGTTATCCATAGGACTTGACGGAAGGGTGTTACTTCTATTGCTTCTGCCTCTAGCAAGGCGAAGTACACATGCACCTTCTGTAAGAAGGATGGTCACCTAGTAGATTTCTGCTTTAGGCGCGCGAAGATCAATCGGCGTGAGCGTGTTGCTACCCTTAAGGGTATTCAAGGTCATCCCCAGACTTTGAGTGCTCCTAAGGCATACACAGCTTCTAGACAGGTTAGAGAGTCGCCTGTTTTTGGGCAGCATCCAGGACTCGGTTTTCATGCTAGTTCTTCGAGTTTTAGTCCTGGAGCTGTTCGTAGTCAGTCATTTCGCCGTCCTCTTGATATTCCTCGTTTTTCTCGTCGAGGTAGATATCAGCGGCGTGAGGTGTTTTCTGGGGTGGTTCGGCTTTTGCACCACGGCAGGCCAACCGAGTTTCAGCTCCTAGATCATCTACTAGAGTTGCTACTGATCTTGTTAGGGTTAAACGTCAGAGAGACACTCGAGTCCGTCTTCTTCGGATCGGTACTCGAGGTGTCGTATGGTTCAATATTGGGTTCCTAAGTCTTCACTCTATCCCAGTACTGAGTCATCTTTCTCTCTTGTGTCTTGATCAGGTTCGTCGGATGGGGAAGGCAGATGTTTGGATTGTCGACTCCGGTTGTTCTCGTCATATGACCGGAGATTCTCGATGGTTCTCTTCCCTAGTCCGAGCCCCCGGTGATGAATTGATCACTTTTGGGGATGCCTCTTCAGGTAGAGTCATTGCTAAAGGTTCCATTTGCATTAATGACAATTTCATTCTTAAAGATGTTGCCTTAGTAAGTAAGCTGCAACACAATTTGCTTTCTGTTTCTCAGCTTATTGATGACTCTTTCGAGGTGAGTTTTAAGAGTAATGCTTGTAGAATCCTCGATTCATCAGGAGGGTTAGTTTGTGGGATTTCTAGATTTGGGAGAGTCTTCCGTGCTGATTTTTCTGTTTCTTCTGGAAACTCTCTTCGGTGTTTGATCGCTTCAGAGTCCCGTGATCTCTCCTTCTGGCATAGGAGACTTGGTCACATTGGATTTGATCATTTGACCCGAGTTAGCAGCCACGATCTCATTCGTGGTTTGCCCAAACTCAAAATGGTCAAAGACTTAGTTTGCTCTCCCTGCCGACATGGCAAGATGGTTGCTGCTTCTCATCCCCCAGTCACTGTTGATGACTAATGCACCAAGACAACTTTTACATATGGACACTGTTGGTCCAGCTAGAGTGCAGTCAGTGGGAGGGAAGTTGTATGTTCTTGTCATTGTTGATGATTTTTCGAGGTATTCTTGGGTGTTCTTCATGTCCTCGAAGGATGAGACTTTTACCCATTTTAGGTTTTTGGTTCATAGGTTGTCTTTTGAGCTCCCTGGTGCCCTACGAGCTATACGCAGTGACAATGGCACGGAGTTCAAGAAATCCTAT
The DNA here is from genome assembly GCA_036346275.1 of Otatea glauca. Classification (NCBI taxonomy): domain Eukaryota; kingdom Viridiplantae; phylum Streptophyta; class Magnoliopsida; order Poales; family Poaceae; genus Otatea; species Otatea glauca. The sequence goes on along the minus strand of CM070716.1, from coordinate 13,194,773 downwards.
TTTGAGAGTTTTTGTGTGGATTCTAGTTTAGAACATCGGTTCTCCTCTCCCTACATCCCTCAGCAAAATTGCGTAGTGGAAAGGAAGAACAGGACCCTGGTAGAAATGGTCAAGACGATGCTTGACAAGTACAGTACTCCTAGGAAGTTTTGGGCTGAGGCTATAGCTACTGCTTGCCATGTTTCTAATCGTGTATTCTTGAGAGCACATTTGCACCGCACTTCTTACGAGTTGACGTATGGGCGAAAGCCCAGTGTTCCTCATTTCCGTGTGTTTGGTTGCAAGTGTTTTATATTGAAGTCTGGTAACCTGGATAAGTTTGAGTCTCGTTCTTCTGATGGTATCTTTCTGGGTTATTCGACTTCTTCTCGTAGCTATAGGGTCTAGAGTTGCGATGCTCATAGGATCATAGAGACCTGTGAAGTGACCTTTGACGAGGCTAGCCCAGGAGCTAGACCCGATATTTTCAGGCTCTTCTTCTTCCTCCGAGACCATCTTTGTAGAGGATGAGGATGATGGAGATAATGGTGTTCCACCTGATCCAGTCCCCTCTACACCTGAGGTGCCTCCTGTTTCCATTTCTAAACCTCAGGAAGGTCAACCCTTGCCTTTGGACTCTCATTCAGCTAGTGGCTCTGCTCCTACCTCTTTTGTGCATGAGGTAGAGACCACTTCTGCTTCTGGACCTGCCCGCAATATTCAACGTTCTCATCCACCGGATCAGATCATCGGTGATCTGTTTGAGCGAGTCACTCACTCAAAATCAGGTTTGTCCAGTTTCTGCTTTCACTCTGCCTTTGTTGCCTCGTTTGAGCTGAAGGATGTGACTCATGCATTATCTGACGAGTCTTGGACTAATGCTATGCATGAGGAACTTGAAAACTTCAAGAGGAACAAAGTCTGGCAGCTTGTAGAACGTCCATCTGGTCATAATGTCATTGGGACCAAGTGGGTGTTCAAAAACAAGCAAAGTGAGGATGGGGTTGTCATTCGCAACAAGGCTAGGCTAGTTGCATAGGGCTTTTCTCAGGTTGAGGGTCTTGACTTTGAGGAGACCTTTGCCCCTGTAGCTAGGCTAGAGGCTATTACGATCCTGCTTGCATTTTCAGCATCCCGGGGCTTCAAGCTCTATCAAATGGATGTCAAGAGTGCATTCCTCAATGGCTATATTGAGGAAGAGGTTTATGTCAAACAACCTCCCGGATTCGAGAACCCCAAGTTTCCGAGTCATGTATACAAGCTCTCCAAAGCTCTGTATGGACTCAAGTAGGCCCCCAGAGCATGGTATGAGAGGCTCAAGTCTTATGTTCTCAGCCATGACTTCAAAATGGGCGTAGTAGACAAGACTCTGTTTATCAGACACCATGAGTCGCATTTTCTTCTTTTCCAGATTTATGTGGACGATATCATTTTTGGTGGCTCGTCTCATTCGCTTGTGTCTCAGTTTTCTGAGGTGATGAGCACAGAGTTTGAGATGAGTATGATGGGTGAGTTGAGCTACTTTCTTGGCTTCCAAATCAAGCAGACTCGGGAGGGTACTTTATTGCATCAAGGCAAGTATACCCATGACCTCCTGATGTGCTTCGATATGTCTGATGGGAAGGCAGTGATGACTCCTATGACCACCACTGCTGTCCTCGAGCCCAATGAGGATGGTGAGCCTGTTGATCAAAAAGAGTTTTGGAGCATGATCAGCTCCCTCTTGTACCTCACTGCTTTAAGGCCGGATATACATTTCGCTGTGTGTCTGTGCGCTCGATTTCAAGCTTCTCCTCGTGCCTCTCACCGCCAGGCGGTCAAGAGCATCTTTAGGTACCTTCGTGCTACCACTGATTATGGTATTTGGTACTCTTCATCTTCTTGTCTATCTCTTAGAGCCTTTTCCGATGCTGACTTTGCTAGCTATAGGATAGATAGGAAGAGCACTTCTGGCACTTGCCAATTCATTGGCACTTCTCATGTTTCTTGGTCATCTAGGAAGCAGTCTGGGGTTGCACAGTCCACCGCTGAGGCCGAGTATGTTGCTGCAGCCCGTTGCTATAGCCAGGTGCTCTGCATGAGATCGACCTTACGGGACTATGGTTAGAGATAGAGAGTGTGCCACTTTTCTGTGACAACACTTCAGCTATTTGCAATGCTAAAAAACCAGTGCAACATTCCCGGACCAAGCACATTGATATTAGATATCACTTCCTTAGAAACCATGTGGAGAAGGGAGATATCGCGCTTCAGTTCGTAGAGAGTGACCTTCAGTTAGCCGATATCTTCACCAAGCCTTTGGATAGCTCCAGTTTTGTTGCCTTGAGGAGTGAGCTTGGAGTCGTGAGCCCTTACGGCCTTTCGTGAGGGGGAGCTGGTTTGTATATTATGTATTATATGTTTTCTTCCAGCTTTTCTTTTCTTTGTGTTTCTTCTGGGTGACTTTGGGCTCGTTTTCTTGAGTTGAGTTCACTCACTTAGACTTCTGGCATGCCTTGCATGGACCTCTTATCTTGTGCTTTAGGTTGCTATCATGCTTGAGTAGCTGTTCTCTCTTCTCTCTAGGTTGAGTTCCAACACAGTCTTATAAGTCTAGCAGGTATTGGGCCTTCTGGGAAGACAGGGTCTGTGTTCACTCCTTAGTTGGGATCTAGAGTCAGCTTCCCTATGTCAGTCTCTGGGGAAGATAAGAGCGAGTCTGAGCCGTAGTGAGTCTCTTCTATCTTATCTATGCTCAATAGCCATCCAGTTTTGCAGTTTCTTGACTTCTTCTCCTCATTCTGTTTTTCTGGTTGTTATTGAGTTCATTCGGGTTTTCTTTATGCCTAGTCTTGATAATAACTCAACTTTAACCAGATTTAAGCTTAAAATTGATTCATTTGTTGAGGGGGAGTTTGGGAATCTGTTCATGCATTGCATTTAGACTGTATTTTCTGTTTTATGAGATTTGTCTATTATGCAATTGACTCAATCTTCATGAAATACATCATGCTATATCTCTTGAAGAAAATCACTAGCTTAGATATGTCCAAGTCCATTTATCATGCTAAGCTTATTAAAATCTGAAAATTTTGAAAGCTTTAAATTAAAACTTGATGAAACATGTTGTTTTTAAGTTTCTTCTCTAGGGGTTTTTACCATGAATTGTGAAATTTTGGATTTCTCTACAGTCCCTATAGCAACTTGGGTGAAATTTGTTTGATCCATATTTGAGTCCTTCAGAATTGCTCATATGTGCTAAACTAAAAAAAAATGACTCTTTTGTGCAAAATTGATCTCAACACTTTATATTCACAAGATTACTTCCCATTGCACTTGGGATGAACTTGGAATATATTGTGTATGACCAAGATCATTCTCTTAAGAGTTACTCTTGAGATGATCGAAAAAGGCTTGAGTCAATTTTTAAAAAAAATGCAAATATCAAACACATAAGTGGGTAAAGAATGCAAATAATGTCAAACATTTGCACCCCGCTATGTTTCTTAAAGTCTTAAAGAAAATTTTCATAAATTTAAAAATGAGCTTGAAGGACGTTATATGCACTTCAAAAATTCCCCAAAGTGTTGAGTAGGTTGAACTCTAGGTTTTTCATTTGATCCTTGAGTGGTTTTGCTTCTAGCTTTGAAACTTTGCTAAGTTTTGCACTTGTTAAATCATGCTAAAATGAAATATTTTAAAACTCAGCTTTTTCATAAAATGTATTGGTCTTGGACATGTCTTAGTTCAATCATATTCTGAAATTGACAAGCTTGGTGTAATATCTTTCCATTTTAATCAATTGGATAATCTTCAAAGCTCTTTAGATTGCATTTCATGCAGACATAAAAAAAATTGATGCCTATATTGCGAAAAGGGGGAGAAAACATAGAAAAGGCATCACTAAAAAGATAAAAATGTGAATGCTTATTTGGTTATTATGATCTTTGTAAATCTATGCTACTACTTCTTTTGGATCATAATTTCATAATCACATTTGACATGTTTAGTTGGATTTTAGAGTTTTTGTTGAAAACTTGCTCTTTCTTAAATTTAACTCTAAAATCTAAATTCCACTTCGTCAACTTGGTCATGATTTTATATCTTTCTCTCTGGACCAAGTTTGGCTTTGCAATCAAATTGCTTTCTTCTTCTCTCATTCAAACTCAAATTTTTGCCTTTTGTGTGGTTTGTCAATATACTCATCAAGGGGGAGATTGAAGGACCATGTGGAAGTCCATCCATGTTTGTGATGAGTATTTGACGAAATTTGAGCTTGGGTTGCTCTTGTTTGAGTTCGATTTGAATTGGATTTTCAATTGGAAGCAATTTGAGGTCTTCTCTGTTTTCTTGGTGCTACCGGATAGAACGAGAAAAAATAAATATTAATGAGTGTACTTTGATGGATTTATTTCACATCTTTGTGGGCATTGCTATGTGAGGAGTTTCCCTGTCTTTGATGGTTACAGGGCGACGGTGCTAGGTCATGGTGAGGCGGAGGATGACCGGGACTAGGCGAGGAGCGTCGGAGGTCCAGACGGCTGGGAGATCGCCGGAAGATGATCGGAGACGGAGTCTGGGCAAGTCAAGAAGACAAGGAAAGGAGATGATGATAGCTAGATGCCGCGTGGATCAATCAGGGCTGTCGGATTGAGGTCTAGTTGATAGGTTAGCGGGTCTAGGTAGTATGCTTTGAAAACCGTGCAAGAAAACCCGGTATGTGTGTGGGTTTTAGGTTAGCCCTTGAATCGCTGTGTGTGTGAGTTAATCCTAGCCCTTAGATGAGTGCTCTAGGGTTGAGGGACTCATCCAAGGGTGGTAGGTGGCCCAAGAGTAGTATAAATAGGGTTGGAGGGGTAGCCTCCTTCCCTTGAAGGATTTGAGGTTTTTGATGCTCATTTGAGCTTTGCCCACATGAATGTGAGGCTTTGTAACCTCTCCTTCCAGAAATGAAATGTTTCCTCAAATCATTTCTTTTCTTTGTGTATTTACATTACACATTTAAATTACGCAATTTACATTATGCACTTAAATTCCGCACTTAAATTCCTTAATCAAATTCAGCACTTACATTCTTGCAATTTACATTTATGCAATTTGGATTTGCCTCCCCTCCTTCTAAATGCAGTTCTTCTAGGATGTCTTGAGGGTGTTCATTTGGTTCTACATTTTTCTTACACCCTTGGATAGATTAGAGATCAAGTTTTTTTATCAAATTGCAAATCTGTCCAGAACTTGTTCTTCGCGCATCATTCAGTGTTTGATTTTTCTAAAACTATAGATAACTCATTTTTTAGTAATTCTTGTTTTAGAAGGTGCAGGACTCATATACCCATCTGTAGAAAATTTCTTGAGTCCAGTGGTTGCACCGTTTGAGAGGTATGAAGTGAATACCGAGCCACAAACTTTCTGGTCGAAGTTCCTGACTGTCTGTATTACTTGATTTTTCATTCTTATTCTACAAAGTTTTCTACAGGGACAAAAAGTTTCAAAAATTTGAGATAACAGAAACTCATCAACCACCTGTTCCAACTGAGGTCAATTTTTTAAAATCTGCTTTATCTTTTCTGAAAAGAGACTTTGGTGTTTTAGCTTTATCTCTTTTAGAAAAGAAGTCTTTTGAATTGATTCCTCTTTTGTTTGGACACTTGACAACTAGGATTGTGATTAAAAAACCCCTCACATGATTCACGGTTTTTATCCATGCAAGCTATGGGTACACATAGTTGTCTAATTATTCTGGATTTTAGAGGGTGTGTGAATCTGAGAAGCACCAGTTTGAACGAAAATCTTCGGGTGCTTTAGATTTTTATTGCAAGAGTGTTTGGAGTACTTTGAGTGGGGAAATTTTATTTGGGATCATTCACCCCCCTCTGATCGCCATTTCGATCTTTCGGTGTTGATCTATTCATCGTTGTCCTATACGATGATATCCGATTAGAGATCTTTATCGAATTACATCAATAAGTAACGAGCTTCATAAGCAAGTCACATACTTGTTAATCAAAAAATGATATACATTCATTGGACCAATAATCATATTATTATTCATAAACATCGTCATTTTACAATCATCTAAATGATTGCCTCAAGGGCATAACACTAACAACAGCATATGCTGGACTGAATATAAGGATGAATTAAGATCGGTCCGTCATGAACGGTGTACGATCGGTAGAAATAAATCAAAAGAGAGTTCTTGGTGCCGGACTGAAAAAGTCGGTCCGGCGTACATGGAGTGCGCTCGGTTAGAACTTGGAACTTGATTTTCTTCATCGCCGGACTAACTGGAGTTAGTCCGAAAAAGAACTCTTTTTGGCTAAGGAAAGGGATATCTAGATTTATTGAGAGATGTGAAATGTCCTTATGCTCCAATTTATCTTAGTGATTTTAGCATTTGAACCAAGATTATTACTTGTGTATAATCCCTCTTAATAGTACGGGTATTCTAGCTATATGGCTTGAATCAACTCCCAAGCCAAAATTAAAATAAATATTGTCGACTTTTGTAGTCGGCAATGAAATTATGGGGCAGGCGCTGGATCTCAAACTCGATGGTCACACAAGACAATGGGTTTAGACAGGTTCAGGCTCTCGCGGAGGAGATAATACCCTAATCCTGTGTGCTGGGATTATGCAGATCTCTTGGATCTAAGATTGCTCAAAGCACAATATGCTCTGGGCGATATGAGGTGTGCTATGCTCTTTGGCTTGATTGCTCTATGCTTGGATGATCGGCCCCCTATGTTGTTGCCCGCCCTCTCCCATATATAGCGGGGGTGGGGCGGCTTACAGAGTTCTGATCGGTTAAGAGATTCCGATCGGTTACAAGATTCTAGTCGATTACAGGATAGAGTTTACATCTTTATCTACCCTATTAACGACTCGGATTACCACCGTATCCATCATATCTTAATATAAGTTCAACTTCCTTTAGAATATGTCCCCTTGCGCATGGTAGCGGGGCCTGACGTGGGGAGTATCTTCTGGGCCTCCCTCTTGGGCTTATCATGAGGGTACCCGGGTTCTTATATTCTACAGTAGCCCCCGAGTCCTTTGCGATCGAGTTGCTGCCTTCCTGGTTGCAGCCCAACTGAGTCATGCTTCACGCCGAGTGCTTCCAGTTCTTGATATAGCTTCCCGACTAGTTTTCCTTTACAGCCGAGTGCCCTGTTGTAGGCAAAGAAATCGTGAAGGACTCAATAGAACTCCACGCGTTAATCTTTCCAAGTGGTTCCTAGCCCCATTATTGGAATTCTGGCAGTTGGCTCATCTTGGGACATACTGTATCCCAAACGATATGCAGAAGTCAAAACGCTTTTCCCGCTCAAGGCAAAATTCAGCGCCGCTCCCTTTAAATTCATTCATCGCCGAAGTTGCTGATGTCGTTGTTGAAGCGTTGGCTCACACACGTCGCATCCAAATTTAGTAGCCCTGAAATCATGTATATGCAGAACTTAGGCAATGTAAAAACAATTCATTCAGATATGATGTTCAACTGGTGTATATATAATTTTAGAGTTTTTTTACTCTTTTTCCTTATTGATTTTGAATTCATCCGAGTGGTTTGACTCTTTTTGTTTAAGCACTCTGCCCGACTAGTCTAGCCCCCGAGCGTTGGGAGTCGGCTCATGGCTCTTTTTCCCAATCACGTGTTTTGGGTGACTAAAGTTCGCCGTTCATGGCGTCAGAGCTTCACAACTCGGAGTTATCGCACTTGGATTCACTTGTAATCGTTAAGCAAATGAAGAAAAATATAACTCAGAAAAAGATGTGCACATGCTCACACTATTAGGTGTAGCCCCCGACTTACTGCTTAGTTGTGGGTCAACTAAGTAGCAAGTCAGAAAAGTTAACAATTTTATTTATAATGACATAATTGAGTAAAAAGCGACTTAGCTGCTTTATGCTCCATGTGTTGCTAACGATCATGGCATCTTTGCTCGTGGCACAGGCGTAGGCTTGTAGATGAGCTGTAGGTGGCGCTCGGGGCGTAGGTGTGGCTTGTGGCCGTGCCGAAGGTGGCGCTCGGGGCGCAGGCGTAGCTCGTGGCCGTACCATAGGTGGCGCTCGGGGTGCAGGCGTAGGCTCGTGGCTATGCCAAAGGTGGCGCTCGGGGCGCGGGCGTTGGCTCGTGGCCGTGCCGAAGGTGGCGCCCGGGTCGCGGGCGTAGGCTCGTGGCCGTGCCGAAGGTGGCGTTCGGGGCACAGGCGTGGCTCGTGGCCGTGCCGAAGGTGGCGCTCGGGGCGCAGGCGTAGGCTCGTGGCCGTGCCGAAAGCCGCGTGGGAGCGCGAGTGCGCTTCACCTACCGGCTTTTCCTGATATTGCTGAATTGCAGCCGTTGTCACCATGGCCTTGATCTGGGCCACGATCGGGGCTGCCGGGCTATCCGATGCAATCATCGGGTCCAGTTTGTCGAGAAGCGTCTTGGAGGCGACGATGTTCTGCATTGGCGTGTGGAAGACGGCTTGATCTCCCAACCTGGATTGCAGGATGTCCTCGCGGACATTGCGACCGCGAGATCGAAGCGATCGCACCTATACCTCCTTGCCCTTACGAAGACGATCTTCCCCCGCAGCTTCTTGTTCTTCTTGTTGGCGTTGGAGATCGGTCTTCTGCTCTTCTATTGCGAAGACGCCACGAAGATCGTAGCAATTCCTCGCGACGCCGACTGGTTTGCCGGCCAAGTCAAAGTGACATACCTGAAATGAGTCGGCCTGATCTTTACCAGATTGGATCCGATTCAAGTCTAGGCGGACAAGTTCTCCGCGCGCATCAGCGATGAAGTCCAGGCTCTCGAAACGGAAAGCCTGGCCGGAGATGAAGGTGGTGGTGATTCTGCCGATCGCTGCCAACGAGTCTGTAGGAAAAGATTATAACGCCTCCCCTACCTGGCGCGCCAACTATCGACTTTTGTAGTCAGCAATGAAATTATGGGGCAAGCGCTGGATCTCAAACTCGATGGTCACACAAGACAACGGGTTTAGACAGGTTCGGGCTCTCGCGGAGGAGATAATACCCTAATCCTGTGTGCTGGGATTATGCAGATCTCTTGGATCTAAGATTGCTCAAAGAGAAATATGCTTTGGGCGATATGAGGTGTGCTATGCTCTATGGCTTGATTGCTCTATGCTTGGATGATCGGCCCCCTCTGTTGTTGCCCGCCCTCTCCCATATATTGCGTGGGTGGGGCGGCTTATAGAGTCCTGATCGGTTAAGAGATTTTGATCGGTTCCAAGATTCTAGTCGGTTACAGGATAGAGTTTACATCTTTATCTACCCTATTAACGACTAGGATTACAACCGTATCCATGATATCTAAATATAAGTTCAACTTCCTTTAGGATATGTCCCCATGCGCACGGTAGCGGGGCCTGACGCGGGGAGTATTTTCTGGGCCTCCCTCTTGGGCATGTCATGAGGGTACCCGGGTTCTTATATTCCACAAATACCTTAGACTTGTTCTTCAAATATAGCTTTTTCAGCTTATACTAAGTAAGCTTCTTGATCATCAATACCAAAACCGGCATAATAATCATAACTAAAAAATAGGGGACCAAGATGCTCTCACGGTGCTACCGGAGTACTCTAGCTACAGTAAAAACAGGCATATAAACAGTGTTTTCAGCATGGGTTCAAAACTAAAATTGATGAATCTTTTGATCCGTTGATCCAAACTCAATGAAACTTGGTAGACGAGATCCTAAAAGGATGTCAGGAACTTATTTCAACCTTCAATCACAAGGATTGACGTCAAAGTTCTGACCTTTTTGCCTGCGAAGGAAGAACTCACCAAGTTTCAACAAAAATCGAAAGAACTTCGATCGAGGCATGCTCGTGGGGCTATGATGATCAAGATGATCTTGAATGACTCCCCACACGTCCCAGCAAGCAAAAGACCATGAAGAAACTGAAGGAAACAAAATCTACAAGATCAAGCATTCAAGAACGTCATGAACACCTTCTTGCAAGAAAAATGCATGGATGGCCTAGATGATTCGAACATAATTTCAAAGAAAGAATCAATCATCAACCTCAGCAAAAGATTCGTAAGCAATTAGAAGGAGGGGAGGCAAATCTAAATTGCATAAATGTAAATTGCAAAAAAGTAAATGCGGAATTTAAATTGAGTAATTTAAATGTGTAATGTAAATGCGTAAAGGAAAATTAAGTAAGAACATAAATGAAAAACATTTCTTTTCTCGAAGAAGAGGTTACAAAGCCTCAAATTCATGTGGGCAAAGCTCAAAGGAGCATAAAAAACCTCAAAACCTTCAAGGGGTAAGGCTACCCCTCCACCCCTATTTATACAACTTTTGGGCCACCTACCACCCTTGGATGAGCCTCTAAACCCTAAAGCACTCCATCAAGGGCTAGGATTGACCCACTCACTCAGCCATGCAAGGGCTAACCCAAAACCCATATACATAATGGGTTTTCTTGCACGGTTTTCAAAGCATACTAACTAGACCCGCTAACCTATCAACTAGACTAAGATCCAATGGCCCTCATTGATCCATGCAGCTCCTAGCTAGCATCTCATCTGTTCCTTGTCTTTACGGCTTGCCACGACTCAATCTTCGATCATCTTCCGGCGATCCCTGACCGTCTAGATCTCCCACGCTCCTCGCCTAGTACTGGTCATCCTTCGCCTCACCAATATCTAGCATCGTCGACCTGCACCCATCAAAAACAAGGAAACTCCTCACATAGCATTGCCCACAAAGATATGCAAGAAATTCACCAAAGTCCACACTTTGAAATTCATCTTTGTTCGTTCTGGCCAGTGCTACCGCCCTTAGGTCGGTAGCACCGCCCATGGTGGACTGGTGCTACCGCTCTCAGGCCGTTAGCACCGCACTGCGCAAAGACCTGAAACATGCCCTCTCTGGTTTTTCCACATCGCACTCGGGTCCGGTGCTATCGCTCGCCCAGTAGCACCGCGCTACCAAGGCCCGTAGCACCGCCCGGTCAAAACCCTCATAAACACACCCTCTCTGGAAATATTGCACCGGCCATTTGGTTCGGTGCTACCGCTCACCCGGTAGCACCGCGCTACCATGGCTGGTAGCACCGAGAAAACAAAGAAGACCTCAAATTGCTTCTATTTGAAAATCCATTTCAAATCAAACTCAAACAAGAGCAAACTAAGCTAAAATTTAGTCAAATACTCATCACAAATCTGGGTAGACATCCACATGGTCCTTCAATCTCCCCCTTAATGAGTATATTGACAAACACAACAAAAGGCATATGTTTTTGAGTTTGAAGAGGATGAAGAAAAAGCAATTTTTAGTTGCAAAGTCAAACTTGGTCCAAAGATAAGAATCGAAATCATGACCAAGTTGACACAAGGGATTTTGGAGCTAAAACTAAACTCAAGAAGGTTTAGATTTTGGAGTTAAATTTAAGAAAGAACAAGTTTTCAATAAAAACTCTAAAATCCAACCATACATGTCAAATGTGATTATGATCCAAAAGAAGTAGCAAAGTTTTTTAAAGATCATAATAACCAAATAAGCATTCACATTTTTATCTTTTTAGTGATGCCTTTTCTACATTTTCTCCCCCTTTTGCCAATATAAGCATCAATTTTTTATGTATGAATGAAATGCAATCTAAAGAGTTTTGAAGATTATCCAATTGATCATAATGGAAAGATATTACACCAAGCTTGTCAATTTCAGAATATGACTAAACTAAGACATGTCGAAGAGCAATACATTTTGTGAAAAAGCTTAGTTTACAATATTTCATTTTATCAAGATTTGACAAGTGCAAAACTTAGCAATGTTTCAAAGCTAGAAGCAAAACCACTCAAAGATCAAATGGAAAACCTAGAGTTCAACCTACTCAACACTTTGGGAAATCTTAAATGTCCATATAAGGTCCTTTGAGGTCATTTTTCATGTAATGGAAATTTTGCTTCAATTAAAGACATAGCGGGGTGCAAATGTTTGACATTATTTGCATTCTTTACCCACTTATGTTTTTGTTATTTGCATTTCTTTTTAAAGATTGACTCAAGCCGCTTTCGATTATCTCAAGAGTAACTCTTAAGAGAATAATCTTGGTCATACACAATATATTCCAAGTTCATCCCAAGTGCAAGGGAAAAGCAGTCTCGTGAATATATAGTGTTGATATCAATTTTGCACAAAAGAGTCAAAACTTTCTTGATTTCAATTTAACACATATGAGCAATTTTGAAGGACTCAAATATGGATCAAGCAAGTTTAACCAAGTTGCTATTGGGACTCTAGAGAACCCCAAAATATCACTAATTATGGTAAATACCCATAGAGAAGAAACTTAGTAAGAAAAAGCAACATGTTTCAACAAATTTTCATTTAAAGCTTTAAAAAAATTAATTTTAACAAGCTTTGCATGAACTTGGACATATCTAAGCTAGTGATTTTCTTCAAAGGTTATAGCATGATGTATTTAATGAAGATTGAGTCAATTACATAATTGACAAAGCTCATAAAACAGAAAATGCAGTCTAAATGCAATGCATGAGCAGATTTCCAAACTCTCCCTAAACAACTGAATCAATTTTAAGCTCAAATCTTGTTAAAATTGAGTTATTATCAAAATTAGGGATAAGGAAAAACCAAGTGAACTCAATAACAACCAGAAAGACAGAATGAGGAGAAGAAGTCGAGAAACTGCAAACTGGATGACTATTGAGCATAGATAAGATAGAAGAGACTCAATACGGCTCAGACTCGCTCTTATCTTCCCCAGTGACTGACATAGGGAAGCTGACTCTAGATTCCAAACTAAGGAGTGCACACAGACCCTGTCTACCCAGGAGGACCAACACCTGCTAGACTTATAAGACTGTGAGGGAACTCAACCTAGAGAGAAGAGAGAACAGCTAATCACGCATGATAGCAACCTAAAGTACAAGATAAGAGGTCCATGCAAAGCATGCCAGAAGTCTAAGTGGGTGAACTCAAGTCAGGAAAATAAGCCCAAAATTACCCTGAAGAAACACAAAGAAAAGAAAAGCAAAGCTGGAAGAGAACATATTATACATAATTACAAAACAACTCCCCCTCACGATTGACTGTAAGGGCTGACGACTCCAAGCTCAATCCTCAAGGCAACAAATTTGGAGCTATCCAAAGACTTGGTGAAGATATCGGCTAACTGGAGGTCACTCACTACAAACTGAAGCGCGATATCGACCTTCTCCACATGGTCTCTAAGGAGGTGATATCTAATATCAATATACTTGGTCCTGGAATGCTGCACTGGGTTCTTAGCAATGCAAATAGCAAAAGTGTTGTCACAGAAAAGTAGAACACTTGCTATCGCTAACCCAAAGTCCCGCAAGGTCGATCTCATCCAGAGAACCTGGCTACAGCAACTGGCTGCAGCAACATACTAGGCCTCAGCGGTGGACTTTGCAACTCTGGACTGCTTCCTAAACAACTAAGAAACAAGAGAAGTGCCAATGAATTGGCAAGTGCCAGAAGTGCTCTTCTTATCTATCCTACAGCCAGCAAAGTCGGAATCAGAAAAGGCTCAATGGGACAGATAAGAAGAACAAGAGTACCAAATACCATAATCAGTCCTAGCACGAAGGTACCTGAATATGGCTTCACCGCCTGGCGTTGAGAGGCGTGAGGAGAAGCCTGAAATCGAGCACACAGACACACAGCGAAATGTATGTCCGGCCTCAAAGCAGTGAGGTACAAGAGGGAGCCGATCATGCTCCGAAACTCCTTTTGATCAGTAGGCTCACCATTCTCGTCCGGCTCGAGGACAGTAGTGGTGACCATAGGAGTCATCACCGGCTTCCCGTTAGACATATTGAAATGCCTCAGGAGGTCATGGGTATACTTGCCTTAATGCAAGAAAGTACCCTCCCGAATCTGCTTGATTTGGAAGCCAAGAAAGTATCTCAACTCGCCCTCCATACTCATCTCAAACTCTGTGCTCATCACCTTAGAAAACTGAGACACAAGCGAATGAGATGAGCCACTAAAAATGATATCGTCCAAATAAATCTCGACGAGAAGAAAATACGACTCATGGTGTCTGATGAACAGGATCTTGTCTACTACGCCCATTTTGAAATCATGGCTGAGAAGATAAGACTTGAACCTCTCATACCATGCTCTAGGAGCCTACTTGAGTCTATACAGAGCTTTGGAAAGCTTGTATACGTGATTCAAAAACTTGGGGTTCTCAAATTCTGGAGGTTGTTTGACATAAACCTCTTCCACAATATAGCCATTGAGGAATGCACTTTTGACATCTATTTGATAGAGTTTGAAGCCCCGGGATGCAGAGAATGCAAGCAGGATCCTAATAGCCTCTAGTCTAGCTACAGGGGCAAAGGTCTCCTCAAAGTCAAGACCCTCAACCTGAGAAAAGCCCTTGCAACTAGCCTAGCCTTGTTGCGAATGACAACCCCATCCTCACTCTGCTTATTTCTGAACACCCACTTGGTCCCAATGACATTTGACCAGATGGACGTTCTACAAGCTGCCAGACTTTGTTCCTATCGAAGTTTTCAAGTTCCTCATGCATAGCATTAGTCCAAGACTTGTCAGATAATGCATGAGTCACATTCTTCAGCTCAAACGAGGCAACAAAGGCAGAGTGAAGGCAGAAACTGGACAAACCTGATTTTGAGCGAGTGACCCACTCAAACAAACCGCCGATGATCTGAGAACGCTGAATATGACGGGGAGGTCCAAAAGTAGAAGTGGCCTCTACCTAATGCACAGAAGAGGTAGGAGTAGAGCCACTAGCTGTAGGAGAGTCAAATGGCAAGGGCTGGCCTTCCTAAGGTGCAGAAATAGAAACAGGTGGCACCTCAGGTGTAGAGGGGACTGAATCAGATGTAACACCATCATCTCCATCATCCTCATCCTCTAAAAAGATGTCTCGGAGGTGGAAGAAGAGCCTAAAATTTTAGGTCTAGCTCCTGAGCTAGCCTCATCAAAGGTCACCTCATAGGTTTCTATGATCCTATGCAAATCGCAACTCCAGAACCTATAGCTACGAGGAGAAGTCGAATAACCCAGAAAGATACCATCAGAAAAACGAGACTCAAATTTATCCAGGTTACCAGACTTCAAAATAAAACACATTAACCAAACACACGAAAATGAGAAACACTAGGCTTTCGACCATACCTCAACTCATAAGAAGTGCGGTGCAAATGTGCTATCAAGAATACGCGATATGAAAAATGATAAGCAGTAGCTATAGCCTCAGCCCAAAAATTCCTAGGAGTGTTGTACTCATCTAGCATCGTCCTGGCCATCTCTACCAGCATCCTGTTCTTCCTTTCCACAACGCCATTTTGCTGAGGGACGTAGGGAGAGGAGAACTGATGCTCTAAACCAGACTCCCCACAGAAACTCTCAAAATAGGAGTTCTTTAACTCTGTGTTATTGTTACTGCGTATAGCTCGTAGGGCACCAGGGAGCTCAAAAGACAACCTGTGAACCAAACCCCTAAAATGGGTAAAAGTCTCATCCTTCGAGGACATGAAAAACACCCAAGAGTAACTCGAAAAATCATCAACAATGACAAGAATATATCACTTCCCACCCATTGACTGCACTCTAGCTAGACCAACAGTGTCCATATGTAAAAGCTGTCCTGGTGCATCAGTCATCACAACAGTGACTAGGGGATGAGAAGCAGCAACCATCTTGCCATGTCGGCAGGGAGAGCAAACTAAGTCTTTGACCATTTTGAGTTTGGGCAAACCACGAATGAGGTCGTGGCCACTAAGTCGGGTCAAATGATCAAATCCAATGCGACCAAGTCTCCTATGCCAGAAGGAGAGATCACGGGACTCTAACACAATCAAACACCGAAGGGAGTCACCAGATGAAACAGAAAAATCAGCACGGAAGACTCCCATATCTAGAAATCCCGCAAACTAACCATCCTGATGAATCGAGGATTTTGGCAAATTAACCAATTCTCTCCCTTGAATTAAACTACATACTGCATTTCTTTCCGGACTTGTTGAGTATGTTGCACACTCACCCCCGCTTTTCATTGCGGGGCTGCTTATTCCATAAAGCAGATCAGAGATAGCTATCCAAGAGCTTGCATCCCACCGTTCGACATCTGTGATGAAGGATTTGAAGAGGAGGACTATCCAGACGTCTAGGATCACGTTTTCTCCAGTCTTTGCCTGTGGTGTTTTGGACTTCGCATCATCAAGTTTATTTGCCAATTTAATGTTTCCACTACTATATGACCCACGGGTCCAACTTTTGTAATAATGGGCCATGTCAGCCAATACTTTGAATTCATTTTTTGTTTATCGCATGGTTATGGTCCATACTGTTATGATCTGTGTGTACTAGCTATTGATCCGTGGGTGATGCAGTAAAACAGATTGGGTCCGTATCCTTTGCGGGTTCAAGCGAAATGGTATCAGAGCCAAGACTGTAGAATGTGATCTAGTTAGAAGGGCAAAGCCTTAAGGATTAATATTTTTATAAAAATATTTTTATAAAATTTTAAGTTCTTTTGCTTCTATCTTTTCTGTCTTAGCGTCTGGTCCTTACCTCATCCTTGTTCCGTTTCAACATTTGTAGATATCGGTTTACACCACCTTTGCCGCATCAGCTGGAGGATTCTGTGAGGAATTATCTTTGATGCTTCAGGAGTTGGGATTTCCTCATCGTCTTGAGTATCGTTGCACTTCTGTGCCTAGCCTTGGTTATAATTCATGGAAAGTCAGGTTGCTTGTCTACGCCAGGAGTCGACGACAGGCAGAAGATCGTCCTCACTACTTCACCTCGGAACGACTGATGCTTGGAGATGCGCTTCAGGATGTTGCTAGAGATGCTCTCATCCACTTGGGTGAGAGTTATCGTGTTCAGCTAGACGACACCCCATACCGGCTCTTTCCCCGACACCAGGTTGGGAGGAGTCACAACCAGTTCTAGAGCTTGGAGTTGGAGACTGACCCGACGATAGTGCGCATGGGTTCGCTCACCCGGGCGCAGGATGACGCCTATGTTAACATCTCTTGTGAGCTCCAGGACGTGCGCAGGGAGCTAGCTGCAGCAAGGGAGGAAAACCGTCAGCTTAAGGAGACTCAGCGGGCAGCAGTTCCACTTCCACTACTGGCCCCTGTGCAGGAGGCACAGCCGGTAGCACCACCTCTAGTCCCTGTTGGTGAGGAGCTTCCGCCTCGGGGTTTGACTCCCGACGCCCACGAGTCAAGCGTCGCAGAGGTCCGCTGCTCCGTGTGACCGCACGGAAGTCCGTGCGCCGCGAGCCGTCCTTGGGGATTTCCCGGGGATTTTTCACTGCTCCTGGAGAGCCAGGACTTTCTCGAGCTGCTGACCCTTCCTGCAGCAGGAGTGAGGAGGATCCCTCCCCTCGTGTTTTTGAGGAGAGCGAGGGGAGTAGTTAGTTTCAGTCTTTGTCAGTAGAACCTTGCGATTGTTTACGCTAGAACGTTGAATAATTCGTGTGATGGACTTTATCGCGCTTTATGCGTTTGTGATACCGCCATCTTATCAAAAGCTTTTATTTTATATGAGATTTCAGTTGGTGTTTCTTTCTGTGGTTTAGTCTTTGTCATGTTGTGGGATGATTGCTTATTTTCCCTGTTTTCTTAACGTTGTTTTTCCTTCTTTCCTTGTGATTTTCCCATTCTTAATTCCAGATGGTGAATACTCGTAGCAGAGGCCATGGTGATGTTGGAGCTGGTAGCAGCGGTATTGATCGTGGCAGTGGTCGTGGGCAAACTCAACACCCTGCCAACAATCAATCACCGCTCGGACAAGGGAACCCAGTACAAATTCCTGCCCCCGTTGGAGAGCCGACTATCCAACAGCTGCTGACTATGCATCTTCAAGTACTTCAAGGCATAGCCAATAACTTCAATAATCAAACCCAACCTCCCCAGCCGCAGTCCAAGTTCGGAGAGTTTATGCGCACAAGACCTTCTACATTTATGGGTCCATCGATCCATTAGTCCCAAATGATTGGATCAAAGAAATGGACCGGAAGTTGACATTAGCTCAGTGTGATGACTATGAAAGCGTCAGCTTCGCTGGACATCAACTGTAGGGTAGTGCTGCTGCCTGGTGGGAGAACTTCTGTGCTTCCCATCAAAATGCGCCTGCCATTACCTGGGAAGAATTTGTTTAGGCTTGTAGGGATGCTCATATTCCCAAAGAAGTTATGGAAATGAAGAGGCGAGAATTCCATAGGCTCCAACAGGGTAATATGACCATGACAGACTATTTGCATAAGTTCAACCAATTGGCTCGATATGCTCCAACTGAAGTGGCCAATGAGGCCGACAAGATTTGGAAATTCATGGAAGGGATGGACCCGGAGCTCAAGGCTTTATTGGCTACCAATGATTATGCCCCTTTCCAACAACTAGTGAACGAAGCTCTAGCCCAAGAGGACATACAACGTCAGCGAAATGAGAATCGTAAGAGAAAGCTAGCAATTTAAGATCAACAAGTAGCCAGTGGGTCTAGGCCAAGGTTTGGACAGTTTCAAGCTAACAAGCCGCCGATTCAGCAAGTGCAAAGGGCTATGATGTCTGTACCTCGTCCGATACAGCAGACACCCCGTCAAAACCCAGTTACTCAGCCAGCAAAAACTAACAATACAGCAGATGTGCAGTGCTACAATTGTCATCAAATGGGACAATATGCAACCAAGTGTCCTCAAAGGCGCTTAAACATAGCTCCAGTTCCATTCAACCTGGGGTTAGCTTCAGTCCGTGCACCAAGTCAAGGTCGTGGTAACCCTCAGACTCCCAGAACCCCAAATTGAGCTGGAAGAAGCCATGTGAACCATATCTCTGCTAAAGAAGCACAAGAAGATCAGAATGTAGTGATGGGTACGTTTCTTGTAAACTCTGTACCTGCTACAATTTTGTTTGATTCCGGTGCATCTCATTCATTCATATCCAAGGGATTTGTGGAAAGGAACCATTGGGATACAATGAACCTAAAGAACCCTATGATAGTAAAATCCCCGGGAAAAGAAATGAGGACTAAAAAGGTATGTCCCAAGCTAGAAATAGAAATTAATGGGGTGAAGTTTCTAGCAAACCTTATCTTATTAGATTCCCAGGGAATAGATGTGATACTTGGTATGGACTGGTTAACCAAACATGAAGGACAAATTAATTGTGCCAACCATACCATATCTTTTGTCAATAAAGATGGAGCCCGAGTATGCTTCTTATCTGACCTTGGCTCAAGACCGACCAGTTTGTTGAATCAGTTAAAGAAATAACATTGGAATCAGTACCAGTAGCAAAAGAATACCCGGATGTCTTTCCTGATGACTTGCCAGGCACTACACCAGATCGAGATATAGAGTTTGTTATTAACTTAGTTCCTGGCACAACCCCAATCCACCAAAGACACTATCGGTTGTCTGCTAACCTATTAGTGGAATTAAAGAAGCAAGTTGAGAAACTACAAAAGAAAGGCTTCATTCGCCCTAGTTCATCACCTTGGGGAGCTCCAGTTATTTTTGTGAAGAAGAAGGATAATACTCTAAGAATGTGTATAGATTATAGATCTTTGAATGAGGTGACAATAAAAAACAAGTACCCATTGCCAAGGATCGATGATCTATTTGACCAACTCAAGGGAGCTTGTGTTTTCTCAAAAAATAGATTTAAGATCAGGGTACCATCAGATTAAAATCAAGAAGGAGGATATTCCTAAGACTGCCTTCACCACTCGGTATGGACTTTACGAGTTCACCGTGATGTCCTTCGGATTGACCAATGAACCAGCCTATTTTATGCATTTAATGAACAAGGTGTTCATGGAGTTTTTAGACAAATTCGTAGTTATTTTCATCGATGATATTTTGGTATACTCCAAAGATGAAGGAGAACATGTGAAGCATTTGCGTTTGGTTTTGGAAAAACTCAGGGAACATAAGCTTTATGCCAAGTTCAGCAAATGTGAGTTTTGGATAAAAGAAATATCTTTCTTGGGCCATGTCATTTCAGCTAGAGGAGTTGCTGTTGACCCGAGTAAAGTAAAGGATATACTTGATTGGAAGCAACCCAAATCAGTAACTCAAATTAGAAGTTTTCTTGGTATGGCTGGATATTATAGAAGATTCATAGAAGATTTTTCCAAAATCGCGAAACCACTTACACAACTATTAAAGAAAGAAAAGAAGTTTGAATGGACCCTGTCGTGTGAAGATAGTTTCCAAGCGCTCAAGAAGAAACTAACCTCTACTCCAGTATTGACGTTACCAGATATACAAAAGGACTTTGTGGTTTATTGTGATGCTTCGAAGCAAGTTTTAGGTTGTGTGTTGATGCAAGAAGGTAAAGTGGTGGCCTATGCATCTAGGCAGTTACGCCCTCACGAGGAAAATTACCCTACTCATGATTTGGAGTTAGCAGCCGTAGTACATGCCCTCAAAATTTGGAGGCATTACCTCATTGGGAATCGAACTGAGATATACACTAATCATAAGAGCTTAAAGTATATATTCACTCAACCAGATTTAAATATGAGGCAAAGAAGATGGTTGGAGCTGATAAAGGATTATGATGTTGGAATCCATTATCACCCTGGGAAAGCAAATGTAGTGGCCGATGCTCTGAGTAGGAAGAATTATTGTAATAATGTATTAGTTAAGGAAAGCTAGCTAGCTTTGTACGAAGAATTCAAGAAAATGAATCTGGAGATGGTGGAGCAAGGATACATCAATATGATGGAACTATGACCTACCTTGGAGGACCAAATTTGGGAAGCTCAGAAAGAGGATGCAGAAGTTTTGGAAATTATTGAGAGGATGAAGAAAGGAAAAGCTCCAGGATTTTCAATAGATGAAAAAGGTACTCTATGGTTTGGGAAAAGAATTTTTGTACCCAACAAGAAAGAAATCAATGAAATGATCTTAAAGGAAGCCCACGAGACTGCCTATTCCATTCATCCGGGAAGTACCAAAATGTATTTAGATTTGAAAGAATCGTACTGGTGGACCAGTATGAAGAGAGAAATTGCAGAGTTTGTTGCTTTGTGCGATATCTGCCAACGGGTGAAAGTTGAGCATCAGAGACCTGCAGGACTACTACAACCGTTAAAAATACCCGAATGGAAATGGGAAGAGGTCGGAATGGATTTCATCACCGGATTACCAAGGACTCAATCTGGATATGATTCAATCTGGGTTATAGTTGATCGTCTGACTAAATCTGCTCATTTCATTCCTGTTAAAACCACTTACACTGGGGACAAATTGGCAGAGTTGTACATGACAAAGGTAGTGTGTTTGCATGGAGTACCCAAGAAAATTGTGTCGGATAGAGGTACTCAGTTCACCTCAAAGTTTTGGCAAAAATTGCATAGTTTATTGGGTACGAATCTTAATTTTAGCACAGCATATCATCCACAAACAGACGGCCAGACCGAAAGGGTAAATCAGGTTTTAGAGGATATGCTCAGATCCTGCGCTTTGACAAACAAGATAAGTTGGGATAAGAGTTTGCCTTATGCAGAGTTTTCATACAACAATGGATATCAATCAAGTATTCAGATGTCACCTTTCGAGGCTGTAACATCCCAAAATTTGGCTTAATTAGGTTTTTATTGCTTAAAAGTGCATTTGTGATTTTCTGGAATTTATTTGGATTTTTCTGGATTTATTTGAATTAAATCTTATTTCAAGTTTATTGCTTTTTATCCAAAAGTATTTAAATTTGTGCAAAGTTAAAATAAAGTTTTGGTAAAAATATTTTATTTGAGTCCAGAATGTCTCAAAGTATTTTTGAGATTTTTTTTGGATTTTTCCTAATTACTTTATTGCCTAAAACAAATTAAATGAATTTTTGGAATTAATTTAATTGAGAAAACCTTTTGAAAAATCCCGAACGAGAATGGGCCCGCCCGTGTCTTGTCTTGGCGTGCGCCGGAGAATCGCGCCCATTTGGCCCATCTCGGGTAAACCCTAGAGCGATTGAATCAAGGCGTTGGATCCGGATCGGATGATCACGGATGAAGACGCGTCGCGAGACAATCGGGCCGCTCACCCGCCACGTGTCGGTGCACAGTGCGTCGTCCGGATGAGGACTCGAGTCCGGCTCGTGTCGGCCATGGACACCGCGGCGGAAACCGGCGGGGCACGGACTCCTATGGCTATAAGAGGGGGTGCGCCGTGTTCGCTGGGAGGCCGTGAGCAAAAGCCCTAAGCACGTAGCCCGAGAGCCGCAGCCTTTCGTCGGAATTTTGGGTTGAACACCGAGCGCCGCCGTCGCCGTTTTCTTCGTTTTCGTGGCCGACCGGTGTCCTTCCGCCGCCGTTGAGGGCAGATCTGGAATCGCCGCGGAGACGCAGTTCGAGCGTCTTCGTTGCCTGTTGATCGCCAAAGTGCCGTCGGGCTCGCCTTCGTCTCGGTCTCCGGTGAACGCGCCGCCGAGCTCATCGTCGAACCTCGCAAGCATTTGCAACCGTCGGATCTTGGACTAAGAGCGTCAGATCTCGCCGCGTGGAGTACGTGTCGGTAAGCCACGTCATCGCTAGCATGAGCCGTCGGATCAGTGATGGAAGGCCAAGATTGCGCCGTTGGTTGAGCCAACCAGATCGTGCCGCGTGTCAGGCGCAGAGCCCGAAGCGCTGTGAGCCGAGTCCACCGTGAGCTGGCGCGGGTCGTGGACTCAGTCCATACGCCGAAGACACGCGTCGGCTTCTGATTGGTCCGGTTGTATTTGGCGTCATGCTGACGTCATGATGACGCAATAAATCAGTTTTCGTTTTAAAAATAAATCTGTTAATTCCGAATTTCTGATTTTCTAATTTCAGTATTTATTTCAATTTCAAAAGGCTATATCTTTTGCATCGTAACTCGGATTTGAGTGATTCCAGTTTCTAAAAATTTGTAAAATTAAGATCTATTTAATGGTAAATTTTAATTGATTTTTGGAGTTCAATTGCTCTCTGTTTTGGTATTTATTTGCTTTTCTTCTTGATGCAGCGTGAGACGTTGAATTGTGCGACGCCGGAGGAAGATCCAGCAACTCAAGAGCAAACTCCAGACCAAGATCAGGACCTATTCCAAGGCAAGTTGTGCTTTGATCATGTTGAACCCATGTTTGTAAAATTGCTATGTTTGATTTACACTATTGCATATATTTCAATTATACTCTTGTTTCAAATTAGTTTGGGCTTAGCTAAAATACCAGATTGATCTATACCCTACCTTGTCATTGTATGCCATGATCCATTGTCACCCTAGATTGGTTAAATATAGTTGGTTAATAATTATAATCAACATTGGAGGATTAGTTCGTATTAGTTGCTTAGCCATGCCACGTCATCACATGTGTCAGAATCATTGATAATTAATCTTGATTAATGGAATATGGAACAATATTATGAACTTGTGTGTCATGTGGGATCACACGATGAGATTGAGTTGTTGTGGCGAGTCATGTCACGCAACGATGTTGAATTGTTGATGGCACGTGGTGCTTGGTAATCAACTGGGTGATAATCATTTAGATTGGGGCAAGTGGCAAGGGGCGAGGAGGCCAAGGTGGGCCCGATGGGCAGATGGTATGTGGATGTCTTGCCTTGATCACACTAAGGACTTAACCTTGCAAGCCTTTGACCTGAGTCAATCATGCAACCACATGTCCGTATGGGCCGACCTAGTGAGTAATTTGCAAAGTCTTAATGATTGATACTATCGTGGTCGGTGTGAGTTCGGGTCGTGGTGTAATTCACATGGCGCAAGAGGGGGCCCTGGATGTGAGTTTATGACCGCCATGATGTTGAAACCTTAGCGGGTAGTATCGGATTAAGATAGAGCATTGTAAAGGCTTTGTTATAATCTCTCGCCTTTGTGGTGTTTGGTTGTATCACGTGGGTAAAGTGCATAACCTCTGCAGAGTGTGAAACTATTCGGATAGCCGTGTCATGGTATTGAGCAATGCTCGGAATTACTGATTAAGGGTTAGTTTAATAAATTGGACAACTTGGTTGGGATGGCGGGATTGCCATATGGAAGATTGGAACTTGATTTAGGATTGGAAACTTGGTTTACTTGAGAAATCTTGAATTTATTTATTATTGCTATTCGTTTTACATTCTTTACAATCTATTATTGTATTTGTTCATAAATGCCGCTTATTGCAAAATAGCCATGATAGCCTATCCTTTGGAATAAGCCTTACATATAGATAAATAGAATCGCATTACATGCACAACTTGTTGAGTGCTTTAAGTACTCACCCTTGCCAAACAACAATAATCAACAGTTGAAGAATCTACACTGTGTTGGAAGATGAGGTCCAAGAAGACACGAGTCATTAGGGTCCGAGCCTTGTTGGTTGCCGTGGTGAACTGATGAGCTATCTACGTTTCTACTTTCCACGCTTAATTATTAGTTTATATTCTCGCCTTGCCTGCGTGGCTTAATAATGTAAGTTGGTCATAAGATCATACATTTAGCTATATCAATAAATGAACTATTATTCTATTATCGTTGTGTATGATGTGATATGTACCAATGTTAAGCTGTGTGCACTAGCGTTGATCCTGGGACTAGTGCGGTAAACATAGTGGGTTCGAATCAGTGGATTCGGGTCCTTACAGAGGTGGTATCAGAGCATACTGACTGTAGGTCTTGGCCCTAGATAGTGTGGAGGTGTCTTGTGAGAGTCCAAAACTATTTTCTAAAGGAAAATCTAGACTTAATTAATAAAACACTCTCGACTCATCTCATTCTCTACTTCTCGCCTTTGCTGAATTTACCCGTTTTACTTGCCGTTTCGGGTGGAGAACTTATTCAAAGTTCTTGTGAAGCAGATGCCGATCGTTCCGACCTTTGAGGAGTCAGCTGGTGGCTACGCCATGGAGTTGTGGAGAGTTCTTCAGACGCTGGGAGGCTTCTATCGTCCGCTTTACCGAGGAGGCAGCTGGACAGTGAACGGTGTACACCGAGGTTTCATTTGCAAGGTAATCATCTACGCTTGGGAGAACGAGGAAACCAGCAGGCCAATCAACGTCTCCGCCAGAAGGTTCTCGTATGAAGTTGCAATTCAGGAGGTTGTTCGACTTGCTCTTCGCCGTGTCTGCCGCGACTACGCTGACGAGCTTCACGACTCAGTGTTCCGCCTTCACCCAGACGTTCAAGCATGCCGACGCCGACGGATCGTGGAGGACGAGTGTGCCACTGCGACGCACCTTGCAGAGTTCGCCCTTGCCCAGGAGGATCACATGAGAGATACTACTCAGGAGCTGGAGACTGTGTACGAGGCACTCAGAGTGGCCGAGCAAGAGCTCGAGGTGACCCGTGCTTCAGCCATCGGGATGATCACTGAGCTGGGAGAGGCCCTGGAGGCAGTTGAGGACGAGTTGGAGCACGTGACTCAGGGAGTTCAGGAGCCAGCTGAGGAGTCCGAGGAGGATCCAGAGGAGCGAGAGTGGGAGCCAGAGGGGAGTGCAGACCCCGTTGTTGCAGAGGATCTAGTAGTAGGTCATCAGGATAGGTTCGCTCCGATGCCCGCCATCCACCGTGTATGCGCGGGTCACCTCCTGTGGTGGTGGATGAGTGAGTGTCACCTTTGAGCCGTGTTGAGACTCGAGTGTGAGTCGCGTCTTTAAGATAGTCTTTACCTTTCTAGTTGACGTTAAGGTTTCGTGTTTAGTTTGCTTCTTTGTATTGCTGAGTGTGCAGTATGTGTTGCAAAGCTTGTAGGCTTAAATAAGCAGCCATACCAAGATAAATAAAGAATTGTTCAATTGGGTATAACCTATCTCCCCGCTTTAGAAAATCTTACTTCTCATCTATGCTACATCTACCTTTCCTAACCTAAGAGGCAATCGTCAGATGGTGAATACTCGAGGGAACAACGGTGCTTCAGGAAGTGGACTGCGTCAGAATGACAATCCCAATGATGGAGGCAGCCCTCAACCACCGACAGTAGACATGCAGAATCTAGGAGCATTTCGCGCAAACAGACTAATCGATGCGCATAATGATGCAAAGAGATGCAGAGATGACCAATGCAAGAAGAAATCACAACAACCCCCGCAACTCAGAACAATCATGATGGACCTCGACCTATGTCAAAGCTATCAGATTTTATGAGGACTAGGCCACCAACTTTTTTGGGAGATGTGAATCCTTTGGAAGCCGATGACTGGCTTAGGACCATTGAGAAGAAACTGCACATCACACAGTGTGAAGGAAATGAGAAGGTGCTCTACGCCTCTCATCAACTGGAAGGGACCGCCGCAGTGGTGGGAGAACTCTTGTGCGCTCATGGAGCCCTACAAGAGATCACCGGGAGGAGTTTACTAATGCTTTCCGCCAAGATATCATGTTCGGAGGGAATGATGGACCTTAAGAAGGAAGAGTTTGAGCTTTGAAGCAAGGAGGCCAACCAAAGGGCGAATACTTGAACAAATTTACTCGATTAGCTCGCTATGCCCTCAAGACGAGCGACGGATAAAGCTAGGCGATCTCGTTTCATGAAGGGACTGAACTCAGACTACAGTGGACCGACACCCACAATTTTCAGATTTTCAGAGCTAGTGCATAAGGCTTTGATCCTAGAGGATAAGCGCAAAGAGCTGGGTGAGAACCGTAAGCGCTTAATGACTAATCAAGGTGGACGTCCGAACCATCTACGCTTGAGGATGTCACCACAACAATTTGCTAGATTCCAACCACCACCGTGAACAAGACATCAACCCCGCACTCGCCCGCCAATCGTAATTTTCGCACCAAAGACAGGCAACAATGTGCCAGAGGGAATCAACGATACCGCCGTGAAAAGATGCTATACCGCAACGAGCCAGGCACTTTTCCAATAGGTGTCCACGAAGGGAGGCATCACGCCGATTCGTTTCAACCTGGGAACAACACCCGCTAAAGCACCAAAGATCGGGAGGAAATCGTGCACCAAGCCAAGTCGAGCAGCGCGCGATCAACAAAGGCGTGGAAGGATCAACCACATCACCGCCGATGGAGCTCAAGAGGCAACAGACATCGATGGGTAAGTTTCGTCAACTCAAGACTGCTACGCTTTGTTTGATTACGAGCTTCGATTCGCTTGTGTCTCAAAGTTTTGCAACCAAGAATGGATTTAAAGTGGTGAATCTTAAGTGTGTGCTCTTAGTCCAAGCCCGTGATCGAGCTTAGATCTAGCCTTGGGTGTTTGGGAGCTAAGTCGCTTATGGATGGGATAGAATTCTAGCGAATCTTATCTTGATAGATGCGCAATCCTAGATGTCATCCTTGGAATGGATTGGTTGTCTAAGCATAAGGCCGTTTTGGATTGTGGGTCAAGGATCGTGACTTTGGAAGGCCCTAGTGGCAAGAAAGTAGAGTTTCAAGAGACCGCAGATTCGAGATGGGCGATTAATGGTCAACAGCCATAAGAAAGCCATCGGCATGGAAGATGTGCCAAGAGCTGTGGAATACCGGATGTGTTTCGGAAGATTTGCGGGATTGCCACCGCACCGTGATATCGAGTTCGTGATTGAATTAGCACCGAGGACAGCACCGATATCAAAGAGACCATATCGGATGCCTACCGACGAGTTAGTGGAAATGAAGAAGCGATTGAGGAACCGCAAGAAAAGGTTTCATTAGACTAAGTTCATCACCGTGGGGAGCCCGGTTTTGTTTGTTCGTAAAAGGACGGAAGTCTTAGAATGTGCATCGATTATCGCATCAATGAAGTAACGATCAAGAATAAGTATCCGCTGCCCAAGATCGATGACTTATTTGATCGCTTAAGAGGAGCTGGAGTTTTCTCCAAGATAGATCTTCGCTCGGGATACCATCGATTGAAGATCCGAGCGGAGGATGTGCCTAAGGCTGCGCTTTCTCGCGATATGGACATTATGAGTTCACAGTCATGTCATTTGATTGACTAATGCCCCAGCATATTTCATGAACATGATGAATAAGGTTTTCATGGATTACTTGGATAAGTTCGTTGTGGTCTTCATAGACGATATTTTGGTTTACTCGAAGATAGAGGAAGAGCATGCAGAACATCTCAGAATGGTTTTAGAGAGGCTGAGAGAGCATCAGCTATATGCTAAGTTTAGCAAGTGTGAATTTTGGAAGGAGAAAGTAGAATTTCTTGGTCATGTAATGACTACTAAAGGAGTAGCAGTTGACCCAAGCAAAGTGGACGCAGTGTTGCATTGGGAGCAACCGAAGTCTGTTACCCAGATCCGTAGTTTTCTGGGAATGGCGGGATATTTACGTCGGTTCATAGGAAGGATTCCGACAATTGCTAAAACCCTTACGCAGTTGTTGAAGAAAGAAAAGAAGTTTGCATGGACGCCAGAGTGCGAGAAAAGTTTCATGGAATTAAAGAAGCGTTTAACAACAGCCCCCGTATTAGTTTTGCCAGATGTGCAGAATGGATTTGACATTTACTGTGATGCTTCGAAGCAAGGCTTGGGATGCGTGTTAATGCAAGAAGGCAAAGTCGTTGCTTATGCGCCGAGACAATTAAGACCACATGAAGTGAATTACCCAACGCATGATCCGAGTTAGCCGTGGTGCATGCTTTAAAGATATGGCGCCATTATCTCATAGGAAATAGATGTGAGATATATACGGATCATAAGAGCCTGAAATACATATTCACTCAAGCAGATCTGAATATGAGACGGCGAAGATGGCTTGAGCTAATTAAGGATTATAATGTAGGAATCCATTATCATCCCGGAAAAGCCAATGTGGTGGCAGATGCTCTGAGTCGAAAGAGCCATAGCGCAAATACATTGTCAATGGAGGATCAACCGGAATTATGCAAGGAGTTTCAGAAGTTAAGATTGGAAGTCGTTCCGCAAGGAATGATAGCTGCGCTAGATGTGAAGCCAACACTAGAGGATCAGATTAGAGAAGGTCAACAAGATGACGATAAAATTTCTAAAATCAAGGCTAAAAAGGAAGAAGGCCTAGCCTTAGATTTTACTCTGGATGAACAAGGGACCATGTTCTTCAAAAGTCGAATTTGTGTGCCGGATAAAAAGGAACTAAAGAAATTGATTCTTGAGGAGGCTCATGATTCTAAGTACTCGATTCATCCAGGAAGTGCTAAGATGTACCAAGATTTGAAAGAAAGATTCTGGTGGCCAAATATGAAGCGTGAAGTGGTGAGCATGTTGCATTACGCGACGATGTCGAGAGTAAAGGCTATGCATCAAAGACCACCGTGCATTGGTACCATTGAAAATTCGGAATGGAAGTGGAGGAAATCGAATGGATTTTATCACCGGTTTACCTAAGACTCGTAAAGGTTACGATTCCATTTGGGTTATAGTGGATCGTCTAACCAAGGTCGCCATTTCATCCCAAAAAGACCACTTACTCCGAGATCGCTTGGCGTAATTGTACATGTCAAGGATTGTATGTCCGCATGGAGTGCCAAAGAAGATTGTGTCGCATGAGGTACCCAATTTACCTCGAGATTTTGGAATAAGTTGCACGAAGCAATGGGAACCCGTCTCAAATTTAGTACAAAGATATCACCCGCAGCATGATGGTCGATCGAAAGAGTAAATCGATTTTGAAGATATGTTGAGAGCTTGTGCTCTAGCGTATGCTACATCTTGGAATAAATGTTTGCCATACGCAGTAATTCGAGCTTATAATAATAGTTATCAAGCTAGCCTACGATGTCACCATTCGAGGCATTGTATGGACGTGCTTGTCGTACTCGTTGAATTGGAATGAAACGAGAGCGTTGGTGTTTGGACCAGATATCCTCGAAGAGGCAGAAAGTCAAGTTGCAATGATCAGAGAGAGGTTGAAGATAGCACAGTCAAGACAGAAAAGCTACGCAGATAATCGTCGTCGAGATTTGAGTTTTGAACCAGAAGATCATGTGTATCTCAGGGTTACCCCTCTTAAGGGCGTTAAAAGATTTCACGTTAAAGGGAAGCTTGCACCAAGATATGTTGGTCCGTTCAAGATTCTGAGCCGTCGAGGAGAGGTAGCTTATCAGTTAGAGTTGCCTCGATCATTGGCGGAGGCGTGATGTATTCCATGTATCGCAGCTTAAGAAGTGTCTCGAGTGCCACAGAGCAAACCCGCTGGATGCAATAGAGCTGCAAGAAGATTTGACTTATAAAGAGCAACCGATCAGAATTTTGGATGTTATGGAGCGCAAGACCAGAAACAAGTCTATTCGCTTTTGCAGAGTTCAGTGGAGCAATCATTCCGAAAGTGAAGCCACTTGGGAGCGAGAAGAAGATTTAAAGTCGAATTTCTAACCTATTCTATAGTTAGCCCGAATCTCTGTCGAGATTCATTAAGGGGGAGGTTTGTAACATCCCAAAATTTGGCTTAATTAGGTTTTTATTGCTTAAAAGTGCATTTGTGATTTTCTCGAATTTATTTGGATTTTTCTCGATTTATTTGAATTAAAACTTATTTCAAGTTTATTGCTTTTATCCAAAAGTATTTAAATCTGTGCAAAGTTAAAATAAAGTTTTGGTAAAAATATTTTATTTGAGTCCGTAATGTCTCAAAGTATTTTTGAGATTTTTTGGATTTTCCCGATTATTTTATTGCCTAAAACAAATTAAATGAATTTTTGGAATTAATTTAATTGAGAAAACCTTTGAAAATCCCGAACAAGAATGGGCCCGCCCGTGTGTCTTTGTCTGCGTATGCCCGGAGAATCGCGCCCATTTGGCCCATCTCGGGTAAACCCTAGAGCGATTGAATCTGGCCGTTGGATCCGGATCGGATGATCACGGATGAAGACGCGTCGCGAGACAATCACCGCCGTTCACCGCCGCGTGTCGGTGCTCGTGCGTCGCTCCTGATGAGGACTCGAGTCCAGCTCCGTGTCGGCCATGGACACCGCGGCGGAAACCGCGGGCACTGACTCCTATGGCTATAAGAGGTGCGCCGTGTTCGCCGGGAGGCCGTGAGCAAAAGCCCTAAGCACGAGCCCGAGAGCCGCACCTTTCGCCGAATTTTGGGTTGAACACCGAGCGCCGCCGTCGCCGCTTTCTTCGTTTCGTGGCCGACGGTGTCCTTCCGCCGCCGTTGAGGGCAGATCCGAATCGCCGCGGGAGACGCGCCGTTCAGCGTCTTCGTTGCTCGTTGATCGCCAAAGCGCCGTCGGGCTCGCCGTCTCGGTCTCGGTGAACGCGCCGCCGAGCTCATCGTCGAACTCGCGAGCATTTGCAACCGCCGGATCTTGACTAAGAGCGCCGATCTCGCGCCGTGGTACGCGTGTCGGAAGCCACGCCATCGCTAGCATGAGCCGTCGGATCAGTGATGGAAGGCCAAGATTGCGCCGTTGGTTGAGCCAACCAGATCGTGCCGCGTGTCAGGCGCAGAGCCCGAAGCACTGTGAGCCGAGTCCACCGTGAGCTGGCGCGGGTCGTGGACTCAGTCCATACGCCAAGACACGCGCGGCTTCGATTGGTCGGTTCAGCCACACAAGGCTATGCCGACGCCATGATGACGCAATAAATCAGTTTTCGTTTTAAAAATAAATCTGTTAATTCCGAATTTCTGATTTTCTAATTTCAGTATTTATTTCAATTTCAAAAGGCTATATCTTTTGCATCGTAACTCGGATTTGAGTGATTCCAGTTTCTAAAAATTTGTAAAATTAAGATCTATTTAATGGTAAATTTTAATTGATTTTTGGAGTTCAATTGCTCTCTGTTTTGGTATTTATTTGCTTTTCTTCTTCGGTACGCGTAGACGTTGAATTGTGCGACGCTTCGGAGGAAGATCCAGCAACTCAAGAGCAAACTCCAGACCAAGATCAGGACCTATTCCAAGGCAAGTTGTGCTTTGATCATGTTGAACCCATGCTTGTAAAATTGCTATGTTTGATTTACACTATTGCATATATTTCAATTATACAACTGTTTCAAATTAGTTTGGGCTTAGCTAAAATACCAGATTGATCTATACCCTACCTTGTCATTGTATGCCATGATCCATTGTCACCCTAGATTTGTTAAATATAGTTGGTTAATAATTATAATCAACATTGGAGGATTAGTTCGTATTAGTTGCTTAGCCATGCCACGTCATCACATGTGTCAGAATCATTGATAATTAATCTTGATTAATGGAATATGGAACAATATTATGAACTTGTGTGTCATGTGGGATCACACGATGAGATTGAGTTGTTGTGGCGAGTCATGTCACGCAACGATGTTGAATTGTTGATGGCACGTGGTGCTTGGTAATCAACTGGGTGATAATCATTTAGATTGGGTCAAGTGGCAAGGGGCAAGGAGGCCAAGGTGGGCCCGATGGGCAGATGGTATGTGGATGTCTTGCCTTGATCACACTAAGGACTTAACCTTGCAAGCCTTTGACCGAGTCAATCATGCAACCACATGTACAGTATGGGCACCTAATGAGTAATTTGCAAAGTCTTAATGATTGATACTATCGTGGTCGGTGTGAGTTCCGGGTCGGTGTAATTCACATGGCGCAAGAGGGGCCCTGGATGTGGAGTTTCTGAGACCGCCAAATGTTGAAACCTTAGCGGGTAGTATCGGATTAAGATAGAGCATTGTAAAGGCTTTGTTATAATCTCTCGCCTTTGTGGTGTTTGGTTGTATCACGTGGGTAAAGTGCATAACCTCTGCAGAGTGTGAAACTATTCGGATAGCCGTGCTCGCATGTATTGAGCAATGCTCGGAATTACTGATTAAGGGTTAGTTTAATAAATTGGACAACTTGGTTGGGATGGCGGGATTGCCATATGGAAGATTGGAACTTGATTTAGGATTGGAAACTTGGTTTACTTGAGAAATCTGAATTTATTTATTATTGCTATTCGTTTTACATTCTTTACAATCTATTATTGTATTTGTTCATAAATCTTCGCTTATTGCAAAATAGCCATGATAGCCTATCCTTTGGAATAAGCCTTACATATAGATAAATAGAACTACATTACATGCACAACTTGTTGAGTGCTTTAAGTACTCACCCTTGCCAAACAACAATAATCAACAGGTTGAAGAATCTACACTGTGTTGGAAGATGAGGTCCAAGAAGACACGAGTCATTAGGGTCCGAGCCTTGTTGGTTGCCTGTGGTGAAGTGATGAGCTATCTACGTTTCTACTTTCCGCTGCTTAATTATTAGTTTATATTCTCAGTCTTGCCCTACGTGGCTTAATAATGTAAGTTGGTCATAAGATCATACATTTAGCTATATCAATAAATGAATTATTATTCTATTATCGTTGTGTATGATGTGATATGTACCAATGTTAAGCTGTGTGCACTAGCGTTGATCCTGGGACTAGTGCGGTAAACACAGTGGGTTCGAATCAGTGGATTCGGGTCCTTACAGAGGCATTATATGGACGCAAGTGTCGAACACCCATTTATTGGAAGGGAACTGGAGAAGGAAAAGTGTTTGGACCAGATGTACTCAAGGAGGTGGAAGAACAAGTGAGATGGATCCAACAAAAATTAAAAGCTGCTCAAAGCCAACAGAAAAGCTACGCTGATAACCGACATCGGGACCTGAAATTTGCTGAGGGCGACTTCGTGTATTTGAAAGTTTCACCAATGAAAGGAATAAAACGATTTCGGGTTAGCCGAAAGCTTGCACCTAGATATATCGGATCGTTCAAAGTTTTGGCCAGAAGAGGCGAGGTGGCATATCAATTGGAATTACCATCACAACTAACTGACGTGCATAATGTATTTCATGTGTCTCAGCTAAGAAAATGTCTTCGAGTACCAGAGGAACACATGTCCTTAGAACAGTTAGATTTACAGCAGGATCTTTCTTATAAGGAATATCCAATACAGATTTTGGATGAGGCAGTTCGCAAAACTCGCAGCAGAATTATCAAATTCTGTAAGGTGCAGTGGAGCAACCATACCGAGAAGGAGGCTACTTGGGAGCGTGAAGAGGACCTACGAGCAAATTCCCAAATATTTTTCCCAGCTCTATTGAATCTCGGGGTCGAGATTCCGTTTAAGGGGGGTAGGTTTGTAACATCCCATTCTTGGTTCTTTTGTTAAAAATTAATTTAAATTAATTAATTCAAGGAATTGGGTTTTCTTTGCAATTTTAGTTAACCTGGCATTCCTTTCCATCCAAAAATGGAATTTATTCCATTCGCGTCCGGAAATTCCATTTCATCTTGAAATCCAAAATTCAAATGCAATTCCAAAATTCTCTAAAAATCTTGAAACTAATTTTATTACGTTACAAATATTCTAAAGTATTTTTGAGATTTTTCCCAGAATTTTTAGAACCATTTTTCTATTTTCCTCAAATCTATTTAATTTTCAGCACTATATTAATTGCTGTAAGAAAAATAACAATATAATATTATCCAAAAATATTTATTAGTGCTTTAGTTTCTGAAACGGTTGTCTATAGAAATTCCCAAATTTATTATGATTTAATTGCTATTTTTCCGAATTTAATCCGAATTTTCAGTGGAAAATTAATTATTTTCGAAATTAAAAATTTCGGTTAGTGTTCATCCGATCCGTTTCTCTTCCCGCCCGCAAGCTACAGTGGACCCGTCGCTACAGTATCCGAAGCAACCCGACCCGCATTTATTCAGTTGTTTCAGATCTCGGTTACTGTTCCGGAGATAACTCCGGTGAGCGTTTCCCGACGATCCGCGGGTCCGATTGTCCTATAAATTGACCCCCATGTTCCCCTTCTCATTCCTCATATCGTCAGATTCGAGTTGTTCCAATCCATCCACCAGATCTCCATGTGCAAGCCATTCTTTCCGAACTCCGGCGACGTTCGGTGAGCTCTCCCGGCTGCTCCCGACCTCCATTTGTCCTCAAATTTTTACTGGAGCTTCCTATCGGTGTCCTCTACGTCGTGTAAAATCAGATTTTGAAAATTCATAACAGAGCTCTGTCAGCAATCATTTCTTATGTATGCCCAGCGAAAGGTCAAATTTTGAATTCAAACAATTGTTTCTCCTCCGTCGTAACTCCGAATTGAGTGATTCAAATTGATAAATTTATCTAAATTTACCCTATAGCTGCCAATATTTTTATTATAATTTTTAGTTTTTACTTATTTTATTTTATTCATTTCGTGCACCATTTTGCGTGTAGTCGAAGAAGCGGTCGTCGTCGCCGACGGAGGAGAAGACCTCGAGCATATAGAATAGCGACTTCGTCGACGAAGGCAAGTCTCCTTGAAGCATGTTGATCCATGTTTTGAAATGCTTTGTAGTTTACAAACTTTCATGCTATGTTGATTAAAAAAATATTATATTATGATATATTGTAGTTAAATACCTTGTTAATATGTATGTTTGCTACATATTAATCCATCTGTTTTTTGGCTGCCCTAGAATGATTAATTATATTATAAAAGGCTTGACACCTTGTTTAGTATAATAGTAGTGCTTAGTTATGCTAAATACTATTTGTATGTTTAATTGAAGGCTTGTTACTTGAAATTCTAAATGATTGAGTGAAAATATTATTTAAAAAGGGTAGTTGGTGCTGCCAGTTTGGTAAAATAAAAGAAAAGATTTAGTATTTTAAAATTTGAATAGGGTGGAAGGTTGCAAGGCGGGTGCAGAATGCACGAGACTCGGGTTTGAGTATGTACCACCCTAGTCACCCTAAGGACCAGTCCCTTGTGATTGTCAAACAATGTATAACAGTGCGGCTGCGGGTTCCTGTATGTGACGGGCCTGGCCGAGTAACTAGTGAGAACTTAATTAAGGCATGCCAGACGGTGGAGTAGGCGTGGTTGGAGCCACAGGAGTCCTACTGGCGCAAGAGGGGGCTTCCATTATGGTTGTAGCCATTTGGCGGTGAAACCTCAGCGGGCGTGACTTAGTGAAGATGTAGCTAGAGAAATGGCCTTGTGATTTTCACTTAGGGTTATATACCAAAGGAAGTGTATGACCAAATATAGTGAAATATCTCTCGCGGGTAAAGTGTGCAAACTCTGCAGAGTACACAAACTATTCGAATAGCCGTACCCACGCTCAAGGGTAGACAAAGGGCGTTGTCACATGGTAGATTTCCCCTATTTGGTTTCAAAATCAGTTTTTTATAAAATGAAGACGGTTGGAGCCACGAATGTTTTGATTTGATAAAAGTCCGTGGTTGGAGCCACGAGGAAAACATTTCAACGGAAAACCACGGTTGGTGCTGTGGAAAAATATTCTTAAAATAAAACCATGGCAAATGCCGTGAGTTGGTTTATGTTTTGTTTTTCCCACGGTTGGAGCCGTGTCCTGAAAAGTTTGAAGCTCTTCTTTTTCTTAAAAGAAAATAGCTTTGAATACTGCTCTTCAAAATTCTGGGATAAAATCTTAAAAATTGGCTTTTGGCAAATTAACCAATTCCCTCCCTTGAATTAAACTACATACTGCATTTCTTTCCGGACTTGTTGAGTATGTTGCATACTCACCCCCGCTTTTCATTGCGGGACTGCTTATTCCATAAAGCAGATCAGGAGATCAGAGATAGCTATCCAAGAGCTTGCATCCCACCGTTCGACATCTGTGATGAAGGATTTGAAGAGGAGGACTATCCAGACGTCTAGGATCGCGTTTTCTCCAGTCTAAGCCTGTGGTGTTTTGGACTTCGCTTCATCAAGTTTATTTGCCAGTTTAATGTTTCCACTGCTATATGACCCATGGGTCCAACTTTTGTAATAATGGGCCATGTCAGCCAGTACTCTGAATTCAATTTTTGTTTATCGCATGGTTATGGCCCATACTGTTATGATCTGTGTGTACTAGCTATTGATCCAGGGACTAGTACAGGTAAACACAGCTGGGGCCCGTATCCTTTTTGCGGGTTCCGACACCTCTAGTCTAGCTACAGGGACAAAAGTCTCCTCAAAGTCAAAACCCTCAACCTGAGAAAAGCCATGTGCAACTAGCCTAGTTTTGTTACGAATGACAACCCCATCCTCACTCTTCTTGTTTTTGAACACCCACTTGGTCCCAATGACATTATGACCAGATGGGCGTTCTATAAACTGCTAAACTATGTTCCTCTTGAAGTTTTCAAGTACCTCATGCATAGCATTAGCCCAAGACTCGTCAGATAATGCATGAGTCACATCCTTCGGCTCAAACGAGACAACAAAGGCAGAGTGAAGGCAGAAACTGGACAAACCTGTTTTTGAGCGAGTGACTCGCTCAAACAGATCGCCGATGATCTGATCAGGTGGATGAAAACGCTGAATATGAAAAGGAGGTCCAGAAGCAGAAGTGGCCTCTACCTCCTGCACAGAATAGGTAAAAGCAGAGCCACTAGCTGCATGAGAGTCAGAAGGCAAAGGCTGACCTTCCTGAGGTGCAGAAATGGAAAAAAGAGGCACCTCAGGTGTAGAGGGGACTGGATCAGATGGAACACCATCATCTCCATCATTCTCATCCTCTACAAAGATGGTCTCGGAGGAAGAAGAAGAGCCTGAAATGTCAGGTCTAGTTCCTAGGCTATCCACATCAAAGGTAACTTCACAGGTCTCTATGATCCTATGCAAATCTCAACTCCAGACCCTATAGCTACGAGAAGAAGTCGAATAACCCAGAAAGATACCATCAGAAGAACGAGACTCAAACTTATCAAGGTTACCAGACTTCAAAAAAAACACTTGCAACCAAACACACGAAAATGTGAAACACTGGGCTTTCGCCCATACCTCAACCCGTAAGAAGTGCGGTGCAAATGTGCTCTCAAGAATACACGATTAGAAACATGGCAAGCAGTAGCTATAGCCTCAGCCCAAAACTTCCTAGGAGTATTATACTCGTCTAGCATCGTCCTGGCCATCTCTACCAAGGTCCTGTTCTTCCTTTCCACTACGCCATTTTGCTGAGGGACGTAGGGAGAGGAGAACTGATGCTCTAAACCAGACTCCACACAGAAACTCTCAAAATAGGAGTTCTTGAACTCCGTGCCGTTGTCACTACGTATAGCTCGTAGGGCACCAGGGAGCTCAAAAGACAACCTATGAACCAAACCCCTAAAATGGGTAAAAGTCTCATCCTTCGAGGACATGAAAAACACCCAAGAGTACCTACCACTTCCCACCCACTGACTGCACTCTAGCTGGACAACAGTGTCCATATGTAAAAGCTGTCTTGGTGCATCAGTCATCACAACAGTGACTGGGGGATGAGAAGTAGCAAACATCTTGCCATGTCGGCAAGGAGAGCAAGCTAAGTCTTTGACCAATTTGAGTTTGGGCAAACCACGAATGAGATCATGGCTGCTAACTCATGTCAAATGATCAAATCCAATGTGACCTAGTCTCCTATGCTAGAAGGAGAGATCACGGGACTCTGAAGGAATCAAACATCGGAGAGAGTCTCTAGAAGAAGCAGAAAAATCAGCACGAAAGACTTTCCCAAATCTAGAAATCCCGCAAACTAACTCTCCTGAAGAATCGAGGATTATACAGGCGCTACTCTTGAAACTCACCTCGAAAGAGTCATCAATAAGCTGAGAAATAGAAAGCAAATTGTATTGCAGCTTACTCACTAAGGCAACATCTTTAAGAAAGAAATTGTCATTAATGCAGATGGTACCTTTAGCAATGACTCTACCTGAAGAAGCATCCCCGAAAGTGATCAACTCATCACCGGGGGCTCGGACTAGGGAAGAGAACCATCGAGAATCTCTGGTCATATGATGAGAATAACCGGAGTCGACAATCTCCTATGGACAACCCCAACAGACCTAAACACGGTGGTACTCACTCTGGGAGCTACGACAATTTCACCACTTTTGG
This sequence comes from Otatea glauca, assembly GCA_036346275.1. NCBI lineage: Eukaryota > Viridiplantae > Streptophyta > Magnoliopsida > Poales > Poaceae > Otatea > Otatea glauca. The sequence goes on along the minus strand of CM070716.1, from coordinate 13,156,082 downwards.
AGCCGTGCTCAATGGTGGGAGGATGCACCCGAGCGTGCTCCAAGGGGTCAAATGCTAGACCTGATTAAATCTACTAATCTTGGATTGGTCTCTAATAAGATTGAGCTTTTTCTTGCCTCCAACAAACTTCTCGAGAGTGCTCATGAGATACTGGCAAACTCGGAAGAAAGAGGCACAAGAAGAACAGGGGGGAAAAGAGGAAGAAGAACCAGAAAGATGAGCTCTCTTAGCACGTGCATTTTTCTCCCTCAGCACGGCTACCTCAATCTTGAGGGCCTCACAAGAAACGCACGACGTATTTCTAATCCTATGGACTTGGTCTTCTAACTTCTTCTTAAGTTCGACATGGATTTTATCCATACCATCCTTAACCCCAACACACAGCAGGCAACCAGTTTGTGACTTAACTAGTAAGTCCTTAGCAAGTTGATCACACTTGACATTCAAAGCATCATTGTCAAGTTTTAGATGCCTACAGCCCTCACATGAGCTGACTGGGTCCTTAGAAGCATGCAATTCAAGTTCATCATTTCTAGCAGAAAACTTTCTAAGGTGCGAGCTCATGGCATCAATTTCGGCAAGCAATTTAGGGAAATTTGAATATGAAAGATTAGAGTAAGCATGAAGAAAACTAGCCTCAACAGGAATAGCATCAACAGAACTAGTGCTAGCATTCTTCAACCTAAGACCATCAAGTTCAACAAGCACACTATCATGTAAAGTCCTTAGGTTCTCTAGCTCCACAAGCAAAGCATCACAGAGTGTACAGCTATCAGAGTCTCGGGAGGAACATGATTTAAGTGAAGCTAACTCCCAGACAGGCTATCTACCTCCTTCTCTAACTCAGAACACCTCGACCTAGCCTTAGCATGAAACTTGCCTAATTTACAAAAGGCATCATTTAACTCGTCGTAGGTGGGTACCTCATCCGTGTCGTTGTACAACTCTGAGTCGCTTACTTCAATGGCGCCTGCCATGAAGCACATGCCGGAGAAGTCGTCGCTGCCCTTCACCTTCCCTTGCGAATCGTCCTCGCTTGCATCGCTCCAGTTCTCCGTGTCAGAGAGCTCGATGTCGTCCAGTGCGGCGAGGACCCGGTGAAAGAGCTTCTTGTTCATGGCAAAGTTGCGGTACTTCTTCTTCGCCGACTCACGAGCTGGGGCCTTCTTGTTGTGGTTCATGTCGGTGTAGTCATTCTTGCTCGAACCGCCTTGTTCGTTTTTTCCCTTCTCCATCCGGGGACAGTTTGCTCGAACGTGGTTGGGGCCACCACACTCGAAGCAAATGATCTTGCCCCCTCTCTTCCTCTCTCTCACCCTCTTGTAAATGTTAGTAAATTTATGAGCGACAAGTGCAAGCTCATTTTCTGGAAGTCATTCCACAACTTCATCGCTTACATCGCAAAGAGCGTTGAGAGAAACCAGAAGAAAATCAAGAGAGGATTCGAAGGAAGACCCGATGGGATCGGTGACTAGAGCCATCGACTGAGATTTCGTCTTGTGAGAGACGATGTCGATCTCATGAGTCTTGAGACGGGAATACAACCCATCAAGAGTCAAGGTCGACAAATCAGTGGAGTCCTTGATGGTAGTCACCTTCATTTCTCAAACTCGAAGATCGAGTGCAGTCAAGAAATGTCGAGCATTATCCGAGTCAGGGTATATGCAACCGATGGCTCGGAGGTCGCTCAAGATCTTTGTAAACCGACCAAAGCACTCGTCAAGACTCTCACCAGCGTGTTGTTCAAACTTGTTGAACTCACGCTTGAATTGGTCCTGTTGAACCGTCATGATTTGGGTAGTGCCCTCATGGTAAGCATCGATGGTCACCCAAATCTCGTGAGCGGAACGGAGGTGAGAAATCCTATCATACTCACTGCGGCTAAGATCCTGTATGAAAATGTTCCTTGCCTTAGCGTTTGCCTCAACGTCAGCCATATTGCCGGCCGTGACGTTTTCATCAGCAGGAACCTCATACGGGAGTTTCACCTTCTGCCATATCAGGAAGCCCTGGGCAGTGATGTATGACTCCATTCGATATTTCCAAAAAGGAAAATCAACTCCAGAGAAAATAAGAGGCTTGGTGGAATATTTGTCCATCGCTATGGCTCTTGAGACCAGTCAAGATCTACGAAAGAGAAAAACCGGCTCTGATACCAATTGAAAGACCGAGATGGCGATCAGAGGGGGGGTGAATGATCCCAAATTAAAATATATCCCCTAAGGAAGATCACAAATGCAGATTTTCACCCAAAGAAACTGTAAGGACCCGAATCCACTGATTCGAACCCACTGTGTTTACTGCACTATTCCCAGGATCAACGCTAGTGCACACAGCTTAACATTGGTACATATCACATCATACACAACGATAATAGAATAATAGTTCATTTATTGATATAACTAAATGTATGATCTTATGACCAACTTACATTATTAAGCCACGCAGGGCAAGACTGAAAATATAAGCTAATAATTAAGCAATGGAAAGTAGAAAGCGTAGGTAGCTCATCGGTCACCACAGCAACCGACAAGGCTCGGACCCTAATGACTCGTGTCTTCTTGGACTTCATCTTCCAACACAGTGTAGATTCTTCAACTGTTGATTATTGTTGTTTGGCAAGGGTGAGTACTTAAAGCACTCAACAAGTTGTGCATGAATGCAATTCCATGTATCTATATGCAAGGCTTATTCCAATGGATAGGCTATCATGGCTATTTTGCAATAAGCGGCATTTATGAACGAATCTGATATATAGATTGTAAAGGATGTAAAACAAATAACGATAATAAATAAATTCAGTATTTCTCAAGTAAACCAAGTTTCCAATCCTAAGTTAAATTTCCATCTTCCACATGGCATTCCGCCATCCCAACCAAGTTGTCCAATTAATTAAGCTAACCCTTAACTGTAATTCCCGAGCATTGCTCAATACCGCGAGCACGGCTATCCGAATAGTTTCACACTCTGCAGAGGTTATGCACTTTACCCACGTGATACAACCAAACACCACAAAGGCGAGAGATTATAACAAAGCCTTTACAATGCTCTATCTTAACCCGATACTACCCGCTAAGGTTTCAACACTGGCGGGTCTCAAACTCACATCCAGGCCCCCTCTTGCGCCATGTGAATTACACCGACAGGGAACTCACACCGACCACGATAGTATCAAAATTAAGACTTTGCAAATTACTCCTAAGGTGGCCCATACGGACATGTGGTTGCATGATTGACTCAGTCAAAGGCTTGCAAGGTTAAGTCCTTAGTGTGATCAAGGCAAGACTTCCACATACCATCGCCCATCGGGCCCACCTTGGCCTCCTCGCCCCTTGCCACTTGCCCCAATCTAAGTTATCATCACCCGCTTGATTACCAAGCACCACGTGCCATCAACAATTCAACATCGTTGCGTGACATGACTCGCCACAACAACTCAATCTCATCGTGTGATCCCACATGACACACAAGTTCATAACATTGTTCCATATTCCGTTAATCAAGATTAATTAACAATGATTACGACACATGTGATGACGTGGCATGGCTAAGCAACTAATACGGTCTAACCTCCAATGTTGATCATAATTATTAATCAACTATATTAAACCAATCTAGGGTGACAATGGTTCATGGCATATAATGACAAGGTAGGGTATAGATCAATCTGGTATTTTAGCTAAACCCAATCTAATTTGAAACAATTGTATATTTGAAATATATGCAATATTGTAAAACAAACATAGCAATTTTATAAACATGGGTTCAACATGATCAAAGCACAACTTGCCTTGGAATAGGTCCTGATCTTGATCTGAAGCTTGCTCTTGGGTTGCTTGATCTTCCTCCAAGCGTCGCACAATTCAACGTCTACAGCGCTGCATCAAAGAGAAAAGCAAATAAATGCCAAAACAGAGAGCAATTGAACTCCAAAAATCAATTAAAATTCACCATTAAATAGATCTCAATTTTACAAATTTTTAGAAACTGGAATCATTCAATTCCGAGTTACAATGCAAAAGATATAGCCTTTTGAAGTTTGAAATAAATACTGAAATCAGAAAATCAGAAAATACGAATTTAACAGATTTATTTTTATACTGAAAAACTGGTTTATGACGTCAGCGTGACCTCATGATGACGTCATCATCACGGATTTTCCAATCGGAATATTTTTCCAACTGAAAACTGCAATTATGACGCAAGCATGACGTCAGCGATGAACTGAACCAATAGGAGCACGACACGCGTCCTGGTCCATAGACTGAGTCCACGGCTCGGAGCCAGTCCACCGTGAACTCGGTCTCGGCGCCAGTGCTGAACCCGACACGCGGCGGATCACGATTGGTTGCAGCGACAGTGCGATCAGGAGCTCGAATCGATCGCGACGGGTGAGGTTGAAAAGACCACGTGGCTCGATCTCGACCAGAGAAGCTAGATCGGACGGCCCGAAGCTTCTAAACCCGGCGATGAAGACACGGCGGCGTAATCTCACCGGAACCGAAGACGACGACCAAGGCCACGGCGTTTCGGCGGTCTTCCGGCGAGGTGACGCTGCAGATCCGGTTCCACGCGACGAGCTGAGTTCGGAACTGGCTTCAACGCGCGAAGAACCTCCTGCCGCCGTCGGGATCAACAAGAACTATCGGCGGCGCTTGAGTTACTTCGGCGAGGTCTCGGCGACGTAACACGTCGAAACCGCGACGAAGCGTGGCAAACGGCGCGCAGATGGTTCAACATCGGGCGGGTCCGTGGCTTAAATAGCCCCTCGGCGAGCCGTGTCCGAGGCGGAGTTCATCCGTCTGTGGCGGCGCCTGTCCGAGTCCGTGACGGCGATGAGTCCGGAGACGACGAAGTCTCGACCGCCCACGCGTCGTGAATCGAGCGGACACTCGCGTGCGTGGCGTGGCGAAATCCGAGTCCTCCATGCGTCTTGATCCGACGGCTAAGGATCGCTAGGGTTTTCATCAACTGGGAAAACGTCAACCCTCCGATCAAGATCCGACGGATACGGTGACTTCCTCTGGAATACAGGCCAAACGGGCCGACGCAGAACGATTGGGCTCGGCCCGATCTTTATTTAAGCTAATTTCGTGTTTTGCCAAATAAAACAATTCCAGAAATTCTTTTTAATTTGTTTTAGGCAATAAAACAATCAGGAAAAATCCAAGAAAAATCCCAAAAATACTTTGAGACATTACGGACTTAAATAAAATATTTTTGGCAAAACTTTATTTTGACTTTGCACAGAATTAAATACTTTTGAATAAAAAGCAATAAACTTAAAATAGGAATAAATTCAAATAAATCCAGAAAAATCCAAATAAATTCCAGAAAATCACAAATGCACTTTTAAACATTAAAAACTTAATTAAGCCAAATTTTGGGATGTTACAAACCTCCCCCTTAATGTAATCTCGGCAGAGATTCGGGCTAACTAGAGAATAGGTTCGAATTCGACTTCAATTCTTCTTCTCGCTCCCAAGTGGCTTCACTTTCGAATGATTGCTCCTTGAACTCGCAAAGCGAATAGACTTGTTTCGGTCTTGCGCTCCACAACATCCAAAATTACATTGGTTGCTCTTTATAAGTCAAATCTTCTTGCACTCTATTGCCTCCAACGGGCTTGCTCTGTTGGCACTCGAGACACTTCTTAAGCTGCGATACATGGAATACATCATGCACTCCCGCCAATGATCGAGGCAACTCTAAGCGATAAGCTACCTCTCCTCGACGGCTCGGAATCTTGAGCGGACCGACATATCTTGGTGCAAGCTTCCCTTTAACGTGAAATCTCTTAACGCCCTTAAGAGGGTAACCACGAGATACACATGATCTTACGGTTCAAAACTCAAATCTCGACGACGGTTATCTGCGTAGCTTTTCATCTTGGTATGCTATCTTCAACCTCTCTCGATCATTGCGACTTGACTTTCGGCTTCCTCGAGAATGTCTGGCCCAAACACCAAACGCTCTCCCGTTTCATTCCAATTCAACGGAGTACGACAAGCACGTCCATACAACGCCTCGAATGGTGACATCTGTAGGCTAGCTTGATAACTATTATTATAACTGAATTCTGCGTATGGCAAACATTTATCCCATGACGTGGCATACGCTAAAGCACAGGCTCTCAACATATCCTCTAAAATCTGATTTACTCTTTCAGTCTGACCATCTGTCTGCGGGTGATATGCTGTACTGAAATTCAGACGGGTTCCCATTGCTTCATGCAACTTATTCCAAAACCTTGAGGTAAATTGGGTACCTCTGTCTGACACAATCTTCTTTGGCACTCCATGCAAACATACAATCCTTGACATGTACAATTCTGCCAAACGATCTCCGGTGTAAGTGGTCTTTCTTTGGGATGAAATGGCGACCTTGGTTAGGCGATCCACGATAACCCAAATGGAATCGTAACCTTTACGAGTCTTAGGTAAACCGTGATAAAATCCATTCGATTTCTTCCCACTTCCATTCCGAATTTTTAATCTACCGCAATGCACAATGGTCTTTGGTGCATGGCTTTTACTCTTTGACATACGTCGCATAATGCAACATGCTCAGCCACTTCACGCTTCATATTCGGCCACCAGAATCTCTCCTTCAAATCCTGGTACATCTTGGCACTTCCTGGATGAATTGAGTACTTAGAATCGTGAGCCTCCTCAAGAATCAATTGCTTTAGCTCCTTTTTATCCGATGACGCAAATTCGCTTTTAAAGAACATGGTTCCTTGCTCATCAGAGTGAAATCTAAGGCTAGGCCTTCTTCCTTTTAGTCTTGATTTTTGAAATTTTATCGTCATCTTGTTGACCTTCTTTAATCGATCCTCTAGTGTTGGCTTCACTTCTAGCGCAGCTATCATTCCCTTGAACGACTTCCAATCTTAGCTTCGAAATTCCTTGCATAATTCGGTTGATCCTCCATTGACAATGCATTTGCGCTATGGCTTTTTCGACTCGGGCATCCGCCACCACATTGGCTTTTCCAGGTGATAATGGATTCCCACATTATAATCCTTAATTAGCTCAAGCCATCTTGACTGCCTCATATTCAGTCGATTGAGTGAATATGTATTTTGACTCTTATGGTCCGTATATATCTCACATCTATTCCTATGAGATAATGACGCCATATCTTTAAAGCATGCACTACTAGCAGACTAACTCCAAATCATCGTTGGGTAATTCACTTCATGCGGTCTCAATTGTCTCGACGCATAAGCAACGACTTTGCCTTCTTGCATTAACACGCATCCCAAGCCTTGCTTCAAGCATCGCGAGAAATATCAAATCCATTACGCACATCCGCAATACTAATACGGGCTGTTGTTAAACGCTTCTTTAATTCCATGAAACTTTTCTCGCACTCTGGCGCCCATGCAAACTTCTTTTCTTTCTTCAACAATCTGCGTCGGGGTTTAGCAATTGTCGAGAATCCTTCTATGAACCGACGGTAATATCCGCCATTCCGAAAACTACGAATCTGAGTAATGACTTGGTGGCTCCCAATGCAACATCTGCGTCCACTTTGTGGGATCAATGCGACTCCTTTGGTAGTCATTACATGACCGAGAAATTCAACTTTCTCCTTCCAAAATTCACACTTGCTAAACTTAGCATATAGTTGATGCTCTCATGACTGTCTAAAACCATTCTCGGATGTTACGCATGCTCTTCCTCCGTCTTCGAGTAAACCAAGATATCGCCTATGAAGACTACAACAAACTTGTCCAAGTAATCCATGAAGACTTTATTCATCATGTTCATGAAATATCTGGGGCATTAGTCAATCCGAATGACATGATTGTGAACTCGTAATGTCCATATCGCGAGAAAGCGCAGTCTTAGGTACATCCTCCGCCGGATCTTCAAGCGATGGTATCACGAACGAAGATCTATCTTGAGAAAACTCCAGCTCCTCTTAAGCGATCAAATAAGTCGTCGATCCCGGCAACGGATACTTATTCTTGATCGTTACTTCATTAAGTGCACGGTAGTCGATGCACATTCTAAGACTTCCATCCTTCTTGCGAACAAACAAAACCGGGCTCCCACGGCGATGAACTTGGTCTAATGAAACCTTTCTCTTGCGGTTCCTCAATCGCTTCTTCATTTCTACTAACTCGTCGGTAGGCATCCGATATGGTCTCTTTGATATCGGTCTTGTGCACGGTGCTAACTCGATGACAAACTCGATATCACGATCTCGTGGCAATCCTGGCAAATCTTCTGGAAATACATCCGGGTATTCTCTGGCTACTGGCACATCTTCCATGCTGATGGCTTTCACACTGTTGACCGTTAACTGCCCGTCCCGAACTGCGGTCGCTTGAAACTCCACTTTCTTGCCACTAGGGCCTTCCAAGGTCACGACCTTCGGCCACAATCTAAAACAGCCTTATGCTTGGACAGCCAATCCATTCCAAGGATGACGTCTAGGGATTGCGCATCTATCAAGATAAGATTCGCGAGAAATTCTATCCCATCCATAAGCAACTTAGCTCCCAAACACCCAAGGCTAGATCTAAGCTCAGATCCTGGGGCTTGGACTAAGAGCACACACTTAAGATTCACCACTTTAAATCCATTCTTGGTTGCAAAACTTTGAGAAACAAACGAATGCGAAGCTCCAGAATCAAACAAAATGGCAGAAAGTGTAATCGAGTTGACCAGAACTTACCCAAGACGACGTCTCGTAGCTTCCGAGCTCCATCACGGTGATGTGGTTGATCCTTCCACGCACGATTGATTGCGGGTTGCTCTACCGACTTGGTGCACGATTTCCTCCGATGTTGGTGCTTTAGCGGGTGTTGTTCCTGTGTTGAAACGAATGGTGTGATGCCTCCCTTCGTGGACACCTATTTGAAAAGTGCCTGGCTCATTGCAAGTATAGCATCTCTTCACTTTGCAGATCGATTTCCCCCGTGCATTGTTGCCTTGCGCTGGGTCCGAAATTCGATTGGCGGGGCGAGGTGTAGGGTTGATGTCTTGTTCCCGGTGGTGGTTGAAATCAAGCAAATTGTCGGGTGACATCCTCAAGCGTAGATGGTTTGGGCGCCCACCCGATTGTTCATCAAGCGCTTACGGTTTTCACCTAGCTCTTTGCGCTTGTCCTCTAGGATTAAAGCCTTATTTACCGACTCACGAAAATCCGGAAAATTGTGGGTAATCACCCCACTGCAGTCCTGAATTCATCCCTTCATGAAACGAGATCGCTTAGCTTTATCCGTCGCTACGTCCTCGGGGCATAACGAGCTAATTGAGTGAATTTATTCGTATTCGCCACCGTTGGCCTCCTTGCTTCAAAGCTCAACTCCTCCTTCTTAAGATCCATCATTCCCTCCGGGACATGATATTGGCGGAAAGCATTAGTGAACTCCTCCCGTGTTATCTCTTGCGGGGCTCCATGAGCGCACGATAATTCTCCCACCATTCTCGCGGCGGTTCCTTCAAGTTGATGAGAGGCGAGAGCACCTTCTCATTGCCCTCACACCGAGTGATGTGCGCTTCTTCTCAATGGTCCTAAGCCAATCATCGGCTTCCAAAGGGTTCACGTTTCAGAGAAAGTTGGTGGCCTAGTCCTCATAAAATCCGATAGCTTGGACATAGGTCGAGGTCCACCATGATTGTTCCGAGTTGCGGGATTGTTGTGGTTTATCTTGCATTGGTCATCTTGCATCTCGCCGCATCATTGTTCTGCATCGCTTGAGTCTCTGGCCGCAAGGAATGCTCCTGATTCTCGCATGTCCATCGGCGGTGGTTGAGGGCTGCCTCCATCATTGGGATTGTCATTCTGACGCATCCACTTCAAGCACCGTTGTTTCCTCGAGTATTCACCATCCGATAATTGCCTCTTAGGTTAGGAAAGGTAGATATAGCATAGATGAGAAGTAAGAATTTCTAAAGCGGGAGATATGTTATACCCAAATGAACAATTCTTTATTTAACTTGGTATGGTGCTTATTTAAGCCTACAAGCTTTGCAACACATAACGCACACTCAAGAATACAAAGAAGCAAACTAAACACGAACCTTAACGTCAACTAGAAAGGTAAAGGCTAACTTAAAGACGCGACTCACACTCGAGTCTCAACACGGCTCCAAGGTCGACACTCACTCATCCACCACCGGCCGAGGCGATCCGCGCATACACCGGCGGGTGGGTGGCATCGAGCAAACCTATCCCGATGACCTAATCTGGGTCCTCTGCAAGAACGGGTCCTGCACTCCCCCGCTCCCACTCTCGCTCCTCTGGATCCTCCTCGGACTCCTCGGTGGCTCCTGAACTCCCCGAGTCACGCGCTCCACTCGTCCTCAATCGCCTCGTGGCCTCTCCCGGCTCGGTGATCATCCCGATGGTGAAGCACGGGTCACCTCGAGTTCTGCTCGCTACTCGAGTGCCTCGTACACGTCTCCAGCTCCCGGTAGTCTCTCTCATATGATCCTCCCGGCAAGGGCGAACTCGCAAGGTGCGTCGCCAGTAGCACACTCGCTCCCCTCGATCCGTCGTCTTGGCATGCTTGAACGTCGGGTGAAGTCGGAACACCGAGTCGTGAAGCTCGTCGGCGTAGTCACGGCAGACACGGCGAAGAGCAAGTCGGCGACCTCTGAATTGCAACCTCGCACGAGAATCTTACGCGGAGATGTTGATTGGCTCGCTAGCTTCCTCGTTCTCCCGGCGTAGATGATCAATTTGCAAATAAATCCTCGGTGTACACCATTTATCGACCAGTGCCTCCTCGGTAAAGTGGACGATAAAACCTCCAAGCGTCTGAAGTACTCTCCACGGCTCCATGGCGTAGCCGGTTTATCTCCTCAAAGGTCGAACGATCGGCATCTGCTCCACAAGAACTTGGAATAAGTTCTCCACCAAACGGCAAGTAAAGCGGGTAAATTTAGCAAAGGCGTAGAAGTAGAGAATGAGATGAGTCGAGAGGGTTTTATTAGTCAAGCTTAGATTTTCTTTTAGAAAATAATTTTGGACACGCTCAAGACACCTCCAAACTATCTAGGCCAAGACCTACGATCGGATGCTCGATACCACCTCAGAAGGACCCGAATCCACCGATTCGAACCCACCGTGTTCTTGCACTATTCCTGGGATCAACGCTAGTGCACACGACTTAACATTGGTACATATCACATCATACACAACGATAATAGAATAATAGTTCATTTATTGATATAACTAAATGTATGATCTTATGACCAACTTACATTATTAAGCCACGCAGGGCAAGACTGAAAATATAAGCTAATAATTAAGCAGCGGAAAGTAGAAACGTAGGTAGCTCATCAGTCACCACAGGCAACCGACAAGGCTCGGACCCTAATGACTCGTGTCTTCTTGGACTTCATCTTCCAACACAGGTGTAGATTCTTCAACTGTTGATTATTGTTGTTTGGCAAGGGTGAGTACTTAAAGCACTCAACAAGTTGTGCACAGAATGCAATTCCATGTATCTATATGCAAGGCTTATTCCAATGGATAGGCTATCATGGCTATTTTGCAATAAGCAGCATTTATGAACGAATACAGTATATAGATTGTAAAGGATGTAAAACAAATAACGATAATAAATAAATTCAGATTTCTCAAGTAAACCAAGTTTCCAATCCTAAGTTAAATTTCCATCTTCCACATGGCATTCCGCCATCCCAACCAAGTTGTCCAATTAATTAAGCTAACCCTTAACTGTAATTCCCGAGCATTGCTCAATACCGCGAGCACGGCTATCCGAATAGTTTCACTCTGCAGAGGTTATGCACTTTACCCACGTGATACAACCAAACACCACAAAGGCGAGAGATTATAACAAAGCCTTTACAATGCTCTATCTTAACCCGATACTACCCGCTAAGGTTTCAACTTTGGCATGGTCTCAAACTCACATCCGGGGCCCCCTCTTGCGCCATGTGAATTACACCGACCGGAACTCACACCGACCACGATAGTATCAAAATTAAGACTTTGCAAATTACTCACTAGGGTGGCCCATACCGGACATGTGGTTGCATGATTGACTCAGTCAAAGGCTTGCAAGGTTAAGTCCTTAGTGTGATCAAGGCAAGACTTCCACATACCATCGCCCATCGGGCCCACCTTGGCCTCCTCGCCCTTGCCACTTGCCCCAATCTAAGTTATCATCACCCGGTTGATTACCAAGCACCACGTGCCATCAACAATTCAACATCGTTGCGTGACATGACTCGCCACAACAACTCAATCTCATCGTGTGATCCCACATGACACACAAGTTCATAACATTGTTCCATATTCCGTTAATCAAGATTAATTAACAATGATTCGACACATGTGATGACGTGGCATGGCTAAGCAACTAATACGGTCTAACCTCCAATGTTGATCATAATTATTAATCAACTATATTAAACCAATCTAGGGTGACAATGGTTCATGGCATATAATGACAAGGTAGGGTATAGATCAATCGGTATTTTAGCTAAACCCAATCTAATTTGAAACAATTGTATATTTGAAATATATGCAATATTGTAAAACAAACATAGCAATTTTATAAACATGGGTTCAACATGATCAAAGCACAACTTGCCTTGGAATAGGTCCTGATCTTGATCTGAAGCTTGCTCTTGGGTTGCTTGATCTTCCTCCAAGCGTCGCACAATTCAACGTCTCACGCTGCATCAAAGAGAAAAGCAAATAAATGCCAAAACAGAGAGCAATTGAACTCCAAAAATCAATTAAAATTCACCATTAAATAGATCTCAATTTTACAAATTTTTAGAAACTGGAATCACTCAATTCCGAGTTACAATGCAAAAGATATAGCCTTTTGAAGTTTGAAATAAATCAAATCGTAAAATCGGAAAATACGAATTTAACAGATTTATTTTTATCTTGAAAAACTGGTTTATGACGTCAGCGTGACCTCATGATGACGTCATCATCACGGATTTTCCAATCGGAATATTTTTCCAATCGAAATCGCAATTATGACGCAAGCATGACGTCGCCGATGAATCAACCAATAGAGCACGACACGCGCGTCGGTCCATAGATCGAGTCCACGGCTCGGAGCCATCCACCGTGAACTCGGTCTACGGCGCTTCGGGTGCTGAACCCGACACGCGGCGGATCACGATTGGTTGCAGCGACGGTGCGATCCAGAGCGCTCAGATCTGATCGCACGGGTGAGGTTGAAAAGACCACGTGGCTCGATCTCGACCAGAGAAGCTAGATCGGACGGCCCGAAGCTTCTAAACCCGGCGATGAAGACACGGCGGCGTAATCTCACCGGAACCGAAGACGACGACCAAGGCCACGGCGTTTCGGCGGTCTTCCGGCGAGGTGACGCTGCAGATCCGGTTCCACGCGACGAGCTGAGTTCGGAACTGGCTTCAACGCGGCGAAGAACCTCGCCGCCGCGGGATCAACAAGAACTATCGGCGGCGCTTGAGTTACTTCCGCGAGGTCTCGGCGACGTAACACGTCGAAACCGCGAAGAAGGCAAGCAAACGGCGCGCAGATGGTTCAACATCGGGCGGGTCCGTGGCTTAAATAGCCCCTCGGCAGTCGTGTCCGAGGCGGAGTTCATCCCGTACGCGGCGGCGCTGTCCGAGTCCGTGACGGCGATGAGTCCCGGAGACGACGAAGTCTCGACCGTCCACGCGTCGTGAATCGAACGGACACTCGCGTGCGTGACGTGGCGAAATCCAGGTCCTCCATGCGTCTTGATCCGACGGCTAAGGATCGCTAGGGTTTTCATCAACTGGGAAAACGTCCAACCCTCCGATCAAGATCCGACGGATACGGTGACTTCCTCGGAATACAGGCCAAACGGGCCGACGCAGAATGATTGGGCTCGGCCGAAGATATTTAAGCGAATTTCGTGTTTTGCCAAATAAAACAATTCCAGAAATTCTTTTTAATTTGTTTTAGGCAATAAAACAATCAGGAAAAATCCAAGAAAAATCCCAAAAATACTTTGAGACATTCTGGACTTAAATAAAATATTTTTGGCAAAACTTTATTTTGACTTTGCACAGAATTAAATACTTTTGAATAAAAAGCAATAAACTTAAAATAGGAATAAATTCAAATAAATCCAGAAAAATCCAAATAAATTCCAGAAAATCACAAATGCACTTTTAAACATTAAAAACTTAATTAAGCCAAATTTTGGGATGTTACAGAAACCAAGCCAAAACCCTTAGATATCAAATGGATGCGAAAGGGTTAATTTTGACAAAAAAATTAGCCTGAGGCCAGTACTACTACACTCTGGGGCTGGAAATATCGGCTTACTGTAGCTACAGTAAAATCAGGCATATGAACAGCGTTTTCAGCACGGGTTCAAAAGGAAACTTGATGAATCTTTTGATCCATTGATCCAAACTCAATGAAACTTGGTAGATAAGGTCCTTGGGATGTCAGGAACTTATTCCAACCTTCAATCTAAGAGATTGACATCAAAGTTTTGACCTTTTTGCCTGGGAAGGAAGAACGCGCCAAGTTTCGATAAAAATCGAAAGAACTTCGACTAAGGCTTGCTTGTGGGGTTTTGATGATCAAAGTGATCTTGAATGACTTCCCACACATCCCAGCAAGCAAGAGAACACAAAGAAACTTAAAGATACACAATCTACAAGATCAAGCATTCAAGAACACAAAAGATCAACTTCTTGCAACAAGAACGCATGGATAGACTAGATGATTGAAACAGGATTTCAAGAAAGAATCAATCATAAACCTCAACAAAAGATTCGTAAGCAATTAGAAGGAGGGGAGGCAAATCCAAATTGCATAAATGTAAATTGCAAGAAAGTAAATGCCGAATTTAGATTGCGTAATTTAAATGCGTAATGTAAATACGTAAAGGAAATGAAACATGAACATAAATGAAGAACATTTTATTTCTGGAAGGAGAGGTTACAAAGCCTCACATTCATGTGGGCAAAGCTCAAAGGAGCATCAAAAACCTCAAAACCTTCTCCACAGGGGAGGCTGCCCCTCCACCCCTATTTATACAACCTTGGGCCACCTACCACCCTTGGATGAGCCTCTAAACCCTAGAGCATCCATCAAGGGCTAGGATTAACCCACTCAACTAGCAATGCAAGGGCTAACCAAAACCCTAGAGTAACATGGGTTTTCTTGCACGGATCTCAAAGCAAGCTACACTTATCCACTACTCTATCTTCCAGAACTGCAACCCAGCAGCTCTCCTTGATCCAAGTAGTGATAAGCTAGCTTCTCTACTGATCTCTTGTCTCTTGGGACTGCACCGACTTCATCTCCGCCCATCTTCCGGCGAACATCCGGCCAACTTGAACCTCCAGCCATCCCATGCCTAGTTCCAGCCTCCCTTCGCCTCACCATGACCACCAAATGAAGTCCTATATCCACAAAGACAAGAAAACCCTTCTTGGTTCCATCATGAACCTAGCGCATCAATTCGATCATGAATTGGGGTTAGAACAGACCAAAACACTTCAACCAAATGCAAACATCCTGTTTTCAATACAGCAGTAATCTTTTCAATTTTGTATGATTTTTTATGTTGCTCATATGAAAAACTTGTCGACATGAAAAAGTTGTGTTTCGAAATTCTCTACAACTTTCATGTAGAACACATAATTTTTTGAGCACGGGAAGACCTTCAAAAAGGCATATTTCTTCACTCTGTCAAAACCGGTCCGGCGTAAACGTGAAACTCACTGTGACTTGGTCCGGCGCGAACGTGAAATTCTTTGTTAACCTTCCCGAATTTCTATGATTTTTTTATGTTGCTCAATTGAAAAAGTTGTCAACATGAAAAAGATGCGTCTTGAAATTCTCTACAACTTTCATGTAGACCAAATAATTATTGAGCAAGGGAAGACCGTAAAAAACACTAATTACTGCTGACTGTCAAAACCGGTCCGGCGTAAATGTGAAACTCACTAAGACTTAGTCCAGCGCAAAAAAATCAGTCCAGCGCAAATGGGAAACTCTCTGTTTCTCATTTCCATTGGTCCAACTCAAACGTGAAGTCTATTCTAACTCGGTCTGGCGCAACAGCAAATCATTTCTACCCCGGTCCGGCGCAAATGCAACTCATGCAACATTTGGTCCGGCGCAAAAGCACTTCCAACTTAAAATCCATTTTAAATCCAAACTCAAATCTAAGCTATCTTGGATCACATAAAGTCAAATACTCATCATAAACATGAATGGACCTCCACATGGTCCTTCAATAAGCGACTCGGACGAGGTACCCTCCTATGACCAGCGTAATGAAGCTTTCTGCAAACTAGAGAAATTTCATGCTAGAGCTAGAGCTATGTGTATGGATTTAGAGAAGGAAGTATGTACTTTGTCTCGGGAGTTAGCTTCTCTTAGATCTTGTTTCTCCTGAGAGTTTGCTGATTGTACTCTTACGATGCCTTACTTGTGGAGCTTGAGAACCTAAGGACTATGCATGATAGTGTGGTTTCTGAGCTTGAGAGTCTTAGGTCGAAGAATGCTGGCACTTGTTCTATTGATGCTATTTCTATAGATGCTAGTTTTCTTCCTGCTCACACTAGTGCATCGTGTGAAAATTGCTATAAATTGCTTGCTGAAATTGATGCCATGAGCACTCACCGTAGGAAGCAATATGCTAGAAATAATGAACTTAAATTGCATGCTTCTAAGGACTCAGTCAGCTCATGTGATGGCTATAGGCAACTAAAACTTGACAATGAATCCTTAAATGACAAGTGTGTTAAACTTGCTAAGGACTTACTAATTAAGTCACAGGAAAGTTGCTTGCGATGTGCTGAGATTGAGGGGACATAGATAAAATCCAAGTCGAACTTAGGAAGAAGCTAGAGGCCTAGACCCTTAGGTGTAGAAATGACCCTTGTGTTACTTGTAAGGCCCTCAAGGTTGAGGCAGCCGTGCTGAGGGAGAAAAATACATGTGCTGGTAGTTCTTCCTTTTCTGGCTCTTCTTCTTCCTCTTCCCATTGTTCTTCCTATGCCTCTCTCTTCCAGGAGTGTGAGTATCTCATAAGCACTCTTGAGAAGTGTCAGGACTCGAATATGCAAATCTGGACCCTCTGTGTATACTGCACTAGTTCAAGATCACGCTAGTGCACACAGGCTCAACATAGATGAATACCACAATCATACACAGCGAAAACATAATAAAAGACATATATTAAATATTAAAGTGTTAACTGACCTTATGGTCAAACTTACATGACTATGCCTCGCAAGGCTACACTGAATAACATGTTAAGTTGCAGCGTAATGAAAACGTAGATAAACCCTTTAGTATACCACAGGTAACTGAGAATGCTCGCCCCTAAATACTTGTCTCCTCCTCGAACACCTCCTCCAAAGCTGGTGTAGACTTCTCACTGGTGATGTTGTTGTTGGCAAGGGTGAATACTTAAAGCACTCAACAAGTTGTGCACAGAATGCAATTCTAACATAAATATATGCAAGGAATATTCCAAAAGAAAAGGCTTACATGGCTATTTTGCAGTAAAGCAGCATTTATAAACAAGTACAATAAGTAGATTGTAAAGACAGTAAAACAAATAACAATAATAGTAATTTCAGCATTTCAGGTAAACCAAGTTATCCAATCTAAGTCAAGTTCCAACTTTCAATAACAGCATTTAGCATTCCCATCTAGGTTTTCATTTAATAAAATCTAACCGTTAACTGTAATCCCCGAGCATTGCTCAGTACCGGGAGCACGGCTATCCGAATAGATTTTACACTCTGCAGACGTTATGCACTTTACCCACACAACATAGCCATACACCACAAAGGCGAGTGATCATGAAAAAAACCTTTCGGAAACCTTTATCCTAACATTAACCCTCCCGGTAAGCCATACACTACACCTTCCCTCAGCGGAGCAGAAGGATAGGACCGACAAAATGTTAGATTGATGTGTAACGCCACATCCTCCGCTATAACCACACTTCCATGTATGCACGCTTCTGTGTGATTATTCACCTGAGGAATCATATATCAAGATTTTAGTAATCCTACTTAGTAGGTCTGTCCCATTCCAGACATGTGGTTGCATGATTAACTCAGTTCAAAGGCTCGCAAGGTTAAGTCCTTAATTGACTAGGGCAAGACTTTCACAAACCATTTGCCATTCCTGGCCCACCTTGGCACACTGCACCTTGCCACTTGCCCCAATCCAAATTATTTACCACCCTAGTTGATTACCATGCACCACGTGCCATTAACAAGTCAACATCGTTTCATGACATACGTCACTACAACTCAACATCATTGTGTGACAGCACCCGACACCCCTTTCATAAACATGTTCCATATTTCATTAATCAAGATTCTCTTTTGATATTGCAAAAGACATGTGGTATACGTGGCATGGCTAAGCATACTAAACACGGTCTAACCAACCCATGTTGATTGCTAATATTAACCAACTAATAATGAACCATCCTAGGGTGACAAATAAATCATGGCATATGAGTGACAAGGTAAGGTATATATCAAATTGTTATAATAGCTAATCCCAATTTAATTTGAAACAATTGTATATGTGAAATAAGATGCAATAGAGTAAAACAATATAGCAATTTTATAAACATGTGTTTAACATGATCAAAGCACAACTTGGCTTAGAAAAGCCCTTATTCTTGCTTTGGACTTGATCTTGAATCAACGATTCCTCCTCTGATGCATCGCACAATTCAACGTCTACGCGAAACGAGAGAGAACACCAAATAAACACCAAAACAGAGAGCAAACAAACTCTAAAAATAAAATAAAATTCACCATTAAATATATCTCAATTTTATAAATTTTTAGAAATTTGAATCACCTCAATTGGAGCTCGTATGAGGGAGAATGGGCTCTCGGAAGATTCAAAAATATAAAAACCTGAAAATTAGAAAATACTATATTAACCGAATTATTTTTATATTGGAAAAACCAATTTATTGCACCGGCTGACGTCAGCGAATTCCTTGGACCAATCGCAGTGCGCCACGTCACCTTGGTCCATAGACCCGGTCCACGGTTTGGATCTGGTCCACCGTGGACCCGGTCTATGACTCATCGGCGATGGTACTGCCACGTGGCTACGCCTGATTGGCTGCGGTACCGCTCACAAAGCGCACTCCGACGGCCAACGCGTGGCTAAATAAGAACCGCCAGTGGAAGATCGGACGATCCCAGATGATGGTGATGACGATGACTACGTGGGGTTATAATTAGAAATAAGGCTAGGCTAGTTGCACAGGGCTTTACTCAGTTGAGAGTCTTGACTTTGAGGAGACCTTTGCTCCTTTAGCTAGACTAGAGACTATTAGGATCCTGTTTGCATTTTCGGCATCCAAGGGCTTCAAGCTTTATCAAATGGATGTCAAGAGTGCATTCCTTAATGGATATATTGGGAAAGAGGTGTATGTTAGATAGCCTCTAGGATTTAAGATCCCCAAATACCCAAACCATGTTGTTGGGACCTAGATATGCAAATCCGGACCCTCTGTGTATATCGCACTAGTCCAAGATCACGCTAGTGTACACACGCTCAACATAGATGTTATCACAATCATACACAACGGAATAAGATAATAGTTCCATTAATTAGTAATAATTGTTGTGATTTACATGATTATTGCCACGTAGGGCTTAAACTAAGAAATAGAAAATATGCAGCAGCGAAAAATAAATGAACGTAGTGGCTCTCCAGTTCACCACAAGCAACTGACGAGGCTCGAACTCTAAGCATCCGCACCATCATGGTACTCCACCTCCATAGCAAGTGTAGCCTCTTCGTCCTCTGAGGTTGTTGTTGTAGGTAGGGTGAGTACATAAAGCACTCAACAAATTGCGCACAAAATGCAATTCTACCATAGCTATATGTAAGGTTTGTTCCAATACAATGGCTACTAAGGCTAATTTACAGTAAAGCAGCATTTAATAAAGAATACAGTAAGTAGATTGAAAGTGGTAAAACAACTATTAATATTAATAACTTGCAACATTTCTCAAGTAAACACAGTTTAACTCCTAATCATCATCCAATTTCCAATGAAAAACTGCCATCCCCTCCAAGTTTCATTTAAATAAAAGTCTAAACCTTGACTGTAATTCCCGATCATTGCTCAATACCATGAGCACGGCTATTCGAATAGGTTCTACACTCTGCATAGGTTATGCACTTTACCCACATGATACAACCAAACACCACCAAGGCGAGTGATCGTAACAAAGACTTTACAATGCTCTGCCTAGACCCAGTACTGCTTGCTAAGGTTTCAACATTGAAGGGTTAAACCACCACAACAGGGCCCCCCTCTTTCGCCATGTGAGTCTACCCAATCCTGGAATCCACTATTCACAATAGTAGCACCGAAATCTAGACATTATAAATTATTCAGCTCGGCTGTCCCATTCCAGACATATGGTTGCATGATTGACTCAGGTCAAAGGCTCGCAAGGTTAAAGTCCTTAGAATGACCGAGGCAAGACTTCCACATACCCCTACCCTACTGGCCCACCTTGGCACACTGCCCCTTGCCACCTGCCTCGAACTAAAATGGTTACCACTCCAGTTGATTACCATGCATCACATGCCATCAACAATTCAATCTCGTTGTGTGACCTCCCCGCCACGAGAACTCAACATCACTGTGTGACAACTCATGACACACCAATTTTCGTAACCATTGTTCCATATCTCATTAGTCAAGATTAACTTTCAATAACTCAAATATGTGACATGTACGTGGCATGGCTAAGCAGACTAACACGGTCTAACCAACCCATGTTGATTGCTAATAATAACCAACTAATAATTTAACCATCCTAGGGTGACAATTAGATCATGGCATACAATTGACAAGGTAGGGTATATGTCAACTAGGCATAATAACTAGATCCCAAAGTAATCAAAACTATTTGTACTCATGAAATATTATGCAATAGTTAAAAGACAATATAGCGAATTTGTAAAACTAGGTGCAACATGATCAAAGCCGTTGCCTTGGAATAGGTTCTGATCTTGCTCTAAGCTTGGGTCTTGAAGCGATGAATCCTCCTCCGGAGTATCGATCAAATCAATGTCTACGCGAATCGAGATAAGAATAGCAAATAAATACCAAAACAGAGAGACACTCCAAATATCAAATAAAGTTCAACATTAGATAGATCTCGATTTTACAAATTTTTAGAAATTTGAATCACCTCAATCGGAGCTCGTATGAGGGAGAACGTGCTCTTGGATGATTCAAATATTCTAAAAATTAGAAAATTAATAAATCAGAAATAAACCGAATTATTTTTATATTGAAAAATCACATTATTGCATCACGCTGACGACACTGCCAAGTGAACTAATCGGAGGCTGACACGTGGCCTCGATCCATGCACCCAGTTCACGAGACCTCCTTTGGTCCACCATGAACCCGATGCACGGCGCTTCGGCGACTACACTGCCACACGATGACACCCGATTAGTTGCTGCATGCGGTTCGATCCAATCTACAGAAGGCAAATCGAACGGGCCGAAACATGCGCAACGTGACAGCATCCTGACCGATCGATTAGATCTAACAATTCACGCCAGAAGATGGGGTTTACTATTGATGAGGCAACACGGCACGATCCCGATTGTTCGATGAAGATCTAATGATCAATAGCTCCCGGTCCAAGTGATGGCAGCACGGCGGCGCAGCTCCACCGGACGTGAAGACGACGACGCTTCAAATGGCGCTCCGGCGAGTTCCCGGCGATGAGACGTTGCGGATCCTACACGGCACGACGCGAAGACCTCAAATCTGCAACCGGTACGACGAAAGATGGCTTGACGGCGGCACCACGGCGAGAAAATGAGCGGCGGCACTACGAAACTCCGGTAAGCTCTAGCGTACGAACGGCGGCGGTGTGAGCGTCGGCGGCTAGGGCTATGGATGCACAAGCTCACAGTGATCCTTGGGCAGCTACCCTCCCCCTTTATAGTCTCGGTAAATGCGCGCAAAAAGGAAACCTAGCCCCTACACGGCAGCGGCGACGAATCGGCGATGGATCCGGAATCCCGATCCAAGACGACGATGGACAGGTGTCCGATCGATGATCAACGACTGTGATCACTCGCACCGTGGCACGATCAGATCCTTCCTAATCCAATGGATCCGATCCAATCTTAACAAAATCAACGCGACACAAACTCCACCACCTGCTCTTGATCCAACGGCCCACGGTTACTAGGGTTTCTAATCGCTCTCAGTCGTCCGATCTAACATCCAACGACTACCATCAAACCTTCTCGAAGATAGGCCTTTGGGCCACCGACACAAGCGACCGGGCCGCACAGTGCTGGGCTCTAGCCCATCACTGTTCATTTGATTTTCCGCAGATTTCCTTTTAAAAAAATTACAGGATTTAGTTTAATTAGTGTTAGGAAATGAAAATATTAGGAAAAATCCAAGAAAATTCTCATAAAGACTTTGAGACATTTTGAACTAAATAAAAATATTTTTGGCAAAACTTTATATTAACTCTTCTTATATTTAATTAATTTTATCGAAAGGCCAATATACTTAATTTGAAATAAATCCAAATAAATTCCAGAAAATTTTTATAAATTCAGAAAAGTCATAAAATGCATAAATAAAAATTAAAATAATAAAGGTAAATTTTGGGATGTTACACATGTCTTCAAGCTTTCTAAAGCTTTATATGGACTTAAGCATGCCCCTAGAGCTTGGTATGAGAGGCTTAAGTCCTATCTTTTTAGTCATGGTTTTAAGACGGGTATAGTAGACAAAACTCTGTTCATCAGAGAACTGGATTCTCATTTTTCTCATCCAGATTTATGAGGATGATATTATCTTTGGAGGCTCTTCGTACTCTCTTATGTCTCAATTTTCAAATGTGATGAGCACATAGTTCGAGATGAGCATGATGGGCGAGTTGAGCTACTTCCTCGACTTCCAGATCAAGCAGACTCGGGAGGGCACCTTCTTGCATCAAGGCAAGTACTCTCGAGACCTCATCCGCTTCGACATGTCTGATGGGAAGCTGGTGATGACTCCTATGGCCACCACTGCTGTCCTCAAGCCTGATTAGGATGGTGATCCAGTTGATCAGAAGGAGTTCTGGAGCCTGATCGGCTTCCTCTTGTACCTTACTTCTTCGAGGCTGGACATACATTTTGCTGTGTGTCTGTGTGCTCTATTTTAGGATTCTCCTCGCACCTCTCACCACCAAGCGGTGAAGCGCATCTTCAGGTACCCTCGAGCTACC
Organism: Otatea glauca; assembly: GCA_036346275.1. Lineage (NCBI taxonomy): Eukaryota > Viridiplantae > Streptophyta > Magnoliopsida > Poales > Poaceae > Otatea > Otatea glauca. Next base: position 13,132,824 of record CM070716.1, on the reverse strand, counting down.
ACTGATTATGGTATTTGGTACTCTTCTTCTTCTTGTCTGTCCCTTAGAGCCTTTTTCGATGCAGATTTTGCTGGTTGTAGAATAGATAGGAAGAACACTTCTGGCACTTGCCAATTCATTGGCACTTATCTTGTTTCTTGGTCATCTAGGAAGCAATCCGGAGTTGCACAGTTCAGCGCTGAGGCTGAGTACGTTGCTGCAACCAGTTGCTATAGTCAGGTGCTTTGGATGAGATAGACCTTGCGGGACTTTGGGTTAGAGATAGAGAGTGTTCCACTTTTCTGTGACAATACTTCTGTTATTTACATTGCTAAAACCTAGTGCAGCATTCCAGGACCAACCATGTAGGCATTAGATATCACTTACTTAGGGACCATGTGGAGAAGGGTGATATAGTGCTTCATTTTGTGGAGAGTGGCCACCAGATTGCTGATATCTTTACCAAGCTTTTGGATAGCTCTAGGTTTGTGTCCTTGAGAGGAGAGCTTCGAGTTGTGTGCCCTTACGGCATCTCTTGAGAGAGAGCTAATTTGTATACTATGTATTATATATGTTTTCTTCCAGTATTTCCTTTATTTTGCATCTTCTGGGTGTTATTGGGCTTATTTCTATAGTTTTGAGTTCACTTCACATAGACTTCTGGCATGCTTTGCATAGACCTCTCATCTTATGCTATAGGTTGATATCATGTACAATTAGCTATTCTCTCTTCTCTCTAGGTTGAGTTCCCTCACAGTCTTATAAGTCTAGCAGGTGTTGGGCCCTCTGGGTAAATAGGGTCTGTGTGCACTTCTTAGCTTGGGATCTAGAGTCAGCTTTCCTATGACAGTCATTGGGGAAGATGAGAGCGAGTTTGAGCAGTAGTGTTCTCTACTATCTTTTCTATGCTCTATAGCCATCCAGTTTTGCAGTTTCTCGACTTCTTCTCCTCATTCTGCGTTTCTGGTTTCAATTGATTTCATTTGGACCTTCTTTGAGCTTAATTCTGCTAATAACTCAACTTGAACGAGATTTATGTTTAAAATTAATTCACTTGTTGAGGGGGAGTTTGAGAATCTGCTTCATGCATTGCATATAGATTTCATTTTCTGTTTTTTGAGCTTTGTCTATTATGCAAATGAACTATGTTTCATGCTATGCACCGTTCTACTTTTCTGAAGAACATAGCTATATTAAATATGTCCATGTTCATTTTGATTCATCTTGCTAAGCTTGTTAAAGTTTGAAAATTAAAGCTTTAAAATGAAAACTTGATGAAACATGTTGCTTTTACTTGCTATGTTTCCTCTCTAGGTGGATATGCCATTATTTGTGAAATTTTGGATTTCTACTAGAGTCCCTATAGCAACATGGGTGAAACTAGGTAGATCCATACTCGAGTCCTTCATATGCTCATAAATCTATGTGCTAAAATGGAAACAAAAAATTTACTCTTTTTGTGCAAATTGATCTCAACACCTTACATTCAAAAGACTGCCTCCCATTGCACTTGGGATGAACATGGACTGTATCGTGTATGACCAAGACCATCCTCTTAAGAGCACTTCTTGAGATGGTGGACTATGGCTTGAGTCAATCAATTGAAAAATGCAAATAAAAAAACAACATAAGTGGGTAAAGAATGCAAATAATGTTACACATTTGCACCCCACTATGTCAATTGAAATCTTAAAGAAAAATTTGCATTGAAGATAATTGAGCCCGAAGGACCTTGTATGCACTTCTAGCTTTCCCAAAGTGTTGAGTAGGTTGAACTCTAGATTTCCAATTGATCCATTGTATGGTGTTGCCTCTAGTTTAGAAACCATGCTAAGTGTTGCAATTGTTCAATAATGCAAAAATGGTATAGTCTTATTTGTGCTTGCTAGTAAAATTGACATTTGCACTTGAACATGTCTTAGTTTAGCATAATCTAAACTTGAGTAGCTTGGTGTCATTCATTGTGTATATGGTCACATGGATAATTTTCAAAGCTCTTTTACGATGCATTTCATGCATACATGTGTAAAGGGAGCGAAAATGCCATCTTGATGCCTATATTGCCAAAGGGGGAGTAATGATATTAAAGGCATCATTAAATGATAAAAATGTGAATGCATCTTGGTTCTCATGATCTTGGCAAAAACTTGCTAATTCTAAGGATCATAAGCATATTTGAGCTTTTTGTGAGTTTTATTGGATTTTTAGAGCCTTTGTGGAAAACTTGCTCTTTCTTTGGTTTTGCTCTAAAATTCTTCTTGTCAACTTGGTCATGATCTTATTTTCTTTCTCTTTGGACCAAGTTGTATTTGCATTCAAATTGCTTTCTCTTTCTTCTTTCAAACTCAAATTATGCCTTTTGGGTGTTTGTCAATATACTCATCAATGGGGAGATTGAAAGACCATATGTGGAGGTCTATCCTTGATGCTGATGAGTAATTGACTGTGTTTTAGCATGTTGACCTTGAGTTTGAGTTTGATTCGAATTAGATATCAATTTCAAACATTTTGAGGGCTGTCAGGCTAAGGGCGGCACTACCAGCCTAGGTGAAGGACCATGTGGAGGTCCATCCATGTTTGTCATGAGTATTTGACTTTATTTGAGCAAGGTGTGCTCAAGTTTGAGTTTGATTTGGATTGATTTTCAAAATGAAGCAATTTGAGTTGTCTCTGCCAGGAGTGGCAGTACCGGTCGTATGGACGCCGTAGCGATGAGTTGGATGGTTTATATTGCATATCATTGTGGGCATTGCTATGTGAGGAGTTTCCTTGTTTTTGATGGTTGCAGGACGACGGTGCTAGGTCATGGTGAGGCGAAGGATGACCGGGACTAGGCGAGAAGCGTCGGAGATCCAGACGGTTGGGAGATCGCCGGAAGATGATCGGAGACGGAGTCCGGGCAAGTCAAGAAGACAAGGAAAGGAGATGATGCTAGCTACATGTCGCGTGGATCAATGAGGGCCGTCGGATTGAGGTCTAGTTGATAGGTTAGTGGGTCTAGGTAGTATGTTTTGAAAACCGTGCAAGAAAACCTGGTATGTGTGTGGGTTTTGGGTTAGCCCTTGCATGGCTGTGTGTGTGGGTTAATCCTAGCCCTTAGATGAGTGCTCTAGGGTTGATGGACTCATCCAAGAGTGGTAGGTGGCCCAAGAGTAGTATAAATAGGGGTGGAGGGGTAGCCTCCTTCCCTTGAAAGTTTTGAGGTTTGTGAATGCTCCTTTGAGCTTTGCCCACATGAAAGTGAGGCTTTGTAACCTCTCCTTTCCAGAAATGAAAGTTTTATCCATCCACCTCTGAATTTATTTTGTGCATTTATATTATGTCTTTACTTTACGCATTTTAAATTCAGCATTTACTTTCCCGCAATTACATTCTCGCAATTTACTTTCATGTAATTTGGATTTGCCTCCCCTCTTTCTAAATGCTACTGATCTTGGATGTTTTGAGTGTGTTCATATGGTTTTACATCTTTTTTGCACTCTTGGATTGAGTAGAGAACATCTTTTCTTTCAAGTTCCAACTTTGTTCAGAACTTGTTCTTCGCGCAGCAGTCAGTGTTTGATTTCTATAAAAATCTAGAAAAATCTTTTTCATGTGATTCTTAATGGAGGAGGTGTAGGACTCTGATATACATTTGCAGAAAAATTTTGGAGTTCATTTGTTGCACCGTTTGGGCGTCATGAGGTGAAAACCGAGCCCCAAAATTTCTGCTCGAAGTTCTTGACCAGACTGTGTTCTTAGATTTTTCTTGTTTTTTGTGTAAGGATTTTTGAGGAGAAATTTTGGTGGACTTCTTCAAGACTCTGATACTCATGGGGAGAAAAAGTCTCAAAATTTTGTGAGCTGCAGAAACCCACCAACCTCCTGTGCAAATTGAGGGCAAGTTCTGAAAATTCTGCTTTTGCTTTTCTGAAAGTGACTATTGTGATTTGAATTGATGTCCTTTCTAAAAGCAAGAGTTCGAATTGATTCCTCTTATCTTGGACACTAGACAACCAGTATTATGACTCAAAAATCCCCACATATTTTATGGTACTTATCCATTCTAGCTTGGGGTACACATAGTTGTCTAGTTTTTCAGGTTTTTCACGATTTCCTTTGAGCGATCTTGTCGAGGTTTTTGTTGGAGTATTTTTGGGGAAATTTTATTTGCGACCATTCACCCCCCTCTATTCGCCAACTTGGTCCTTCAATTGGTATCAGAGCCGGTTTTCCTCTTCCATAGATCTTGACCGGTCTCAAGAGCCATGACGACGGACAAATATTCCACCAAGCCTCCCATCTTTAATGGAGTTGATTTTTCTTTTTGGAAGTCTCGGATGGAGTCATACACCACTGCCCAGGGTTACCTGATATGGCAGAAGGTGAAACTCCCGTATGAGGTTCCTGCTGATGAAAATGTCACGGCCATCAATATGGTTGACGTTGAGGCGAATGCTAAGGCAAGGAACATTCTCATACAGGGTCTTAGCCGCGGTGAGTATGATAGGATTTCTCACCTTCGCTCCGCTCAAGAGATTTGGGTAACCCTCGATGCTTACCATAAGGGCTCTACTCAAATCAAGACAGTGAGGCAGGACCAGTTCAAGCACGAGTACAACAAATTTGATCAACGTGCTGGTGAGAGTCTCGACGAGTGTTTTGGTCGGTTTATGAAGATTTTGAGCGACCTCCGAGCAGTTGGTTGCATATACCATGACTCGGACAATGCTCGGCATTTCTTGACCGCACTCGACCTTCGGGTTTGGGAGATGAAGGTGACCACCATCAAGGACACCACCGACTTATCGACTCTGACTCTTGACGGGCTTTATTCCCGCCTCAAGACTCATGAGATCGATGTCGTCTCTCGGAAGACGAAATTTCAGTCGATGGCTTTGGTCACCGATCCTATTGGATCTTCTTCTTCTGATCCTTCTATTGGTTTCTCTCTTTTCGCCCTTTGCGAGCTAAGCGATGACCAACTGGAAAAATTTCCAGAAAATGAGCTTGCTCTTCTCGCTCGCAAGTTTTCTCATGCATACAAGAGGGTGAGAGAGAGGAAGAGAGGTGGCATGATCACCTGCTTCGAGTGTGGTGGCCCCAACCACATTCGAGCGAACTGTCCCAAGCTGGAGAAGGGCAAGAACGACGTTGGCGGTTCGGGCAAAAATGACTACACCGACAAGAACCGCAACAAGAAGCATCCAGTTCGTGAACCGGCACACGAGAAGAAGTACCGCAACTTCTCCAAGAACAAGAAGCTCTTCCACCGCGTCCTCGCCGCGCTTGACGACATCAACCTCTCCGACACGGAGACATGGAGCGACGAGGGCGAGGATGATCCGCAAGAGAAGAAGGGTGGCGACGACTTCTCCGGCATGTGCTTCATGGCCGACACCAACGACATCAGCGACTCCGAGCTCTACAGCGACTCGGATGAGGTACCCTCCTATGACCAGCTCAACGAAGCTTTCTGCAAATTAGAAAAATTTCATGCTAGAGCTAGAGCTAGGTGTACGGAGCTTGAGAAGGAAGTAGGTACCTTGACTCAGGAGTTAGCTTCACTTAGATCTTCTCCCTCCCGAGTCACTGATGATTGCTCTTTGTTTGATGCTATTCTTGTGGAGTTGGACAACCTAAGGACCATACATGATAGTGTGTTGCTGAACTTGATGGTTTTAGGTTGAAGAATGCTAGCACTAGTTCTGTTGATGCTATTCCTATTGAGGCTAGTTTTCTTCATGCTCACTCCACTCCATCATGTGCTAATTGCCCTAAATTGCTTGCCGAAATTGATGCCATGAGCGAACACCTTAGAAAGCTTTCTGTTAGAAATGATGAACTTGAATTGCATGCTTCTAAGGACCCAGTCAGCTCATGTGAGGGCTGTAGGCAACTAAAACTTGACAATGATGCTTTGAATGTCAAGTCTGATCAACTTGCTAAGGACTTACTAGTTAAGTCAAAAACTGGTTGCTTGCTGTGTGTTGGGGTTAAGGATGATGTGGATCAAATCCATGTCGAGCTTAGGAAGAAGTTAAAAGACCAAACCCTTAGGATTAGAGATGCTCCTTCTGTTTCTTGTGAGACCCTCAAGATTGAGGCAGCTGTGCTAGGGAACAAAAGCACGTTTGAGAGATCTTCTCTTTCTCTTCGGTTCTTCTTCTTCCTCTCCTTCCCCTGTTCTTCTTGTGCTTCTTTCTTCCGAGATTGCCAGTATCTTATGAGCACTCTCGAGAAGTTTGTTGGAGTCAAGAAGAAGCTCAATCTTATTCTAGACCAATCCAAGATTAGTAGATTCAATCAAGGTCTAGGATTTGATCCCTTGGAGCACGCTCGGGCGGATCCTCCCACCATTGTGCGCGGCTCCAAGAGTGGTGAGATTGTGGTAGCTCCCAGAGTGAGTACCACCGTGTTTAGGTCCGCTGGGGTTGTCCATAGGACTTCTGACCAGAAGGGTGTTACTCCTATTGCTTCTACCTCTAGCAAGGCGAAATACACATGCACCTTCTGTAAGAAGGATGGTCACCTAGTATATTTCTACTTCAGCCGCGCCAAGATCACTCGGCGTGAGCGTGTTGCTGCTCTTAGGGGTATTCAGGGTCATTCCCAGATTTTGAGTGCTCCTAAGACACACACTGCTTCTAGACAGGTTAGAGAGTCGCCTGTTTTTGGGCAGCGTACAGGACTTGGTTTTCATGCTAGTTCTTCGAGTTTTAGTCTTGGAGTTGTTCGTAGTCAGTCTTTCCGCCGTCCTCTTGATATTCCTCATTTTTCCCATCGAGGTAGATATCAGCGGCGTAAGGTGTTTTCCGGTAGGAGATCAAGGCAGCCTTACTGGGATGGTCCAGCTTTTGCACCACGGCGTGCCAACCCGCTTTGACTCCTAGATTATCTACCGAGTTGCTCTGATCGTGAGAGTTGAGCGTCGAGAGACACTCGAGTCGATCTTCTTCGTGGTTGGTACTGCGAGGTGTCGTATGGTTCAGTATTGGGTTCCTAAGTCTTCACTCTATCCCAGTACTGAGTCATCTTTCTCTCTTGTGTCTTGATCAGGTTCGTCCGGATGGGAAAGGGGGATGTTTGAATGGTTGACTCGGTTGTTCTCGTCATATGACCGAGATTCTCGTTGGTTCTCTTCCCTAGTCCGAGCCCCCGGTGATGAGTTAATCACTTTTGGGGATGCATCTTCAGGTAGAGTCATTGCTAAAGGTACCATCTGCATTAACCAAAATTTCATTCTTAAAGATGTTGCCTTAGTAAGTAAGCTGCAATACAATCTGCTCTCTGTTTCTCAGCTTATCGATGACTCTTTCGAGGTAAGCTTCAAGAGTAATGCCTGTAGAATCCTTGATTCATCAGGAGGGTTAGTTTGACGGATTTCTAGATTTGGGAGAGTCTTTCGTGCTGATTTTTCTGCTTCTTCCGAGACTCTCTTCGATGTTTGATTGTTTCGAGTCCGTGATCTCTCCTTCGGCATAGGAGACTTGGTCACATTGGTTTTGATCATTTGACCCGAGTTAGCGACCACGATCTCATTCGGGTTTGCCCAAACTCAAGATGGTCAAAGACTTAGTTTGCTCTCCTTGCCGACATGGCAAGATGGTTCTCGCTTCTCATCCTCCGACCACCGTAGTGATGACTAATGCACCGGACAGCTTTTACATATGGACACCGTTGGTCCGGCTAGAGTGCAATCGAGAGGAGGAAGTGGTATGTTCTTGTCATCGTTGATGATTTTTCTAGATACTCTTGGGTATTCTTCATGGCCTTGAAGGATGAGACTTTTCTCACTTCAGGGGTTTGATCAAGATGGGTTGTCTATTGAGCTCCCCTGTGCATTACGAGCTATCTGCAGTGATAATGGCACGGAGTTCAAGAATTCCTACTTTGAGAGTTTCTGTGTGGAGTCTGGTTTAGAGCATCAATTCTCTTCTCCCTACGCCCCTCAGCAGAATGGCGTAGTGGAAAGGAAGAACAGGACCTTGGTTGAGATGGCCAGGACAATGCTAGACGAGTACAATACCCCTAGGAAGTTTTGGGCTGAGGCTATAGCTACTGCTTGCCATGTTTCTAATCGCGTGTTTTTGAGAGCACATATGTATCGCACTTCTTATGAGTTGAGGTATGGGCGAAAGCCCAGTGTGTCTCATTTTCGCGTTTTCCGCAAGTGTTTTATCTTGAAGTCTGGTAACCTAGATAAGTTTGAGTCTCGCTCTTCTGATGGTATCTTTCTAGGTTACTCGACTTCTTCTCGTAGCTATAGGGTCTGGAGTGTTGATGCGCATAGGATCATAGAGACCAGTGATGTGACCTTTGATGAGGCTAGCCCAGGAGCTAGACCTGATGTTTCAGGCTCTTCTTATCCCTCCGAGACCATCTTTGTAAAAGATGAGGATGATGCAGATGATGGTGTTCCACCGGATCCAGTCCCCTCTTCACCTGAGGTGCCTCTTGTTTCCATTTCTGCACCTCAGGGAGACCAGCCCTTGCCTTCCGACTCTCCTTCAGCTAGTGGCTCTGCTCCTACCTCTTCTGTGCATGAGGTAGAGACCACTTCTGTTTCTGGACCTCCCCGTCATATTCAACGTTCTCATCCACCTGATCAGATCATTGGTGATCTGTTTGAGCGGGTCACTCGATCAAAATCTGGATTGTCCAGTTTCTGCCTCCACACTGCCTTCGTTGCCTCCTTTGAGCCGAAGGATGTTTCTCATGCATTATCCGATGAATCGTGGATTAATGCTATGCATGAGGAACTTGATAACTTTGAGAGGAACAAGGTATGGCAGCTTGTCGAGCCCCCATCTGGTGATAATGTCATTGCGACCAAATGGGTGTTCAAAAACAAGCAGAGTGAGGATGGGGTTGTCATTCGCAATAAGGCTAGGCTAGTTGCACAGGGCTTTTCTCAGGTTGAGGGTCTTGATTTTGAGGAGACCTTTGCCCCTGAGCTAGACTAGAGGCTATTAGGATCCTGCTTGCATTCTCTGCATCCCAGGGCTTCAAGCTCTATCAAATGGATGTCAAGAGTGCATTCCTCAATGGGTATATTGAGGAAGAGGTTTATGTCAAACAACCTCCAGGATTCGAGAACCCCATGTTTCCGAGTCATGTATACAAGCTTTCCAAAGCTTTGTATGGACTCAAGCAGGCCCCCAGAGCATGGTATGAGAGGCTCAGGTCTTATCTTCTCAGCCATGACTTCAAAATGGGCATAGTAGACAAAACTCTGTTCATCAGACACCATGAGTCTCATTTTTTTCTTGTCCAGATTTATGTAGACAATATCATTTTTGGTGGCTCATCTCATTCGCTTGTGTCTCAGTTTTCTGAGGTGATGAGCACAGAGTTTGAGATGAGTATGATGGGCGAGTTGAGCTACTTTCTTGGCTTTCAAATCAAGCAGACTCGGGAGGGTACTTTCTTGCATCAAGGCAAGTATACCCTTGGCCTCCTAAGGCGCTTCGATATGTCTGATGGGAAGCCGGTGATGACTCCTATGGCCACCACTGCTGTCCTCGAGCCCGATGAGGATGGTGAGCCTGCTGATCAAAAGGAGTTTCGGAGCATGATCGGCTCCCTCTTGTACCTCACCGCTTCGAGGCCGGACATACATTTCATTTGTGTGTGCGTGCGCTCGATTTCAAGCTTCTCCTCGCGCCTCTCACCGCCAGGCGGTCAAGCGCATCTTCATGTACCTTCGTGTTACCACTGATTATGGTATTTGGTACACTTCGTCTTCTTGTCTATCTCTTAGAGCTTTTTCCGATGCCGACTTTGCTAGCTGTAGGATAGGTAGGAAGAGCACTTCTGTCACTTGCCAATTCATTGGCACTTCTCTTGTTTCTTGGTCATCTAGGAAGCGATGCAGGGTTGCACGACCCACCGAGGCCGAGTATGTTGTCTGACCGATTCTGTTGTAGTCAGGTGCTTTGGATGAGATCGACCTTACGGGACTATGGTTAGAGATAGAGAGTGTGCCACTTTTCTGTGACAACACTTCAGCTATTTGCATTGCTAAAAACCCAGTGCAACATTCCCGAACCAAACACATTGATATTAGATATCACTTCCTTAGAGACCATGTGGAGAAGGGAGATATCGCGCTTCAGTTCGTAGAGAGTGACCTTCAATTAGCCGATATCTTCACCAAGCCTTTGGATAGCTCCAGATTTGTTGCCTTGAGGAGTGAGCTTGGAGTCGTGAGCCCTTACGGCCTTTCGTGAGGGGGAGCTGGTTTGTATATTATGTATTATATGTTTTTCTTCCAGCTTTTCTTTTCTTTGTATTTCTTTTGGGTGACTTTGGGCTTGTTTTCTTGAGTTGAGTTCACTCACTTAGACTTCTGGCATGCCTTCCATGGACCTCTTATCTTGTGCTTTAGGTTGCTATCATGTGTGATTAGATGTTCTCTCTTCTCTCTAGGTTGAGTTCCTCACAGTCTTATAAGTCTAGTGTATTGGGCCTCCTAGGTAGACAGGTGCGTGTGCACTCCTTAGTTGGGATCTAGAGTCGACTTCCTATATGTCCTTTGGGAAAATAAGAGCGAGTCTAAGCCGTAGTGAGTCTCTTGTATCTTTTCTATGCTCTATAGCCATCCAGTTTTGCAGTTTCTCGACTTCTTCTCCTCATTCTGTTTTTCTGGTTATTATTGAGTTCATTCGGTTTTTCTTTGTGCCTAATCTTGATAATAACTCAACTTTAACCAGATTTGACCTTAAAATTGATTCATTTGTTGAGGGGGAGTTTGGGAATCTGTTCATGCATTGCATATAGACTGCATTTCCTGTTTAATGAGCTTTGTCTATTATGCAATTGATTTCTTCTTCATGCTATACACCATGCTACATCATATGGAGGAAATCACTAGCTCAGATATGTCCAAGTTCATTTAACTTGCTAAGCTTTAAAATGAAAAAAGACTTAAATGAAAAACTTGATGAAACTTTTTACTTTTACTTGCTAGGTTTCTTCTCTAGAGGTTTGTGCCATAATTTGAGAAATTTTGGAGTTCTGTAGAGTCCCTATAGCAACTTGGGTGAAACTAGTTTGATCCATGCTAGAGTCCTTCAATTGCTCATGAATTATTGTGCTAAAAATGAAAATTAAACAAAATTGACTCTTCTTGTGCACATACGACTCAACACCTTGCATTCACAAGACCGCTTCCCATTGCACTTGGGATGAACTTGGAATACATCGTGTTTGACCTAGACCATCCTCTTAAGTGTTCATCTTGAGATGGTTGCATACGTCTTGAGTTAATTGGTTGTCAAAAGAAAATGCAATTAAATTAAAAAACAAAGACATATGTCACTACAAGAATCAGGGAAAAATTCGTGGGCCAAAAACCCACGAATTTAAGCTAAAACCCACGAATTTAATTTAAATTCATGAGCAAACCGTCGAATTTAGTTCACGAATTTAACTCGACGAAATTAATTAATTAAATTCATGGGTACCCACGAATTTAAGTTAAATTCGTGGGTTTCTGCTAAGGCCACGAATTTAATTGGGTTTCTGAGTTAAATTCGTGGGTTTAATAAACCCACAATTTAAGCAGTTAAATTGTGGGTTTATTAAACCCATTTATTTATTAAATAATTGGGCTAAAAACCCACGATTTATCGATTAAATTCGTGGGTTTATTAAACCGACGAATTTAATCTGATAAATTCGTTGGTTTTTTAGCCCACGAATTTAATCTGATAAATTCGTGGGTTTATTAAACCCACGAATTTAAATAGATTAAATTCGTGGGTTTAATAAACCCACGAATTTAACTGTCATTTTTACAAAAAAAAATGTATATATATCCAAATGTATGTATTTTTATATATATATATGTATCGCACTCAATACATATATACATATATCCAAATGTATGTATTTTTATATATATATATATATGTATCGCACTCAATACATATAACAACTAAAGAAGAAAAGAAAAGGCAAAAAGAAAATTGAAACTAAAAATTGCTAAGCGAAGAATAAATAAGAAGGATCATCTATTTTGTTCAAATCTAATCAGAAACACTAACACAAAAGACAAACTCCACAATGAAGTTCAAGCGAACGAAGAATTAACAAACGAGACACCAAACCTATTACGATTACTAAAATCAAACCAACCTTTTAACTCTTCAAACCGGCTTAAAACTAAGTCTCCGAAATGTACAAAATTTCGCATGACCTCTCTTGTAAATAGGACATCCACTCAGAGACAAAAAACATTTGCGTTATAATATATATATCAATCACTCAAACCAGAAGGAGACATTCTAGCAGATCCTTAGATAATCCAATCACACATCCAACGGCAATTTGTAAACTACGCAATGACGTACAACACATTATAATCGCAATAGATACAATCCGCATTCCATTAAAATAAGTCCATCACAATAAGTCGATCACAACGTATCCATCACAACAAGTTATAAAGTACAACAGTTATACACCAATCGAGCTCACAATGGAATTCATGCCTCGGGGTTGTTAGAGTTGTGGGCGCTACCACCACCGTCGGCGCTATTGAAGATGTCTTCTATGATGTCATCGTTAGTACGTGCTGGAGGGCGTGACCTAGAAACCTGCAAGTTCAAGATTAACTTAGGTTGTGCTACAAGTAACATTATGCTGATTCACATGAATGTCAATATGAGAATATCAATAGTACTATTCAACCAAGACACAATATGAGAATATCAATATGACAGGTCAAGCTAAACAAGAACAGATACTATATATAAGAACTACACGTACGAGCTAGTCAAGATATGCTGCAATAATCATATGAACATCGAATGCTTGCTTCAAGAAAGCATCTGTGAATGCTTGCTTCAAGAAAGCATCCGTGATCTGCCCCCATTCCCTTGAGTGCCCCCCATCACTCCTCCATCCGTCATACATCGCCCTTCGATCGTCACCCATTATCAAAGCTAAACAAATGAAACAATGTCAACGTACGACCGTGGCTTAGGTGACAATGACAACCCTATTAGGAAAGATTTGTCCTAAACCCACCCAAGAATGGAGGCTATTGCATGTGACCTGTGACGTGCGCTACGAACCGAACGAAATTTCGGCAGCATAACCCCGCTGTTCTCCAAACGCACGCCTGATGCTGGTGCGTCGGAGAACAATAGGGTTATGTGGTCGAAATCACGTTTGGATCGCTCGCACGTCACAGGTCCTATGCAACAACCAACATTCTCGGGCTGTCCAAAATACGCTGGACAATTCCGGAACCGCGCACCTCACAAGCAAATGTAAGATGCGCCGTTCCCGAACGGGTGACGCCTATGCTCTCTACTGTTCGACACAAACCCTAAACTCTAACGTTATATACAACGGCAGCGAGAAAATAAAAATATATATATCATATGCAACGAATATAATATGAGATGAAATAACTTTAAACGAATATAAAAAGAGACGAAATATACCTTCTCCAACGCGGTGGGGCGCCGCGAGGGTCCGGGAGGGCGGGTGGCGCCAAGAACGGCGAGGCGTCACCACCGGGCGGCGCCGGCGATGGCGCGGCAGTTGGCGCGGCGGGCGCGACAGGCGGGCGGGTGGGGCGCCGCCGTCGGGCGGGCGTGGCGGCGTCTCGGCGACCGAGCGAGGCGGTGGCACGGCGAGGGGCGGCGGGCGCGGCGCCGGCGCGACGTCGGGCGGGCAAGGCGGCCGGGCGGCCGACCGGGCGACGTCGCGGGCGGAGGGCGGCCGGCCGACGGCGGGCGGCAGCGAGCAGAGCGGTGGGCGGGGCCGGGGCCGAGGGCAAGACGGCGGGGCGCAGCGGCCGGGCGGCCGGCGCTGGCGGCGCTGGGGCGGGGCAGGCGGCGGGCGCGCCGGGCGGGCGCGGCGGCGGGAGGAAGCGAGGCCGGGCGGTCGGCCGGGTCGCGGCGCGCGGCGGAGGGGCGGCCGGCCGGCGGCGGGCGGCGGCGAGCCGGCGGGCGACGGCCGGCTCGTGGCCGACCGGCGAGGGCGACGCGCGCGGCGGCTCGCCGGGCGGGGGCTGCGGTGGCGCGGGCGGCGGCGGCTTGGCGCGGCGCCGGGCCGGGTGGGTCTCGGCGCCGAGCGGCACAAGGTGGCGGGAGGGCGGCCGGTGGGGTGGCTCCGGCGGCCGAGTGGAGCGACCAGCAGGGGCGGGGGCGCGCAGCGGGAGGCAGGCGGCGGGCCGACGGCGCGGGGACAGGGGCGGCGGGCAGTGCCGTGAATGGGTCAGTGGCGGGCGCGGAGGGGGGCGGCGCGCGGCGCGCGGCGCGGGCGGGGAGGAGGCGGCGCGTCTCGCTGGGCCCGTAGTGTTTTTTGCGGGATAAATTCGTGGGTAAGGTGGGCCCACGAATTTAAAAGTTAAATTGTGGTAATTGGTGGCCCACGAATTTAAATTTTTAAATTCGTGGGTAATTTTTTGGCACACAAATTTAAATATTTAAATTCGTGGGTTACTTCTAGCCCACGAATTTAAGTGATTAAATTCGTGGGTTTCATTTTGGCCCACGAATTTAATTAAAAACGTGGTTTTTATACAAACCGACGAATTTAAATAAATAAATTCGTGGGTTTTTTTTGTTCCCATGAATTTAAAAAACCCACGAATTTTTCTCTGTTTCTTGTAGTGTGTGGGTAAAGAATGCAAATAATGTCAAACATTTGCACCCCGCTATGTCTTGTATGATGATAAATCAAAATTTGCATTAAGTGATAAATGAGCCCGAAGGACCTTGTATGCTCTTCTAGATTCCCCAAAGTGTTGAGTAGGTTGAACTCTAGGTTTTCCTTTTGATCCTTAGAGTGGCTATTCTTCTATTTTTTAAACTAAAGCTAAGTGTTGCACTTGTCAAATCTTGCTAAAAATGAAATATTCAAAACTAAGCTCGTATTTGCAGAGACAACTCAAATTTCTTCATTTTGAAAATCAAAACCATGTGGAGGTCCATCCATGTTTGTGATGAGTATTTGACTTTATTTGAGCAAGGTGTGCTCAAGTTTGAGTTTGATTTGGATTGATTTTCAAAATGAAGCAATTTGAGTTGTCTCTACCAGGAGTGGCAGTACCGGTCGTATGGACGCGGTAGTGATGAGTTGGATGGTTTATATTGCATATCAATGTGGGCAATGCTATGTGAGGAGTTTCCTTGTTTTTTATGGTTGCAGGACGATGGTGCTAGGTCATGGTGAGGCGAAGGATGACCGGGACTAGGCGAGGAGCGTCGGAGGTCCAGACGGTTGGGAGATCGCCGGAAGATGATCGGAGACGGAGTCTGGGTAAGTCAAGAAGACAAGGAAAGGAGATGATGCTAGCTAGATGCCGCGTGGATCAATGAGGGCCGTCAGATTGAGGTCTAGTTGATAGGTTAGCGGGTCTAGGTAGTATGCTTTGAAAACCCTGCAAGAAAACCCGGTATGTGTGTGGGTTTTGGGATAGCCCTTGCATAGCTGTGTGTGTGGGTTAATCCTAGCCCTTAGATGAGTGCTCTAGGGTTGAGGGACTCATCCAAGGGTGGTAGGTGGCCCAAGAGTAGTATAAATAGGGGTGGAGGGGTAGCCTCCTTCCCTTGAAGGTTTTGAGTTTTGTGAATGCTCCTTTGAGCTTTGCCCACATGAATGTGAGGCTTTGGAACCTCTCCTTCCAGAAATGAAAGTTTTATCCATCCACCTCTGAATTTATTTTGCGCATTTACATTATGTCTTTACTTTATGCAATTTAAATTCAGCATTTACTTTCCCGCAATTACATTCTCGCAATTTACTTTCATGTAATTTGGATTTGCCTCCCCTCCTTCTAAATTCTGCTGATCTTGGATGTTTTGAGTGTGTTCATATGGTTTTACATCTCTTTTGCACTCTTGGATTGAGTAGAGAACATCTTTTCTTTCAAGTTCCAACTTTATTCAGAACTTGTTCTTCGTGCAGCAGTCAGTGTTTGATTTCTATAAACATCTAGAAAACTCTTTTTCAAGTGATTCTTGTTGGAGGAGGTGAGAGACTCTGATATCCACTTGCAGAAAAATTTTGGAGTTCATTTGTTGCACTGTTTGGGCGTCATGAGGTGAAAACCGAGCCCCAAAATTTCTGCTCGAAGTTCTTGACCAGAATGTGTTCTTAGATTTGTCCTGTTTTTTTTGTAAGGCTTTTTGAGGAGAAATTTGGTAGAGTTCTTCAAGACGCTGATGCTCATAGGGAGAAAAAGTCTCAAAATTTTGTGAGCTGCAGAAACCCACCAACCTCCTGTGCAAATTGAGGACAAGTTCTGGAAATTCTGCTTTTGCTTTTCTGAAAGTGACTTTTGTTATTTGAATTGATGTCCTTTCTAAAAGCAAGAGTTTGAATTGATTCCTCTTTATCTTGGACACTAGACAACCAGTATTGTGACCCAAAAATCCCCACATATTTTATGGTACTTATCCATGCAAGCTTGGGGTACACATAGTTGTCTAGTTTTTCAGGTTTTTCACGATTTCCTTTGAGCGATCTTGTCGAGGTTTTTGTTGGAGTATTTTGGGAGAAATTTTATTTGCGACCATTCACCCTCCCTCTGTTCGCCATCTCAGTCCTTCACTAGGAGGTATATCGTTTTCTATTCGAGATAGCTCAGGTAAGATTTTAACTCGATCCAGCAAGGGTAAGGGAAAGAAATTTCAGCAAGGGAAAAGAATAGAAGACTGAGATGAGTCAAGAACAAACTACTCTTTCAAGTAGAGTCTTAATTAAGAAATTAATTTTGAAGATCCTAAAGAGACGACCAAACTATCTATGGCCAAGACCTACAATCAATATGGCTTTGATACCACCTCTGTCAGGACCCTAATATGCAAATCCAGACCCTCTGTGTATAATGCACTAGTCTAGGATCACGCTAGCGCACACAGGCATAACATCGGTAAATATCACAATCATACACAGCGAAAACATTATGAAAGACTTCATATATTAATTAATGCCTATTGAATGACCTTATTGGTCAACTTACATGACACCTCACAAGGATGAATAACAAATTAAACTGCAGCGGAATGAAAACGTAGATAAGCCTCCCAGTATACCACAGGCAACTGACAAGGCTTGCACCCTAAACATTCGTCTCCTTCTGGTACTCCTCTTCCAGCACTGATGTAGACTCCTCAACTGGTGATGTTGTTGGCAAGGGTAAGTACTTAAAGCACCCAACAAGTTGTGCACAGAATGCAATTCTATATAAATATATGCAAAGCTTATTCCAAAGGAATGGCTAACATGGCTCTTTTGCAGTAAAGCAGCATTTGTAAATGGATACAGTAAGTAGATTGTAAAGACAATAAAACAAACAACAGTATAGATAGATTTAGCAATTCTGAAGTAAACCATGTTTCCAATCCTAAGTTAAATTCCAAACCATCCAATGGCAACCTGCCATCCATCCCAAGTTTTCATTTTATAAGTTCTAACCCTTAACTGTAATTCCTGAGGTTTGCTCAATAATGCGAGTACGGCTATCCGAATAGATTTACACTCTACAGTGGTTATGCACTTTACCCACATGACATGATCGTGTCTTGTTGCCATGCATTTAACACAATTCCTTTGGTGTGTCGGCGGAGAGATCATGACAAAGCCTTTACAAAGATCTGCCTTAACCTAGACTACCCGCTAAGGTTTCAACACTGGCTGGTCTGGTTACCACATCCAGGGCCTCCTCTAGCACCATGTGAGTTGATCCATGCGAGGTCTGGTTACCACAACCTAGGACTCACACTGTCATTGGTAGTACCAAAGCTAAAACATTGCTAATTAATCAGCTAGGCTGTCCCATACCAGACATGTGGTTGCATGCTTGACACAGGTCAAAGGCTTGCAAGGTTAAGTCCTTAAGATGATCGAGGCAAGACTTCCACATACCCTTTGCCATTCGGCCCACCATGGCACACTTATCCCAATCTAAATGATTACCACCCCAGTTGACTAGCAAGCACCACGTGCCTCAACAATTCAACATCGTTTGCGTGACATCCCGCGCCACAACAACTCAATCTCATTGTGTGACAACACCTAACACACCAATTCATTAACATGTTTCATATTCCATTAGTCAAGATTAAACATTGATGTTTCAAGTACATGTGATGACGTGGCATGGCTAAGCATACTAACACGGTCTAACTAACCCATGTTGATTTTAGTATTAACCAACTATAATGAGCCAATCTAGCATGACAAATAAATCATGGTGTACAAATGACAAGGTAGGGTATAGATCAAATTGGTAGATTAACTAAGTCCCAATTTAATTTGAAACGATTGTATACATGAAATAATATGCAATAGAGTAAAAAAACAATATAGCAATTTTATAAACATGGGTTCAACATGATCAAAGCACAACTTACCTTAGAATATCCCTTATTCTTGTTCTGGACCTTAGTCTTGAATCAACGATTCCTCCTTGGACACTCCAAATACTTTAACATCTATGCGAAACGAGAGAGAAAGCCAAATAAACACCAGAATAGAGAGCAAAAAAACTGTAAAAATCAAATAAAATTAACCATTAAATAGATTTCAATTTTAAAATTTTTTAGAAATTTGAATCACCTCAATCGGAGCTCGTATGAGAGAGAACAGACTC
The DNA here is from genome assembly GCA_036346275.1 of Otatea glauca. Classification (NCBI taxonomy): domain Eukaryota; kingdom Viridiplantae; phylum Streptophyta; class Magnoliopsida; order Poales; family Poaceae; genus Otatea; species Otatea glauca. The sequence continues at coordinate 13,114,247 of CM070716.1, read as the reverse complement.
GTGAAAGATTAAAAAATCTAAAAATCAGAAAATAAAATAATAAAACGAATTATTTTTATACTAAAAATCTATTTATTGCGCAACGCTGGCATCAGCCTTGACATCAGTATGGGTCTGTACCAATAGGAATCTGCCGCATGTCCTCGGTGTATGCACCCGATCCACGAACCTCCTATGGTTCACCGTGCACCCGGTGTGCACGAGCCACGTGTGGCTTACATCACCTATGCTTCAATTTGAAAATCCAATTTAAATCAAACTCAAACCAAAGCACTCTAAGCTCAAATTTAGTCAAATACTCATCAAAAACATGGGTAGACCATCACATGGTCGTTCAATCTCCCCCTTGATGAGTATATTGACAAACAACACAAAAAGGCATAAATTTGAGTTTGAACAAAGAAGAAAGCAATTTTAGTTGCAAAGTCAAACTTGATCCAAAGAAAAGAATTGAGATCATGACCAAGTTGACGAAAGGGATTTTGGAGCTAAAGCTAAAACAAAGAGGATTTGGATTTTTGAGTTAAATTTAAGAAAGAGCAAGTTTTCCACAAAAAAAACTCTAAAATCCAATCATAAGTGACAAATGTGATTATGATCCATAAGAAATAGCAAAATTTTAGAAAGATCATAAGAACAAAATAAGAATTCACATTTTTATCCTTTTAATGATGCATTTTCTACGTTTTCTCCCCCTTTTGGCAATATAGGCATCAAAATAGCAATTTCTCCCTTTTTATGTATTCATGAAATACACCTAAAGAGCTTTGAAGATTATCTAATTGGTCATAATGACAAAATATGACACCAAGCTCATCAATTTCAGATAATAACTAAACTAAGACATGTCCAAGAGCAAAATAGCAAGCTTAGTTTAGAATATTTCATTTTAGCAAGATTTGACAAGTGCAAAACTTAGCAATAGTTTCAAAACTAGAAGCAAAATCACTCATAAGATCAAATGGAAAACCTAGAGTTCAACCTACTCAACACTTTGGGGAATCTTGAAGTGCACACAAGGTCCTTCGAGCTCATTTATCAATTAATGCAATTTTTTCTTTAAGACTTTGAAAGGCATAGCGGGGTGCAAATGTTTGACATTATTTGCATTCTTTACCCACTTATGTTTTTTTATTTGCATTGATTTTAAAGCAAATGACTTAAAGCTCTATTCGACCATCTCAAGAAGAACTCTTGAGAGGATGGTCTTGGTCATACACGATGCATTCCAAGTTCATCCCAAGTGCAATGGGAAGGTATCTTGTGAATGTAAGGTGTTAAGTCTAATGCGCACCAAGAAAGTCATTTTTGCTTAATTTTCATTTTTAGCGCATTGATTCATGAGCAAATGAAGGACTCTAGTATGGATCAAACAAGTTTCACCCATGTTGCTATAGGGACTCTAGTGATATCCAAAATTTCACGAATCATGGCAAATACATGTAGAGAAGAAACTTAGCATGTAAAAGCATCATGTTTCATCTAGTTTTAATTCAAAGCTTTCAATTTTCAAATTTTAACAAGCATAGCATGATAAATGAACTTGGATATGCTAGTGATTTTCTTCAAATGATGTAGCATGGTGTATTGCATGAAGATTAAATCATTTGCATAATAGACAAAGCTCATAAAAAAGAAAATGCAGTCTATATGCAATGCATGAACAAATTCCCAAACTCACCCTCAACATGTGGATCAATTTTAAGCACAAATTTTGGTTCAAGTTGAGTTATTTGCAGAGTTAAGCTCAAGGAAAAACCAAATGAACTCAAATGAAACCAAAAACACAGAATGAGGAGAAGAAGTTGAGAAAACTGCAAACTAGATGGCTATAGAGCATAGAAAAGATAGAAGAGACTCACTATGGCTCAGACTCGCTCTCATCTTCCCCAATGACTGACATAGGAAAGCTGACTCTAGATCCCAAACTAGGGAGTGCACACAGACCCTATCTACCCAGGGTGCCCAACACCTGCTAAACTTATAAGACTGTGAGGGAACTCAACCTAGAGAGAAGAGAGAACAACTAATTATGCATGATAGCAACCTAAAGCACAAAATGAGCCCATAAGCACCTAGAACAAAACAAGAGAAAGGAAAAACTGGAAGAAAAATATAATACATGGTATACAAACCAGCTCCCCCTCACAATAGGCCATAAGGGCATACGACTCCAAGCTCACTCCTCAGGACAACAAACCTGGAGCTATCCAAAGGCTTGGTAAATATATCGGCTAACTGGAGGTCACTCTCAACAAACTGAAGCGCGATATCACCCTTCTCCACATGGTCTCTAAGGAAGTGATATCTAATATCAATGTGCTTGGTCCGAGAATGCTGCACTGGGTTCTTAGCAATGCAAATAGCAGAAGTATTGTCACAGAAAAGAGGCACACTCTCTTCTAACCCAAAGTCCTGCAAGGTAGATCTCATCCAGAGAACCTCACTATAGCAACTGGCTGCAGCAACATAATCGGCCTCAGTGGTGGACTATGCAACTCCGGACTGCTTCCTAGATGACCAAGAAACAAGAGAAGTGCTAATGAATTGGCAACTGCCAGAAGTGCTCTTCCTATGTATCCTATTGCCAGCAAAGTTTGCATCAAAAAAGGCTCGAAGAGATAGACAAGAAGAAGAAGAGTATCAAATACCATAATCAATGGTAGAATGAATGTACCTAAAGATGCGCTTCACCGCTTGGCCGAGAGAGAGGTGAGGTGAAGCCTGAAATCGAGCGCACATACACACAGGAAAATTGATGTCCGGCCTCGAAGTAGTGAGGTATAAGAGAGAGCCGATCATGTTCCGAAACTAATTTTGATCAGCAAGCTCACCATCCTCATCAGGCTCGAGGACAGTAGTGGTGACCATAGGAGTCATCACAGGCTTCCCATCAGACATGCCAAAGCGTCTCAAGAGGTCCCGGGTGTACTTGCCTTCTTTGGAAGCCAAGGAAGTAGCTCAACTCACCCGTCATACTCATTTCAAACTCTGTGCTCATCACGTCAGAAAACTGAGACACAAGAGAATGAGATGAACCACCGAAAATGATATCGTCTACATAAATCTGGACGAGAAGAAAGTGGGACTCATGGTGTCTGATGAACAGAGTCTTGTCTACTATGCCCATCTTGAAGTCATGGCTGAGAAGATAAAACTTGAACCTCTCAAGGCCTGCTTGAGTCCATACAAAGCTTTGGAAAGCTTGTATACGTGACTCAGAAACTTGGGGTTCTCGAATTCTGGAGGTTGCCTAACATACACCTCTTCCTCAATATTACAATTGAGGAATGCACTATTGACATCCATTTGATAAAGCTTGAAGCCCTTGGATGCAGAGAATACAAGCAGGATCCTAATAGCCTCTAGTCAGCTATAGGGGCAAAGGTTTCCTCAAAGTCAATACCCTCAACCTGAGAAAAGCCCTGTGCAACTAGTCTAGACTTGCTTCTAATGACAACCCCATCCTCACTCTGCTTGTTTTTGAACACCCACTTGATCCCAATGACACAGTGACCAGATGGAGGATTGACAAGCTACGATACCTTGTTCCTCTCGAAGTTCTCAAGTTCCTCATGCATAGCATTAATCCATGACTCATCGGATAATGCATGAGAAACATCCTTCGGCTCAAAGGAGGCAACAAAGACAGAGTGGAGGCAGAAACTGGACAAACCCGATTTTGAGCGAGTGACCCGCTCAAACAGATCACCAATGATCTGATCAGGTGGATGAGAATGCTGAATATGACGGGGAGGTCCAGAAGTAGAAGTGGCCTCTACCTCATCAACAGAAGAGGTAGGAGCAGAGGCACTAGCTGCATGAGTCAAAGGGCAAGGGCTGGTCTCCATGAGGTGCAGAAATGGAAACAGGAGGCACCTCAGGTGTAGAGGGGACTGGATCAGGTGGAACACCATCATCTCCATCATCCTCATCCTCTACAAAGATGGTCTCAGAGGTGGAAGAAGAACCTGAAATGTTAGGTTTAGCTCCTGGGCTAGCCTCATCAAAGGTCACCTTACAGGTTTCTATGATCCTATGTGCATCGCAACTCTAGACCCTATATCTACGAGAAGAAGTCGAATAACCTAGAAATATACCATCAGAAGAACGAGACTCAAATTTATCCAAGTTACCAGACTTCAAAATGAAACACTTGCAACCAAACACACGAAAATGAGAAACATTGGGCTTTCGCCCATACCTCAACTTGTAAGAAGTGCGGTGCAAATGTGCTCTCAAGAATACGCGATTAGAAACATGTAAGCAGTAGCTATAGCTTCAGCCCAAAACTTCTTAGGAGTGCTGTACTCACCTAGCATCGTCCTGGCCATCTCTACCAGGGTCCTATTCTTCCTGTCCACTACGCCATTTTGCTGAGAGACGTAGGGAGAGGAGAACAGATGCTATAAACTAGACTCCACACAGAAACTCTCAAAATAGGAGTTCTTGAACTCAGTGCCATTGTCACTTCGTATAGCTCGTAGGGCACCAGGGAGCTCAAGAGACAACCTATGAACCAAACCCCTGAAATGGGTAAAAGACTCATCCTTTGAGGTCATGAAAAATACCCAAGAGTACCTCAAAAAATCATCAACGATGACAAGAACATACCACTTTCCACCCATTGACTACACTCTAGCTGGACTAACAGTGTCCATATGTAAAACCTATCTTGGTGCATCAGTCATCACAACAGTGACTGGAGGATGAGAAGCAGCAAACATCTTACCATGTCGGTAAGGAGAGCAAACTAAGTCTTTGACCATCTTGAGTTTAGGTAAGCCACGAATGAGGTCGTGACTGCTAACTCGGGTCAAATCATCAAATCCAATGTGACCAAGTCTTCTATGCCAGAAGGAGAGATCACGGGACATTGAAGCAATCAAACAATAGAAAGAGTCTCCAGAAGAAGCAGAAAAATCAACATGAAAGACTCTTCCATATCTTGAAATGACGCAAACTAACCCTCCTGAAGAATCGAAAATTCTACATGCACTACTCTTGAAGCTTACCTCGAAAGAGTCATCAATAAGCTGAAAAACTATGAGCAAATTATACTGCAGCTTACATACCAAGGCAACATCCTTAAGAATGAAATTCTAATTAATGCAAATAGTACCCTTAGCAATGACTCTACCTGAAGAAGCATCCCCGAAAGTGATCAACTCATCACCGGGGGCTCGGACTAGGGAAGATAACCAACGAGAGTCTCCGGTCATATGATGAGAACAACTGGAGTCGACAATCCGACGAACCTGATCAAGTCATAGAAGAAAGAGATGACTCAATACTGGGATAAAGTGAAGACCTGAGAACCCAATACTGAATCACACGATGCTTCAAGGTACCAGCCAAAGAAGACGACTGGACACTAGCATCTCTCTTACGCTCAACCCTTACGAGATCAGTACTAGCAACAGCAGAAGATCTAGGAGCTGAAACTGGGTTGGCCCGCCGTGGTGCCAAGGCTGGAACCTCCCAGTAAGGCTGCCTGAATCTCCTACCTGAAAACACCTTACGCAGCTGATATCTACCTCGATAGGAAAAACGAGGAATATCAAGAGGACGACGGAAAGACTGACCATGAACAGTTTCAGGACTAAGACTCGAGTGAACAGCATGATAACCGAGTCCTGGACGCTGCCCAAAAATAGGTGACTCTCTAACCTTTCTAGAAGTAGTGCGTGCCTTAGAAGCACTCATAGTCTAGGGATGACCCTGAATACCCCTAAGAGCAGCAACATGCTCATGCCTTATGATCTTGGCGCACCTAAAGTAGAAATCTGCCAAATGTCCATCCTTCTGATAGAAGGTGCAAGTATACTTCGCCTTGCTAGAGGCAGAAGTAGCAGGAGAAGCAACCTTCTGATCAGAGATCCCATGGAAAACCCCAGCAGATCTAAACACAGTGGTACCCACCCTGGGAGCTACCATGATCTCACCATTCTTGGAGCTACGCACAATGGTGGGAGGATGCGCCCTAGCGTGCTCCAAGTAGTCAAATCCTAGACCCTGATTGAATCGACTAATCTTGAATTGGTCTAGAATGAGATTTAGCTTCTTCTTGCCTCGAACAAACTTCTCAAGAGTTCTCATGAGATATTCACACTCCCGGAAGAAAGAAGCACATGACGAACAGGGAAGAGAAGAGAAAGAAGAACAGAAAGAGAAGAACTATCAACACGTGCATTTCTCTCCCTCAGCACGGCTGCCTCAATCTTGAGGGCCTCTAATCCTAAGGGTTTGGTCCTTTAACTTCTTCCTAAGTTCGCATTGGATTTTATCCAAGTCCCCCTCAATCTTAGCACATCATGAGCAACTTTCTTGGGACTTAACTAGTAAGTCCTTAGCAAGATTAGCACACTTGACATTTAAAGATTCATTGTCAAGTTTTAGTTGCCTACAGCCCTCCATGAGCTGACTGAGTCCTTAGAAGAATGCATTCCAAGTTCATCGTTTCTAAAAGAAAGCTTCCTAAGGTGCTCGCTCATGGCATTAATTTCATGAAGAAGTTTAGGGCAATTTTCACACGATGCACTAGTGTGAGCATGAAGAAAACTAGCATTAGCAGGAATAGTATCAACATAAATAGTGCTAGCATTCTTCAACCTAAGACTCTCAAGCTCAGAAACCACACTATCATGCATAGTCCTTAGGTTCTCAAGCTCCACAAGAAAAGCATCGCAAAGAATTTAGTCATCAATGACTCGGGAGGGAGAAGGTCTAAGAGAAGCTAACTCCCGAGTCAAAGTACCTACTTCCTTCTCTAGCTCCATACACCTAGCTCTAGCTGTAGCATGAAATTTTCCTAATTTGCAGAAGGATTCATCTAGCTGGTCATAGGAGGGTAGCTCGTCCGAGTCGCTGTAGAGCTCAGAGTCACCGATGCCGTTGGCGTCTGCCATGATGCACATGCCGGTTAAGTTGTCACCGCCTTTCTTCTCTTGCAGTTCATGTCTCCGTATCGGAGAGGTTGATGTCGTCAAGCGTGGCGAGGACGCGGTGGAAGAGCTTCTTGCTCTTGGAGAAGTTGCGGTATTCTTCTCGACTGGAGGCTTCTTTTTGTGATTCTTATCGATGTAATCATTCTTTTCCAAAATCGCCGATATCGATCTTGGCCTTCTCCAGTTTGGGGCAATTCGCCCGAATGTGGTTGGGGCCACCACATTCGAAGCAGGTGATCGTGCCACCTCTCTTCCTCTCTCTCACCATCTTGTATGCATGAGAGAATTTGAGAGCTAAAAGAGCAAGCTCATTTTCTGAAAATTTATCCACTTTGTCATCGCTTAGGTCACAAAGGGTGGAGAGGGAAAAACCAACAGAAGAGTTAAAAGAAGATCCAATGGGATCGGTGACCAAGGCCATCGACTGAGATTTCGTCTTTCGAGAGACGACATCGATCTCATGAGTCTTGAGGTGGGAATAAAGCCTGTCAAGAGTCAGAGTCGACAATCGGTGGTGTCCTTGATGGTGGTCACCTTCATCTCCTAAACTCTAAGATTGAGTGCAGTCAAGAAATGGCTTGCATTATCCGAGTCAGAGTATATGCAACCAACTGCTTGGAGATAACTCAAAATCTTAGTAAAGCGACTTAAACACTCATTAAGACTCTCACCAGCATGTTGTTCAAACTTGTTGTAATCACGCTTGAATTGGTCCTCTCTCACCGTATTGATTTGGGTAGTGCCCTCATGATAAGCATCGAGGGTCACCCAAATCTGATGAGCAGAACGGAGGTGAGAAATCCTATCATACTCACTGTGGCTAAGACCCTGTATGAGAATGTTCCTTGCCTTAGCGTTCACCTCAACGTCAGCCATATTGCCGGTCATGACATTTTCATCAGCAGAAACTTCATACAGGAGTTTCACCTTCTGCCATATCAGGAAGCCCTAGGCAATGATGTATGACTCCATCCGCGATTTCCAAAACGGAAAATCAACTCCAGAAAAAATAGGAGGCTTGGTGGAATACTTGTCCATCGCCATGGTTCTTGAGACTGGTCAAGATCTATAAAAGAGCAAAACCGGCTCTGATACCAATTGAAAGTCGAGATGGTGAACAGAGGCGGGTGAATGATCGCAACTTAAAAAACTTTCCCCCAAAAATAATACAAACAAGCCCGCAAAGAAAACACACAAAAGGAGCAAGCCGATCAAAATGAGTCAATTGAGTTGTCTGGTCGGTGCTACCGCAGGAGGGCCGGTAGCACTGCTTGAGCGGCGGTAGCACCGGGCTCAAGAACAGCTAAAGAACAGCCTGAAAAATTAGCATGACCTAAAAACAAATTTCGATGTATCTTTTGATCGACTGGATAAAAACTCACGAAACTTGGTAGATAAATCCTCGGGATGTCAGGAACTTATTCCAACTTTCAATCGCATGTATTGACATCAAATTTCTGACCTTTTTGCCCAGGAAGGAAGAATGCACCAAGTTTTGAGCAAATCGAAAGAACTTGATTCAAGACTTGGTCGTGGGGTTTTGATGATCAAAATGATCTTGGGTAACCTCCCACACGTCATAGCAAGCAAGAGCACAAGTGATACACCCCGCGAACGCGATCTATAAGAATGATTCACTCAAGAACACAAGATCGGTTTCTTCCAAGAAAACTTGCGTGGATTGCATAGATGATTGGGATATGATCTGAAGAAGATTCATCCATCAATCAACATCTTTGGCACAAGAAGCAAAAGCATTTAGAAGCAGAGGAGACAAATCCAAAAACATGTAGGAGGGGAGGCAAATCCAAATTACATGAATGTAAATTGCAAGAATTTAAGTGTGGAATTTAAATTATGAATTTAAATGCGTAAAATAAATTCAAGTATAAGAGAAAATGATTTGCATTTCTGGAAGGGAGGTTTACAAAGCCTCACAACAAAGTGGGCAAAGCTCAAAGGAGCACAAAACCTCTAAAACCTTTAAGAGGAGGAAGACCACCCCTCCCCCTCTATTTATACTACTCTTGGGCCACCTACCACCCTTGGATGAGTCTCTAAACCCTAGAGCACTCTATTAAGGGCTAGGATTGACCCACTCACATAGTCATGCAAGGGCTAACCCAAAACCCACCAACAAATCGGATTTTCTTGCACGGTTTTCAAAGCATACTACCAAGACCCGCTATCCTATCAACTAGACCGTGATCCGACGGCCCTCATCGATCCGAGTAGTGTCCAGCTAGCATCTCATTCATTTCTTGTCTTCTTGGCTTGCATGAACTCTGTCTCTGATCATCTTGCGGCGATCCCTGACCGTTTGGAACTCCGACGCTCCTCGCCTAGTCGTGGTCATCATCCGCCTCACCATAACCTAGCACCGTTGTCCTGCAACCATCAAAAACAAGGGAACACCTTACATAGCAATGCCCACAAAGATATGCAAGAGATTCATCAAAGTCCACAAATCAAAATTCAACTTTGATCATCCTGGACAATGCTATCGCCCCCCTCAGGCCGTTAGCACCGCCCATAGTGGACCGGTGCTACTACTCCCAGGCCGGTAGAACTGCTTTACGCCAAACCAGAAAAACACCCTCTTTGGTAATTTCACACCGCTCCAAAGGGCCGGTGCTAACGCTCGCCTAATAGCACTGGGCTACCATGGCCGGTAGCACCGCCCAGCCAGAACCCGAAAAACACCCTGTCTAGAATTGTTGCACCAGCCATTTGGGCCGGTGCTACCGCTCACCCGGTAGCTCCGCGCTACCATGGCCGGTAGCACCGGGAAAACAGAGAAAGCACAAAATGCTTCAATTTGAAAATCCAATTCAAATCAAACTCAAACCAGAGCACCCAAGCTCAAATTTAGTCAAATACTCATCACAAACATGGGTAGACCTCCACATGGTCTTTCACTTTCCCTTTCCCCAGTAGTCGTCCTCTATGATTGGAGAGCGCCATGGTCTATGTCCTGTGTTGTATGAGTGAAATGTGACTCCCCTCTAAATTCGATGGGACGCTACTCTTCTAATTGGTGCGTAGGAGGTATGGAGGCATAGTGACATGAGACGTAGGGCAAGAACATGTATTTGGTGCCGAAACATGTATTCCACTTGATCAACTTGTCTCCAATATACTTCTTCATCATAGCATGAAACATGGAATGGTTGTATATCCATCGAGAGATTTTCCTTGCACTCTCAATGTGTTAGTGTTATGCCCTTGAGGCAATCATTTAGATGATTGTAACATGACTATGTTTATGAATAATATTATGATTATTGGTCCAATGAATGTATATCATTGTATTGATCAACAAGTATGTGACTTGCTTATGAAGCTCTTTACTTAATGATGTAATTCGATAAATATCTCTAATCGGATTTCATCGTATAGGACAACGATGAATAGATCAGCACATGTAGTGATCGATGATCATGCTTCATAGATCATGGGATATGGAGATATCATCTATACATTGTGGACGCATGTTGAAGAACATGGGTTACATAGACCCGCAATGGGACAACGCGAGAATGTTTCATTCTTATCGCCATCGCTGTATCTCATACCTAGTAGATGTATGATCCTTAGACTTGAGATTGTCATATTCCCTACATGTGTAATAGTTTTCCTTGGGGCTATCAAACACTACTTCCTAACCGGATAGTTATAAAGGTAGCTTTCATGTTTACTATGAAACGTGCAGAGGGAAGTGAGCAGTCAAGATGGAATTTGCCACTCCAATGAAACGGAGATATATGACAAGGCCACTCGTGTGATATGATTAAGGAAGTGCATAGCCATGACGTGATTGAGGAGTCAATCACAACTTATTAATATATCACAGATACGAGAGATGGATTGAATCATCAAAGGACAACATGCTTCTCGCCTTGAGATCAATCTTCATATACTTGGCAAAGGGATTATTGCATGAGTACTTTTGATAGGTTCTGTCCGATTTGATCATAGTATGTTTGGGAGTTGGCATACTTTGCAAGAAGCCGCTACCAACTATTGGATTGAAAAGGAGTTTTCTGAATCCATGTCCAAACGTACATGAACCTGCAGGGTCACACACTTAATGGGCTGGTACGCATTAATTTGGATTGGATCCGTAATTTATGAACCTCGTGGGCTTAGCACGCTGATGGGCCCTAGTTTAGGGTTTCATCTTGTGGCTATATAAGGAGGGGAGGAGGGAAGGCGCAGGGTGTGCTTTCCCATGGTTTATGAGTGATTCACTCGAAACCCTAGCCTACTCCTCTCGCTGCCCCTGCCGAGCGACCAGGTGCTTGCACACCGACGCACGGCGTTCCATCTCTGGACGTGTCGACTACTGCGGTGACGCTGCTGCGACTGCGGCGTGGGAGGACGATCCACGGCGAGGTGAGGACGATCCACTACATCGATGTAACGATTGCGGTGAGAACGATCCACTACATCTACGCGCGAAGGATTCCGCAACTGCGCGTCTAGTGGTAATCTTATCTATGATCCCCTTCTTGCGAGTAGCTTTCTGGTTACGCGGTAGTTTTTTTTTTGTGCTAGCGTAGCATACCGCGTTCCTCTTCACAATGATCAAGGCGTAATGAGGGAACTCTCCAATCTCCTTCAGCATCAAATTAATGGTGTGGACCACAAAAGGCTGCCACATGATGTTGCGGCGATGCTGTGCAATGAGCTTGCACGCCTTCTTGTAGTTGGCACCATTATCCGTTACAATCTGCACCACATTTGTCGGACCCACCTCGTCGACAACTGAATATATTTCCTACGTGAGCAAACAAAACCATGTATCTCCATTACGGGATGTGTATGTTAATTACATTGCAGAAGAGGACCAACGAAACCAAGTACCTTACGCAATTACGAGGCATCCCGAGATAGGTCCGTGGAATCGACCGACTTGTGAAAGAACATGGTTCTGTTAGAGTAAATCATGAAGTTTATTATGCTCATGTGTGTCGGCCCTGTCCAAGAATCGCACATGATTGTTACTCCGTACGTAGGCCATTGTTGCTTGAACTTTGTGGAGCTCTCCTCTATGTCTGCTTCATTGGCGTCTAAATATTTTCCATCTATATCTTGGCCACTCGGGTATGGGACACTCGCGTCAACAAATGAAATATATATAGTACAAAAACGTTAGCTATGAATCATCGTATAACTGATAGAATTTTTGAAATATTACTAACCGTATTTTTGCGTTTCCCTCACGGCGCTAACAAAGTATGGACTATCTGCTTTCTGCCCTGCGATACCAATAGTGTGGAAAAATTTGGCCCACGCTGAGCCAATGGCCTGCTTTGCACTCTTCCTCTACAGTTTCCACTGATGTGTGTCAATCCTTGGTCACACGGGGGCACGGGCCGTACCATCGTTATAATCCCCCACCGCCAGTGGTATTTCTCGTTGCGAGGAACTCCAAAACATCTTCAACAACAGACCACCGCGATATCCTCCAGCCCCCTGGAGGAGCCACTACAACCACCGTGCTCATACCTACCACCTATCGGGCTTCGAAATTTTGCCTCCACCTTGGAGGCAGCCATGGCATGCTGGAGTTGGTCCTCTCATCAGCTTCACCCATGTACTCTGTTTATACACTTTGCCTCAGCGGGGAATCTCCAGCTGCTCCTTCTTTCCTCATCCTCTCCTCTCTCTTGTCCTTCTTCTTATTCCTCGTCCTGTCTAGGTCACGCAAAAAGTACTCGCGAACTTCCACAAGAACTTTACTACAATGGACTATACTCATACTGTGCCCTGCCAAGTGCTGCTCAATCGGGTTGCACCGCCTCCTTTTTTCTCTTTGAGGCAGTGCTTGCATCAAAATCTAGCACCCAACTTTTCACCATGCTCCCACACCACGTCGACACAGTCTGCTATCTGCTAATAAAACTCAATAAAAGTAAGCATAGATACAAATATCGCTACTTGAGCAAATAGTACCATTTGCGGGTGTGGTCCATTGCTACTAAATATATTTCAACAAATATTGCTACTAAATATAATTGAACAAATATCGGTACTACACATACTTCAACAAATATTGCTACTAAATATAATTGATCAAATATTGCTACTACATATACTTCAACAAATATTGGTACTAAATATTACTACTTGATATAATTGAACAAATATTGCTACTTCACATACGACAACTAATATTGCTACTTGATATACTTAAACAATTATTGCTACTATATATAATTGAAAAATTGTTGTTACTAAAATATGTTGAAGTAAATATTGCTACTTAACATACTCGAATAAATATTGGTACTAAAAATTGCTGAACAAACAAACAGTGAGTATTTCATCATCAACACAGTGAGCATTTAATCATGAAGTAAATATTAGTTCTATAAATTGCACATACATGCATCAACAACATACATGCATAAACTACCGAGCGGTTTACATAAAAAATCGAGCGAAAATCGAAGGAAACAAAGAGAAAATCCACCTGAAATCACGATTTTCATTTTCACTGTCAAATTTCACTGGCTACTTGGAAAACCGCTCAAACTGAATGGTTTTCACACAAAATCAAGCAAAAATCGCTAGTTGTACGGCGCTTCGCGACCGGATCTGGGCGGCAGCGACGTGGTCGGCAGGAGCGTCGAATGGGGAAAGGTGGAGTGCAATCAGTGTTCTGATGTGAGCTTGCTCTCCTGGTCGGCATATCATGCCTCTTTGGTGGGCCGGTCGGCCTGGGTGGGCTGGCTGGCTCACAGGCAGATTGGGTTTTGGGCTGAAAGCCCACATGCCACCATTTTCTTTTTTTTTGTTTTTTCTATTTTCAACATTTTGATTAGATGAAGAACGTCTGTAAACTTCATTTTTTCAAAACAAACATTTGACACTAGAGGTCATAGAGCAATTAATACTAATTTTTGGAATTTTTTGGATAAATTTTGTCAAATTTCTCGAATTTTTTTAATTTGAATTTGAACTCAACTGATAAACCGACTGATTTACTTTCTCGAGCCGACACGGTATGCTTGAGCGATTTACCACAGTTTTTCGAGCCATGCACACGCATATATAAGACATCGAGTATGACTTTGAGCACTCACCAAACCGAATGGGATTATTCCTTCAAAGAAAAAAACAAAAGGAATTATGGCACCACAGAAGAGAACCCGTGGGGGTTGCGAAGATAAAACGTGGACCATTTATATCCCCACATCTGCGTGCCATGGCCACTGTTCAGTTGCACAACTCGGTTGATCTGTTTCCTATGTTCGTACCCTAGGCTAGTTTGTTCCTCGCCCTGCGCCCAGCCGCTCGCTCGCTTCCCAAGGCGTCAATGCGCATAGGGCTGTACACTACTACAGAATGGTATATTACTATCGCTTCATCTGGATCGATTTTTAAGTTTTTTTTGAAAAATCGATTGTGATAGATGACTTATCAGAAAGTGTTAATAATAATCACAATCTGTTCTCAGGTTAGAAATAATTGTGATGTAGCACTGGGCACATCACAATTGGTTCTAACATTAGAACCGATTGAGATGTGCCATCCACATCACTATCCACTACTACAAAAGGACTTATATTAGACTCCTCATCACTGACGGTTTTTTACATGTTTCGGGCATATCGTAGACGGTTTGTGGATAAAACTGTCTGCGATGTCAGATTATCACAGACGGTTTTGCCAACGAACCGTCTGTGAGTTTCTTGCTTTCATCACAAATAGTTTATGGATGAAACCGTATGTGATAATCCAACATCGCAGACGGTTTCAGCCACAAACCATCTATGATGAAAGCAAGAACTTCACAGACGGTTTGTAGATGAAACTGTCTGTGATGATCACCATATCATAAATGTTTTTATCCACAAATCGTCTGTGAATCGTTTAGAGGAAACATTCAAACATCATATGCTTATATATATACACGAGCATAAGCATCACAATATATATATATACAAACGTTTCCCACCAAAAAACTATTGGAAAATACTACTTAGTCGATCTAGTCCTTGTCGTCGTCGTCAAAGTCGGAGTCGTCGTTGCGACCGTCGGGGTACTCGCTCTAATTGGCTCTGTCTGGGTCATCCTCCAGCTCCCAGCCGTCACGATGGCCCTCCAACGAGTTGTAGCTATCGTCGTCGTCGTAGGTGGAGGAGGATGTTGGCGGCGGACGCTTCTGGCCGATGCCGACGCTTGAGGTGGAGGGAGCGGAACTACCCGCTTGCCGTGGAGGGAGCGGACGATTCATTGATATGGTGCCGGCGTGGCTCCATAGCCATTCCCGTAGGTTTCTTAGAGGCTGGGACGATGGCGTTGGCAGAGGGTTAGTTGACGATACTAGAGGTGAAGGCGGTGGTGATGGTAGAGCTGTCGTCGGAGGCCAGGCGGCGGAGCCGACAGAGGAGGTGCTATCTTTTTTGTTGCTCATGGCGGCGTTGAAGGCAATTGCAATGAGGGATGTGGAATGCTATCGATCGATGTAGTATATATCGTTGCCTAAGTGCAATTAATGATCTGCATTGGGGAAACGAAATGCCTGTAACATGGTCTTCAAAGTGGAATTTGAACAGATGGTTTAATTCTTCGGAACAAGAAGCGATCAACTCGAAACACGGCGTGCGCCTGTCTTGGGAAGACGAAAGCGTTGGGAACATCACAAACGGTTTGTGGATAAAACCATCTGTGATGACGTAATCACAGATGGTTTTATCCAAAAACCATCTATGATGTCAAATCCGTCACAGACGGTTTTATCCACAAATCATCTGCGATTAGACCATCACAGATGGTTTTATCCACAAACCGTCTGTGATGATCACTACATTATATATACGAACAGAGAGCCGATCGAGCTCCTCCGTATTTTTAGGGTTTCCTAGATATTTTCGACATGTCCGTGAATGAAAGGTGTTTTGGTGAAAGAGACCCTAGATTTGGAGGTGTAATTGTAGATCCTTGTGGTCTACATCATCTAAGGTTAGTAATTGCTTCATAATTGCATTATATTTAAGATCTAGCTTGGTAAAGAGGGAAATGAAGCTGGGTTCTACATCTAGGTGTAGATCCATTTGTTCTCTGTGATTTAAAGTAGTAAATGGTTCAAATTTGCGTTATATTTAAGATCTAGCTTGGTAAAGAGGGAAATGAAGCAGGTCAATTTCTAGATCTAGCTTGTTGTAGATACATTTGTTCTCTGTGATGTAAAGTACATACATTTGCTATAGCTTTGTGTAGATCCATTTGTTCTAATTGCATTACACTGAAGATGTAGCTTACATGCATATGTTTACATATCCATTCATTCTTTTAGATGGACCGAAGCTGGATGTACACTGAGAACCGTGCGAGCGCCGAGTACATTAATGGTATCTTCGCTTTTAGAAGGGCTGCAGAGGAAGATATGTTAACAAGGGGGTGGAATTTATGCCTTATCCAAGCATTGACTGTGAGAATCTGAGGATGTTTCAGAACCCCACGCAAATCGAAACACACTTGATTCTAGGGGCTTCAAAAGGAGCTATACATGTTGGACTAGTCACGGTGAAGAGCAGATTACACAGGGACCAAGTAGTAGTACCATCGTCGACGAAGTCACGATACTCTGGATATCGTCAACGACACCAACGATACTCCAGATGATATCGGCTGTGCTTTCGATGAGGATAGGTTTCATGATGACAATCTGGATCAGATGCTACGGATGTAGAAGGGAACCGTGATGAGCGGCAGCACGTAAAATTCCGAGGCTTGATGGACAACTCAGAGAAACCTTTGTTCCTAGGTTGCAAGTTCAAATACATAAGGTTGTCATCCGTGCTGGAACTGCTGAAATTAAAGGCAAGCAAAGGTTGGTCCGACAAGAGTTTCACGGCGCTGTTAGGTCTGTTAGCGGATATGCTTCTGGAGGAAAACGAGTTGCCGAACACCACCTACAAAGCCAAAAAGGTTCTTTGTCCCTTGTGAATGGAAGTAGAAAGAATACATGCCTATTCGAACGACTATATCCTCTACCGCAAAGAGTACGCAAACTTGCATGTATGTCCGGTGTGCAACGCATCCCGGTACAAGTGTAAAGATAGATCAGATGACGACGACGAGGGCATGGAGTTGAATAAAGGACCTCCCGCTAAGGTGGCGTGGTATTTGCCTATAATTCCCCATTTGAAGTGTTTGTTTGCGAACCCAAAAGAGGCAAAATTTCTTTGGTGGCACTCGGATGAGCGTAAGAACAATGGAATGATTAGGCACCCTGCTGATTCCACACAGTGGAGAAACATCGATAGGAGGTTTGAAGAATTCGAAGCGGATCCGAGGAATATAAGGTTCGGATTGAGTACGGATGGAATGAATCCTTTTATAACATGAGCAGCCGTCATAGCTCTTGGCCCGTGAATCCCTGTGTGTACAACCTTCCTCTTTTGTTGTCTATGAAGCGAAAGTACATATTGATGTCTATACTCATCCAACGCCCGAAGCAACCTAGGAACGATATTGACGTGTACCAAGAACCATTGGTGGAAGATCTGAACATATTGTGGGCTCCTGGGTTGCAGGTATGGGATGCTCACAAACGAGAGTACTTCACTTTGCGCTGTCTGTGGTTCTATACCATAAATGATTATCCTTCCCTTGCTAACCTGTCGGGACAGAGTACAAAAGGAGCCAAAGCATGTACTCACTGCTTGGATGATACCGAGAGTGTGTGGCTGAATCACTCGCTCAAAACAGTATACATGCATCACCATAGGTTCCTTCGGAGGAATCACCCATACCGCAAGATGAAGAAACAATTCAACGGCACAACCGAAGACGCTTTAGCTCCAAAGCCTTTGAGCAGGATAGGCATTCATGACATGGTTAAGAACTTGGATGTTGCACTAGGAAATGGACGTAAATTGAGGACCCATGAGAAAAGCATGTGGAGGAAGAGATCAACATTTTGGAACCTACCTTATTGGGAGCACCTAGAAGTTCGGCACTACATCAACATGATGCACGTAGAGAAGAATGTCTATCATAGCTTGATTGATCTCTTGCTGAACATTAAGGATAAAATAAAGGACGGTATCAACGCAAGGCTTGACTTAGTCGATATGGACATCAGACCTGAGTTAGCACCAAAAGGGATAGATAAAGGCCGAACATACTGCGAACCTACTTGTTACACTATGTCCAAGGCCGAGAGAACCGAACTGTGCTAGTGCTTGCATGGTGTGAAAGTTCCGTCCGGTTACTCGTCCAACATGAAGAGACTTGTTTCGATGTAATATTTGAGTTTAACTGGCATGAAGTCCCATGATTGCCAAATGCTTATGACACAGATGCTCCCTATGGCAATTAGAAGTATTTTACTGAGTACGGTCCGGGAGACAATCTCAAGGTTGTGTTTTTTCTTTAACACAATTGCTCAGAAGGTCATCGATCCCGAATGACTAGATGCTCTGCAGGCCTAGGTGGTCATAAATCTATGTAATCTTGAGATGTATTTCCCTTTGTCATTTTTCGATATCATGGTCCATCTCATTGTTTACCTTGTGAGGGAGATAAAGATGTGCGGGCCTGTGTTCCTACGTAGCATGTACCTGTTCGAGAGGTACAAGGGAATTCTCAAGTCCTACGTCCAGAATCAATCTCGACCAGTGGGTAGCATTATCGAAGTTTATGCAACCGAAGAGGTAGTCGAATTCTATGTGGATTACATGGCTCAGATCAAACCGATAGGTGTGCCTCGATCCCACCATCAGGGGAGGCTCTAGGGCACCGGGACCATCGGAAGGAAAGCAATTGTAACATCCCAAAATTTCATTTCAAAAATAGGATAATTTTTTTTAATTATTATTTTTATCGGTTGCCTCAAGTTTATTTGTCTCCTCTTTATTTTCTGGATTTCTCTCGAGTTCAAAAGAATAATACTTTTGCCTATTTTTAGAAAAACTTAAAACTATTTCCTTAAAAAAATTAATAATAAAAACCCTATTTCAGTTGGAATTAGTTTTTTTAAAAAAATATATCACAAGGAACTTTGGTGAATTTTCCCATTACTTGTTAAAATCCTGATTTCAAAATTTTTCCAAAAGTCTCATCAATTAAAAATATAGTTTGGAGACAAAATAAAAGATTTGGTTTTGCTAAAACTATCTTATTTAATATAAAAAAAACTAAGGGAATTTCTGCGAAATTTCCTTCATTTGTCAAATTATATATTTTCTAAAGCCTTTTCGAAAGCTTTAACAAAATAGAAATATATGTGGATATAAAAATAAAATATTTGGTGGTACCAAAATATTTTACTTGATCTCAAAATGTCCTAATTAAACTCCCTGAATTTTCTTAGAATTTTTGGGGTTGTTTTAGTATTTTCCAAATTAAAAAGATATTAAAAACAATATAAAAGTATTTACTGTACACGAATAAAATTATTATTTTATGTAATAATATTTTATTCGTGTTACTAAGGCTGTGGGTCACGTCCCAGATTTTTTCCGGATTTTTAAACGGTTGTTTGATATTTATTTCGATTTTATGGGTGATACTTAATAATTCGGATTAAATAATCAGTAATTGCTACAGTAACTCCGGCAGTTTTCAGTCATAACTCCGGCGAGCTCTCCTGGTCACTCCCTGTCTTATTTTGATCTAAAATTTTTACCAGAGCTTCCTCTTGCTATCCTCTACATCCAGTAAAATCAGATTTTGCAAATGCCTAACGGAGCACCTCCGGCAACCGATTTTCTTCCCAACTCCGGCGAGCTTTTCCCGTTGATCCATTGCTCCTTTGTTGCTGAGAATTGAACCCTACATGCCTCTCCTCATTCCCCACGTCATACTCAAAGATCGGCATCAGAACCGCAACAGAGCTCCCTCGGCAAGCCTTTTTCCCCAACTCCGGTGAGAACTTCGGCGAGCTCTACTGGGCGCTCCCGAACTCCGTTCATCCTCATGAATGTTGCAACACCTCTGTAAATCAGTTTTGGAAAATTCCAAACAGAGCACCGCCGGCGACCGTTTTCTCCTACAACGTCGACGAGCTCTCCCGGGCGCCCCTCTCGTCGACTGGTTTTGGCATCACATTCCTCGCCGTCTGGGTGAGTTTTTATGAAATCCTCTTGCGTCATCTCGTGCCTTATTGTCAGATCTATGTCTCCACAAAATTTGGTGCAGTTCCATCCGCGGAATCAAAAGTTACGGCCGTTCTAATCTCAAATCTTGCTGCTGCCCGTTCTCCTTGGTTTTTGCGAGTTTGACCGTGAAATTTTTTCTGTAGACTCCTCTTGATGTCCTCTACACGGTGCTCACCCTAACTCAAGGTTTGGCCTGCTGGGTTTGTGCAGAAAAATCAATCCTTCCCGATCAGACTGCGTTCCAACGGCAGAAAACTTCATCGCGTGTTCCCCGTTGATCCAGAAGGTAAAAATCAGATCCGTTCACCTCATATTGTGCCAAATGATCCCAGATAGCTCTCTGTAAATTTTGGTTAGGTTTCATCCATTATTTTAATAGTTATGATCGTTTGATCTATTAGCGTTAGCAGCAGTTCATCGGTAGTTTGTGATCTGTCTGTTGGGTTGCCGCCAAATCCGCTTATACTGTTGAGATCGTCTCGCCGCGTTCTACGTGGTTCTCACTTCCCCTCTGCTGTTCCATCCACCAAAAATTTTAATATTTGTTACCGTCGCCTTTTTGCCACCGCCGCGCGTCGTCTTGTACCACCAACCATTTTGGTTTGTCGTGGCCATGTCATTGTGTCCAGAAGATCACTATCCCCTGTTTTGCCCACCGTTGAAGTTCATTGATCCCCGGTTGCCGTCAAAGCCATGTTCTAGAATCTACCCAACGTCTTTTGGCCTAGTCCTTCGTGTCGGTGCGCATTTCGGTTCGCCATCTTTGGTAACCTTTAATCGCAGAGCCAATCCTACCATCCTACCCTATGCCAAGTGTATTCATCCTTGAATCGTTTCGCTCAAACCCGGACTTAACCGTTGGTCCAATTTGTTGTTGCGTCACGATATGTGTACCCCGCAGATCTCAAACCAAATTGGAGCCATGTCATGATCTCGCTGCCCTATCTTTCAACCGTGGGTTGCCACCTTATAATCTCATAAGTGTTCTATTAACGCTTCACCTTCATCATTAACGTTCCGTCGTTAATGTCCCGCCGTTAACGTTCCATCATTAACGTCCCGCCGTTAACGTTCCATCGTTAACGTTCCGCCGTTAACGCTTTGCTCTCGCTTCGCTATCATCGCATACGCGCATTCCAGCAAGAGCGTAGCGCGATGTCATTATCCTTTCTATCGTTCTATCGTGATCTAACCCCATTCCTTGTGAGCCTGGCTTTATCTTTCGATCATCTGCAAAGCCGGACCAAAACCTAACTTAAGACCGGTTCAATGGACTGAGTTCATCGTGAGCCGCGCTGCCAGTATTGCGGTTTCCCTCGTTGTGTCCACCATAGTAAGATATTTGTACTGTCTTACTACATATCGTCATCGCCCTGTTATCGTCAAGTCTCTTCTTTGATGTATGACTGAACCCCAGATCGGATCGCACTGAATGTCGATTCCATCCGTCCTTGTCTTATCCCTGAAAATTTAATCTGCCATTAACCTAGAATTCATTCGTGGACTTGGTCGATAGACCATAGGCCATATATCATATCCTGGTGCCATATCTATTCTATTAGTCTATCTTTCTTTTGTTTGACTGTGTATTTGTTTAGTCAACAAAAGTCAACATTAAGCATCAGTTTCGTTCATCATGAACTAACATATCTTTATGGACCCGATCTATAGATCAAGAGCCCATATGTCAATATCTGTCCAATCGAGTTAATTAATCTCGAAGGATATCCCCTGGAATATACTCCGTCTTTCCCTAATTATCAGTCGTAACCTTCTCGATAAATCTTCTGAAAACCTGTTCTCTTTCATCCGATCTTCGATCAAATCTAAGTTCCTAAATTCAATCCCTTCCGTTCAGTACCAATCTAATATTAAATTGGAGTTTATTTGAATTGCTTTTGAGTTTTGTTGTATTTGTGCTTCTTTGTCGTTAGACGTGTCGTCCAGAAGTTACCCGAAGTAGCTGAAGGACGAGGAAGTCAAAGCATTCGATTGAAGAGCTAAAGGTTGAGGAAGCCGAAGATCAATTAAAAAGAGTAAAGAGCAGTTTATAGCAAGTGCCAGGCAAGTTGTGCTTTAATCATGTTGAACCTACGATTACAAAAACTGCTATATTGTTTTACTTTATTGCTTATTATTTGACATGTACAAATGTCTTCAATTAAATTTGGGACTTAGCTATTATACCCCAATTGATCTATACCCTACCTTGCCATTTGTATACCATGATATATTGTCACCCTAGATTGGTTCATTATAGTTGGTTAGTAATAATAATCAACAGGGGATGGTTAGACCGTATTAGTTGCTTATCCATGCCATGTCATCACATGTACTTTAGTCTTTGATAAATAATCTTGACTAATAGAATATGGAACGATGTTATGAACTTGTGTGTCATGTGTGGTCACACGATGAGATTGAGTTGCGGTGGCGAGAGGATGTCACGCAACGAGGTTAAATTGCTGATGGCACGTGGTGCTTGGTAATCAACTGGGGTGGTTATGATTTAGATTGGGGCAAGTGGCAAGGGGCGAGAATGCCAAGGTGGGCCCGATGGGCAGGGGGTATGTGGAAGTCTTGCCTCGATCATCTTAAGGACTTAACCTTGCAAGTCTTTGACCTGAGTCAATCATGCGACCACACGTCTGGAATGGGACAAACCTAGTTGATTAGGGTTCTAATATCTTTCCTCTGATACCTCAGGGTGACAGTACACGGGGTGTATCTCAGACGGGAGCGCACTGTCTTTGTGGCTTGGTACCCATCCAACGGTGTTGGCCTGTCCTATACTTTGGCTGGCACTGCGTGAGAGGAGTGATAGCGAAGGCAACACCGGATAGGTTCTTTGGTTAAGGTAGAGGTTCCTGAAAGGCTTTGTCATGAATTCTCTGCCGGTACACCAAAGGAAGTGTGCTAATGGCCAGGCACCAAGAGAATATCACGTCGTGTGGGTAAAGTGCATAACCTCTGCAGAGTGTAAACCTATTCAATAGCCGTGCTCACGATATTGAGCAAAGCTCGGAATTACTGATTAAGGGTTAGACTTTTGAAATGAAAACTTGGAATGGGATGGCAGGATTGCCTTGAAAGGTTGGAACTTGACATAGGATTGGAAACTTGGTTTACTTGAAAAATTTGAATCTATCTATTGTCGTTATTTGTTTCTATCTTTACAATCTATTTATTGTATTTGTTCATAAATCCGCTTATTGCAAAATAGCCATAATAGCCTTTTCCTTTGGAATAAGCCCTACATATAGTTACATAGAATTGCATTCTGTGCACAACTTGTTGAGTGCTTTATGTACTCACCCCTTGCAACACAAAATCATCAGTTGAGGAGAAGACTACAACTTCGAAGGAGGAGAAGTTCCACGAGGAGGCGAATATCTAGGAGTTGAATCTTGTCAGTTGCCTGTGGTATATTGATGGGATTCGTCGACGTTCTTCATTCCGTTGCTGTTTATTTATTTTGAGTTGAAGCCACCAAGGCCTCACAAGTGTAAGTTTGACCTTAAGGTCGTTCAATAGTTCTATATTAATAGATGAAGTCTTTATTTATTATTCCGCTGTGTATGATTGTGATATTTCATCTATGTTGAGACTGTGTGCACTAGCGTGATCCTGGACTAGTGCTGAATACACAGAGGGTCCGGATTTGCATATTCGGGTCCCGATAGCAATCACGCCTGATCCGGTTGCATGGGCTAAAGCCCATTTCTTAGTTTTGCAACACATGGCTATTGTGGCCCCGTATATCGATGAGCACAAGAACTGGCTACAGCAAGAGAATCCATCATGGTAGGAGTACTGGATCATTAGACAGCATAACCTCATGTTCAACAGATGGTTCAAGGAGCAACAACCCATCACTGGAAGCTCGTCAAGTGATACGCTGATATAGTTGGCAAAAGGGCTAGCATTTATTGTTGTAACATGAAAAAGATACAACTTAAATGGGTACACATTTTACACGAGAGATCAGGACATGAAGAGCACGTCAGCCCGTAACTCTCTGTTTGCCCCATTTGTGCAGCAATTCGAGCTGGGGTAGCAATTTGTACCGGATGAGACCAATGAGACGCTTACATTATCCTGCATTAGATTGCATGATTGGTACATGCAACAAGCCAAGAAGCTGGTGGCGCAACAGACATCAAGTATCTCGGTGAGCTTCAAGGAGGAGCATTTCTTACACCGGTTTTTATATGGCATATTCGTGGTCAGCTTCTTTGACTTGTTCGATCTGTACAACCTCAGAGCACTCGACACCTCACTCATAAGATGCTGGACATTGTAAGTGTTTGCAATCAACATGTATATATATTGTCATATATATATATATATGATCCTTGATTTTGTATATGTAGATACATGACCATAGAAGCAGACACAAGGAAACAATCGGTGGGTTTCGTCGACCCACACATGGTGTCCAAGCAAACCATGGACGAAAATATACGAGTCGTCCACAAGTACATTGAAAAGTAATGCTGGCTCATTCGGACAAAAAATTCAAACTTTTACCACACAACCTGGGGTAAGTGCTTCGTCTAGATGCTACACTTGCTGATTTGGACTATATATCGGACCTCGAAGGTAGGATCAGTAACTATGACGACATACCTGTGTAGGTTTCACTAGGTTCTACTCGTAATTATACCGAGAGAGAACCGGGTAATTTACCTTGATTCCAAAAAGGGTGGCACCCACAACTTGTAGCCTATCAAACAATTACTCGACACATCGTACGGTATCTACAAATATAGGGGAGGGAGACACAAGAAGGGCGGCCTAGCGACTCTAAAGCATACTTATAACTTTCAGGTATCCGATAGTACGCAATAATCCTTACACTCCATAATAATACCTTAGGTACTAATTAGCCTATTATATTTTGGTAGTGCCACCAACAGCCAAAAGGCACTGACCTATGTGGATTCTACGTTTGCCACAACATAGGACTCCTTGTTTGTTCACACAATACCAATGACATAGACGTTTGTCAATATTGGAACAATTGTCTCCACAAATCAATTTATACTCACGTAAGACTTTAATCTTCTCATCGACAGGCTTGGCAATGCGCTAAATCTGCATTGGAAAAGGCTGACTTGCTAAGTATTCGAGGACACCTCTGTGCCTTCTTGCTGCGTGAGGTCTTACTTCCAAAGGGCAGATGCTACTCAGCGCTCAACTGATGAGTTGTGAATTTGTTACCTACCATGCATTCAGAATTAATTAATTTGCTAACATTATGCTGTGAATTTGTCATGTGTAGTTCTGAATCCAATTAGTTAGTATATATGTGAGTTGATTTCTGAAATGGATGCGCTGTACATATGTTGTAATGTGCGATCTGAGTTGATTTCTGAAATGGATGTGTTGTATGTTGTGTAACATGTGGTTGGAGTTCATTTTTAAATGTATGTCATAATAATATGCTGCTGATGCTGTGTACTGTATTTTGTTTCAGAGGGTATGGTTAGAATTTCCTGAGACTAGCCAATAAATTAAAATTTAGTAAAAAATAGAAAATTAACAACACAGACGGTTCCAAATTTAGAACAGTCTATCATGTAGTATCATCACAGACTGTTCCATTTTGGAACCGTCTGTGATGAGGTCACCATCTCAGATGGTTCCACGTTAGAACCGTCTGTGATGAGAGGATCTTCACAGATGGTTATTCTTTAGAACCGTTTGGGATGACAACCTCATCACAGATGGTTCCATTTTGGAACCGTCTGTGATAATGCTACATCACAGATGGTTCTAATTTAGCACCGTCTTTGATGAGTTTTTTCACTAACGGTTGCAAAACCGTCTGTGATGACTGTTTGTCATCACTGACACTTCGATACAGACGCCTCACAAAACTGTCTATGATGTGATTTGTGAAACGTCTGTGATGGCCTTTTGTGTAGTAGTGATCGGTTTTTACATAAGAAGCGATAGTGATGAGGATATACACATCACTATCGGTTCTTAGGTAAGAATCGATTGTGATGTGTATATCCTCATCACTATCGCTTCTTATGTAAGAACCGATAGTGATGTGTGTGTCCTCGTCACTATCGGTTCTTATGTAAGAACCGATAGTGATGTGCATGGCACATCTCAATCGGTTCTAATGTTAGAACCGATTGTGATGTGCCCAGTTCTACTTCACAATCGCTTCTAACCTGAGAACCGATTGTGATATGCCACACTAGGTTATTTATACCCTCGGGCTGAACTCTCCTCTGTTGTTGTTCCAGAGGCTAAGAAATTCGCCGCCACCTGAAAAAATAGCACATATTCTGGTTGGAAGCAATGCTTGGGTGAGAAATTTTGAAATCCTCAAGGTTGGGTGTTAAGAGGGTAAATTTGAAGCCCTAGGTTGAGGAGATTCCCCTCTTATTCCCTCATTTGTGGTATTCTTCAAAATGTGAGCATTCCTTCAAACCCCTTCAATTTTCTACTAGGTAATTTCGATATGTCGCAAAGAGAGTCTAGGTTGCACTAGAATTGTGTGTATCCTATCAGCTATCACACCCTTTATTTAACAAGCACACATCCATTTAATTATCTTTGTAGTACTCTCGTGTTAACATG
Organism: Otatea glauca; assembly: GCA_036346275.1. NCBI lineage: Eukaryota > Viridiplantae > Streptophyta > Magnoliopsida > Poales > Poaceae > Otatea > Otatea glauca. The sequence goes on along the minus strand of CM070716.1, from coordinate 13,087,582 downwards.
GAATTATTGTTGTTGTCATATGATGAATGTTAGAGTTATTGTTGCGTAACCTACATCTCCCGTTCGAGGATACTTGTTATAAATATGCTGAAATGTCATATTTATAAGCAAGCACTCTCGAATTGTCCATATTTTTTGGACAGTTCGAGGAAATGTGGTTCGGGCAAGTTCCTGTGCTGTTGTACAACTCCAAAGAAGATTTCATTAGCATCTCCCTGGTGTTCTCCGGATACACACCCCTATTGACCTGTTATCGAGACGTGTATCTGGAGAACAGCGGGGAGAGGCTGCCAAAATTTTCTCTAGAGTTGTACAACAGGTTAGGAGCTTTCTCGAATCACATTTCCTCGAATGGGATTAGGACCTAACCTATTTAGAGATTCGGAGTCATAGTTGGTACATACATAGTTGGTGATGAGGACATAACTCCTATGAATACAACTTTAACTCTTGGTCCAATAACACGAGCCCTAGCAAGACAACTCAATTACAAGGTGAGCTCGTTCTTAGGTGATAATACCTGTTCTATTGAGAATGTGCTACTGCATAATTTTCCTAGAGATGTGTTGTTACTTAGGAGCATGGGAGAGGAGATATTAACTCAAGGAGACCTCATACTCAACTTGAACATCTACAAGTCACGTTCAACTAATGTACAAGCCCAATTGATGCCACCCGTGCACTTTAATTCAGACTACAACTCGTCTCGGAGTCAGCTTGACAGTGCCGGACTAAAAAGGACATAACTTCCTCATACGAAGTCCGTTTTGGCTGAGCCAGCGCTCGTCGGAAAGCTTATTTCTAGAACTATCTATTGCATACAAGCCCACCTCCAAATTCGTTCTGTAATGCCTCCAAATCAATATGAAAAGTTGCTGCTGTTTCAGACTTCAAATCAGAACCGTTGATTGATCACTTTTTGTAACTCGCCCTTATATATACTTAGCCGCAGCTACTTTTAGGGTTAGGTTATTTGCTAAGTTTGTTCCCCACGTGTGTGAAACACTTGATCATCAGAGTAGTGTCACAAGACCAGGTTTGGTGAAAGAGATATCCTCAACTTTGATCGTTTGAATTGTCAAATTGTTTTCTTTCTCGTTCTTGCTCGTTTCTTCTACTGCGTGCAGGAATTAACCTTCGTGGTTAGGTCATTCGGGCTTGAGCACGGTTGATAACGACAAGTGCGTGGTTGTAGCAATTGCAAGGATTCAATCTCCGCTGATTGGAAGCCCTTGGAACGCGAACGTCTCCGTTCTGCAAAAGTAGAACCTGTCGGAAGATCGGGCCGTTGGCGCATCAAGTGGTATTAGAGCTGCGTTGCCCGTTAGGTAATTCGTATTTTTCCATTGGTTAGTTTTCCATCATCCTAGTGTCCAAAAAAAAAGTCGGCCCCAAAAATATTTGCGTTCGTCACTGTCCTTGTTTCCCCTGTCCAAACCCCTTTGATCCTTTGCACTTTCTTTCGGTTTTTGCTTTATGGAATTGTTGTCCCCTGCTGTGTCATTATGTTGCCGAGTCTAGATCGAGTCTTATCCTGGTTGTAGCGGTCGAGTTTGTTTGCCGCGGAAATCCTAGGGCATCAGTTCGGATTTTGAGTCCGAGAAGAAGAAGGGTTCGTGCAGCGTTTAGTAAAACAGGCATAACTTTTGCATACGGACTCCGATTTGGGTCTATTTTTTTTGTTTCGAAGAGGACGACGATGCGCATCTGAAAAATCCACATGTCTTTAGACCTGTCCATTTTTTGACCCACAAAACCGGCCTCTAAGACCCAGTTCTGGGCCCTGGAAGTTTCGGTGCCATCTTTTTGTCATCTTTCAGTCATCTGTTTAGCATTTTATCTCGTTTGAAAACATGGGATTGTTGTTTTCCATCCTTTCTTCAGTTGAGAGGGATAGTATACCTCTGAGAAAAAGAAAAAAAAGAGAGCCGCACCAAAAGAAGAGAGAAGAGAAAAAGGCCAGTGCAAAAAAAAAACAAAAGCCGCACTGAAAAAAAAAATCAGAAGTTCTAGAATCCTCTGTGTCCTTTGTATATTTGTGTGCTTCACTTCGCATACTAGGTCTGTAACGAGTTTAGGCTGGCAACACAAACTAGCTTGGGACTACTTTTCAGTTTTGCAATTTCTGATTTGAATTGTTGCATAACCTTTGCTACTCATACATAGCCTTCCGAGCTCCACTCTCTTCAAATTCAGTTGCAGGTTTTACTTTGCAATCGCATACCCCACCATTGTCATAGGTTATCACGAACCAACCTACTGGATTGCACCACCTATCACAGTTGGTAAGAAACTTGCAAGAGCTTGGTAAAAAGCTTGAGCGAGAGTGATCTTTACCCTTTTGTCCACCACCGAGTAGTTGATAGGTAGAATATATACTCCATTTTTCATTCTTGTCTTCTACTAACAATGACAGGATCACATAAAGAAATTCCGTATGGAGACGAATGTGTTGCAAAGATTGAGCTCATGAAGTACGTGGAGGATCATCAAAGCGCGTTGAGAGGCATCGATGCAAACCTCACTAAGCTTGCTCAAGACAATGATCATAGGATGGAGCTAATTGAGCAGAGCATTGCTAACCTCATCACCAGAATGGAGTACCTAGAGAGGCAGCCGCCTCCACCTGCAGATCCTGCACCTCCCAATGGAGGTCGAAGGGAGGGCAATCTTGCTGCCCCTAGAGATGAAGAAGCATTCCCTGTCGACGACATAGAGGATGATGAAGGAGAAGAAAGTGTCGGCAATATGGATCAAGCTGTTGAATGGAATGCCCGTTTTCGCGATCGTCTTCGCCGCAATTGTCATGGTATGGGAGGTAACAATGGTAATGCTAATCGACATCATGGTAATATTAATGATGCATTTTCTAATGTTAAGTTTACCATGCCATCTTTTGCGGGTCGTTATAATCTGGATGAATATTTAGAATGGGAGCTATCTGTGGATAAAAATTTTTCATGCTTTGAAGTACCGGAAGAACAAAGAATAAGACTTGCCACTAGTGAATTTACTAACTTTGCATCATATTGGTGGCATGAAATTAAACAAACAGATAATGTCCCAACCACTTCGAATGGTTTGAAAGAATGCATGTGAGTTAGATTTGTACCCTCATATTATGCTAGAGATTTATTGAATAAATTGCAGCATTTGAACCAAGGTAATAAGTCCGTAGAAGAGTATTATCAGGAGTTACAAATTGGTATGTTGCGTTGTAAAGTACAAGAAGATGAGGATGCAAAAATGTCTAGATTTTTTGGGGGCTTAAATCGTGAAATTCGAGACATATTAGAGTATAAGGATTATCATAATATCACTCGTTTGTTCCATCTTGCTTGCAAAGCTAAAAGGGAAGTACAGGGATGACAAGCTCGATCACGACGAGTTACTTCTGGAGGATCTCCTCCAACTCGGGCCACACCTAGGGCGCCACTTGCGGCACCTTCTGCTGGTCGCTCTACATCATCTTCTTTCCATGCACGTTTCGTTGATTCCATGCTACAACCACGTGCTTCCGCAGCAAGCAAATCAGCAGCGGTGCAAGCACCGGCAAAGAACGTGTCATCAGTTGCTTCCACGGGTAGGACACGTGACATGCAGTGCTACCGCTGTAAGGGATGGGGTCATGTGATGAAAGACTTTCCAAATCAGCGAGCTCTGATTGGCAAAGATGATGGTGAGTATACTAGTGCTAGTGATATTGATGATGAAGATTTGACGCTTGTTTCAGCTAACCCCGCAGGTGACGAACATGCGACGGGTAGTGATGATGATGGAGTGGACATATTTGGAGCTGAAACTTCTGAGAGGTATATGAGTATTGTAGCATAGCGAGTACTTAGTGCTCAATTGGAGAGAGCAGAGCAAAATCAGTGCCACACCTTGTTCCAAACAAAGTTCATTGTGAAGGAAAGATCATGTTGTGTCATCATCGATGGAGGTAGTTGCAATAAACTTGATAGCATTGAGTTGGTCGAGAAGCTTGGCTTGACCACGCAGCAGCACCCATGGCCATATTACATTCAATGGTTCAACTCCTGCGATAAGTAGAAGGTAAATAAGATTGTGAGAGTGCATTTTTCAATTGGTACCTACCATGATCATGCAGATTTTGATATCGTGCCTGTGCAAGCTTGTTCTTTGCTTTTAGGTAGGCCTTGCCAATATGATACTGATGCTTTACACCATGGTAGAAGCAATAAATACACTTTCACACATAAAGGAAGAACCATTGAATTAATTCCAATGACCCCTGCTGCCATTTTGAAAGATGAGTTAGAAAGAGCTGAAAAAGAATGTTAGGTGAAGGAAACTAACATTGAAAATCAGGATGTAGCTAAAGAAGTTTGCCCACCTAAAAAGGGAAAGGATGCACCTAGTGTTAAGAAGGTGGGAATTAAATTGAAATGTGCTAACATGCTTGCCACAAAATCTGATTTACATGCGCTTGATGAGTCTGATTTGGCTTGCTATACTTTGATTTGCAAAGAGGCTTATTTTTCCCTTGATAAATTGCCTAGCTCTTTGCCTCGTGCTGTTAGTAATCTTTTGCAGGAGTATGAGGATGTTTTCCTGGATGAACTTCCCCTAGGGCTGCCACCTATGAGGGGAATTGAGCATCAAATTGACTTGATTCCGGGGTGACTTTACCAAACCATGCGCCTTACCGAACTAACCCCGAAGAGACTAAGGAAATTCAGCGTCAAGTCCAAGACTTATTGGACCGAGGTATGTACGAGAGAGCCTTAGTCCTTGTGCTGTTCCTGTTATTTTGGTTCCTAAGAAAGATGGTAGTTGGCGAATGTGCGTAGATTGTAGAGCCATTAAAAATATCACAATAAGGTATTGTCACCCTATTCCTAGGTTAGACGACATGCTTGATGATTTAAGTGGTTCTATCATTTTTTGTAAGGTAGACTTGCGAAGTGGATACCACCAAATTAGAATGAAGTTGGGAGACGAATGGAAAACTGCTTTCAAAACTAAGTTTGGGTTATATGAGTGGTTAGTCATGCCTTTTGAGTTAACTAACGCGCATAGCACTTTCATGCGGGTAATGAACGAAGTTTTACGTGTTTTCATTGAAAAATTTATGGTGGTTTATTTTGATGATATTTTAATCTATAGCAAGTCACTAGAGAACACATGGAACATTTACGTGCTGTTTTTAATGCTTTGAGAGATGCACATTTGTTTGGTAATCTTGAGAAATGCGCCTTTCGCACGGATCGAGTCTCTTTTCTTGGATATGTTGTTACTCCACAAGGGATAGAAGTGGATGAAGCGAAAATTGAAGCAATCAAGAGTTGGCCGACGCTTGAGACAGTCACACAGGTGAGAAGTTTTCATGGTCTTGCAGGATTCTATAAACGTTTTGTGAAGGATTTCAGCACCATTGCGGCACCATTGAATGAGTTAACAAAGAAAGGCGTTCTTTTCTACTGGGGACCAGCACAAGAACATGCTTTTAATGTGTTAAAGGAGAAGCTAACCAATGCCCCTCTACTTCAACTCCCCGATTTCGGTAAGACTTTTGAGTTAGAGTGTGATGCTAGTGGGATTGGCATAGGAGGAGTGTTGCTACAAGAAGGAAAACCTGTTGCATATTTTAGTGAAAAATTGAATGGCCCTGCTCTGAATTATTCTACATATGACAAAGAATTGTATGCTTTAGTGCGTGTGTTAGAAACATGGCAACATTACCTTTGGCCCAAAGAATTTGTTATTCATTCCGATCATGAATCTTTAAAATATATTAGAAGCCAAGCAAAACTAAATAAACGACATGCTAAATGGGTTGTGTTCATTGAATCGTTTCCCTATATCATCAAGCATAAGAAAGGTAAAGACAATGTGATTGCTGATGCGTTGTCTCGGAGATATATTTTGTTATCACAACTTGATCATAAAATTTTTGGTTTAGAAACAATCAAGGACTTGTATGGCACTGATCTGGATTTTAGAGATGCTTATCTGAAATCTAGAGAAGGAAGAACTTGGAATAAATATGTGCTAAATGATGGATTATTATATCATGCTAACAAGCTTTGCGTTCCAGCTAGTTCTATTCGCCTTTTGTTTTTGCAGGTAGCGCATGGAGGTGGTTTGATGGGACACTTTGGAGTGAAGAAGACGGAGGATGTACTTGTTGCCCATTTCTTTTTGCCTAAGATGAGGCGTGATGTCGAGCGCTATGTGTCACAGTGCACCACTTGCAATAAAGCTAAGTCCTGTTTGAATCCACATGGTCTTTATATGCCTCTTCCTGTCCCTAGCATTCCTTGGGAGAATATTTCAATGGATTTTATATTAGGATTGCCTAGGACTAAGAGGGGAAGGGATAGTATATTTGTGGTGGTTGATCGTTTCTCTAAAATGACGCATTTTATACCTTGTCATAAGAGCGATGATACTACAAATGTTGCTGATTTGTTTTTTAGGGAGATTATTTGTTTACATGGTGTGCCCAATACCATCGTTTCAGACTGTGATGCAAAGTTCTTGAGTCATTTTTGGAGAAGCCTATGGAATAAATTGGGGATAAAATTGCTTTTCTCGACTACATGTCACCCTCAAACCGACGGACAGACGGAGGTCGTCAACCGCACATTGTCTACTATGCTATGGACGATTCTCAAGACAAATCTAAAGATGTGGGAAGAGTGCTTACCTCATATTGATTTTTCTTATAACAGGTCCATACACTCCACAACCAAGGTAAGTCCATTTCAGATCGTATATGGGTCTTTACCTCCTTCTGAAACATTAAATTTTGATGCTAAAAGCCGTGCTGAATTGAGTTTGAAAATGCATGAATTAGTTAAAGAAAATATTGAAAAGATGAATGCAAAATATAAAGCATATGGTAGCCAGGGTAGAAAACAATTAACCTTTAAACCGGATGATCTTGTTTGGTTGCATCTACGCAAAGATAGATTTCCTGAATTGAGAAAGTCTAAATTAATGCCTCGAGCTGATGGTCCTTTTAAAGTACTTGAAAAGATTAATGATAATGCATATAAGCTTGAGTTGCCTACAGATTTCGGGGTTAGTCGCACTTTTAACATTTCAGATTTAAAACCATACATGGGCAAAGAAGATGAGATTGATGAAGAGGAACGCGATATGCTACCCTAGCACAAAAAAAAACTACCGCGTAACCAGAAAGCTAATCGCAAGAAGGGGACCACAGATAAGATTACCACTAGACGCGCAGTTGCGAAATCCTTCGCGCGTCGATGTATTGGATCGTCCTCGCCGCTGTCGTTGCGTCGATGGAGCGGATCGTCCTCGCCTCGCCGTGGATCGTCCTCCCACGCTGCAGTCACAGCAGCGTCACCGCAGTAGTCCACACGTCCAGGGATGGAACGCCGTGCGTCGGTGTGCAAGCACCTGGTCGCTCGGCAGGGGCAACGAGAAGAGGAGGCTAGGGTTTCGAGTGAATCACTTCTAAACCGTGGGAAAGCACACCCTGCGCCCACCCTCCTCCCCTCCTTATATAGCCACGAGATGAAACCCAAAACCAAGGCCCATCAGCGTGCAAAACCCACGATGTCCATTAATTATGGATCCAATCCAAATTAATGCGCCCCACCATTAAGTGTGTGACCTGCAGTTCACGTGACGTTTGGATATGGATTGAAAAACTCCTTTTCAATCCAATAGTTGGCGTGGCTCCTTGCAAAGTATGCCAACTCCCAAACATACTATGATCAAATCGGATGTAACCTATCAAAAGTACTCATGTAATAATCCCTTTGCCAAGTATATGAAGATTGAACTCAAGGCAGAAGTATGTCATCCTTTGATGATTCAATCCATCTCTCGTATCCGTGATATATTAATAAGTTGTGATTGACTCCTCAATCACGGCATGGCCATGCACTTCCTTAATCATATCACACGAGTGGCCTTGTCATATATCTCCGTTTCATTGGAGTGGCAAATTCCATCTTGACTGCTCACTTCCCTCTACACGTTTCATAGTAAACATGAAAGCTACCTTTATAACTATCCGGTTAGGAAGTAGTGTTTGATAGCCCCAAGGAAAACTATTACACATGTAGGGAATATGACAATCTCAGGTCTAAGGATCATACATCTACTAGGTATGAGATACACTGATGACACATAAGAATGAAACATTCTCGCAGTGTCCAATTGCGGGTCTATCTAACCCATGTTCTTCAACATGTGTCCACAATGTATAGATGATATCTCTATATCCCATGATCTATGAAGCATGATCATCGATCACTACATGTGATGATCTATTCATCGTTGTCCTATACGATGATATCCGATCAAAGATATTTATCGAATTATATCAATAAGTAAAGAGCTTCATAAGCATGTCACATACTTGTTGATCAATACAATGATATACATTCATTGGACCAATAATCATATTATTATTCATAAACATAGTCATGTTACAATCATCTAAATGATTGCCTTAAGGGCATAGCACTAACAATTGAGTCAAGGACGACTCCAATTTTAGAGGGGGAGAATGATGAGGATATAACTCCTATGAATACAACTTTAACTCTTAGTCCAATAACACGAGCCCGAGCAAGACAACTCAATTACAAGGTGAGCTCATTCTTAGGTGATAATACTTGTTCTAATGAGAATGTGCTACTGCATAATTTTCCTTCTGTTGTGTTGTTACTTAGGAGCATGGGAGAGGAGATGTTAACTCAACGAGACCTCATACACAACTTGAACATCTACATGCCACATTCAACTAAAGTACAAGCCCAATTGATGCCGCCCGTACACTTCAATTCGAACTTCAACTCGTCTCGGAGTCAGCTTGATAGTGTCGGACTAAAAGGCCATAACTTCCTCATACGAAGTCCGTTTGGGCTGAGCCACCACTCGTCGAAAAGCTTATTTCATGACCTATCTATTGCATACAAGCCCACCTCCAGATTCATTTGGGAAGGCCTCCAAATCATCGTGAAAAGTTGCTGCTATTGCAGACTTCGAATTAGAACCGTTGATTGATCACTTTTTGTAACTTGCCCTTATATATACCTAGCCACCGCTACTTTTAGGGTTAGGTTATTTGCTAAGTTTGTTCCACACGCGTGTGAAACACTAGTTCATCGGAGTAGTGTCACAAGACCTGGTGTGGTGAAAAAGATAACCTCAACTTTGATCGTTCGAATTGTCAGATTGTTTTCTTTCTCGTTCTTGCTCGTTTCTTCTACTGCGTGCAGGAATTATCCTTCATGGTTAGGTCATCCGAGTGTGAGAACAGTTGATAACGACAGGTGCATGCGTGTAGCGATTGTAAAGATTCAATCTCCGCTGATTGGAAGCCCTTGGAACGCAAACGTCTCCGTTCTGCAAAAGTAGAACCTATCGAAAGTTCGGGCCATTGGTGCATCAGTTGGTCAACAGATAGACGTTTCGTTAAGATCATTCAATTCGTCAACTTTGTTAAAGCTTGCACCCTTATTTTGTTTCATTGAAGTCATATGATTTGCAAGCTACTGCATTAATTAGGTAATTCGATATCATTGTTGATGTTTTAAATTTATGTCTCCTAACTTGGGAATTGCAAACTCTTAACTAGCTAGGGAAGAAGATATCGAGAGTAAAATTATATATATATATATATCTTGGATCCCGTCCTGTATTTTGCGAAGGTAATATTGAAATGATGTCTCAGTATTTGAAATAGCTAGCTAGCTATCGCTCCAGTTTTTCCTTAATTTACTGTATGTAGTATAATTGCAGATGGACCATGAAGAATGGATTTATCGAAAAAGCCGTGTGAGTTGTAGAAGAAGACATGGTGAAGAGGGGTGTAAACTTCATATATTGTCCTTGCATTGACTACACCAATCTCAGGAGATTTGACAACTCAGGTCAAATTGAAGACCACCTGATTCGACGTAGCTTGGTGAGGAATTACATGTGTTGGATCCATCACGGGGAGATAACTAGTACCCTTCCGGTATGCAACGAAGACATGGTGGAACACGATGATGAGTTGCAGCGTGATATGTTTGAGGAGGAGAATTTAGAGAAAATGTTGTGGGATGTGGAGGGAAATTACACGTAAAGAGAGTTTGAAAAGTTTAAAAGCTTGATGGAAGACGATGCCAAACCGATGTTCTCAGGTTGTAAAGCGGAATATACCAAGTTGGGTTGATCCTTGCATTGTTCGAACTGAAGGCAAAACACCGTTCAATACATACAAGTTTCAATGCACTTTTAGTTCTTCTATCGGATGTGCTTCCGGAGGGAAACGTGTTGCCAACAAGAATTTATAAAGCGAAGAAGCTACTATGTCCCATGAGAATAGAAATAGAAAGGATACATGCAAGTTCGAATGATTGCATCTTGTATCGTAACGTTTAAAAGGAACTGCACGTTTGTCCAGTTTGCGGTGTACCCTAGTACAAACGAAAGGAGAAGCGTAATGAAAAGAAGGTATTGTGGACTCGCCCATCATTCCCCATTTGGAGCAGTTGTTTGCAAATCTCAGAGAGGCAAAATTGTTGCGTTGGCATTACGAATCTCGAAAGGAAGATGGCAAGCTGAGACACCCCGCTGATTTAGCTCAATCGAGAAACATCGATTGAAAACATGAGGAGTTTGGTGCCGAGATGAGGAACATAAGATTTGGATTGAGTATCAATGGAATGAATCCGTTTGGTAACATGCGTAGTCGTCACAGCACCTGGCTAGTTTGGTTGTGTATCTACAATGTCCCTCCTTGGTTGTGCATGAAGCGGAAGTATATCATAATGTTGTTGCTAATCTAGGGACCAAAATAGCCGGGAAATGATATTGATGTGTACCTTGCACCACTGATTGAGGATTTGGTAAAATTGTGGAACGAGGGGGTCGTGGTGTGGGATGCATACAAAAGAGAGCACTTCACCCTACGGGCTATGATATTTCGCAACATAAATGATTTCCTGGCACTTGGTAATTTGGCAGACTACAGTACGAAGGGAGCCAAAGCATGTCATATTTGTGAAGAGAAGACTGAGAGCTTATGGCTACCGAATTCCAAGAAAACTATGTACATGGGTCACCGTAGGTTTCTACCTCGAATTCATCAATATCATAAGATGGGTGACAAATTTGATGGGAAGTTCATTCGGCCCCGCAGCTTATGAGTGGAACGCGAGTATATTCACGCGTGTAGGATATCGATGTTCAGTATGGAAAGAGTTGTAAATCTGTTCGTCCAAGGACCATTTGGAAAATGAGGTCGATATTTTGGGACTTACCATACTGGAAGGAGTTAGATGTCCGGTATTGTATTGATGTCATGCACATTGAGAAGAATGTCTGTTACAATTTGGTTGGCATCCTGCTGAATATACCTAGGAAGACCAAGGATGGTGTGAATGCTCGCCGTGACATGGCCTACCTGGAAATCAGTCCCAAGCTTGCAGTGATAGAGGAGGATGGAAAAGGTCCGTATATCCCCCTTCATGCTACACCTTGTCCAAGAAGGAGAAAGAATATTTCTGCAAGTGTCTCCAAGGTATTAAATTCCATCGGGCTACTCCGCAAATATTAAGAAGCTTGTGTCCATGGATGATTTGAAGTTGCTTGGTATGAAGTCTCACGACTGTCATATCTTGATGACCCAAATGCTCCCTATTTCAATCAGAAATATTCTGCCAGAGGATGTCAGGCTGGTAATCACGAAGCTACGTTATTTCTTCAATGCGATCTCTTGCAAGTTTATTGACCCCGATGTGCTAGACAACTTACAAAGTGAGGTGATACGGACTCTATATCAGCTTGAGATGCATTTCCCCCATCGTTCTTCGACGTCATGGTCCACCTTGTTGTTTACCTTGTCAGAGAGATTAAGATATTTGGACCCGCATTACTACGTTACATGTAAACGTTTGAAAGGTACATCAGTATATTAAAGTCATACGTGAGGAATCGGTCGAAGCCTAAGGGTAGTATTGTTGAAGGTTATGGGACTAAAGAGATTATTGAGTTTTGTATGAACTATCTAGGTAAAAGACAAGCAATTGGTGTTCCTCTATCTCGTCATGAGGGCAGACTTGCTAGTAAAAGAATTGTTGGGTCCAAACTAACGAGTCCCCAGTTTGATATTGTCGGGGATTGGTTACCCCTACACGGACAGCGATCCGCTGGCTCGACCTTGCTCGGCCGAGGAGCCGGCTCGCCAGCATGGTCGGGCTCGGAGGACCAGGTCGGGGATGTAGAGCCAGCGGTTACCGAGCCAAAGGAGGGTCCTAAAAGGCGGAGTCAAGCCGAACGTGGGATGCGACTTCGGCGCCGTTATCGCCCGACCTCACCACGCTTCACATCCGATTCTGGCGCCACACTCCCAAGAATCTCTCCTGGCTGTTCCCTGTAACGAACTATGGTAGAGGTATAAAAGCCTTCCCCCTGGGCGGGGTAGAGGCAGGAGAACAAAAGTAAAAGAAAGAGGACACACACACAACACGCTCGCTTCGGTGCTCAACCAAGCTCGAGCACCCCCTATATTCAACGACAGTGCATCATCTTCCACCTTTCGCCTCCGGGCAAGACTGGAGTAGAGCAGTTACCCATGTCGGGGGCTCGAACGAGTATAACTCCTCGTGTCAGTCTCCCTCTCTCAGTGGTGACCACACCCCTTCCTCCGGGCGGGCACGGTCTTGGGCCCTGCCCCCACATCACTCCCTCCTTGCGGTCAGGCGATCCTGGTCGTCGACAGCTGGCGCCCACTGCGGGGCCTGAGAGTTTCGCTCGTTCAGAAGAACTCCCGCAGCCAACTCCCGAGCCAGAGGTCGCGGAAGAGAAGCCCTGGAGCATGTACATCAATGGCTCCTGGTCGTTCGAGCGCTCGAGGGCTGGTATCCTCATCATCACACCCCGAGGAGACAAACTAAGGTATGTGATTTGCTTCGGTTTTCCCGCAACTAACAACACGGCAGAGTATGAGGCCTTCCAGGTGGGTCTCCGAACTTGCAAGTCACTGGGCATGTGCCAACTGGTCGTCAAGGGTGACTCACAGCTCATCGTCAATCAGTACAACAAAGACTACCAGTGCTCAAAGGGCTCGATGGCCAGGTACCTCGACAAGGTGCGCAAGATGGAGAAGTGGTTTCAGAACCTAGAAATGAAGCACGTACCCAGGAAGGACAACTCCAACACCGAACTTGTAACATCCCAAATTTTCATTTCAAAAATAGGATAAAAAAATTAAATTATTATTTCTATCGGTTGCTCAAGTTTATTTGTCTCCTCTTTATTTTCTGGATTTCTCTAGAGTTCAAAAGAAAAAGACTTTTGCCTATTTTTAGAAAAACTTAAAACTATTTCCTAAAAAAAAACCCTATTTAAGTTGGAATTAATTGTTTTAAACAAATATATCACAAGGAACTTCGGTGAATTTTCCCATTATTTGTTAGTTTGGAGACAAAATAAAAGATTTGGTTTTGCTAAAACTATCTTATTTAATATAAATAAACCTAAGGGAATTTCTGTGAAATTTTCTATATTTGTCAAATTATATATTTTCTAAAGCCTTTCCGAAAGCTTTAACAAAATAAAAATATATGTGGATATAAAAATAAAATATTTGGTGGTACCAAAATATTTTATTTGATCTCAAAATGTCCTAATTAAACTCCCTGAATTTTCTTAGAATTTTTGGGGTTGTTTTAGTATTCTCCAAATTAAGAAGGTTTTAAAAATAATATAAAAGTATTTACTGTACACGAATAAAATTATTATTTTATGTACTAATATTTTATTTGTGTTACTAAGGCTGTGGTTCATGTTCCAGATTTTTCTATGATTTTTAAACGGTTGATTGATATTTATTTCGATTTTATGGGTGATATTTAATATTTCGGATTAAATAATCAGAAACTGCTACAGTAATTCCGGCAGTATTTCAGGCATAACTTCGGCGAGCTCTCCTGGTCACTCCCGATCTTATTTTGATCTGAAATTTTCACCAGAGCTTCCTCTTGCTGTCCTCTACATCCAGTAAAATCAGATTTTCAAAATACCTATCGGAGCACCTCTGGCAACCGATTCTTTCCCCAACTCCGGCGAGCTTTTCCCGTTGATCCATTGCTCCTTTGTAGCTGAAAATTGAACCCTAGACGACTCTCCTCATTCCCCACATCATACTAAAAGATCAGCATCAGAATCGCAACGGAGATCCCTCGGCAAGCCTTTTTCCCTAACTCCGGTAAGAACTTCGGCGAGCTCTACAGGGCGCTCCCGAACTCCGTTCATCCTCAAATTTTTTGTGGAGCACCCCCATGAAGGTTGCAACACCTCTATGAAACAGTTTTGGAAAATTCCAAACAGAGCACCGCCGGCGACCCTTTTTCTCCTACAACGTCGACGAGCTCTTCCGGTGCGCCGCCATCGCCGGCCGATCTTGGCATCGCGTTCCTCGCCTTCTGGGTGAGTTTTTATGAGATCCAACTGCGTCATCTCGTGCCATATAGTCAGATCTATCTCTCCACCAAATTTGGTGCAGTTCCATCCGTGGAATCAAAAGTTACGGCAGTTCTAATCTCAAATCTTGCTGCTGCCCGTTCTCCTTCGTTTTTGCGAGTTTGCCCGTGCAATTTTTTCTGTAGACTCCTCTTGATGTCCTCTACTCGGTGCTTACCCTAACTCAAGGTTTGGCCCATGGGATTTGTGCAGAAAAATCAATCTTCCCCGATCAGACTGCGTTCCAACGGCAGGAAACTTCGTCGCGTTCCCCGTTGATCCAGAAGGTAAAACACAGATCCGTTCGCGTCATATTGTGCCAAATGATCCCAGATAGCTCTCTGTAAATTTTGGTTAGGTTTGATCCATTATTTTAATAGTTATGACCGTTTGATCTGTTAGCTTTAGCAGCCATTCATCGGCAGTTTGTGATCTGTTCGTTGGGTTGCTTCCAAATCCGGTTATACCGTTGAGTTCGTGTCGCCGCGTTCTACGTGGTGCTCACTTCCCCTCTACTGTTCCAACCACCGAAAATTTTAATATTCGTTACCGTCGCCTTTTTGCCACCGCCGCGCGTCGTCTTGTGCCGCCAACCATTTCGGTTTGTCGTGGCCATGTCATTGTGTCCATAAGATCATTATCCCCTGTTTTGCCCACCGTTGAAGTTCATTGATCCCCGGTGGCCGTCAAAGCCATGTTCTAGAATCTACCCAACGTCCTTTGGCCTAGTCCTTCGTGTCGGTGCGCATTCCGGTTCGCCATCTTTGGTAACCTTTAATCGCAGAGCTAACCCTACCATCCTACCCTATGCCAAGTGTATTCATCCTTGAATCGTTTCACTTAAACCCGGACTTAACCCTTGGTCCAATTTGTCGTTGCGTCGTGATATGTGTACCCCGCAGATCTCAAACCAAATTTGAGCCATGTCATGACCTCGCTGCCCTATCTTTCAACCGAGGGTTGCCACCTTATAATCTCATAAGTGTTCTGTTAACGCTTCACCTTCATCGTTAACGTCCCGCCGTTAACGTTCCATTGTTAACGTTCCGTCGTTAACGTTCCATCGTTAACATCCCGCCGTTAACGTTCCATCGTTAACGTTCCGCTGCTAACGTTTCTTCGTTAACGTTCTGGCGTTAACGCTTTGCTCGCCGCTATCATCGCATATGCGCATTCCAGCAAGAGCGTAGCGCGTTGTCATTATCCTTTCTATCGTTCTATCGTGATCTAACCACATTCCTTGTGAGTCTGGCTTTATCTTTCTATCATCTGCAAAGCCGAACCAAAACCTAACTTAAGACCGGTTCGATGGACTTAGTTCATCGTGAGCCGCGCTGCCGGTATTGCGGTTTTCCACGTTGTGTCCACCGTAGTAAGATATTTGTACTGTCTTACTACATATCGTCATCGCCCTGTTATCGTCAAGTCTCTTCTTTGACGTATGACTGAACCCTAGATCGAATCGTACT
Organism: Otatea glauca; assembly: GCA_036346275.1. Lineage (NCBI taxonomy): Eukaryota > Viridiplantae > Streptophyta > Magnoliopsida > Poales > Poaceae > Otatea > Otatea glauca. The sequence continues at coordinate 13,071,650 of CM070716.1, read as the reverse complement.
GAATGTCGATTCCATCCGTCCTTGTCTTATCCCTGAAAATCTAATCTGCCATTAACCCAGAATTCATTCGTGGACTTGGTCGATAGACCATTGGCCATATGTCATATCCTGGTGCCATATCTATTCTATTAGTCTATCTTTCTTTTGTTTGACTGTGTATTTGTTTAGTCAACAAAAGTCAACATTGAGCATCAGTTTAGTTCATCATGAACTAACATATCTTTATGGACCCGATCTATAGATCAAGAGCCCATATGTCAATATTTGTCCAATCGAGTTAATTAATCTCGAAGGATATCCCCTGGAATATACTCCGTTTTCCCCTAATTATCAGTCTTAACCTTCTCGATAAATCTTCTGAAAGCCTGTTCTCTTTCATCCGATCTTCGATCAAATCTAAGTTCCTAAATTCAATCCCTTCCGTTCAGTACCAATCTAATATTAAATTGGAGTTTATTTGAATTGCTTTTGAGTTTTGTTGTATTTGTGCTTCTTTGTCGTTAGACGTGTCGTCCAGAAGTTACCCAAAGTAGCTGAAGGACAAGGAAGTCGAAGCATTCGATTGAAGAGCCAAAGGTTGAGAAAGCCGAAGATCAATTAAAAAGAGTAAAGAGCAGTTTATAGCAAGTGCCAGGCAAGTGATGCTTTGATCATTTTGATCCCAGATTTTAAAATGTAATTTATGCTTTGAAACTATGCATGCTAATTATTTAAAATGAATTTAAATTAATTTGGGATAATGTAGTTAATCAACCCATTTTGTTATTCCACCTTGAATTATTAGTTGTATGCCTAAATCAATGTCCCCTAAGTTTGATTATATTAGTTGGATGTTAATATTGTGCCAACACGGGAGGCTAGACCGTGAGTAGATGCTTAGCCTTGCAATGAGTCATGAATGATCTTTAGAGAAATGCTACAAAATTGACTAATGGAATATTGAATGTATTTTGAAAGTGGTGTGATGATGCCACATGATGATATGGAAGTATGGTGACTGTGTGGTTCCATATTGATGTTGAGTTATTCTTGGCATGTGTTGCACAATAATCAATGGGGTGGGAAATGTTTTAGCTGGGGCAAGTGGCAAGAGGTCATGTGTGCTCGTGGGCCTGTGTGGCAGTGGGTTGATGAGTGTTGTGAGTCTGTGTGCCACAATGGGTTGTGTGCCACTGTTGAGTGTTGGAAGTCTTGCCTTGGTCAGTTAAGGACTTCACCTTGCAAGCCTTTGATCTGAGTCACCCGTACAACCACATGTCTGATATGGGACAGACCTAGTTGACTAGGGTTCTGATATCTTTCCTCTGATACCTCGGGGTGACAGTACACAGGGGTGTATCTGTATGGGGGAGCGTACCTATGCTACGGCTTGGTGCCCATCCAACGGTGATTGGCCGGTCCTATACTTCGGCTCTGTGTGAAGGAAGTGATAGTGAAGGCAATACCGGAGAGGTTCTTTGGTTAAGGTAGAGGTTCCTGAAAAGCTTTGTTGCGGACAATCACCTGTGTGGTGAGCGGCTGTATCTTGTGGGTAAAGTGTACAACCTCTGCAGAGTGTAAACCTATTCGAATAGCCGTGCTCACGGTATTGAGCAAAGCTCGGGAATTACAGCCAAGGGTTAGACTTTTGTTGAACAAAACTTATTGGCATGGCGGGATGCCATGGAAAGTGGATTTTAACTTAGGATTGGAAACTTGTTTTACTTGAGAAATGTTGAATCTATCTAATACAGTTATTTGTTTTACTGTCTTTCCAATTTATATACTGTATTAATTTATAAACGCTGCTTATTGCAAAATAGCCATAATAGCCTTTTCCTTTGGAATAAGCCCTACATATAGTTACATAGAATTGCATTCTGTGCACAACTTGTTGAGTGCTTTATGTACTCACCCCTTGCAACACAAAATCATCAGTTGAGGAGAAGACCACAACTTCGAAGGAGGAGAAGTTCCACGAGGAGACGAATATCTAGGAGTTGAACCTTGTCGATTGCACGTGGTATATTGATGGGATTAAATCGGCGTTCTTCATTCATTGTTGTTTATTTATTTTGAGTTGAAGCCACCAAGGCCTCACAAGTGTAAGTTTGACCTTAAGGTCGTTCAATAGTTCTATATTAATAGATGAAGTCTTTATTTATTATTCCGCTGTGTATGATTGTGATATTTCATTTATGTACAGATTGTGCACTAGCGTGATCTGGACTAGTTTGAATACACAGAGGGTCCGGATTTGCATATTCGGGTCCCGACAGAGGTGGTATCAGAGCCATATTGACTGTAGGTCTTGACCCTAGATAGTTTGGCCGTTCCTTAGGAGCTTCAAAAGTATTTTCTAAAAGTGAAAATTTAACTTGAAAGAATAATAAGTTCTTGACTTATCTTATTCTTCCATTCTTTCCCCTTTTGCTAAAAAAATTATTCATCTTTCCTCACTGGTTTAAATAAAAATCTTACCTGCGTTTTTCTATGTAGTTAACGATGTCTCCCACTTAAGGAGAAATCTTTGGGTGTCTCGTTCTTTGAACCTTAAGATCGTGAAGACAGGAATCGTCAAGCTCAAGAAAGGGAGGATCGATGCAGTGTTCCTGAAACTAGAAGACCCAGTGCTTCGAGTATCTAGTTGAGACTCATGTGTGGGAGCCACGTCTTCTAAGCTAGAATGTCGCCCTTATAGACGGTAGTTTTGTGTGTATAGGTTGATTTGGTTGTTCCTTGATTGTTGATTGTGCAGTATGTGTTGCATAGCTCTTAGGCTTATATAAGCAACCATACCAAGTTATTAATATTGTTTGCTTAAGTTGTTGGGTTAAACCTATCTCCCCTGTATTAGGATCATTATTCCTTATCTATGCTATTTCCTTTTCCCTAACCCTTTGAAGCAACCAAGCAGATGGTGCAGTCTGGTGGAACCAGTAAAGTCAGTGGAAGTGGAAATCAACTCGGTGAGAACCCCAATGATGGATCGGTTTGCAACCGTCAATACTGAGATAAATATGCAGAGTATCACCTGGAATGAGTTCGTTGATGCTTTTCGTTATTCCTTTGCTTCGATAGAAGATGGTGTCATCATGATAGATTCAGATCAAAATGCTACCTCTGCATCTGATTCAAGATCTAGACGTTGTTCTTTGAAGTGTTGTCAGCCTAACAAGTCAGAAGATCGTGCATGCATTCACTGTGGAGAAATAGGCCATACCGCTGATGAGCATGCGATCAATTGCTCCAGTTGTGAAGGAAGTCATCCTTTTTCGGAGAGTGTCCTATGAGCAACATCACATGTTACCTATGTGAAGGTCGAGATCATTGCCCAGCTCGATGTCCCTTGGATCCAATAGTTACTGTAGTGACTCAGCATCAGCAGAAAAATCTTCGAGCTGCAATTACTCAAGAATTGTCAAAAAGAGGTGTAATATTAGTTGTACAGGAGACGCCACTTGAAAAACTAAAGATGCAGCCTCCTGATCTTGGCTGTCTTCATCAAGAAAGTAGTAAGTGGCAATCGCCAACAGCATGTTTCTGATGAAGAAGGTCATTGGTCTAGAGAATGCCCTCTCAAGCAACCAGCCCTGAATTACCAGAAGAACAATAATGAGCATACATTTATACCCAACAAGGCACAACGATGCAAACGTGTGTGCTACTCTTTGTCGAAGGAAGGTCATTATGCTAACCGATGTCCACAGAGAAGACAATTATTTTCTGCAACCGTGGTTATTCCAGAAGTTACTTCAGTTAAGTACATAACGCCAAGAGTGAGTGGTGACACCTTAAGAAAAGATTGCCTAGAGAACCAGTTGAAGAAAAGACGTCTGAGCGAAGACACTACCCCAGTCAACGAATGCCCAAGGAAGAAAAATTTCCATAAACTCTGTTATACCTGCCGCAAGCTCGGACATTTTGCCAACAATTGCCCTCAGAAGAAAGCAATCACGCCGGTTCAAGCCAATCTCAATTCTGCCACAGTCAAAACCTCAGTGTCGACGCCAATCAAGGAAGCTCAGATCAACGATTTCACCCTGAGCGAGTGTCATAACTCATTTGTAAAGTGAGGAGATTAGTAATGAATTTCATGTAAAGATTTCCTTGCAAAAGAAATAAAGTAGAGATGAATGTTATGTTGGTATGAGAAGTTTGAAATAAAAAGCATTAATAGTAAATGAAGGATCAGATATTTCCCTGGATATTGTCTACAATGGTGGTTCACTTGAAAGTGATATGTGTGCTATAATGGTCAATTCAGTACCATTTAGCGTGGAGCTTGTTTGCCAGAAGAATTGTCATTATTAGAAGGTATTCGGTTATGCTCGATCTAACCCAGAATTCAAAATCAAAAGTATTAATGGCAATAAAGGATTTGATATGTCTTTGAGCATTCACTTTATCAGATAATGTTCATGTGTATGTTGGCCATAGAGCCTGAATTCACAGTAATGTGATGTAGAGACAAAATTTGTTGATTTAGCATATTGAAGATCAGTACCTTTACTTCAATGGTAATTGAAGCATTAATTCGTTATGGAAAGAATATCTAGCAGATATAGAATTTCCAGTCGCTACTTGAGAACCAAACCGACAAAGATAGTATCAAACCAACAGATCAACAGAGCTGGTAATTTTTATCCATACTTTTGACAAGTCCAATAAGATAAAACTAATTCAGAATCTTCAGAATTCCATGACTCAGTCATGATGTTAAGAGTTGCCAGATTCATTTCGGTCAATGTCCCTTACTCCGAAGGTCATTGGTAGTGAATTTGCAAGGATCAAGGAATCGTTCAAGACGTTGAATTGCAGAGAAGCAATTATCAATCAGCTTGAGTTCCTTAGATCAAGAGCTGTTATCAAGAACTAACTCAACAGAAATGATGTTCAATCTTCGACCAAGACCGCAGAATAGCAAGTTGCTTTCGTCGTCATGTGAAGTTGTCTACAAGTCTGAAAGCTTCAAGGTCGAGTCTCCCGAACCAATTCTATAGCTGCCTAAATCTCGGGACGAGATTACATTAAGGGGGAGGTTTGTAACATCCCAAATTTTCATTTCAAAAATAGGATAAAAAAATTAAATTATTATTTCTATCGGTTGCTCAAGTTTATTTGTCTCCTCTTTATTTTCTGGATTTCTCTAGAGCTCAAAAGAAAAAGACTTTTGCCTATTTTTAGAAAAACTTAAAACTATTTCCTAAAAAAAAAACCCTATTTAAGTTGGAATTAATTGTTTTAAAAAAATATATCACAAGGAACTTCGGTGAATTTTCCCATTATTTGTTAAAATCCTGATTTCAAAATCTTTTCAAAAGTCTCATCAATTAAAATATAGTTTGGAGACAAAATAAAAGATTTGGTTTTGCTAAAACTATCTTATTTAATATAAATAAACCTAAGGGAATTTCTGTGAAATTTTCTATATTTGTCAAATTATATATTTTCTAAAGCCTTTCCGAAAGCTTTAACAAAATAAAAATATATGTGGATATAAAAATAAAATATTTGGTGGTACCAAAATATTTTATTTGATCTCAAAATGTCCTAATTAAACTCTCTGAATTTTCTTAGAATTTTTGGGGTTGTTTTAGTATTTTCCAAATTAAGAAGGTATAAAAAATAATATAAAAGTATTTACTGTACACGAATAAAATTATTATTTTATGTAATAATATTTTATTTGTGTTACTAAGGCTGTGGGTCATGTTCCAGATTTTTCTATGATTTTTAAATGGTTGATTGATATTTATTTCGATTTTATGGGTGATATTTAATATTTCGGATTAAATAATCAGAAACTGCTACAGTAATTCCGGAAGAATTTCAGGCATAACTTCGGCGAGCTCTCCTGGTCACTCCCGATCTTATTTTGATCTGAAATTTTCACCAGAGCTTCCTCTTGCTGTCCTCTACATCCAGTAAAATCAGATTTTCAAAATACCTATCGGAGCACCTCCGGCAACCGATTCTTTCCCCAACTCCGGCGAGCTTTTCCCGTTGATCCATCGCTCCTTTGTAGCTGAAAATTGAACCCTAGACGACTCTCCTCATTCCCCACATCATACTAAAAGATCAGCATCAGAATCGCAACGGAGATCCTCGGCAAGCCTTTTCCCTAACTCCGGTAAGAACTTCGGCGAGCTCTACAGGGCGCTCCCGAACTCCGTTCATCCTCAAATTTTTTGTGGAGCACCCCCATGAAGGTTGCAACACCTCTATGAAACAGTTTTGGAAAATTCCAAACAGAGCACCGCCGGCGACCCTTTTTCTCCTACAACGTCGACGAGCTCTTCCGGTGCGCCGCCATCGCCGGCCGATCTTGGCATCGCGTTCCTCGCCTTCTGGGTGAGTTTTTATGAGATCCAACCGCGTCATCTCGTGCCATATAGTCAGATCTATCTCTCCACCAAATTTGGTGCAGTTCCATCCGTGGAATCAAAAGTTACGGCAGTTCTAATCTCAAATCTTGCTGCTGCCCGTTCTCCTTCGTTTTTGCGAGTTCGACCGTGCAATTTTTTCTGTAGACTCCTCTTGATGTCCTCTACTCGGTGCTCGCCCTAACTCAAGGTTTGGCCCACGGGATTTGTGCAGAAAAATCAATCTTCCCCGATCAGACTGCGTTCCAACGGCAGAAAACTTCGTCGCGCGTTCCCCGTTGATCCAGAAGGTAAAACTCAGATCCGTTCGCGTCATATTGTGCCAAATGATCCCAGATAGCTCTCTGTAAATTTTGGTTAGGTTTGATCCATTATTTTAATAGTTATGACCGTTTGATCTGTTAGCTTTAGCAGCCGTTCATCGGCAGTTTGTGATCTGTTCGTTGGGTTGCTTCCAAATCCGGTTATACCGTTGAGTTCGTGTCGCCGCGTTCTACGTGGTGCTCACTTCCCCTCTGCTGTTCTATCCACCGAAAATTTTAATATTCGTTACCGTCGCCTTTTTGCCACCGCCGCGCGTCGTCTTGTGCCGCCAACCATTTCGGTTTGTCGTGGCCATGTCATTGTGTCCATAAGATCATTATCCCCTGTTTTTCCCACCGTTGAAGTTCATTGATCCCCGGTGGCCGTCAAAGCCATGTTCTAGAATCTACCCAACGTCCTTTGGCCTAGTCCTTCGTGTCGGTGCGCATTCCGGTTCGCCATCTTTGGTAACCTTTAATCGCAGAGCTAACCCTACCATCCTACCCTATGCCAAGTGTATTCATCCTTGAATCGTTTCGCTCAAACCCGGACTTAACCCTTGATCCAATTTGTCGTTGCGTCGTGATATGTGTACCCCGCAGATCTCAAACCAAATTTGAGCCATGTCATGACCTCGCTGCCCTATCTTTCAACCGAGGGTTGCCACCTTATAATCTCATAAGTGTTCTGTTAACGCTTCACCTTCATCGTTAACGTCCCGCCGTTAACGTTCCATCGTTAACGTTCCGCTGCTAACGTTTCTTCGTTAACGTTCTGCCGTTAACGCTTTGCTCTCGCTTCGCTATCATCGCATATGCGCATTCCAGCAAGAGCGTAGCGCGATGTCATTATCCTTTCTATCGTTCTATCGTGATCTAACCACATTCCTTGTGAGTCTGGCTTTATCTTTCTATCATCTGCAAAGCCGAACCAAAACCTAACTTAAGACCGGTTCGATGGACTTAGTTCATCGTGAGCCGCGCTGCCGGTATTGCGGTTTTCCACGTTGTGTCCACCGTAGTAAGATATTTGTACTGTCTTACTACATATCGTCATCGCCCTGTTATCGTCAAGTCTCTTCTTTGACGTATGACTGAACCCTAGATCGGATCGTACTGAATGTCGATTCCATCCGTCCTTGTCTTATCCCTGAAAATCTAATCTGCCATTAACCCAGAATTCATTCGTGGACTTGGTCGATAGACCATTGGCCATATGTCATATCCTGGTGCCATATCTATTCTATTAGTCTATCTTTCTTTTGTTTGGTGTGTATTTGTTTAGTCAACAAAAGTCAACATTGAACATCGATTTAGTTCATCATGAACTAACATATCTTTATGGACCCGATCTATAGATCAAGAGCCCATATGTCAATATTTGTCCAATCGAGTTAATTAATCTCGAAGGATATCCTGGAATATACTCCGTTTTCCCTAATTATCGATCGTAACCTTCTCGATAAATCTTACAAAGCTTGTTCTCTTTCATCCGATCTTGATCTAATCTAAGTTCCTAAATTCAATCCCTTCCGTTCAGTACCAATCTAATATTAAATTGGAGTTTATTTGAATTGCTTTTGAGTTTTGTTGTATTTGTGCTTCTTTGTCGTTAGACGTGTCGTCCAGAAGTTACCCAAAGTAGCTGAAGGACAAGGAAGTCGAAGCATTCGATTGAAGAGCCAAAGGTTGAGAAAGCCGAAGATCAATTAAAAAGAGTAAAGAGCAGTTTATAGCAAGTGCCAGGCAAGTGATGCTTTGATCATTTTGATCCCAGATTTTAAAATGTAATTTATGCTTTGAAACTATGCATGCTAATTATTTAAAATGAATTTAAATTAATTTGGGATAATGTAGTTAATCAACCCATTTTGTTATTCCACCTTGAATTATTAGTTGTATGCCCTAAATCAATGTCCCCCTAAGTTTGATTATATTAGTTGGATGTTAATATTGTGCCAACACGGGAGGCTAGACCGTGAGTAGATGCTTAGCCTTGCAGCGAGTCATGAATGATCTTTCAGAGAAATGCTACAAAATTGACTAATGGAATATTGAATGTATTTTGAAAGTGGTGTGATGATGCCACATGATGATATGGAAGTATGGTGACCTGTGTGGTTCCATATTGATGTTGAGTTATTGCTGGCATGTGTTGCACAATAATCAATGGGGTGGGAAATGTTTTAGACTGGGGCAAGTGGCAAGAGGTGTGTGTGCACAGTGGGCCTGTGTGGCAGTGGGTTGATGAGTGTTGTGAGTCTGTGTGCCACAATGGGTCGTGTGCCATTGTGTTGAGTGTTGGAAGTCTTGCCTTGGTCAGTTAAGGACTTCACCTTGCAAGCCTTTGATCTGAGTCACCCGTACAACCACATGTCTGATATGGGACAGACCTAGTTGACTAGGGTTCTGATATCTTTCCTCTGATACCTCGGGGTGACAGTACACAGGGGTGTATCTGTATGGGGGAGCGTACCTATGCTACGGCTTGGTGCCCATCCAACGGTGATTGGCCGGTCCTATACTTCGGCTCTGTGTGAAGGAAGTGATAGTGAAGGCAATACCGGAGAGGTTCTTTGGTTAAGGTAGAGGTTCCTGAAAAGCTTTGTTGCGGACAATCACCTGTGTGGTGAGCGGCTATATCTTGTGGGTAAAGTGTACAACCTCTGCAGAGTGTAAACCTATTCGAATAGCCGTGCTCACAGTATTGAGCAAAGCTCGGGAATTACAGTCAAGGGTTAGACTTTTGTTAAACAAAACTTATTGGCATGGCGGGATGCCATGGAAAGTGGATTTTAACTTAGGATTGGAAACTTGTTTTACTTGAGAAATATTGAATCTATCTAATACAGTTATTTGTTTTACTGTCTTTCCAATTTATATACTGTATTAATTTATAAACGCTGCTTATTGCAAAATAGCCATAATAGCCTTTTCCTTTGGAATAAGCCCTACATATAGTTACATAGAATTGCATTCTGTGCACAACTTGTTGAGTGCTTTATGTACTCACCCCTTGCAACACAAAATCATCAGTTGAGGAGAAGACCACAACTTGAAGGAGGAGAAGTTCCACGAGGAGACGAATATCTAGGAGTTGAACCTTGTCGGTTGCTCGTGGTATATTGATGGGATTAAATCGGCGTTCTTCATTCATTTGTTGTTTATTTATTTTGAGTTGAAGCCACCAAGGCCTCACAAGTGTAAGTTTGACCTTAAGGTCGTTCAATAGTTCTATATTAATAGATGAAGTCTTTATTTATTATTCCGCTGTGTATGATTGTGATATTTCATCTATGTTGAGACTGTGTGCACTAGCGTGATCCTGGACTAGTGCTGAATACACAGAGGGTCCGGATTTGCATATTCGGGTCCCGACAGAGCTCCTGTCCAAGCTTGGGTCATCTGGTGGTGAGTTTCCATCGGATTTCATCCTGGAGACCTTGGTGGCACCATCCATCACCGACCAAGAAGACTCGGTCGCCCTCCTCGAGAGCATTCCCTTGTGGATGGAACCGATTGCCAAGTTCCTCGATCGGGGCGAGCTCTCAGATGACCCGACAGAGAGGAGCAGAATGAGGCGCCGAGCGAGCTCGTACAAGCTCGTTAACAGGCAGCTCTATCGTCGGGGCACCTTGGGTGTTTTGTCGAAGTGCGTCACACTGGAGGAAGGTATGTACCTGCTCAACGATATCCATTTAGGCCTCTACGGTGCGCATTCCTCTTTCAGGACCATGGTCGACAAGGCATTCCGCATGGGGTTTTATTGGCCAACAGCGCTGCAGGACGCTCGGGACATCATCCGATCCAGCCAAGCCTGCCAGTTCCATGCTCGGAAGTCACATCAGCCGTCCTACACCCTCCAGACCATCCCACTCGCTTGGTCGTTCTCGACTTGGGGCCTTGACATCCTTGGCCCTTTCCCTCAGGCGGTCGGGGGGAAGAAGTTCCTGTTCGTCGCCATCGACACCTTCACCAAGTGGATCGAAGATGAACAAGTCTCGGCCATCATTGCTCGAGCCGCCGTGAGGTTTTTCCACTCGCTTGTGGTCATGAGGTACGGAGTCCCATGCAAGATCATCACCGATAATGGGTCACAGTTCACCAGCGAGCTATTCCTAGAATACTATGAAGACATGGGCATGAAGGTCTGCTATGCCTCAGTGGGCCACCTCCAGATCAACAGAGTGGTCGAGCGAGCCAATGGACAAATCGTCCAGGTTGTCAAGAGGCAAGTCTTCGATGAGCTCGAACAGCATGGCTGGGCCTGGGTGGACGAGCTTCCCACCGTCCTCAGTGCATTCGCACCAAGTCGGTCGGCGACAGGGCAGCCCCTTTCGGCTCGTGTTCGGTCTTGGGCCGCCCCGCCCACTAAGGTCATGCTGGGCTCCGCTAGGGTCAGCTTGGTCGACCAGGTCAACTTTGAGCAAGAACGGTCTCTCTACCTTGCCCTAGCGGAAGAAGTAAGGAGCCGTGCACTGCTACGATCGGCGCAGTACTGCAAGCGCTTCGCAAGCATGCATCTCGATAGGTCCGACCCAGGGAGCTCTGAGTTTGGGATCTGGTCCTAAGACGAATTCAGGGCTCGACCAACACTAACAAGTTATCCCCAAAGTGGGAGGGCCCCTACATCATCGTTTTAGCAGATTGCACGGGAGCTTACCGGCTAGAGATGTCTGATGGTAGAGAGCTCGCGAACTCGTGGAACATTGACCAGCTCTAGAAATTTTATGAGTAATACTCTTATCTTATTCAAAATAAAAGTTCTTCTTTATTGTCCATGTTTGTGCCTCTTTATATTTCCTTGCATCTTCTGTGCCTCGACCTGAGCGTTGTGATCTCGAGGTTCACCTCGAGAGGTCACACCAGCAGTAAGCCAATCCTTATCGCATCACGGCTCCCCCCTATAGCAGGAGTTGAACCAGAAGACCACACTCGAGTTCAGCAAGTGTGCATGCTTAACGCACAGGTTGGGCCTGAGTGCTGTCGAGCCCGACCTGAGCGCATTAAGGCCCCTTGTGCGCTCAAGTTCTCCCTTGAGCGTTCCTGAGCTCGACCTCGCTCGCGTAGGGGGAGCGACTGTTGTTACTAAACGACTTCGCCTTAAGTTTTTTACAGGCCTCATTACTAGGTCGAAGACGTCAACCGACCTAGAAGGTTTCGACGACTCGGCCAGGGACCTCGACTGCTACGACCTACCTTCTCCCACAAACTGTGCTCAAGGCTAGCGCTGCTCGGCCTCGACCACAGCAGGGGCTGGACAAGGGAGTACTACACCGAAACGGCTAAGTTCATTCATCTAAGTTCATCCTTCAAAAGCTTTTCTTGACCAAGTTATACTTACAAGGGGTCACATATATTTTGTCCCTCGACCTACTTCCTATCTACAGGTCCGTCATGTCGCGGGCGAGCTTCTCCTGCTCAAGCTCGGTAGCCTTCACCCTCAACACTGAGAGCTCACCCTGCAGACGGTTGCGCTCGTCCTGGAGTTGAGCCAGGGCACTCTTTCCCATCCTGGTCGCCCGCCCCAGTTTCTCCTCGAGCTCGACGACCTTCGTCTCGAGCTTGGCAAAGGCCTTCGCTAGGGCGGTAGCCTGCTCTGCGACCTACTTCCGCAGCTCCTCCACCTTTGCGCGCTCGCCTTCTAGGACCTCAACCGCCCACGCGCATTCGGCTTCCAAGAGTTCGGCTGCCTTTAGGCGCTCAGCTTCGAAGGCCCTTGCCGCCTTCACGAGCTCGGCCTCAAGGGTCTTGGCTGCCTTCATGCGCTCGGCTTCGAAGGCCTCGACCACCTTCCCTTATTCGGCGGCGACGGCTTGGGCAAGCTCGGTGGTGTGGGCCATGATCTTCTGCTCCGCCTCCTCTTGCTCGATCCACACAGTCTCATTAAGCTAGGCGATGTAGGCCTCCCGCTCCACCACCACGTCGAGAACCGCCCTTAGCTCGGCGATGTGCGCATGCAAACCCCAGAGCCCCTGAGCGATTAGCCCCACAACCTGCGAAAATCAAGGGAAATCACACTACAATTGAGGAGTCTAGCGGGTACAAGCATACTCAACTGACTGAGCTAGCCCTCGAACATGCGACGGCGAGACCCGATGGCCCTGTAGCTCGGTTCGCCCTCCTCCAGCTCCACTCGGCCTCCTGCCAAGGATGAAGCGGCCACGTTGGCCCCCTCCGGTGCAGATTCGGCCCCACAAGTCGAAGCCTCGGCCCGGGTCTCCCCGGTCGGCTGGGGCCTCATCTCGGGTACGAAGAACAGGATCCCCGGGAAAGTGGCGGGATGGCTAGATTACGAGAATGTGTTACGATGCGTGGAGACATGAAATGTTGTCCTACCTGGCTCTCCCGCGGGAGCCTTAGAAATCACCACCGCGGTCGACGTCTCCTCCGCACCTCCACTCACCGGCGCCTCAGACCTCAGGGGTTCCATCTCGGCCTCTGCGGCGAAGGTCCCGTCGGCTTCGACCCCGGCCTCCATAGTGGCAGCCTCGACCTCGGGTTCGTCCTCGTCGTCCCCGGGGGCCCCGGCTTCGACGGCCGAGACGTCTTCAGCTCCACCTCCCGCGGCGGCACTAATCTTGTCGATGTTTGTATTGGCGGCGCCTTGCTCGGACCCGCTGGCCGGGCTCCCTCCCGTAGGAATCGTGGTGACCAAGGCTTGCCGCGGGCGAGGGCGGTAGGTCAGAGGAATGTCATCCTCGTCCTAGTAAATAATCAGGTTCAATGGTCGCATACGACGAGACACTACCACCATCGCAATCCAGGCATTACAGCGCTTATAACACGCGAGACGCTCCTGGTAACGCGATGAACGCGAACGGACACCTGAGGTCTACAGTGCAGAAAATTGCTAAGCAAAGGAAAAGGAGCCTACGCTACGACCTAAAGGAGATGAGAATCGCGCGTACCTGGACCACGAGCTTTTGTCTCGTGGAGGGACGCTGGGGCTCTGAGCTCCCCTCTTCGGATGCCCTGCGATGGTGACCTTGCAACCCGCGGGGGCTCTAAGCTTCCCACGACGGCCACTCCAGCTCCCTGCGATGGAGGCTTCGGCGCCGCCTGTGTGCCCGAGGTCCCTATGGCGGCCGCTGCTCTTTATTGCTACAAGAGATGAGGAGAAGGTTAGGAACAGCAAAAAAGATTGGAAGATCGAGCTCGAGTGTTTTTGGGCTCGATCGAGACGGCTTACCACTATACGGTCGCCCCACTCAATGTGCTGCTTCTTCGAGGTGTCGCTATTTGGTGCGTCGGGGGCCAACCTGTTGCCCACCTTCTTGCCTTTGCTTGCTCCAGGAAGCGGCAGCATCCGCCTCACCGTCTCTTGGAGCTCCTTATTCCCCTGTAGTTACGAGCAGAGGGAAGTAAGAACTCGAGCACTCCTGAGCTCGGCCTTAACACGAGATGTGTTACCTCGCTGCCCCCACTTCAACACGTTCTTGGGAATGGGGTAGTCCGTGCTGTAGTTGAATGACGACTTCTGGAACATCTCGAACATCCTTGCCGCTAGCCAGGACTCTAGCGGAGCTGCTGGAGAAAATGGAGTTATCAGTCAGTGCTCAGCCGAGCTCGAGTGTTCCCTAGCTCAAGGGTGCTTACCACCTAGATCTTACCGGGTGAGTTCGTCTTTCCCCTTGATCTCGAAGAACGGGTGCACCCTCTTTTGCAGGGGGAACACCCGGTTCCGCAGGAAGTCATAGACGATAGCCTGACAGGTGAGACCACACGTCGAGTAGATGTGGATGGCTCCGAGAGCCTCCTATTCTGTTCCCATGTCATAGGGGTCAGGGGGCTGGTGCTTGCCATCAATAGGATTTCCGTTGTACGCGAGCTCGCCGTCCTATCCCTTCTTCAGGTAGAACCACCTCTTGGTCCATGGACCAAGGGAGTCTCGAGCATGGATCTAAACAAAGGAATAAGGAAGCCCTATCCGCAACCAGAAGTAGAGACACCCGACCACGGGGTCCTTTGAGGTGCGGAACAAGGAATAGAAGCGGAAGAAAAGCGAAGGGGTTGAAAGGATTCCCAGGAACCCCTCGCACAGGTGCGAAAAGATGGAAAGGAGGAGAATAGAGTTGGGCACTAGGTTGACAAACTCGATCTCGCATTGCGCGAGGACCGCCACCACGAAATCGCTCTTCGGCGTCCGCAGCCTGAAGAGCATGCATTGCTCGGTGCTGACGAGCTAGCCCGCTTGGGGCTGCGGCTCGACCTCGTTGCCCAGCAGTCGCCAATGTCGCTGGGTCGAGCATCCCCAGCGTCTCGAGCTCCTTCATCCGCTCCAAGGTCATCATGCTTCTCCCAAACTTGGCCATGGACTTCGGCTAGGATTTGGTCGATAGAGGAAGATTACGAGAGGGAGTCAGGGAGGTGAAGGGGCATTGGGGTTCGACGTAGAAAGGATTTAGGGAATCCACCGAAGGAGGCGACGGTTTGGAATTTAAAGGGCCCGGTGGAGAAGGCAAGTCGCTGACAGCATCTCAAAAGGCGCGCCGAGATCTTTGCGACGGAAACCGAAACGTCGCAAGTTGTTCCCTCGATTTCTCCACCTGGGGCCGAGGCATTGAAACTCAAAGGTTCCTACGTTCGATCGCGCCAAGGACCTCCTCGTTGTCAGGGCCCGAGCTCAGCCGAGGAACTCCCCTTTCTCAAGGTCATCAGACTCAAGGTCATCCCGATCTTCATGATCACTACTTGAGCCTCGGGGGCTAGCTATCAGGGACAGGTTACCCCTGCGCGGACAGCGATCCGTTGGCTCGACCTCGCTCGACCGAGGAGCTAGCTCGCCAGCAACATTGGGCTTAGAGGACCTGGTCGGGGATGCAGAGCCGGCGGTTACCGAGTAAAAGGGGGGTCCTAAAAGGCTGAGTCAAGCCGAACGTGGGCTGCGACTTCAGCACCGTTATCGACCGACCTCACCACGCATCACATTCGAGTCTGGCGCTAAGCTCCCGAGAATCTCTCCCGACCGTTCCCTGCAACGAACTACAGGTAGAGGTATAAAAGCCTTCCACCTACATGGGGTAGAGGCAAGAGAAAAAAAGTGAAGAACTATGTGGAGGTCCATCCATGTTTTTGATGAGTATATGACTTTATTTGAGCAAGGTGTGCTCAAGTTTGAGTTCGATTAAAATTGGAATTTGAAGCAATTTGAGTCTTCTCCTGTTTTTCCGGTAGTACCGGCCAGGACGAACAAAAATGAATTTTAATTTGTGGACTGTGATGAATCTATTGCATATCATTGTGGGCATTGCTATGTGAGGAGTTTCCTTGTTTTTGATGGTTGCAGGTCGACGATGCTAGATCATGGTGAGGCGAAGGATGACCGGGACTAGGCGAGGAGCGTCGGAGGTCCAAACGGTCGGTGATCGTCGGAAGATGATCGGAGATGGAGTCGTGACAAGCCGTGAAGACAAGGAACAGATGGGATGCTTGCAAGGCGCTGCATGGATCAATGAGGACCATTGGATCTTGGTCTAGTTGATAGGTTAGCGGTCTAGTTAGTGTGCTTTGAGAACCGTGCAAGAAAACCCATGTATGTGGTGAGTTTTGGGTTAGCCCTTGCATGGCTGGTTGAGTGGGTTAATCCTAGCCCTTGATGGATGCCCTAGGGTTTAGAGGCTCATCCAAGGGTGGTAGGTGGCCCAAGAGTTGTATAAATAGGGGTGGAGAGGTAGCCTTCCCCCCTTGAATGTTTGAGTTGCTCCTTTATGCTTTGCCCTCATCAAGTGAGGCTTTGTAAACCTTTCATCCAGAAAATACAAAAATTTTCTTTACCTTATTTGAATTTAAATTGCGCATTTACATTATGTCTTTACTTTACGCAATTTAAATTCAGCATTTACTTTCCTGCATTACCATTCTCTTAATTTACTTTCTCGCAATCTGGATTTGCCTCCCCTCCTTTTAAATGCCATTCATCTAGGATGTCTTGAGGGTTTTCATATGGTTTTACATCTTTCTTGCATCCTAGGATAGACTAGAGATCAAGTTTTTATCGAATTACAAATCTGTCCCGAACTTGTTCTTCGCATAGCAGTCAGTCTTTGATTTTTATAAACATCTATAAAAATCATTTTTAAGTGATTATTACTTTATAAGGTGCGTGACTCATATATCCATCTCTGCAAAAATTTTGAATTCACTGGTTGCACCGTTTGAGCGCTATGAAGTGAAAACCGAGCCTCAAACAATCTGATCGAAGTTCCTGACTGTCTGTAATGCTTGATTTTTCATGTTTATTCTGCAAAGCTTTTTGAGGTGATTTTTGGTGGACTGTTTCTTGACTCAACTTCTCATAGGGAAAAAAATTCCCAAAAATTTGAGAGCAACAGAAACTCCCCAACCACTTGCTCCAATTGAGGATAATTCCTGGAAAATCTGCTTTTACTTTTCTAGAAAGAGACTTGTGTGTTTTAGCTTTATCTCTTTTAGAAAAGTAGTCTTTGAATTGATTCCTCTTTGTTTGGACACTTGACAACCAAGATTGCGATTAAAAATCCCTCACATGATTCATGGTTCTCATCCATGCAAGCTAGGGGTACACATAGTTGTCTAATTGTTCGGGTTTTGGAGGGTGTGCAAATCTGAGAAACACTAGTTTGAAGGAAAATCTTTGGGTGTTTCAGATTTTTATTGCGAGATTGTTTGGAGTAATTTGAGTGGGGGAAAATTTTATTTGGGATCATTCAGCCCCCCCCTCTCTCTGATCGCCATTTCGGTCCTTCAATTGGTATCAGAGCCGGTTTTGCTCTTTCATAGATCTTGACCGGTGTCAAGAGCCATGGCGATGGACAAGTATTCCATAAAGCCTCCTATTTTTGCTGGAGTTGATTTTCCTTTCTGGAAATCGTGGATGGAGTCATACATCACTGCCCAGGGCTTCCTGATATGGCAGAAGGTGAAACTCCCGTATGAGGTTCCTGCCGATGAAAACGTCATGGCTGGCAATATGGCTGACATTGAGGCGAACGCTAAGGCAAGGAACATTCTCATACAAGCTCTTAGCCGCAGTGAGTATGATAGGATTTCTCACCTCCGTTCCACTCACGAGATTTGGGAGACCCTCAATGCTTACCATGAGGGCACTACTCAAATCAAGACCGTGAGACAGGATCAGTACAAGCGTGAGTACAACAAGTTTGAACAACACGCTGGTGAGAGTCTTGATGAGTGTTTCGGTCGTTTTACAAAGATTTTGAGCGATCTTCGAGCAGTTGGTTGCATATACCCTCACTCGGATAATGCTCAATATTTCTTGACTGCACTCGATCTTCGAGTTTGGGAAATGAAAGTGACCACCATCAAGGACACTACCGACTTGTCGACCTTGACTCTTGATGGGCTTTACTCCCGTCTAAGACTCATGAGATCGATGTCGTCTCTCGCAAGATGAAATCTCAGTCAATGGCCTTGGTCACTGATCCCACTGGATCTTCTCTTGATCTTTCTGCTGGTTTCTCTCTTTTCGCCCTTTGCGAGCTAAGCGATGACCAACTGGAAAAATTTCCAGAAAATGAGCTTGCTCTTCTTGCTCGCAAATTTTCACATGCATACAAGAGGGTGAGAGAGAAAAAGAGAGGTAGAATGATCACATGCTTCGATTGTGGTGGCCCCAACCACATTCGGGCTAATTGCCCCAAACTGGAGAAGGCAAAGAACGACACCGGTGGTTCGACAAAGAACGACTACATCGATAAGAACCGCAACAAGAAGCCTCCAGTTCGCGAGCGGGCGCGTGAGAAGAAGTATCAAAATTTCTCCAAGAACAAGAAGCTCTTCCACCGCGTCCTCGCCGCGCTTGACAACATCAACCTCTCCGACACGGAGACATG
The DNA here is from genome assembly GCA_036346275.1 of Otatea glauca. Lineage (NCBI taxonomy): Eukaryota > Viridiplantae > Streptophyta > Magnoliopsida > Poales > Poaceae > Otatea > Otatea glauca. The sequence goes on along the minus strand of CM070716.1, from coordinate 13,053,149 downwards.
GAGCGACAAGGGCGAGGATGAACCGTAAGAGAAAAAGAGCGGCGATGACTTCTCCGGCATGTGCTTCATGGCCGACGTCAACGGCATCAACGACTCTAAGCTCTACAGCGACTCGGACGAGGTACCCTCCTATGACCAGCTCAATGAAGCTTTCTGCAAATTAGGAAAATTTCATGCTAGAGCTAGAGCTAGGTGTGTGGAGCTAGAGAAGGAAGTAGGTACCTTGACTCGAGAGTTAGCTTCTCTTAGATCTTCTCCCTCTCGAGTCACTGATGACTGTTCTTTGTGTGATGCACTTCTTGTGGAGTTGTAGAACCTAAGGACTATGCATGATAGTGTGTTATCTGAAATAGATAGTCTTAGGTTGAAGAATGCTAGCGATAACTCTGTTGATGCTATTCCACTAGATGCTAGTTTTCTTCATACTCACTCTACTCCATCATGCTCTAATTGCCCTAAATTGTTTGCTGAAATTAATGCCATGAGCGATCACCTTAGAAGCTTTCTTCTAGAAACGATGAACTTGAAATGCATGCTTCTAAGGACCAAGTCAGCTCATGTGAGGGTTGTAGGCAACTAAAACTTGACAATGAATCTCTAAATGTCAAGTGTGCTAAACTTGCTAAGGACTTACTAGATAAGTCAGAAGAAAGTTGCTTGCGATGTAATGTGATTGAGGGGGACTTGGATAAAATCCATGTCGAACTTAGGAAGAAGTTAGAAGACCAAGTCCATAGGATTAGACATGCGATGTGCGTTTCTTGTGAGGCCCTCAAGATTGAGGCAGCCGTGCTGAGGGAGAAAAATGCACATGCTGAGAGAGCTTCTCTTTCTGGTTCTTCTTCTTCCTCTCTTCCATGTTCTTCATGTGTCTCTTTCTTCCGGGAGTGTGAGTAACTCATGAGCACTCTCGAGAAGTTTGTAGGAGGCAAGAAGAAACTCAATCTTATTCTAGACCAATCCAAGATTAGCAGATTTAATCAGGGTCTAGGATTTGACCCCTTGGAGCACGCTCGGGCGCATCCTCCCACCATTGTGCGTGGCTCCAAGAGTGGTGAGATTGTGGTAGCTCCCAGAGTGAGTACCACGGTGTTTAGGTCTGCTGGGGTTGTCCATGGGATTTCTGACCAGAAGGTTGTTGCTCCTGTAGCTTCTGCCTCTAGCAAGGCGAAGTACACATGCACCTTCTGTAAGAAGGATGGTCACCTCGTAGATTTCTATTTCAGACACGCCAAGAACACTCGGCGTGAGTGTGTTGCTGCTCTTAGGGGTATTCAGGGTCATCCCCAGACTCTGAGTGCTCCTAAGGCACGCATTGCTTCTAGACAGGTTAGAGAGTCGCCTGTTTTTGGGCAGCGTCCAGGACTCAATTTTCATCTTGTTTCTTCGAGTTTTAGTCCTGGAACCGCCCGTTGTAAGTATTTCCGCCGTCCTCTTGATATTCCTCGTTTTTCTCATCGAGGTAGATATCAGCGGCGTGAGGTGTTTTTTGGTAGGAGTTTTAGGCAGCTTCATTGGGGTAATTCGGCTTTTGCACCACAGCTGGCCAACCCAGTTTCGGCTCCTAGATCATCTACTAGAGTTGCTACTGGTCTTGTTAGGGTTAAACGTCAAAGAGACACTCAAGTCCAGTCTTCTTCTGTGGCTGGTACTCCGAGGCATCGTGTCGTTCAGTATTGGGTTCCTCGGTCTTCACTCTATCCCAGTACTGAGTCATCTTTCTCTCTTGTGTCTTGATCAGGTTCGTCGGATGGAGAAGGGAGATTTTTGGATTGTCGATTCCGGTTGTTCTCGTCATATGACTGGAGATTCTCGATGGATCTCTTCCCTAGTCCGAGCCCCTGGTGATGAGTTGATCACTTTTGGGGATGCTTCTTCAGGTAGAGTCATTGCTAAAGGTATCATCTACATTAATGATAATTTCATTCTTAAAGATGTTGCCTTAGTGAGTAAGCTGCAATACAATTTGCTTTATGTTTCTCAGCTTATTGATGACTCTTTCGAGGTGAGTTTCAAGAGTAGCACCTATAGAATCCTCGATTCTTCAGGAAGGTTAGTTTCCGAGATTTCTAGATATGGGAGAGTCTTTCATGCTGATTTTTCTGCTTCTTCTGGAGACTCTCTTCGTTGTTTGATTGCTTCAGAGTCCTGTGATCTCCCTTCTAGCATAGGAGACTTGGTCACATTGGTTTTGATCATTTGACCTCGATTCAACAACCATGATCTCATTCGTGGTTAGCCCAAACTCAAATTGGTCAAAGACTTAGTTTTCTCTCCTTGCCAACATGGCAAGATGGTTGCTGCTTCTCATCCCCCAGTCACTGTTGTGATGACTGATGCACCAGGACAGCTTTTACATATGGACACTGTTGGTCCAACTAGAGTGCAGTCAGTGGGTGGGAAGTGGTATGTTTTTGTCATTGTTGATGATTTTTCGAGATATTCTTGGTTGTTTTTCATGTCCTCGAAGGATGAGACATTTACCCATTTTAGGGGTTTGGTTCATAGGTTGTATTTTGAGCTCCCTGGTGCCCTACGAGCTATACGTAGTGACAATGGCACGCAGTTCAAGAACTCCTATTTTGAGAGTTTCTGTGTGGAGTCTGGTTTAGAGCATCAGTTCTCCTCTCCCTACGTCCCTCAGCAAAATGGGGTAGTGGAAAGGAAGAACAGGACCCTGATAGAGATGTCCAGGACGATGCTAGACAAGTACAGTACTCCTAGGAAGTTTTGGGCTGAGGCTATATCTACTGCTTGCCTTGTTTCTAATCGTGTATTCTTGAGAGCACATTTGCACCGCACTTCTTACGAGTTACTGTATGGGCGAAAGCCCAGTGTTTCTCATTTTCGTGTGTTTGGATGCAAGTGTTTTATTTTGAAGTCTGATAACCTGGATAAGTTTGAGTCTCGTTCTTTTGATGGTATCTTTCTGAGTTATTCGACTTCTTCTCGTAGCTATAGAGTCTGGAGTTGCAATGCGCATAGGATCATAGAGACCTGTGAAGTGACCTTTGATGATGCTAGCCCAGGAGCTAGACCTGACATTTCAAGCTCTTCTTCATCCTCCAAGACCATCTTTGTAGAGTATGAGGATGATGGAGATGATGGTGTTCCACCTGATCTAGTCCCCTCTACACCTGAGGTACCTCCTGTTTCCATTTCTGCACCTCAGGAAGGCCAGCCCTTGCCTTCTGACTCTCATGCAGCTAGTGGCTTTGCTCCTACCTCTTCTGTGCATGAGGTAGAGGCCACTTTTGCTTCTGAACCTCCTCATCATATTCAGCATTCTCATCCACCTGATCAGATCATCAACGATCTGTTTGAGTGAGTCACTCGCTCAAAATTAGGTTTGTCCAGTTTCTGCCTTAACTCTGCCTTTGTTGCCTCGTTTGAGCCAAAGCATGTGACTCATGCATTATCTGACGAGTCTTGGACTAATGCTATGCATGAGGAACTTGAAATCTTCGAGAGGAACAATGTCATTGGGACCAAGTGGGTGTTCAAAAACAAGCAGAGTGAGGATGGGGTTGTCATTCGCAACAAGGCTAGGCTAGTTGCACAGGGCTTTTCTCAGGTTGAGGGTCTTGACTTTGAGGAGACCTTTACCCCTGTAGCTAGACTAGAGGCTATTAGGATCCTACTTGCATTCTCTACATCCCGAGGCCTCAAGCTCTATCAAATGGATGTCAAGAGTGCATTCCTCAATGGTATATTGAGGAAGAGGTTTATGTTAAACAATCTTCAGAATTTGAGAACCCCAAGTTTCTGAGTCATGTATACAAGGTTTCCAAAGCTCTGTATGGACTCAAGCAGGCCCGCAGAGCATGGTATGAGAGGCTCAAGTCTTATCTTCTCAGCCATGACTTCAAAATGGGCGTAGTAGACAAGACTCTATTCATCAGACACCATGAGTCGCATTTTCTTCTTGGCCAGATTTATGTGGACGATATCATTTTTGGTGGCTCATCTCATTCGCTTGTGTCTCAGTTTTCTGAGGTTATGAGCACAGAGTTTGAGATGAGTATGATGGGCGAGTTGAGCTACTTTCTTGTCTTCCAAATCAAGCTGACTCGGGAGGGTACTTTCTTCCATCAAGGCAAGTATACCTATGACCTTCTGAGGCACTTCGATATGTCTGATGGGAAGCCGGTGATGACTCCTATGGCCACCACTGCTGTCCTCGAGCCCGATGAGGATGGTGAGCCTGTTGATCAAAAGGAGTTTCGGAGCATGATCGGATCCCTCTTGTACCTCACTGCTTCGAGGCTGGACATACATTTCGTTGTGTGTCTATGCGCTCGATTTCAGGCTTCTCCTCGCGCCACTCATCACCAGGCGGTCAAGAGCATCTTCAGGTACCTTCGAGCTACCACTGATTATGGTATTTGGTACTCTTCTTCTTCTTGTCTATCTCTTAGAGTCTTTTCCGATGCCGACTTTGCTGGCTGTAGAATAAATAGGAAGAACACTTCTGGCACTTGCCAATTCATTGGCACTTCTCTTGTTTCTTGGTCATCTAGGAAGCAGTTCGGAGTTGCCTGATCCACCGAGGCCGAGTATATTCTTGCTGCCGATTCTTTGTAGCTAGGTGCTCTGAATGAGATCGACCTTGCAAGTCTATGGGTTAAAGATAGAGAGTGTGCCACTTTTCTGTGACAACACTCCTGCTATTTGCATTGCTAAAAACCTAGTGCAACATTCCCGGACCAATCACATTGATATTAGATATCACTTCCTTAGAGACCATGTGGAGAAGGAAGATATCACACTTCAGTTTGTAGAGAGTGACCTCTAGTTAGACGATATCTTCACCAAGCCTTTGGATAGCTCCAGATTTGTTGCCTTGAGGAGTGAGCTTGTAGTCATGAGCCCTTACGGCCTTTCGTGAGGGGGAGCTGGTTTGTATATTATGTATAATATGTTATCTTCCAGGTTTGCTTTTCTTTTCTTTGTGTTTCTTCTGGGTGATTTTGAGCTTATTTTTTCTTGAGTTGAGTTCACTCACTTAGACTTCTGGCATGCTTTGCATGGATCTCTTATCTTGTGTTTTAGGTTGCTATCATGCGTGATTAGCTGTTCTCTCTTCTCTCTAGGTTGAGTTCCCTCACAGTCTTATAAGTCTAGCAAGTGTTGGATCTCCTGGGTAGACAGGGTCTGTGTGCACTCCTTAGTTTGGGATCTAGAGTCAGCTTCCCTATGTCAGTCATTGGGGAAGATGAGAGCGAGTCTGAGCCATGGTGAGTCTCTTCTATCTTTTCTATGTTCAATAGCCACCTAGGTTGCAGTTTTCTCGACTTCTTCTCTTTATTCTGTGTTTCTGGTTTTTATTGAGTTCATTTGGGTTTTCTTTATGCCTAATTCTGCTAATAACTCAATTTAACCAGATTTGTGCTTTAAATTTGCTCATATGTTGAGGGGGAGTTTGGGAATCTGTTCGTGCATTGCATATAGACTGTATTTTCTGTTTAATGAGCTTTGTCTATTATGCAATTGATTTCTTCTTCATGCTATACACCATGCTACATCATATGGAGAAAATCACAAGCTTAGATATGTCCAAGATCATTCAACTTGCTAAGTTTAAAAATGAAAATAAAGCTTTAAATGAAAAACTTGATGAAACATGTTGCTTTTACTTGCTAGGTTTCTTCTCTAGAGGTTTATGCCATAATTTGAGTAATTTTGGAGTTCTCTAGCGTCCCTATAGCAACTTGGGTGAAACTAGTTTGTTTCATACTTGTGTCCTTCATTTGCTCATGAATCATAATGCTAAAAATGAAAATTAAGCAAAATTGACTCTTCTTGATTCCACACCTTGCATTCTCAAGACAACTTCACATTGCACTTGGGATGAACTTGGAATGCATCATGTATGACCTAGATCATCCTATTAAGAGTTCATCTTGAGATGGTCGCATATGGCTTGAGTCAATTGCTTGTCAAAAGAAAATGCAAATAAATAAACCATAAGTTGGTAAAGAATGCAAATAATGTCAAACATTTGCACCCCGCTATGTCTTGTAAGATGATAAAGCACAATTTGCATTAAGTGATAAATGAGCCCGAAGGACCTTGTATGCACTTCTAGATTCCCCAAAGTGTTGAGTAGGTTGAACTCTAGGTTTTTCTTTTGATCTTTAGAGTGGCTATTCTTCTATTTTTGAAACTAAAGCTGAGTGTTGCACTTATCAAATCTTGCTAAAAATTAAATATTCAAAACTAAGCTTGTATTTGCACTTGGACATGTCTTAAACTAGTCGAATCTAAAAATTGACTAGCTTGGTGTCATATCTTGTTATTATCAATTGGATAATCTTCAAAGCTCCCTTAGGTTGCATTTCATGCATACATAAAAAGGGGGAGAAAATTCCATTTTGATGCTTATATTGCCAAAAGGGGGAGAAAATGTAGAAAAGGCATCATTAAAAATGTGAAAGCTTATTTGGTTATTATGATCTTTGTAAAACTTTGCTACTTCTTTTGGATCATAATCTCATAATCACATTTGACATGTATGGTTGGATTTTAGAGTTTTTTGTGGAAAACTTGCTCCTTTTTAAATTTAACTCCAAAATCTAAACCTTCTTGATTTTATCTCCAAAATCTCTTTTCTCAACTTGGTCATAATCTCAATTCTTATCTTTGGACCAAGTTTGATTTTGCAACTAAAAGTTGCTTTCTTCTTCATCTTTTTCAAACTTAAATTTATGCCTTTTGTGTGGTTTGTCAATATACTCATCAAGGGGGAGATTGAAGGACCATGTGGAGGTCCATCCATGTTTGTGATGAGTATTTGACTTTATTTGAGCAATGTGTGCTCAGGTTTGAGTTTGATTTAAATTGGGATTTGAAGCAATTTGTGTCTTCTCCTGTTTTTGCGGTAGTACTGGCCAGGACGAACAAAAATGAATTTTAATTTGTGGACTGTGATGAATCTATTGCATATCATTGTGGGCATTGCTATGTGAGGAGTTCCCTTATTTTTTATGGTTGCAGGTCGACGATGCTAGATCATGGTGAGGCGAAGGATGACCGGGACTAGGTGAGGAGCGTCGGAGGTCCAGACGATCGGTGATTGCCGAAAGATGATCGGAGACGGAGTCGTGGAAAGCCGTGAAGACAAGGAACGGATGAGATGCTTGCTAGGCACTGCATGGATCAATGAGGACCATTGGATCTTGGTCTAGTTGACAGGTTAGCGGTCTAGTTAGTGTGCTTTGAGAAACGTGCAAGAAAACCCATGTGTATGGTGGGTTTTGGGTTAGCCCTTGCATGGCTGGTTGAGTGGGTTAATCCTAGCCCTTAATGGATGCTCTAGGGTTTAGAGGCTCATCGAAGGGTGTTAGGTGGCCCAAGAGTGGTATAAATAGGGGTGGAGGGGTAGCCTTCCCCCCTTGATGGTTTGAGTTGTCCTTTGAGCTTTGCCCAAATCAAGTGAGGCTTTGTAAACCTTCCATCCAGAAAATACAAAAATTTTCTTTACCTTATTGTGAATTTAAATTGCGCATTTACATTACGTCTTTACTTTACGCAATTTAAATTCAGCATTTACTTTCCCGCATTTACATTCTCGCAATTTATTTCTTGCAATTTGGATTTGCCTCCCCTCCTTCTAAATGCTGTTCTTCTAGGATGTCTTGAGGGTTTTCATATGGTTTTATATCTTTCTTGCATCCTAGGATATACTAGAGATCAAGTTTTTATCGAATTGCAAATCTGTCCAAAACTTGTTTTCGCAAAGCAGTTAGTCTTTGATTTTTATAATAATCTAGAAAAATCCTTTTTAAGTAATTATTGTTTGAGAAGGTGCGTGACTCATATATCCATTTCTGTAACAATTTGTAAGTCTACTGGTTGCACCGTTTGACTGATACGAAGTGAAAACCGAGCCTCAAATATTCTAATCGAAGTTCCTGACTATCTGTAATGCTTGATTTTTCATGTTTATTATACAAAGATTTTTTAGATGATTTTTGGTGGACTGTTTCAAAACTCAACTTCTCACAGGGACACAAATTCCCAAAAATTTTGGAGCAACAGAAACTCACCAACCACCTGCTCCAATTGAGGATAATTCCTGGAAATATGCTTTTACTTTTCTAGAAAGAGACTTTGGTGTTTTAGCTTTATCTCTTTTAAAAAAGTAGTCTTTGAATTGATTCCTCTTTGTTTGGACACTTGACAACTAGGATTGTGATTAAAAATCCCTCACATGATTCATGGTTCTCATCCATGCAAGCTAGGGGTACACATAGTTGTCTAATTGTTCGGGTTTTGGAGGGTGTGCGAATCAGAGAAACACTAGTTTGAAGGAAAATATTTGGGTGTTTCAGATTTTTATTGCGAGATTGTTTAGAGTACTTTGAGTGGGGGAAAATTTTACTTGGGATCATTCACCCCCATTCTGATCGCCATTTTGGTCCTTCAAAAAGTAAAAGAAAGAGGACACACACACAACACGCTCGCTCCGGTGCTCAACCAAGCTCGAGCACCCCTAGTATTCAACGACAGTGCATCATCGTCCACCTTTCGCCTTCGGGCAAGACTGGAGTAGAGCTATAACCCGTGCTGGGGGCTCGAACCAGTATAACTCCTTGTGTCAGTCTCTCTCTCGAAGCGGCGACCGCACCCCTTCGTCCGGGCGGGCACAGTCTTGGGCCCTGCCCCCACATCACTCCCTCCTTGCGGTCAGGCGATCCCCATCGTCTACAGATATGTATTGCGAAGCACATTTTACAGTCTTGCAGCACAGCGTAGAAGTTCATCCATACATCGAGCAGAACAAGTTGATATTACGAGAAGAGAATCCACATATGGATGAGCTTTCCATCACACGAGCACACAACGATCGATTTCTGACATGGATCAAACAAAAGACGAAGGTCTCCATTAGTAAGAATGTCAAATGGTTGGCTGATGGACCAAGATTCAATGAACAAACATGGCAGGGGTACGATATTAATGGCTACACCTTTTACACTTGAAGGACCGAGGTGGCGATCAGAGGGGGGTGAATGATCCCAAATAAAATTTTCCCCTAATCAAAATGATCAAACAAGCCCTTAGACGAAACAGAGTGGCCGTTAGCACCACAGGGGGGTTGATAGCACGACTCCCCAAAAATTAGCAAAAATGAACTCTAAAGCAAAAATGATGCAACTTTTGACGGTTGGTCCAAAACTCATGAAACTTGGTGTGCACCTTTGTATGGAGGAAAGGAACCTATTCCAACCTTCAATCCAAGAGATTGACGTCAAAGTTCTGACCTTTTTCGAATCGAAGGAAGAATGCACCAAGTGAGAGCAAAAACCCAAAAACTTGATCTTGGACTTGCTCGTGGGGTTTTGATAATCAAGATGATCTTAGATAGCCTCCCACGCATCAAAGCAAGCAAGAGTACAAGACAAGAACACCAAAAACCCGATCTTCCAAGAATGATCTTCTAAAGAGCGAAAGATCGGTTTTTGCAAAGAAGAGCACAAGATTTGCTTAGATGATTGAGATATGGTCTGAAGAAGACTCATCCATCAATCATACATCCTTGGCACAAAATCCACAAGCTTTTACAAGGAGGGGAGGCAAATCCAAATGTGCGTAAATTAAATTACAAGAATGTAAATTGCAGAATTTAAATACTGAATTTAAATCATAATGTAAATGCGTAAACTAAATTCAGACTTGAGGAAATTAAACGTTTATTTCTGGAAGGGAGGTTTACAAAGCTACACAAGAAAATCGGCAAAGCTCAAAGGAGCACATAAACCTCTAAAACCTTCAAAGAGAGGAAGGCTGCCCCTACCCCTCAATTTATACTACACTTGAGTCATCCTCCACCCTTGGATGAGTTCCTTCAACCAAGAAACACCATCATGGGTTAGGATTGACACAACCCACTCAGCTGCACGTGGGCTAACCCAAAACCCACAAACATACCGGGTTTTGCATGCTTTTCAAAGCATACTAACTTTACTCGCTACTCTATCACCTAGAGCATGATCCAGTAGCCCTCCTTGATCCAAGTAGCTCCAAGTTAGCATCTCATTCTTTCCTTGTCTTCTTGGCTCGTTGCAACTTCATCTCCGATCATCTTCCGGCGATCCTTTAACCGTTTGGACCTCTGGCGCTCCTCGCCTACTCTCGGTCATCCTTCGCCTCACCATAATCGAGCACCGACGTCCTATGACCATCAAAGACAAGAAATACACATAACATAGCAATGTCCAAAAAGATATGCAATTAAACTTCCAAAATAACAATTTTTGGTTCATTCACGCTCATAAGGGTCGGTGCTACCACCCTCTAGCCGGTAGCACCGCCCTACATCCAAAACCACAAAATCACCCTCTTTAGAAATTTCACACTGGCCTGAGGCCGGTGCTACTGACCCCTGGCTGGTAGCAGCGACATTACTAGGTACTTCCCCAATTGCTCCAAATTTCGAAAAGACTTCAAATAAACTCAAACCAAAGCACCACGTGCTTAAACAATGTCAATAACTCATCATAATCACGAGTAGACCTCCAAATGGTCTTTCAACACTGAAAGTCAAGATGCAAAGAGTACTGTTCAAAACAGTGGTGTCAGCATAGATGCTTTGTTCGATGATCTTCTCTCGAAAAGAGGATCCTCAATCGCAATGAACTCATACTATGAGATGATCAAAGAAATTTGGGAGCTCAATTATAGAATATACCAAGTTCCATTGTTCCGATGTATGTGGGTGGGACTTCCACATGGAGTGAAGGTCGACAAGAGAGGTTTTAATATTGTGGATCTTAGTAGACTCGCCTACAAAGATGACCCGTTCGTCCTTGCGAAGCAAGCAACTCAAGTCTTCTACATGCGTGATTCGGCCAATCCGAGGTTGCACATCGTTCTTCATGGCAAGAGGCGGATTGTAGCAGCTGAAAATGTCATAGATGGAGAAGAGTACAACCAATTCGATGAAATACCTCCGTTTGCAGATGGGACCTGCCTTAACGGGGACGATGACACACATAGAACCAATTACATGCGAGTAGTTCATCAAGAAGGTTTGTACTGTAAATGAAGGAACTATTGTAATGTTTGTTCTTTTTATTGGGTTGTTTATTTGGTTTAATGGCCGTTACTATTTAACAGATCCGTTTAATTGTGCCATTTATTTGGGTAAAGTTGTAACATTGCCATGTGACATGGAACATTGTGACATACGTGAGATGAATGATAGCTAATTTGATTTTGAAACTAGCTGAAAAACTATTGTTGACCCATATAGGTCATATTATAGTATTTTGTGAGTTTTACCTTTTGGACCGGATTTTTTGTAATTTCTTTATGCCTACTATGCATATTTTTTCATATCTTTTGAAAGAAAAATTCCTTTTGAGGAAATTATTTTTGGAAAAGCTTCTAACTAGTCCAAAGTTCCTTTCTGGAAATTTTGAAAAAACTTCTACTTAATTTGATAAAGTTTTGACTTTTCTACTCTTTAAGATAAAATCATGCCTACTAAGTGACATTTGGCATATCTTTTCAATTCTGACTATTTTTCTGAAATTTCTTTTTGGAAAAGCTATGAAGTATCCCAAAGTATATTTGTGCAAAATTTCAAATAATTTCAACAATGTTTGAAAAGTTATAGCCTTTTCTCTCTTTGAAAAAGGAGCTAAAAATTTAGACTTTTCTGTGTGTGAACAAATACATCATCTCAATTGGTTTCTAAACAAAACCGATTGTAATGAGCTTTCTTATATTTCTATCGGTTTGTACTCAAAACGATAGTAATGTGTATTTCTATATTTGTATCAGTTCCTAAATAAAACCGATAGGAATGAGTTCCATATCTGTATCGAGTTGTACTCAAAACCGATAGTGATGTGTATTTTACGAATGATTCCTTATCGGTATCGGGTTGTACTCAAAACCGATAATATTTTGTATTTCTATATTTGTATCGGTTCCTAAATAAAAACGATAGGAATGAGTTTCTTATATGTATCGTTTTTGTACTCAAAACCGATTGGGATGTAATTTGTTTATTCCAGTCAAATGAGAATTAAAACCGACTGTGTTGTCTAATTTTGCTATCGGTTTAGGTTGAAACCGATTGTGTTTAGGGTTTCTTACAAATTTAGTGTTCGATCTCCTTAGCCGGCCTGCACCCCACGCAAGCTCTCATTAGCTGAACCCTAGCCCTTCACAACCACCGGCATCCCACGCCCCCGTGCTTTCCACAGCCATCGGCACCCCACACCCCCCAGCTCCCCTACGCCACCGAGCTCACCCCTCTGGTCTCCACGCCCCCGAGCTCACCCTGCCAGCCTCCACGCCCCTAAGCTCCCCCGACGGCCCCGACGCCCCCGAGCTCCACCCCACTGGCCTCCACACCCCCGATCTCACCCTACCGACGTCCACGCCCCTGAGCTCCACCCCATCGGCGTCCACACCCTCGAGCTCGCCCTCGTCCCACCAACGGCCCGCTCGAGCTCCCCCCGTCGCTCTCAGGTGTTTTAACTCATAGTTGTTCATTGGTTTAATAAAAATCCACTACTCTCACACCACTACAGAAACTGTGATTACTGCCAGTTCCAAACTGGAATAACTACCGGATATTGGAACCGGTACGATAGTGATTGGTTGGCAGTGATAGTTGCACTATCACTGCCGATTCTAGAACCGGCAGTCATACAGATATCATTGCCGATTCTAGAACCGGCAGCGATATTCTACCCACTGCAAATCAAAAAATCACTCGATAAAATAAAAAAATTATTTGCACCTGGACCACCCTGTATTTACTACGTCGCGCGTCGCAAGTCACAAGTCATGCGATTTTCACACGAAATACACACGCACGGTTGCTAGGAGTCGAACTTGTGATCTGTAGCAACGCGCCAACTCCCCTTACCATCTCACCACCCATACACTTCTCAACTACTATAAGATATATTTTCCTTTTATCCCTTTGTATCCGAAAGTTTCAACGATTATTTGAACATCTAAGTGACATCAAATAAAAAAGTTGTCAATTACAAAGTTGTAGATCTTATCGAGAGCTATAATTTTCATATAAATTTTGTCTCCATCCGACTCCGTATGAAAAAGTTATGATTTTTCAAAATTATTATCACTGACGGTTTGTTTTAGAACCGGCATTGATAAATAACTATCACTGCCGGTTCTTTTTCGGTCGAGCATTTGTGCCGATCTAGCTTATGAACCGGCAGTGATAGTGTTATCTCTATCGGTTCTAGCCGAACCGGCAATGATAGGCCGACAAGAAAGGGGTGTTTTGTAGTAGTGTCAATAAAAAATGTTTTCAGCAGTACTGAATTCACCAAGTTTATTTTCAAAACCCAGCAGATATATATGTAGAGAACACATGGAGCTGTGATGATGAAATACGCATGAACGTTCCAAGACCATTTATAACATAATTAGGATTTAAGCAGCAGGTTCTTAAAGCAAATAAAACCAGAATAGAAAGCAAATGCAAAAACACTAATCTGAAGAAGGCCTGGAATGTTTGGTGGATGGCTTGATCCCTCTGCCTACTGGAGATACCGAGATGGAGCCATAATACATATGACATCAATGTGGATAACGTGAACCCCAATTTTATTAAGACGCTAAATTTTTTATTTCACTCCAACCATCTTATGGCTGAAAACTGATAGGCATCCAATTTCTTTCTTAGTCGATAATGCTAATCAGTGTGTGACATTGACCGCTTCTTGGTCAATGGCAAACGCACAGTGTATGTATGATTGAGCTGGTGGTCAAGTCCCAGCGTGACTAGATAGGTGGTGTCGATCACCAATTGATAATTATGTAATGACAGGAGAAGTTCACAATTCCATATTGCATAATTATCTAAAATAAAATTGCAAATTGTACAAATAGTATATACCCAATTGACCAGGCTTTTCATGTGGAAAGATACATGAACCAGAACTGTTGGTCCATTAGTTAAGTTTACTAGTTGATTACTTGTCACAGTATTAAACCAAAGAATAACATCATAAAAAATCCAATCAATAAAGATGAGCATGCTTGTAACAGTGCAACGGAACAACAATATTACTCCCTCGGTCCAGCATCTATACCTCTTTATAATGCACCTAAGCATTCTTTTCTACGTCCACCCCAAATAATGCACCCCACTAGAGATGGCTCAACCTTCATGCACCCAGCGAAACGTCCCCAGAAACTTGTCTCCATCAAAATTAACCTCTTAGATATTTCCTCAGCTTTACTCACCCACATCCGATGGCCATTGTTTAATGTGTCTAACTCATCCCTGTGGCCCACAACAGATCTCCCCCCATCTCCAGCATCATCTCAAGGAAGGAAACAAATATCCTGGAATTAAGGAAAAGGAAACAAACGTTCTAGAAAAGAAAAAGACCATATATTACGTGCTGAGAAAAGGAAACCGGAAAATAGGCCACTATACTAGTTAACACTAGGTGACGTATCGAATGGGCCCATTATTCCTGAAACTCTGCATCATATACTGTCAGGGCCAACTTGAAGTGATACCACATGATCTTAATTAGTTGAAAGATCCCACTGGACATGCCTCAAACTCCTTACAGTTCAAAAGCTATGTGCATTTTACTTTACATGTCATTCCATATTTGATCAGCAGTTCAAAAGCTATGTGCATTTTACTTTACATGTCTTTGCATATTTGATCAGCAGTTCAAAAGCTATGGTTTTTACTTTACCTTTATTATTGTTGCTGTAATATGATGACCGTTACAGTTTTAGTTGCGTAACCTACGTCTCCTGTTCGAGGGTGCTTGTTTATAAATATGCCAAAATGGCATATTTATGAGCAAGCAGTCTCAAATTGTCCACGCTTTTTGGACAGTTCGAGGATATGTGGTTCGGACAAGTTCCTTAGCTGTTATAAAACTCCAGATAAGGTTTCGGTAGCATCTCCCTGGTGTTATCTAGATACACACTCCTCTTGACCTGTTGTCGAGACGTGTATCTAGAGAACAGCGGAAAGATGCTACCGAAATTTTCTCTGGAGTTGTACAATGGCTTAGAAACTTGCCCGAACCACATATCCTCTAATGGGATTAGGACCTAACCAATTTAGAGATTAAGAGTTACCGTTGGTATGTGCTTAGTTGGCCAATAGATAGAGGTTTATTTAAGATAATCCATTAATCTGTTACTTTACTATAATATGCTAAAATAATTGTATACAATGAATTATCCATTAATCTATTATTTTACATGATTCTTTGTCAAATCCACATAATAGCTATGAATTACTTTCTCTCATGTCAAATATATGACCATGTCAGATAAAAATACTCAAAATGTCGCAAGTAGAGAGCATCAGCCCATCGCCAGACAAAATAGAAGGTGCCGCTGAGGGGCTGAGCACGGTTCCAAATGTTGAGGGACCAAGTTAGGTGAGGAAGGCCCGAGGACCGAATAAAGGGGCCATAGGGAGAGAACGCCGTAGGTTCTTCACTTCAATGCCACAGGGGTTTGAACGGGTCCTCCCAATTACAAGGGGTGCTACCGGGTCTTTCCTCGACCAATTGGTGAGGGAGAGAGCACCGATCACGGTAAAGGACTAGCGGAAGGAAGTCGGCACCAAGCAGAAGAATGGGCTATGGGACGAGGTTAAGGGCAAATGGATTATATAAGAGGAAATTGAAACCAATGCGAGGCGGTACACCTTGAAGAGGATTGGTATGGCTTTGAGGCACTTCAGGGTCTTCATGCACGGTGAGTACGTGCTGAAAGGCCGTACTCTATTCGAGAGGTATCCATTCATGACTCCCGGTGTTTGGGAGTTCTAGAGGATGAAGAGTACGCCCGAGGCAGAGAAGATGAGGGAGAAGAATATCGCTATCCAGAGGCAGAACACTCATGTGCACCACCTCAGTTCCGCCGGCTATGAAGGGAAGAAGGCAGAATGGGCACGACTAGCCGAGGAGTGCGTGAACTCCGGGACGACGATGCCTTATTCCCACATATGAGAGGAGCGGGCACGCGACTTGGTATTAGCGAGGACAAAGTAAACCGCTGACCGGTAGCTTGTAGATCCAAACCCCGCTACCACACGCGTCGTCTCCACCATCGTAAGACATCTAACTTAGTACATTGCAGTTGACCGAGTTACTGTTGTATTTCAGAAATAATTTGTAGTCACTTCTTGCAGGAGGAGGTAAGCCAACAGAAAGAATAGGGAACCTTTCTGAGCCAAGGGTCGAAGGACATCCTGTCTTCGGCGATTGGGAAGCGCGACCATATGGGTCGGATTCTTGCCGCAGGGGCGGGGCATACGAAGTGGTCCTTCTTCCAAGAGGATGCTACTAGTGTCAGATCAAGATCATGGGAGGCACGTGTAGAGCACCTCAAGGACACGCTTAGGGACTAGCTGAGGTAGGAGATCAAGAAGAAGATGAGGGAGGAGATGATGGCACGTGAGGACAGCTTGAGGGCCGAGATGATGGCGATGTTCTCCCAAAGTCAGAGCCAGATGGCCTTGCCTCTCATAAAGAAGCCTGTGCCCTACCCCAACAGCTCCGGTTTGAAAAATGTTCAGTCCAGTCCCCAGCTGAAGGTAATAATTAGTTTTTCCTGACTTAAAGGTATGAGGGTAACTCCAACAATATTTTTTCTCAAGTTGCGCACTTCTTGTAGGCGCCTACCAAGTGCCAGCTCACCGTAACAGAGGACGGATTTCCTGTTGAAGCTGCACGTGGGGTTGCATTTCCATGGAAGGAGACTGACACGGTGCATGGTCAGCCTTTGGGGAAGGGCTACATGAGCGTTCAGGTGGACTACGTACACGAAGGCTTCTTATCTCATGTGCTCGAGTTCCCCCAACGAAGATATCACCAATCTCGGGCAAGCATGAATGTTGTTCATCACGTGGCCCACGACGGGTGTCGTACTAGTCAAGGTAAAACTCCACCGCATCGTCTCGATCATTCATTAATTGCAACACATTACATATGCATGTGCTTCGTAGGTTTCTACCATACCTGCGCCTTCTCTTGCTCCTGCTCCCACCACCAAGACGAGTTGTACGCAGAGTGCACAGCTGGCACACAAAAGGACTAGCACGATAGCCACAGAACCACAGGAGGCCTCAGAGATTCCTTCTGTCAAGACAACAAAGCTGACAGAGGCCCTAGCGCCCCCTCAAATACAAGAAAAGCCCTCTATCCCGACCTTGGAGACTCCTTCTGCCCAGAAAGGAAAGTCGACACAGGCCATAGAGCCCTCTCAAGATTTTAAGGGCTACGTACATAGAAAACCCCTTTTAGCTGCCAGCCAATTGAATGCTCTAGATAAGTGGACTCGCATGCTCCATAGATGGTACACTGACAAGGTGAAAGAGGTAGAGCGTCGTGTCGACTTCAATGTGTGGTATAGAAGGGGATATTTTCTCCGCAATGATCATAAGACATTCCCAGTCAGTTTTGAGAATCTGTTCCGTTTGTACCAACTGATAGCCATCGATATTTCTATTGTACGATCCTGGACGCTGTGAATATCGTACCATACTGCATGAGCTTATGAATTTTATAGAATTTCGCATTATGTTTTTTAACATTCAACATGAGTTGCAGGGCAATGAGGCAGTGGGCTGTGATGGGTCAACATCTAGTTGGGTTCGTCGATCCTGAGCTTGTGTTTGCGACCATGGCTAGGCTTCACTCGGAGTTCACTGCCGGCTACATCAAGGGGACATTGTATGCTGAGTCGAAGATGGACTTCGTTCTATTCCTGTACACGGAGGAGTAAGTAGTAATTTACCTTTCAATTACTTGTACACACTTAAACTGTATGTGAACTTATTTCCTTGCACTGCATACCATGTAATAAGCAACCATTGGGTTCTACTCATGCTTGATCCGAGTGAAAACAAAGTCTACACTTTTAACTCTCTCGAGAAAAGACTGATGGCCTACGGGATAAAGCCTGCTTTCGAGAAGTAAGTGCACTACTCTTATCTAACATTTTCTGAATTGAACTACGTTAATTTTTTTTGACTCAATGGCATCTCTCCAATGTATGTAGAGGTTTCTCGTCCTACATTGCTGAAGGAGAGACACACGATGACAAACGGGGCGACAAGCTGGAGTTACTTCAAGGTACAAGTGCCTAGCATATATAAGATTAATTTTTTCTGACATCTATTCTTCGTCTCTTAATTTCTTTTTCTTTCTTCACATTGTCATCAAGAGGACAGTGACGACTTGTGCGGTTTCTATATCATGCATCACATGCTGCTCGTGGTCGGCGGCGCAGACATTCTTCTTAAGGTATATGTACATGCATAATAATACATTTAGCCTTTTACATACAAATTTTAAAACTTAAATTACTGCACTCATTTCTATTGTGCAGAAGATCGATATCCCCCTCAAGAGCTTACAAATCAAAGAACTCAACAAATTACGAGACCACTTATACCAGTGGTACTGGATAGAAGTTATATCGGACGACGGTAGGTTTAGAGATTCTGAAGGCTCCTACTGGTCCATATGTAAACAATATTATATATGTGAATGCGATATGCATGTTTACTGACTGTTAACCATGCATCTTTGTGTTCTATATTGTGAACGGATGTGATATGTGTGTTGTAATAAAGTGTTTGTGTTATGTGAATGTTATATGTGCATACCGTGTGTGATCTGTGCTGTGTGAATGTGATATATATGTGAATACTATTAATATATGTTGTTTTTGGGAGAATGCAAAAATGAGATTGCACACCCCCTCATCACAATCGGTTCTGAGAAGGAACCGATTGTGATGAGGGTCATCATCACAATTGGTCGGTTCTGAGAATGAACCGATTGTGATGATGCATTTATCATAATCGGGCCAAAACCGACTATGATAGTGCCTCCTCATCACTGTCTAATTACTTTGTATCGTCACCAGAATCGACTGTAATGACGAAAAAGAATCGATTGTGATGTACATTCCTATAGTAGCGGTACGTGCGTGCATGGCCCGAATGGAGAGCGACCTCTGATTTGCCTATTTGGTTCGTCCCAGTGATGTGCCTACAGTCAAGCGCTGTGGATATTTTACAAATAAGATTTTTTTTATCATCTTTGAGTTAGCGGTACTAAACATTTAAAGGACCAAGATAAAGCGTGAATGACTGATCAGCTATACTAAATGCTGTCGTAAAATCTACTGCCAATTAAGCTATTAAGAGCAGTTGGTCTCACTTTAAGCTTGTCTAGGAAGTGGGGTCCGGGGGCGTGAGCAAACGCGAAGAAGCCTAAATTTTTCTCCAGTTCCATTTCCTCTTCAAAAAGTTATCCAAATTGCACACAATTTGAATGCGGCCACCTAGGCAATGGAGAGGAAGGTGCTGCGGCACAAATATTTGAACTGGCGGAAATGGTGGTGGCTTCAGACGGTGGTGCTGTGTGTCTAGCTAGCTAGCAGGTAGTGCTGTTGCCTATAGTAGCCTTTGCAGCGAGTAACATCATGTCAGGTAGTCACTCTTGGGAAACCACGTGGTCCAATGAAAAGCCCACGATGGTTCCTTAGTCGAAACCCTAGGCGACTACTATATAAGGAGGAGGGGGTCCCCCCTATGTACAAGCAATCAGAAAGCAATAAAGTATTCAGTCGTCGCTCTCCCTAAACATGTGTCTCTCTCTGTTCTCCAATTCAGATCTGTTCGGGAACCCCGGACTATTCGATAGCGAGGTTCCTTAACACATTATCAGCATGAAACTCTACCGACGAACAGATTGAAAAGGTGAGAAAAGGTGGAAATTAGCGATTGAATCTAATCGCTGTTGTTTCCTTTGCATGCATCTATCCTACGTGGCACGAAGCTACACGAAGAACACTCGAAGCTACCCAGTACAGCACGAAGCTACAGTACTATTCATCTCAGAAAAAAAGGGGATACGTCATCTCGGTTTGCGCGCCCGCAGCGTGCCGCCGCTGCCGCCATTCCCCAGACCCGTGCGCTTTGGCTTGCGTGCTCGCAGCACACCGCTGCACTGCCGCCAGTCAAGCCCGCCAAGCATGAAGCTTGGTCTCGTAGTGTGCGTCGTCGCCATCACCCGGCCGGTCGTCCCATCCCGGCCTGCAGCCGCCACTGGCCCGCGTGCAAGTCGCCTCGGCCAGCCCATGTCGCGTCGCCCGCCCGGCCGTCGAAGCTGCCCGCCGCGTCGCCTGCCATCTGTGCATGCCGTCCGGCATCCACGCCCGCATGACCACCTCGGAGCCCTAACGCCGCCACTCGAAGTGCCTTCCCGGCCGCACCTCGGAAGAAGGCGGGCCCCGTCGCCGCCGCTCGGCAGCGCAAGAAGCCCTCGCCCGTCGTTTGGAATGCCGCTGCCCATGGATTTGCCATGCGCGCCGTCGGCCGGCTTGAAGCCGCGCCGCCGTCACCGCCGAGCGTCGCAGCCCGCCCGGCTTGCGGCCGCCGCCGCCAGCCGGCCGGCGCTAACCTCCGCCGCCTCGGCCCTCGGCTCCGCCGTCGCCCCATGCTCGATCTGTTGGCTCATGCGTCTTGCCGTGGAGGCGGCGCGAGCAAGGAGGCAGCGATGGAGGCGCGATCGAAGCGGCGCAAGGCGCAAGGGAGGTGGCGCAAAAGGAGGCGGCGCAAGGGGGAATCCCTAGCAGCGTACGCATTTATGGGCCAGAGCAAACCCAAATAGCCGCTCGGCCGGAAAAGAAAAGGAAAAAGAAAAAGAAAGAAAAGAAAAAGAAGAGAGAAAAAAAATAGCAGAAAAATTTATAAATTGTTAGAAAATTCCAGAAAATTTTATGGCTCTGTTTTTAATTTTTCTAGCTTTATTTCTCTGTTTTTATGAATATTATTTATAAATTTTGAATTCATTGCTTTATTTTGTATACTGCAATGCATAGCAATTTATTTTTCTGCACTTTATGCTTTTTGCAACCATTTTCTATTAGATTACACGCAGTAATCTAATGTCAGAATTTTAAAATCATGCAAATGTCTGGCATCGTGAATCGTGAGTTTGAAGAACTGGCCCCGCACAGTCAGAACTACCTCACTTGGGCATCGGACGTGAAGATCGTTCTTGAGGGCAAGAACCTCCGTGCAGCGATTGGTCTAGGGTCCTCGCAGGACGCGAAACCTACCACAGAGCAGAACGATCAAGTCCTGCACTTCCTCATGCACCGCCTCTCAGCCATGCTGAAAAATGAATATATAGCTGAGGAGAGTGCACTTGAGCTTTGGACTGCACTTTAGAAGCGGTTCGAGAAGCTCAAGTACACCATCTTGCCCTGCACGCAGCAAGATTGGAGTGCGCTGAGGTTTGAGACTTGAGCGTGGCGAGTACAATTATACCTTGCACAGAATTTGTACTAATCTCTCTCTATGTGGCAAGAAGATCACTGATGAAGAGAAGATTGAGAAAACTCTCTCTACCTTTCACCCAAATGCTATCCAGAGTGCACGCAGCTATCGTCAGGACGCATACAAGGAGTATAACGAACTGATTGATGTAATGCAAGTTGCGAAATCGCAAGACGATGTTCTACGCAAGAACTATGTCTCGCAGCCATCTGGAAGAACCGCACGCAGTCAATGCCAATAGCTATAAGGTGAGAAAGCCCATTCATAGAAAGAAGGGCAAACAGGGTGGAAAAGAGAGGAATCAGGCCAAAGGAAAGTCCAAAGCCCCAGTGATGATGGATGACAAAGAAAAGGCGCACGCCAAGCCGTATGGACAGCAGAACCAAACGTGCTTCAGGTGTGGCACTTGGGGACACTGGTCAAAGATATGTCGGGAATCCAAAGAAGTGATCAACGCATATCAGGCTAAGAGGAAGGCAAAGGAAAACGCCCCAGCAGAGGCGCACTTCGCCAAGATTGGTGATGATGATGCCATGGATGAAGATACCCCACTTGTCTCATCCTCACACACTAGCGTGGACATCGATGCTGCAGCCAATATTATGGCAAATGAAGAGAAAACTTCTGTCGATGACATAGAAGCAGAAATTAATGCATATTTTACAGATTCTGTTTAATGCATTTTTTAGATTATGGTTGTTAGCATTTTCTTTTGAATAATGAATTGTAAGCTCTAGAAGAGCATACTTCTCTCATGAATAAATATGCAATTTATTCTTTATTCCAGTATTCTTCTATTTTGCAAGCAATGTTTGAATTATTTTGCCTCTATCTGATTAGAATTATATTTCTTTTATCTAGAAATCGTGTAGTGCCCAAATGGAAGAGATATGCATTGTTGATAGTGGCACAACAAATACTATCTTAAGAGAGTCTAAATACTTCCAGTCGATCACGAAGAACGCTGGAAAGATTACTACGATCGCAGGAAACGATTCATATGTAATAGGCTCAGGAAGAGCCACTATTATATTGCCTATGGGTACAACTTTGGTAATTGAAGAAGCCCTTTTGTACCCTGAATCAACGCGCACTCTCTTAAGTTTCAAAGACATCCGCGCCAATGGTTTTCACGTAGAAACCAATGAAGAAAATGGCAAAGAATACTTGTACATTGTGAAGCACGTGGTGTGTGAAAAAATGGTATTAGAAAAATGTCCCTCATATGAATCCGGGTTGTACTACACGAATATTCATGCACCCGAAGTGTATACTTCCTTGAAAACTGTTTTTAGAAGCTCTGAGTTATTTTCTTTATGGCATGGTAGATTAGGTCATCCTGGTCTTAGAATGATGAGAAATATAGTGAACAACTCACAAGGTCATGGCATTAATGTTAAAAATTTCCCGAATCATAAAGATTTCGTGTGCCTTGCATGTGCCACCGGGAAATTAATAACTAGACCCTCTGTCATGAAAGTGCAAAGTGAAATTCCTGTATTCCTGGAATGCATCCAGGGGATATTTGCGGCCCGATTCAGACCTTGTCAGGATCGTTTCGGTACTTTATGGTGCTCATTGATTCTTCCTCGAAATGGTCGCATGTATGCTTATTGTCAACAAGAAACCATGCTTTTGCAAAGCTGATCTCGCAGATCATAAGAATTAAGAATGCTTTCCCTGATCATCGCGTGAATTCCATTAGAATGGACAATGCCGGAGAATTTACTTCAAAGGCATTTGATGATTATTGCACTGCAACAGGAATAGCAGTTGAGCACTCCGTACCGCACGTCCATACGCAGAATGGGCTAGCTGAAGCACTAATAAAGAGGATTAAATTCATTGCCAGACCGCTTTTGCAGAGTTGTAACTTGCCCAACACTTGTTGGGGACATGCGATCTGCCTTGTGGCTCTCGGCAATTTCAGACCCTCGGCCTACAACATCCATTCTCCTATGCAGCTTGTGCACGGGATCATCCCGAAGATCTCCCATCTTAGGAAATTTGGGTGTATGGTATATGTACATATACCACCCCCTCAGCGGACTACAATAGGCCCTCTCCGCAAGTCTGGGATATACATTGGTTATGAGAGTACATCCATAATCAGGTATTTGGAACCCATGACTGGAGACTTGCATACAGCCCGATTCGCTGATTGCATTTTTGACGAGGATCGTTTCCCGTCATTAGGGGGAGGAAATCAACCTTTGGATGAAAAATGCCGAGAAATCATAAGGCATTCCACTGGGATCCCTGCACATGACCCCCGCACTAATGAAGCAAATCAAGAAGTCCAGAAGATAATTGATTTGCAGAATTTAGCAAATGAACTGCCTGATCATTTTTGTGATCTGAAGGGCGTGGTTAAGTCGCATGTACCCGCAAGGAATGCACCAGAGAGGGTGGAAATACCAAAGAAAATAGAAGGTATCCCTCATCCTGTTCAGAGGCCTCAAAGAAAAAGAACAGGAAATCTTGCTCCTCAAACCCAAAGTACCCGGAGACGTCTGGAGAAAACTGGGCGAGAGGACTTACCACAACCAATCACAAAAATACCCCAAGGAAAGAAGGGGAGCCAGTTGAGACCTGGCACTGGAAAGAAGCCAACGGGAAAGGCAATTCCAGACTTGAATCTTCCACTGCAGGAAGCCACCGAAAATAATGTGTGCGCACACATAGGCGATGAAAAGCTAAAGGAACTTGCTCCTGCGATAGGGAATAGCAGCGAAGAGGAAGTAGAAGTGCATGAAGCACCCCATGAAGAAATGGCCATAAACTTTGTAATAACAGGAGAATCCCTGAATAGAGCAACAGCCAACGTTGATGCATACTTCGCAAATAAGATTGCCTCGATCATTGATCATGATCCCGAGCCTGCATCTCTAGCATAGTGCAAAAAAAGGCTAGATTGGGAAGAATGGAAGAAGGCAATCACTGCGAGTTAGTCTCTCGAACAAGAGAGAGGTGTTTGAGCCGTATGCCACACACCTCCCCATATAAACCCCTGTAGGTCACAAATGGGTCTTTGTTGGAAGAGGAATGAAAAAACAGTTGTAAGGTACAAGGCAAGGCTCGTAGCTCAAGGTTTCACTCAACGTCCTGTAGTTGATTATGAAGAAACCTATTCTCCGATCATGGGAGGAATTACCTTTAGATATTTGATCTCAATGGCGATCAACTTGAAGTTGAGAATGAAGCTAATGGATGTTGTCACAGACATATTTGTATGGAAACTTGGATTGAGAGATATACATGAAGGTACGGAAGGTATTCCTATCCCGAACCAAGGCGGAGACAAATAGAAACCTGCAGTGTAAAATTGGAGAAATTATGTGTATGGGCTAAAGCGATCGGGGAAGAATGTGGTACAATCGCTTGAGTGACTTCCTCTGCATGAAAGGCTACACAAACAGCGAAGATTGTCCATGTGTGTTTATACAGCGATCCCCAAATGGATTCTGTATAATCTCCGTCTATGTAGATGACTTGAACATCATTGGGACGGATGAAGAAATTGAAGAAGCATGCTCATACTTGAAGTTTGAGTTTGAAATGAAGGATTTGGGTAAAACCAAGTTTTGTTTAGGCTTGCAGCTTGAGCATGTCCAAGGAGGAATCTTGGTACATCAATCAACCTACACGCAGAAAGTGCTGGAAAGATTTGGCTTTGAAAAGGCATATCCTGCAAAGACTCCAATGATTGGAAGGTCACTCCAAGCAGACCTAGACCCATACAGACCTAGAGAAGAAGGGGAGGAAGTCCTGGGAGCAGAATTCCCATATCTGAGTGCAGTTGGAGCGCTCATGTACCTTGCGAATAGCACAAGGCCGGACATTGCGTTCGCTGTGAATTTGCTAGCTAGGTACAGTGCAGAACCCACCAAAAGGCATTGGAAAGGGATCAAGGATATCTTTCGTTACCTCCAAGGAAGCAAAGATCTCGGTTTGTTTTTTAGAAGAAACAATGAATTGAATTTAGTCGGCTACGCCGATGCTGGGTACTTATCAGACCCGCATACTGGCAAGTCCCAAACTGGTTATGTTTTCCTATGTGGAGGAACAACAGTTTCTTGGAAGTCGTCTAAGCAGACTCTTGTCTCGACGTCGACAAACCACTTGGAAATCATTGCTTTGTATGAAGCCTCTCGTGAATGTGCATGGCTCCGAAGAATGGTTCACCACATCCAGAAGTCATGTGGTTTGAACATTGAGCAAACTCCCACGATCATCTATGAAGATAATGTAACTTGTGTTGCTCAAGCACAGATGGGTTATGTGAAGAGCAATCTTACGAAGCATATCAACCCCAAGTTCTTCTATGCTCACGAATTGCATAAGATGAACGAGATCAAGATATTGCATACTAAGTCATGTGAAAAGCTTGCAGATTTGTTCACTAAATCACTCCCAGCATCTACCTTTGAAAGGTGCGTAAAAGGGATTGGGATGATGAGACTTAGAGAAGTGCAGATTTCAGGGGGAGATATTTCACATACTCCCATATAAATCTTGAACATGAAGTTTGAGTACCCAAGATGAATCTCGAAGATTAGCAATTGAAGTTTGGATGAATTGTATTCTTTTTCCTTAGCAAGTTTTTCATGAAGTTTTCTTGGATAAGGTCTAACGAGGCAATTCGTGCAACATAGTAAGCGTATACTATGTACTCTTTCTCCAAATATTTTTCCCACTAGGTTTTTCTAGAGTTTTAATGAGGCATATGCATCTCGCGACAAAGGGCCCAAGGGGGAGTATTGGGAAACCACGTGGCCCAATGAAAAGCCCACGATGGTCCCTTAGCTGAAACCCTAGGCGACTACTATATAAGGAGGAGGGGTCCCCCCTATGTACAAGCAATCAGAAAAAAGTATTCAGTCGTCGCTCTCCCTAAACCTGTGTCTCTCTCTGTTCTCCAATTCAGATCTGTTCGGGAACCCTGGACTATTCGATAGCGAGGTTCCTTAACAGTCATGTCTTGGCGCAAGTAGCATCATCGGACGACAGTGTGTGAGATAGGCGTAGGTGCATGTATGGCCCGAATCACGAAAAACCGAGCACATAAATATTTATAATTTTTTTAAATTTTAAATTTTTTTTTGAATGGATCAGTTTACCGAACGGTTTTTTAGTTTGAACAGCAACGGTACGTACGAAAACCGCGGTTTTCGACGGTTTTGTGAACCCTGATCTTGATTGGCTTACATGTCTTCCTTCAATAGAGGGGCTTAGATGTCGTTTGCCTCTCTAGCTTTAGCTTTTTGCCCCAGAAGTAAAATCTCAAGCTTGGCTTGGCATGCCCTAGATTCATCGAGAGGGCTTTCCCATTTGCTTAGTGTGGGTGAAGATTGGGATGCAACTTCAGATCACAAAAGAAAACAAAATATATAAGCATGCAAAATGATGTGCAGTACATCGTCTAAAAAAGATCTAGTTCCAAATGTAACGTGTTCACAAAATCAATACAATTTTGTAATCTTTGTGTCACGAAATTTAAACGATTTTAGGCTTTGGATAGTAGGCTATCACACCTTTTTATTCCTCATACTCTTCGCATGTCAAAATTAACATACGTGTGACACACAAATAACTCAAATAGTGACACTGGGGGCAAAAAACAATTGCACAAATACATTTTTTAAAAATAAAGTGGAAATTAAAATGCATGTAAGTTTAATATAAACGACTAATGTGAGCTGTGGATGCTAGTAGTGAACAGCAAGGACTATAAATTCCCTGTCTAACAGCTAGGAATGGGATGGCCTTCAATTGGGGCACGAACACGATTAGCTATCTACCGCCTGTGCATTGGCCCTATGCCAATTTGGGCTCACCTTACCAGCTATTCTTTCTTTCACGTGCATTGATCTGTATCGGTGAACGCTACAACAATAGATCTATTAATTCACGGGGTGTTTGGTGACACGGGAATGCACCATCTTCATGACGTCGGATTGTTAATAATTTGGATTCGTGTAACCTGATGTACAACAGCAATAACAACTATCTCAAATACAACATCAGTCTCAAACTCGCCTAACCACAATCTTGAATCCGTCTACTTGACCACGCAAAATAGATGTGTTCTTCGTGTAAAAATACAAGGTGATCGTAGGAATATCCATCTTGGAACTCGCTATCACCACTACAGAAAAGGACATCACTGCCGGATGTTGACCCGGCACTCCCTAATCGGCAGTGATAGTCGGGACTATCACTGCCAGTTCTTCAACCAATAGTGATAATAATATCACTGCCGGTTTATATTATACAACCGGCAGTGATAAGGCTTATCACTGCCGGATTTTTATCCATAACCGGCAGTGATAACAACTTATCACTGCCGGTTGTTATTTTTCAACCAGCAGTGATAGCCGGTTGTTATTTTTCAACCGGCAGTGATAATCTATATCACTGCCACTTAATATTTTCCAACCGGCAGTGATAAGGTGTTATCACTGCCAATTATTTCTTTAAAACCGACAGTGATAAGTACAATGCCATATTATCCTCCAAAACCGGTTACATATTTTTTTTGTATTATATGTATGATGTAACGCTGTACTATATATATATTGTACAGTACATGTATTCTGTACGGTATATGTTATGCGCAATATTAATGAAGTATTGGTAAAGAATAATTCAAATATATTAAATCATCATAATATTTAACATTGAATACTGAATACTCATTTAATCATGACAATATTAATGAAGTATTTGTAAAGCATAATTGAAATACAGTAAATCATCGTAATATTTAATTATTACATTGTTCATTGACAATCGTTCACATTTCAGTTAATTGTAGCGTGTGGCTCGTAAAACTCACCCTTCGGGTTGATCACTTCTCGAACGATGAACCCAGCCATCTACTCTCGAAGGGCTTCAACTTCGCTGTCAAGTAGGCTGTTGGTGCCGAGCTTCACGCGCTGTTATTGAATAAAATGATGCATTAATTAGTGTCGTAGTTTTTATAAAGAAAAGTAGGCGACAACATGTAATGATATACCATCTCGCCGTTGTAGTCGGTACTGTCAGTGACAAACGTGTGTATGTGTGTCATTACGTAGTATGCACATAAATTGTTCCCTTGCGGCTGTCTTAGGCACGAAAAATCGGTTTTTATTCTGAACTTCTTCGTGAATGGACGGTACCACGTGCTCTTCTTGCAGTATTTTGTGTACGCCCTGTGTATGGTTATGAATACTCATTAAACTTAATTAGGTGCAATTAAGTGCAATGGAATGAAAGATTACGGAGGAATAACGCAACGACCGAGTTTACCTGTCTAGCAATTCTATTACTTCTTTGTAATCGTTTGTCGATTTCCTCATTGAGTCCAACACAGTGATCGTGCTATCGTCTAACGTAATGACGAGAAGGATCCAGTGAAAGCTGCAGAAGCCCATTAGTCATGACATGGTGTTGCACATGATAAAACTGACTAGTAGGCAGGGAAACACGCACTGAAAGTTGTAGGGTAAAAGTATGTAGGCCTTGTCTTGTAACTTTAGCAGCGCCTTTAGTACGTACTCCTCGATCTCTCTCTCCGTCCATGGATCTTTATAAGTTTGCAGCTGACAAGGCCGGGATCGAGGAATCCTACCCTTTCATTTAAGTCCGCTCTGAGTGTCATTGTCTCCATTCTACATAAGAAAGAAGTTAGACAGTAAGTTTAAGGGTACGTGAATGTACAGTACAAATTATACAAGAGACTTACAGAGTCCAAATTCTTAATATAGACACGTCCAGAGCATCTCGTTGGTACAACTGGTATAATTCGGAGGTTTCTACCTAGAAAACTCCGTCCATATTGTGAAAATCCGTTTCTTTGTATTTGATGGGGAACGCGTTGTTTTTTGTCTCTTGGACAAACTGTCGATACCATTGATGTAGACGCCAGAATCGTATCGTCGATCTCTGCTCCTCGCTTGGATCCACCAATGTTTCCCGTTAACGAACTTCCACCTTAGAGGGGACCCGCCTTTAGCACCCTTCCGGTCCGCAGAGTAGCTCTTTACCACCATGTCCTTTAGATTTCCGCCAGAGATGCGCCGTAGTCCGATCGCTGGCTAGGTTGAGGAGATTCTGCTGTCTGGCCCACTGCTTAACTGCTATGTCTAGGAAGAAATCTCTTTGGCAAGATCGATTTCAACTTTATCAGTGTTGGCGCTTTTTGAAGTGAGTCATACGCTGCCGCCTACTTCCTTTCTAGTTTCTTCTTCGGTCATGTCATATGCTCGCTTCTTACCGATTGAGCTGGTTTCACGATGTGGCACTTTTCCCCGCCGACCGTGATGAATTTTGAGATCGCGGTCGACGAATACTAATAACAGGGTACCCCAACGGCCCGGCGACGAGCGCCGCCTCAAGCATATCTCCAATTTCAACAGCGCGCTCGCCCGTCACCGACCGAATCGCTCGCGAGACCACACAAGACATCCGCTCCCGACCGCCAGGGAAGCGACCGACGACAGCGCCCCGACCCCTTTCACGGGCGGATCTCCGACTCGATCGACAATGGCCCCGACCCCTTTGGCGGGCGGGATCTCCGACCGACCGAACCAAGGTGACAGACGAGGGCCGCGTGTCGGGCCTCATCACCTACCGCCACGCACTTCGCGAACAAGGTCAATCGGAGTGACTATACAAGGGCAGGTGGCTCCTTCCTAGAAGGTTTGGTGACTGGCCAAGTCAAAGCTTCCATTTCATCAACCGGGCCGCAGAGCAAGATTTAACGCACGCCTCCTCCTCGAGGCAACGCCAACGTCACACACCGCAACGTCAGCATTCGTAAGGATCACAGAGGGCAAGTACGCTATTTCCCGGGGAATACCTAACCTCCCTGACCACCAAGGCTACCGACCCAGCATGGGCAAGACGTGTGGCGACTCAAATCCACGTGATTTAAGCGACCGAGTTCCTAGCATAGGTCGCCTCGCCCTTCCCCCGACTCTCGATGTAACCTGCCCCTTCCTTCTGTATAAAAGGAGGCAGGACTAACGATTCTAAGGGGACGAACACATGAGAACAAGAGGAGATTAGGTAATTTAGCGCCCTCATCTGTAAAACGTTGTGCAAAGCAATACAATACCGCCATCCGAACTGGAGTAGGGACTTTCAGCCCGAACCAGTATACATCTTGGAGTCTCGAGTCTAAACAATCAGGGAGTGGAACGCGTGACCCCTTAGACTTACAAATTTACTTGCCGGCCGCCAAACGCCGGCGCTTGACGCCGCTGTAGGGGTCTTCGCCTTTGTCACCATCTCCGATTCCGCTTGTTTCGATGGCATCCACTCCATCGCGACGGCATGATCGCGCTGGGAGCCGGATCCGCCGGCTCTCTCGATTTCTCGGCCACCCGGCAGAGGGCTCACGCTCGCCGTCCCTCGCCGCCCGAGGACAGCGCCCGAGAGCCCGGGCGCCCTCTCCGCCATTCGCGAGCTCCGCTTGGGCGCCAACAGCTCCCGGCCGAACCCGAGGAGTGCTCGCCACGCCCGCGAAACTCCAGAGGCCCGGCAGTGACCATGTCACCCCGCTGGCTCGCAACTTGTGGCGATGGTCGGCTACATGCCGACCTCCATCCACGAAATGTTGAAGACTCTTCCACCATGACTCCAGCCTCCGACACGGAGTACCGCCAGCAGCGGCACTCGCGAGTGCAACATGGCGGGCACGGCCGATTTGACCGTGGCCCTGCGCTGACGGAACCTCCTATCCGCGCACTGCAAGCGCAGAGGAGGAGTACCACGCCACAGCGCATCAACGCTGGTGCCAGCCGCCGCCGAGCTCCAACAACAAGCAAAGAGTTGAGGAACGAAGAGCCGAAGCCGACCAGCCTGTGCCAACCTCGGAGTAGGAGGAGCTCGAGACTCGATGCGCTCGGGCGACGCACGCGACGCGCCGCTGTCGTGCACACCCCCAAAGCGCGGAAGAGTCCGACGGCCCCGCTTCTTCCCATGCAAGCCAAAACGTGGCCTCGGCCGCACGCCGCCGAGGCCTCCCGAGCCGACCGACCCGAGGCCAAGGCCACTTATCAAACCTCCGGGCCGGTAGAGCGCGCGGCCGTAGCAGCATGCACGCCCGCCCTATCGCCCGAGCCACTCGCCACTGTGCTCGTACCACCGCGACGGAGCCGGGTTGTCCGACACAGCGGCGCCGCACCGCGAGCCACACTAGGCCTCGCGCACCCTGGCGCTGGGCCGCCGGTGATGTTTACGACATTCGCGCTACCCTGAGGCGCCAAGAAAGATGGCGAGGAGGCCGCCCACTCACGAATTGCGCGCGCGACACCACCACCGCAGCCGAGCCCCGACGGTCCCGATCGCGAGCGCTCGCTGTGGATCCGCCAGCGGACTTCCCGCCAGATTCCGGCGCCACCAACATTGCCAAATACACCGGCCACAAACCTGTGTGTCTGCTCAAGATTACCGCTCGCATGCCGCGTGAGGAGCAACGGATGACCTCTTCATCATCCAAGACTTCCCATCTACCTCGCGACTCGCCCGAGCCCGCGCTCGAGTACTTGCCCGCCAAAACCATCGTGAATCGACCGACTTGAAGGCCATCTTCGCCGGCAACTCCGTGGCACTTTAAGCGCCGAAACTCCTGGACTGGCGGGTCTGCAACAGCAGCCAGGAAACCTCCGAACTACATCCGCCGGTTTTCCCGCCAAGCAACGAGCTCCCGACATCTCCGACGCCGATGTCGTGGGAGCATTCATCTACGGCACCTCCCGCAAGGCCTTGGTACACAAACCAGGTTGCCTCAAGCCCGTAACTACCAAGGAGCTCCTCGATATCGCCACTCAACCA
Organism: Otatea glauca; assembly: GCA_036346275.1. Classification (NCBI taxonomy): domain Eukaryota; kingdom Viridiplantae; phylum Streptophyta; class Magnoliopsida; order Poales; family Poaceae; genus Otatea; species Otatea glauca. The sequence goes on along the minus strand of CM070716.1, from coordinate 13,020,988 downwards.
CGCCCGCGAGGAGGCCGGGGGCCATCTTTGAGGAGGAAAGGCCCAGCTAGAATCCGGCCCACATCGGGTCCCCTTCGACTGCTCCGACAAACGTGCAGCGCAGAAGCGTATCCGCTGAGACCCAAGTGGTCGCCACTGCCGACCGCCTCGCTCGCAGAAAAGGCGATCGACCGTCGCGCCCACCACTTCGAAGTTGATGGACGGCCCGCGCCCAAACCACGGTTCTCCGCTGCACAAGTACCGAATCGCGAGGTTCCGAGGCGTTACTCTCCTCCGCCCCCACAACGCCGCGTGGCAAGGGAAGAGCTCACGCGTTCGCGGGTCGCTAGAGAAAGGCGCATTTACGAGTTCTCAACCCGACGGCCGCCTCATGATCTTTGGAGGATCGGTCGCTATGCCGCTGCCGCCAGCCGCTCGCGTATCGCGAGGTCCACACCGCCGCGCCATGTGTCCCCAATACCCCGTGGTCGAGTTCCCGATCACCTTTGATCGCACCGATCACCTCGACCACGCCCACACCGGGAGATACCTCGTGGTCATCCCCGCCGTGGGGAAGAAGCGCCTTTCAAAGGTGCCGATGGACGGAGGCGCAATGCCTCAACATCCTCTACGCCGAGACGCCGACGCTATGGGGTCCCGCGCCAACCCTCCGACCCAAAGAAGCGCTTTTCATGGCGCCATTCTCTGCCAAGAAAGCCCATCCACTCGAGGCGCATCAACCTGCCCGCTACCTTGGGGAGCCGGAAACTTCCGCACCGAGACCCTCACTTTGAGGTCGTGGATTTTGCTCTACCATGCCATCCTGGGAAGGCCGTGTTACGCCAAGTTCATGGCGGTCCCCAGCCACGCCTACCTCTGTCGAAGATGCCCGCCACGCAGGAGTCATCACCGTGGCATCATCTTTCCAGCTTTGCCTACAATCGCGAAGCGCAGTTAGCTAGAGCTTGCTCGCAGTCATCGCGTCCGCCGAGCTCGACAACCTCAAGAGGGAAGCTCCGAATCCGCCCGAGTCCAGCAAGTCGGGGCGGATCCTTCAAGTCCGCCGACACGGGCGAGGTCGCGGTCGATCCTCGTGATCCGACCAAGACTGCGGCGGATCGGAGCCACGCCCCGCCAAATAGGAAAGCACGCCGCCGACTCTCTCCGCACCAACAAAGACGCTCTTCGCATGGAGGTCCTCCGACATGCCAGAATCCCAAGGAAGTCGCCGAGCACTCCTGAGCATCCGACCTGTGCTCAAAGCCGGTCGCCCAACGCCGCGCCGCTCGACGAGGAGAGGCTCAGGATCATAGGGGAGGAGATCGCCAAACTCCGGTCGCAGGTTCAGAAGAGGTGCGCCACCCCGAGTGGCTAGCCAACCTGCATTTGTAAAAAGAAAATGGGCAATGGAGGATGCGCGCTGACTATACGAAGTCTCAACAAAGCGTGTCCTAAGGATCCGCTCCTTTGCCCCCGATCGACCAAGTCATCGACTCCACCGCAGGTGCGAGTCCCTCTCTTTTCTCGGATGCCTACCGGGCTACCACCAGATTGGCGCTTAAAGGAGTCCGACCAGCCGCGACTTCCTTCATTATTCGCTCGCTCATTCTCGCACGCTACAATACCGCTCGCCTAAAGAACGCGGACGCTACATACCAGCCATGTATGCAAACGCGTTTCAATGACCGACGCCGTAACGCTGAGGTGTACGTCGACGATATTGTCGAAAGACCAAGAAGGCCGATTTAACCTTATCCCGACTGAAGAGACCTTCGCGAACCTTCGACGGTTCCGCATAAAGCTCAATCCCGAAATGCGCCTTCGGGTCCCCAAAGGAAGCTCCTTGGCTTCATTGTTCCGAGCGAGGCATCGAGGCCAACCAGAGAAGATATCGGCGATCGCAAGGATGGGGCCAATCAAGAACCTCAAAGGGGTCCAGAGGTCAACTGATGCCCGCGCTTTGAGCTGCTTTCGGTCTCGCCTCGGCGAGCGCGGAATGCCACCCTACAGCTACTCAAGAGATCCGACCGGTCACCGACCCCGGAGGCTCAGAGGCCTCACCCACCAAGGCCTTCCTGCCTCGCCTCGCCCCGGTCGCCCGCACTGTGAACTGCGCTCTACATCGCCGCCACTACCCAAGTGCCGCCGCTGCCCTCGTGGTGGAGCGAAGGAAGAAGGCCGCGAACTCAAGGTACAACGCCGCTTTACTTCATTAGCGAGGTCCTTTCCGAGTCCAAGGCTCGGTACCCACAGTGCAGAGTTTACTTCCACGCGTGCTCATTGGCGAAGAGAAAGCTCGCCCACTACTTCGATCAAGACACCATCACCGCGGGTGACCACGCCCTCGCCTACGAGATCGTCGCAACCGCGACGCCGAAGGATAGCCAAGTGGGCGCCGAGCTCACGGCACGACATCACATACGCTCCTCTGACGGGCGATCAAGTCGCAAGCCCTAGCCGACTTCGCCGAGTGGACCAAACCTGTGCACCACCGGTGATCAAGACCTCGCAACCGACAATGTACTCGATGGGTCTTACAACAAGAATGGCGCGGGCGCAGAGTCGCCATCATCTCCCGCCTGAACAAGCCGCGACGCCATCGTGCTCCTTTCGACGCCACCAACAACGCCGCCGGCAGCACGAGGCCTCGCCAACGGTCTCCTGACGGCCGACGACTGGTGCTCGCCGACCCACGCCCACAGGACTCAAGCTTGTCGCCGACTCAAGTCATGAAGGCCGCGGAGCCCGAGACGCCGTGATGGCGCGCATCGCTGGGAAGCGCGCGCTCAAGAGCGGTTCAAGGGCTTCGAAGCTTCACCATAGCTACCGACGCCACAATAGCGACGCCGACTACCTAGCCAACTGCCTCCAAAGAGAGCCGCCCCGCCGGATCTTCGTCTGCGACTCCCGCGCCTTCCATCCACTGGCTCGTGGCCGAACGGTCCCCGACCTACCTAGCACGGCCGCCCGACCGCCGCACGGCCGGGCGACTTGGTCTCGTCGAGCCGCAGCGCAGCTTAGCGACCGAGTCCGGATCGAGAAAGCCCTTCATAGATCGCTTGACGGACGGGTCACTTCCCCGACCCGACCGAGGCCGAGCGCCCGCCGCCGCGGGCAAAGTCTCTCGCCCGGTCGCCTGCACTTTACAAAGGAGCTTCTCCGGTCCTCCAAAAGTGCATCCCGGCCGACCAAGGGAAACAATCGCTGACGACATACACAGCCGGAATTTGCGGTCACCACGCCGCACTCGATCTCTTGTGGAAAGGCCTTTCGCAAGGTTTCTATTGGCCGACCGCCATGTCCGACGCCGAGCACATCGACGCACTGCGAAGGATGCCAATTTTGCCGTGCGCATACATCCGCCACCAGCCTTGCGCATCGATCCCCATCACGTGGCCTTTGCAGTTTGGGGACTCGATCCGTCGGGCCTTTCAAGAAAGCGCTACCGGGCTTTACCCATTTGCTCGTCCGCGTGGACAAGTTCACCAAATGGATAGAGGCAAGCCGGCGCGTGAGCGCCACGCCGCAAAAGCGCCATCTTCTTCCGCGACATAGTCTTTCGTTCGAGTCCCAACCCATCATCACCGACAACGTAACGCAGCTTCACGGGAAGGAGTTCCTCGAGTTCTCGCGATGACTTCAACATCCGCTGCCGATTGGGCAGCCGCGGGCCCATCCGCGACCAACGCCGTGTCGAAGCGCAAACAAGATGATCCTTCAAGTGCTGCCGCCGGATCTTCGCGGCTCAAGCACTTCGCGGCGTCGGGTGACCGAGCTACCTCCGCCCTCTCGAGTCTCGCGACCACGCCGACTGGTGACCGGGTTCACACCGCTTCATGGTATACGGCGGCCAAGCCGCCTTGCCGGCTGCACTGGAGTATGGCGCCCAAGATTACAAGCCTTCGAGGAGGCTCGTGGGCTCGCCGCACAACAAGACGCCGTCGACCAGCTCTACGAGGCGCATGACGTGGCCATCCCGCGATCGCCGTATCAACAAGCTCGCGATGTTATCACACCGCCAGTTCGAGGGCGG